>JARFIW010001404.1:0-654344 GCA_036346225.1 Platerodrilus igneus
TTGTACGCGAGAAGGACCCGATTAAAAAGATTAAAGGATCTCACAAAGTGTAGTTAAGTAAAACCGAGGGTCTTACAACCTATAACGAGCATATACCTCAAAAGGAATGGACATGCAACTACGTAGCAGTGCGTGGGAGAATAAGGATTCTCCAATAAGAAATTAAAGTCATTGGTAATGGTAAAAATGTTAAACCTATAAAGGCGATTATTAATTGTGGTTTAGTGACCGCGTTTGTGCACTCTTCGAGTGTCTTCGGCAATCTTCGATTGTTTCAAAGAAAATATTCAAGCACGTCATTTAATGTCGTGGTGTAACATCGTCCACTGTTAAGCTCCGTTAATTATACTACTAAATGAGGTTTGTATTTTCCGTAAATACGCACTTTTCAGCACCTCGTGGTATTGGTAATCTACAAACAATTATATCTCGATTTGAAATGCGCGTCATTGAAACATATTCTCAACATAATTAATAGAAAGTCCAAGAAAAGAAATTATAAAACAGCATTCAAATGTTCGTTAAGAAATCTAGAATATTTGTTGGATTACGAGTTACTTTCAGTACTTAATCTGGTTTATTACATTTTGTTAATTCTGGAATTTAGGTAGTTAATGATGTCATACAAAAATTTCTAATTAACATACATGGCTGGTATCTAGCGAAAGTTGTAGCACGCATTTTCAATTACGAATGCATTCTTCTTTCATTACAGGAGAAATTCCATAGATTTCATACCAGCAAAATGCGCTTTCTTTTAGATATTTAAAACAATTACATTGGACATCAAAAGTCGACCTTGCCATTTCTACATTATTGTTAAGCATGCATTGGAATTTTTGAATGCGGTAATTTCTTGTTTAAAGTAACTTAGTTAAATAAAGTGTAATTTAAAATTCATAAATGATTGTATAGTCAGTTATTGCAATTGAAAACACATTCAGGGAATAATTTATTTGCTCTATATATTTTACAGTAGCGTTTCCGGACAAAACTTTCTGCTTTTAATTAAATTTCCTTTGTTCCCGGCGGCATGTGTTTACCTCCACGTGGTGTCGCTGGTCGGTAAAACATATTGTTAACGACAATATGTCTTATTGACTGAAAACACGTCTCCTCTTTTTTTACATTAATCTCTTTTTGTTACACGTCTATTTTAAACAACCCATTAATCTTTTTTTTGTTACAGGTTAAACTTTCGGCTACGCATAGGAAATAATGCTATACTTTGTAAAAATTGTAATAGTTTATTAAACTGTAAATTGGATAAATAAATTATTAAACTTTTGTGTTCTTAATTTTTGTGTTGGTTAAAGCATATACCTTGGGTAGCGAAAAAGGTTTTAAAAAATGGAGTTAAATATATACGAGCAAAGGCGAAATTTAGAGGTTTGAGAGCTTAAAGTATAACTTTGCAGGGCGTGGTCCGATTTCAAATCTGTTTGCAGATTCTAATTCTGCGTAAAATTCTAAGCTAACAAGATGTATCGCATGACTAAAAAAATTTATGCAGACGGTTAGAAATCGGTCTTGGTAAGAAATCTTAAAATTGGGGTAGCTCCCTTAGGGATGGCGCAATCTAAAAAATTCTTAGAAATTCGGGTAGCTGAGAAAAATCTAATATTAATTGATACCAAACATGATAGGTTTAGCTCAAAAGATAAAAAAATGGCTAGTCGAAGAAAACTATTTGGTCCAGAATGTTAGCGGTAAAAAATCTTAAAAATAGGTTTATCTCGTGTGTGGAAATGAGGATGCTCATTTATCTCGAAAGATGAAAAATTTAAGATATTTATCTCGAAAGATGAAAAATGGTTAGTCGAAGAAAACTTTTTGGTCCAGATGAGTGAGGAAATGAGGGATTCTGGAGGAAATGAGGTGCTATGTTTCTTGAAAATGGTCTACTCATACCGTTGGCAAAGACGAATATAGTAATTACGGCAAAGCCAAAATTATGAATGAAAATGATTACGAAACAGCAACAGATTTAATCTTGTCTAGCGCCAAAGATGGAATGGTTGCTGCAGTTTTAAGTAAAAAAAGTGGGAAACAGTTTATAAGAAAGGATATACAAAATTTTCGAAACAAACTTTTTCCTTCATGTACCGAAGTGGACCAAAATCATTTAATGGAATTCTTAGCGGAAATCGAAGAAAATGGTGGTATATACGCTATACAAAAAGATGCAGAAGAAGAAGTAGAATCATTATTTGTAGCCTCTTCGGCGATGGTTCTAAATTATAATAAATCTCAGTGTCCAGTGATACAAATAGATGTTTCCTTTGGATTTAATGTCGAAAATTATAAAGTTTTGGGATTTTGCTACTATTCTAGCATAACCGACAAATCAGAATTTGCAGCTATAGGATTTATTGCTAAAGAAACATATTCCGCATTCATACATTGTATGAATGAATTTAAAAAAATTTGTAAGACCCACCCATCCGTTTTTTTAATTGACAAAGATTTCATCGAAATAAAAGCTATCAGAGAAATTTTTCTAGTGCAACCGTTTTACTTTGTAAATTTCATGTCATTAAATACATTAAAAGGCTAGTTTCTACTGCCTACAATAAACAAATTGATGAAAAAAACAAAATATTGGATGCGTTCAAGAAATGTTTATATGCTCAATCATATAAAGAATACGAAGAGCAGAAAAAGAAATTCCTGGACATTTGCAAGTCTGTAAAAGTTTTTGCAGGAACAAAAGATAAATACGTGACTCTTGAAGAGCAATTTCTTAAAAATTGGGACAGCTGTAAAGAAATGTGGGTACATTATTTTAGAAAACATTTGCCACTAATGGGAGATACGACAACAAACAGAATTGAACGATCATTTTGGACTCTTAAGCAATACATACAAACTAAATATCATAGTTTGCCGACAATTTATTTATGTATTAAAGAGCTTATAGACTTTATTGATTCAAGAATAAAGAATAAATTAGCCAAAAATAAACAAAAAGTTTTTAAAATTATGGATAACGATAATGAAATAAGAAAATTGCTCGGAAGTATGTTCCGAAATTCTCACAGAGACTGGAATGAAATTATTTCATAAACAATTAAAATTGTTTAAAACTTTAGAATCTAAAATAAAAGTAATGGCTAATGGCATTGAGGAAAATCTTGAGACTGGAATATCGAAGATTTATAATACGTCGCTGGAAGCATGTTCATGTACATTTTGGAACTCTTTCAGTGCACCATGTAGGCATATTTTTATGTTAAGAAAATACAATAACTTAGAAATGTTTTCAAAACATGTTTCCATCCAAGATACATTACTTCAGTTGGAAATACAGAAAGTATTATGAATATGGATATCGATGATGAAGACACGAATGACGTAGACATTGATGATATAGACAAGGATGAATTCGATGGTTGTCAAAAAGTATTATCGGATCGAGAAAAATTCAATACAGCACTGATAGTAACAAAAATATCGCAGATATTTTATCAAATTATGGAACTACAACCTTTAACAAATATATGAACGAACTAAAATTAATTGAAAAAAATGCTAGACATGGGGTTTCTCTTTTTGAGAATGAGTATAGTGAACCTACAATTAGTTCAATAGAATTTGAGACAAGTAACTTAGTTGAAGCTGGAAGTTGCCAGGATAGCTTAGTTGGTACTGAAAGTCAGAACGAATCCGATACAAATCATCAATCAAATGAAAACCTAAAATTTAAAACAAAAATTAAGTCTAAAGGACGTCCGAAGAGAAAAACTAAACAGATTCAGTTTTACAAGAAGCAAATTAAAACACGAAATAAAAAATAAAATAAATACCCAAGTATATTGTAACAATAAACAATAAATAAAACAATATTTTTCTATAATTATGTAGTTTTTATTAAAATATTAATATCAATAAACTTTTTGGTTAGTTAGTACGTTATACGTAACTATAAATAGCCAATTTCTTATACATATTGTATGTATAAATAGCCAATTGCGTAGACATACTGTATGTATAAATAGCCAATTGCGTATACATACTGTATGTATAAATAGCCAATTGCGTATACATACTGTATGTATAAATAGCCAATTGCGTATACATACTGTATGTATAAATAGCCAATTGCGTATACATACTGTATGTATAAATAGCCAATTGCGTATACATACTGTATGTATAAATAGCCAATTGCGTATACATACTGTATGTATAAATAGCCAATTGCGTATACATACTGTATGTATAAATAGCCACAATCTAAATTTTCATTCTTATGTTTTTTAGCAAAGCGATAATAATAACTTTCTGTTTCAACAAATAATTCTTGGGATGGGGTGAGGGTGGTTTAAGAAAGGCTGAGGAGATTAATTTTGGTGGGGCATAGGGTACATTGCTTTCTAAAAACAATGGTATGTTTTAATTTTTATTTTGAAGTGTCGGCCGGTTAGGGTCATGTGACCCTGCCGCACACTATAAATTTGTCAATAAATATTTAATTGAAAAGGTGCAATAAAATGTGAGGTTGGTGCATCAGGATGCATCAGGGGTGCAATGTTCCTGTATTATTTTTTTTTTTAAATTTTGGTGTGGGGCGGCTGGAGTCACGGTACCGAATATTTTACCTATATTCTCAATGTGGTCTTTAGAATAATATTGCGCATAATATTAGACGGATGATGACATTAAAATGTTTCATACAAACGACTTGAAGCGCTACCGAAGGGTTGATCACTTACAAAAATTGTGTACACTTATTTGACATTTGAAACATTTGAGCGACATTTGAAAATTTCGAGACATTTAACAACATTTGACGGCTTTTGACCAACATATGACGGCCCTTGTACACCACATTTGACAAGTAATTAACCCCTGGAGCGCTACGCTAACTAAATATAGATAAAAAACTCTAGCCACCAGGGGCAAACCATTAACAAACCTAACATTAAAATCGATTACCCGGTATATATACTACAGGTCCAAAGGAACGTAATACTTAAATATACCATGTCCACGACGCATCGGCGAGGCCGATTCGGTACAGGGACGTTTTGGCACAATATATATATATATATATATATATATATATATATATATTGAAATTAATAAGATGAAATAATAACTTAGACTTTTTTAAGTAAAGCCCAAATGATCATTTCAAATCGAGCTAGTAATTGAAAGAAGGAAAATATAAGGCCTTGGACACGTAAGTATTTATCAACTTACCTTGTGTAAAAAACTAATTATAATATTTATATATATATATATATATATATATATATATATATTGCTGTGATATTTTTCTTTCAACTCAAAATATATTATTTTGTCCTCAACTAGCTCAGGGTAAGAGTGAATCTCAGGAACAAAAATGTTTATCGACAAAAGTTCTATTTACACATTAAATAATTACTCTATTTATCCAATACAATCATAATTATTTTGAGATTACATAATTCCTTTTTAACTAATCTAGTCACAAACTGTAACACTGCCCACATACAATCTGATAATCTATCTATAGGATCTATAATACAATAATTGCAGTTAATTTCCTGCTTTACTTATAACTATTAATAGAACTCCTGTAAAGAAGAATGCATTCCCCTACTAAAGATAATCCTAAAGAACAAGCAAACCCAGCTAAACCTTTTTTCTTTAGGAATTTCAACTTATAATTAATTTCTTTACCTGCACCCACTGTTCGTATGCCAAAACCCAAATGTTCTGTCTTGCACTATCTTTGCCTTCTCTACAGAGTGCAATATTATTCAATCCTTCGACACCGTAGGCGTAGAATTGCTTCTCCTTTTATTCACTGTACCCCAATCTAAAATTATCCCTAAAACAGAAACAAGAAGCTCATTCTGAGCGCTTCAGAGACGTCTGTGGAAAACACTTGCAGCTCCGACAGACTTATAACAGGTAGATATCTGGTCTATTAACTTAACCCTACTTCCGAATACTCAAATCTTCCTATTTGAATGCGGGTTTGTGTTGATGCTACTACAACACCTCGTGATTGATAGAGATCCGGGTCTTCAAATTAAACCTTGTATACTCTCAACTATATACCATTGATAGACGACTATGTATTTCAAGCTCCCCTTCCTAGATCCCTAATACATTAAACTTGAATAATTAATTGTACATTCACAGTTTTCACTTACCACCATGTGGGTTAATTTCAACGTCTTTTATTTATTTTAAATAAGCAACACAGCTAAAATATTATTTTAGTCACTTTTCAATTGGCCTACTAAAGTCCAACAAGTACATCCAATCTGACGGTGGAATAAAATGAATGCAATATTATATGATTAATACTGCTCAAGTAACTTTTGAGCGTCCATATTTTTCCAGTATCAGCCAAGAGAGCCCTGAACAACCAACGTTCTACAACCCAAGCCTTTTTGACATCCACTCAAAAGCGGATGCACACCCGGCAATCTAACACAAAACAATTACAATAACCTTAGACTATTTCACTGCGATGCGACACATGATTGATATACAAACACCCTAAACACACAATTATCTCCACCAATAGAATTTCTCCGCAATTACTCCCCAAATTAAAATAAACATTTCTGAAGGTTCAACCAAAAATAAGAAAAGAAAGAAATTTTATTTTAATTTCCTATAAACAGAAAAACAATTCCAGACATTAGCTAGTTATTTTTTTCTATGGTATGGGTACATCAAATTTATATGGAAGCGGCCCCGAATATGGTTACTGTTAAGATCTCTTAAAACATAGGTGCTACCTCCAAGCACCTCCTGAACTACATATGGGCCTATAAACGGCAATTGAAGTTTGGCGCACACACCCTTTGATCTATCACTCACACGCAGATTTCGTATAATGACCTTGTCCCCTAGTTCAAATTTAAGCGGACGTTTTATTTTAGAGTTCATCTTCTCCCTGTATTTATTTGCGTTTTGATTTAACCTAGCTCTAGCTACATTCACGTATAAGTCAAATTCTCTATTTTCTGTATCTACCCATGGTCTGTTGGGTTTTTCCCTTTCCATTAACACAACAGGATCAAATCCCGTTACTGTACTGGGGGTATGATTTATAAACATTTCTATCTGTTCGAGCTTTGTGGACCATTGTCTTTGATTATCAAAAGTCGTTAACCTTAGAAACTTAATTGTTTCTTGAATGAACCTTTCCGCTGGGTTCCCTTGGGGGTGCCGAATACTACAAAATAAAACAGCAATATTTCTGTTATTCCAATGCATTTTAAATCGCATATTATTAAAGTAAGTTGCATTGTCAGCTAAAATTTTTTTTACATTGCCATATACTTCCACAAAATTTTCAATACACCTTATGGATGTATCAGTGTCACAGCGTTTTGTGGAGTATAATTTAGTGTACTTAGAGAATATATCCACAATCACTAAGATGTGAGCATATCCCTCTTCACTTGTGATTAAATTTGTTAGAAAATCAATTGCAATCATGTCCAAAGGTGCATCAACTATTATCGATTTTACAACATCTTCATTCGTATGGTTTTTATATTTTCCTAACATACACAGGCAACAAGTACTTATTACCTCCTTTGTGAGGGTAATAGTTTTTTTTACATAAAAACACTCTCGAAATATCGAGTGAACCTTACGAATTCCTATATGACCATATTTCTCATGTAGGTCCTTAATCAGCCGCATACCATAATTATTATCCACCACATACACTTCTGTGCCACTAATAGTTTTAATTAGCAACCCATTTTGAATAGAAAATCCCTTAAAATTGCCGTTTTCTTGAATTTTCAATTTTATACCCTCAATCATGTCACTATCCCGTTGCATGTCCGCAATAGCTTGAAGTGAATATATCGACGCATCGTTCTTTAGCTGATTCAAAGCAATTATTACCTCATTTGATTTTCTAAATTGGGAAGGCATGCTCCTACTTAGAGCATCTGCCCCGATGTTTCTTCTACCCTCAATATATTGTATTTCAAAATCAAATTCCTGTAATAACAGGGACCACCGATATATTCGATTATTCGTAAAACGCGTGTTCACAAGAGCGCATAGTGAGCTATGATCGGTTTGGACAACAAAATGTTTTCCAATCAAATAAAATTTTAGTTTCTGTATTGCAAATACTACGGCAGCCATTTCTTTCTCAGAAATAGTATAATTCTTCTCATAAGCCTTTAACCGACGAGAAACAAACGATATGGGAACTTCGTCATTTTCTTGTAATTGGAGGAGTTCTCCAGCTAAACCAGAATCACTCGCATCTGTTCGAAGAATGAATTCCTTTTCAAAATCTGCATGCACCAACAAAAAGTTTTTAGAAAATTGATTCTTTAACGATTCAAAAGCACTACCATGTTCCTTTTGCCAATGCCATTTTGCATTTTTCTTTAAAAGGTTATATAATACCGAAGCTCTTTCTGAAAAGAGGGTATAAATCTCCTGTAAAAATTTAGGAATCCAAGGAAACCTTTCAACATTTTAGCATTTCTCGGTATAGGAAAATTCATTATTTCTTTAGTCCGTAGTTCATCGATAGAGATACCCTATTATTAATCATGTAACCCAAGAATTTTACTTCAGGTTGCATAAAACACATTTATTTAAATTAAGTTTCAACCCGGCTGCGTCTAACTCACAGAAAATCTTTTCTAGATGCAACAAATGTTCCTTCGCAGTGTAACTATGTATTAGGATATCATCCACATAACACATGCAAAAGTTCTCATATGCTCCTAGGATGTGGTGCATGGCACGAACCAATGCTGCAGCTGAAGAAGATAGCCCATAAGGTACTACACAAAATTGGTATGTCCTACCATCTACACAAAACCCTGTGTATTTTCGACTGTTTTATGAAGCGGAATCAGCCAAAATGAGTTTTTCAAGTCTAATTTTGAGTAAACAGAATTACTACCTATCTGGGCAAGAATGCTTTCTATAGGAGGGGGTGCCTTAAATTGCGACTTAGTGATAGCGTTCAGTTTACGAGCATCTAAGCATAACCTAAGGTCACCATTTCCTTTCTTGACCACTACCATTGGGTTTATGAAATTTGTGGAAGATCTTTCAATAATTCCATCGCACAACATTTTCTTCAATTCTTCATTTACTTGATTACGATAAGCATATGGTATGGGGTATGTTTTAGCATGGAACGGTTTGGATTCATCCACTTCTAATTTGTGGACATATCCATAAGCTACTCTATGCTCAGGGTTTACTAGGTTATCATATTTATTAGTTATATTTAGAATTGCATTTTTACAATCGGTAGGACAGTTTATATCCTTTGTATCCTTGTAAGCTAAGTTACTCTGCATATTGTTTATATTTGAACATTCCTCTTTAAACAATTTTATGTCTTTTTGCCAAAGAATGCTCTTCCCCTTAACCTGTATCGTTCGCTCCTCACTATTTATCGTCATTTTAAGTGTTTGGATCAAGTCCATACCAATTATACATTGAAATTTGAGTTCGGAAATCAGTAAAAAACTCCCTTCACATAGTTCTTCCCCCACAAAAAACTTAGTTACCATCATTTTATTGAGGATTGCAAATTTTTTATTGTTTGCAGCCACGAGACGTATATTTTTTATAGGGACCACATTCGTAACAAACTCATTGGGGTTCTCTTTTATTAACTCTTCCGACAGTAGGCTCAATTCAGCCCCAGTGTCAATTAGTGCACTCACACAAACTTTATTGAATTTGATGTTAATACAAGGTAGCACAGTTTCACTGCTGATCTCTTGAATATGTTCATTATGTAATTTTATGAATTCCCTTGGGTGTTCATAAAAATTGATACTACGCGAAACCTCACGTGGTACTTGTGATTGAGACCTCTGCTCTCCCATATGTCGAGTAGAAGAAGGTCCCCGTCTACTTATCAATTCTGAATATGTGGGGTTCCTTACACGCTCTGACGAATGATTATTCTCGTCATCAGGTAGTTGATCCACCATGACATTTTGAACATGAATTGGTTCATTTATAATATCGTTATTACGGTTATTGATTAGTACCCTTCCCTGGACACCATTTCTACCAGTATCCCTAACATAATTGCTATTTCTAGAGCTGTGCCCATTATCATCGTAATGGCGCAGCGGAGATACTTGTAAGTTTCTATGATTCGCATCGTTATTAACTTGATTATTCCTGTTATATGCCCTATCAGGCAACATCCTACGTGTATTATCGCGATAATTGTTAAATGCAGGACTTGTATTGTTATTTCTAACAACACTTGGTGATGGGGAACTCCTCACCGTGCGTTGATTGAAACGCTGTAGACATTCAATGAAATCATGTTTGTCTGCAATTTTCTGTATCATTACAGCAGTTTGAATCTCAGGTTCAAAGTGCATTGCCAACAATCTGACTAACTCCGCATCTTGGATTTTTGGCTCCAAGTGCTTAACGATACTAAGTTTATTTATCGCGTATTGGACACATGTAATTCCAAAATCAGGGTTGTATCTTCCGTAAGCAAATTTTCCTAACTTTCACCTGCTCATTAAAACCCCAATACTGCCTCAAAACAATACCTCGAATTGCTCAAACTTATCGATATCTTGATCAATGATGTTGAACCAATTCGCAGCATTGCCTTCATGACTGCTCGCACCACATTCAATCTCTCCACCTCACTATGGATATTATTCACTGCTGCTTTCAGTCCTATCAAAAGCTTTTGGGATTCATTTTGCCATCGCCATAAAACTTTCCAATAGTTTCAATCATACCAAAATTTAAACCACTTTGATTAATATAACTCCCCGACTTCCCTTAAGGCTATTTAACTCTGTTATTAAATTACTGTTTTCCACTTTCAAAGTTTGTACTTCATTTGAAACTATTCCTATTTCTATCCCTGTTCTTTGAATATTCAAGTCTAAATCTATTTTATCTAAATGTAACCTTTCCTCTATCTTTCTGAGGTTTTGTTCTAACAGACTTATTTGTTCAGTGCTTTTTCTATACTTAGCATTCTGCTTGTTAAAGCGTTCATGCTACCACTAATTTCCTCTTTATATTGTGCCATAACCTTTTTATAGACTTCATTCACTTCAGTTTTAAAATGTACTTTGAACATGTTAATTTCCTCTACATATTTATTTATTTTGGCATTCACATTCCTGTCTACTGCCTGTATTGCATATAAAATATCTTTGGGCTGTAAATTTTCATTGGTTTCGTCCACTACCTCAATACTATCAGTCGTAGGATTCTCATTATCACTATTATTAAAAAAACTATCATCCGATCCTATCACAACTCCATCATCTCTCAAGTGTGATTTAACTTGTTCCCTATTCATATTCCTTTTTACGTCTAAATTTATAAGTAATTACTTTTTTGTTTTCTACCTGAACTTTTATCGATAAACAGGTCCAGCCCAATTCTTTGACTTATAACTTTGCCCCACGTTGGGCGCCATTATATTATGCTGTGATATTTTTCTTTCAACTCAAAATATTTTATTTTGTCCTCAACTAGCTCAGGGTAAGAGTGAATCTCAGGAACAAAAATGTTTATCGACAAAAGTTCTATTTACACATTAAATAATTACTCTATTTATCCAATACAATCATAATTATTTTGAGATTACATAATTCCTTTTTAACTAATCTAGTCACAAACTGTAACACTGCCCACATACAATCTGATAATCTATCTATAGGATCTATAATACAATAATTGCAGTTAATTTCCCCTGCTTTACTTATAACTATTAATAGAACTCCTGTAAAGAAGAATGCATTCCCCTACTAAAAATAATCCTAAAGAACAAGCAAACCCAGCTAAACCTTTTTTCTTTAGGAATTTCAACTTATAATTAATTTCTTTACCTGCACCCACTGTTCGTATGCCAAAACCCAAATGTTCTGTCTTGCACTATCTTTGCCTTCTCTACAGAGTGCAATATTATTCAATCCTTCGACACCGTAGGCGTAGAATTGCTTCTCCTTTTATTCACTGTACCCCAATCTAAAATTATCCCTAAAACAGAAACAAGAAGATCATTCTGAGCGCTTCAGAGACGTCTGTGGAAAACACTTGCAGCTCCGACAGACTTATAACAGGTAGATATCTGGTCTATTAACTTAACCCTACTTCCGAATACTCAAACCTTCCTATTTGAATGCGGGTTTGTGTTGATGCTACTACAACACCTCGTGATTGATAGAGATCCGGGTCTCCAAATTAAACCTTGTATACTCTCAACTATATACCATTGATAGACGACTATGTATTTCAAGCTCCCCTTCCTAGATCCCTAATACATTAAACTTGAATAATTAATTGTACATTCACAGTTTTCACTTACCACCATGTGGGTTAATTTCAACGTCTTTTATTTATTTTAAATAAGCAACACAGCTAAAATATTATTTTAGTCACTTTTCAATTGGCCTACTAAAGTCCAACAAGTACATCCAATCTGACGGTGGAATAAAATGAATGCAATATTATATGATTAATACTGCTCAAGTAACTTTTGAGCGTCCATATTTTTCCAGTATCAGCCAAGAGAGCCCTGAACAACCAACGTTCTACAACCCAAGCCTTTTTGACATCCACTCAAAAGCGGATGCACACCCGGCAATCTAACACAAAACAATTACAATAACCTTAGACTATTTCACTGCGATGCGACACATGATTGATATACAAACACCCTAAACACACAATTATCTCCACCAATAGAATTTCTCCGCAATATATATATATATATATATATATATATATATATATATATATATATATATATAGTTTTGCAGATTCAACCGAGCGAGACGAACTATTGAAAATACTTTTGGCGTAATGGTTACACGATTTCGAATCTACCGTCGAACAATTAATGCTATGCCTGAAACTGTTGATTATATTCTTAATCTAACAACATGTTAACATAATTTTATATAGTCTAGAGCTATTAATAATAATTTATATTGTGGTGCTATTTATCTAGATTATGAAATAAATGGACAAATTATTCCAGGAGAATGGCGAAATGAAGTTCTCAGCGACAATGCATTGCAAGTTGCCTCACACTTACGTTTCGAAAATCTAAATGCTTTAAAGGGCGTATTCAAACTGAGGGACACTATAAAGGACTATATGTAAATGGTGTTGTAGGTGCAGTGCGTCCATGGCAATTTGACCATATAGAAAATGCTGATCACATTATACCTTAAACGCTTTTCATATGTACATTTAATTTTAATATTAATATTAATAACATTATAAAAGCAAATATGTTAATTAGTGGTCCTATTTCTTTTTTTTGTTTCTAAAAGACGCATAACCGTTTCGTCCATAAAATTTTCAGCAACATCTATTGGTAGATTCCGCAGTTCTGCTTCTAAGTATAACGCAAATTGGGAAAATTTATTAGGTTCATTTGGAAGATTTGCATTTGTTACCGCGTTGGTTAAATCTTTCAACATATAAATAAGTGCATCATCGTTGTGTTGGTTATTTAATTTTCTCTTTCGAGAATGTGATGATACAATCCTTGCCGGGGCAGCACTACTACAAGATGGACATGCTTCTACTGGAAACTCCTATCTGCAGGATGGGTCAGGGTTGGGAGATTCTAACATATTCTCCAGACTTCCAATTATGTCTTCCTACTCCGAATTGTAGGTTTTTGTTGATGATGCTACAGGAGTTGCTATATTTGTAAAAGTTCTAGAACAAAATGTTCAATCAATAGAACTTTCATAATTAATTCTTATTACTCTCTTGGCTCTTTCATTTCAAACATAAATTGGAGAAACGACATATAAGGCCATTCGTTAGTTGTGGTACCGCCAGAACCACTTCTTAAATTTAGTTTTTGTTTTTCTCTATATTTTTCACGTAACGATTTCCATAGGGTTTTACATTCTTCAGCTATAAGCAAAAAAACAATATTTTTCCATGCTCTTTTAATAATTAGCCTATTGTTGTAGCTTCTACTTTGGCTATTGTAGATGGCAGGGTAATTACAAATTAATTTTAAAAATAACTCTTCATTTAAGTTGTTCATTTCTATCAAAAATAAGAGCCCGCGGTAAAATAACACATACTTTAACCTCAAAATTTGACTTAAAATTGACTTGTTGCTTGCTGCATGTAAGCTGCTTGCATCAATTCTACTTGAAAGTGGAATTACGTTCATGTCGAATTAGCATTGGAAACAGTAACGCAAAGAAAATTGGCGCAAGCATAAAAAGTTGACTTCCACTTCAAAGTGGAAGTGATTGGAAATGTAGCTTTACACCTAAAATACACTATATTTCGGTAATTTTGTTTGCAGAATGTCACAACCTTGTTGGTCGACTCTAACGGATGATGTTATTGAGTATTTGAATCGTGACCTAGCTAACATTGCAGGAGTTATAAACAGTTTGCATACTTTTTGCGTAGCTTAACCATTTGTTTTAGATACAGGTTGATTAACAATTTTTGTTTGTTTTATCGGTGTCTATACCTCCTCTTTAACTTAATGACAAAACTAAGGCCTCATTCACAATGGACGTACGCGTAAGGCGCGCGCAGTCATATCGTTATTCGTATAATTAAAGCTCATTATCTTTATGGGGATGTTCCCAATGAATAAACATAATTCTTACGTTTACGTGCTAGTCACGAATGAACGCAAGCTTAACGTAAAAAGTTAAAATTATTCAACTTTACGTTCGCTGCTCGTTTAAAGTTGTTAATAATTCTAGTTCCTTTTATTCAAGCAAAACGTGACTGTAAAAATAAATGTAACCTATTTAGTTGCATCAGAAATCAAATCCAGCATTTAATAATCTGATTTATTACTTCAGATAATGGAGTGCATTGAAATGTAGATATTGAATTGCTTATTTACTTAGTGCGTAATTTCCCATATCTATATTCAAAATGCGATAAAAGATATAAGGATGTAACAAGTGCTAGTGGTCCTGAACTTAGAACTTGGGTATGGTTTAGTGAATTGCAGTTTTTGCATGAACATATTCAAGAAAGAAGGTAAGCATTGTTTGTTTACACATTAACATATAACGTTGTTTTTGTTTCTTTGGTGTAGACGAACCACTACAAATATTAAACCTTCAGAAACTATCGAAACCAAGGAAGGTTCTACCTTGCAATCTGAAGAAAATGGTCATATCAATTATAAGCAAGACTCCCAAGTTTGGAATCATAACTATTATGACTATTATGAGGTTCCAATAGATTTCGAAAAAAATATTATTATCCCAATCCCAAAAAAGTCAGGAGCTGATAGGTGTGAGAATTTTAGAACTGTTAGTTTAACTTCTCATGCCTCCAAAATACTAACAATAATAATTAAAAATAGAGTAGAAGCTTTGACTGACAATTATTTAGGCGAAGACCAATATGGTTTTCGTAAAGACAGAGGGACTAGAGAACCGATACTAATGATTAGGGTAATTATCGAAAAAAGGTTACAAAAAAATAAAAAGACTCATTTCGCGTTTGTAGATTTAGAAAAAGCATTTGATAGGGTTAATTGGATTGTTATGTTCAGAATTTTGCAAAAAATAGGAATCTCTCCTAGGGATAGAAAAATTATTTACAGTCTATATAAAAACCAAAGCGTAGTAATTAGATTTGATGAAATAGAAAAGGAAGCTAAGATTAGAAATGGTGTTAGACAGGGTTGTATACTGTCTCCTTGATTTTTAATGTTTATATTGAGGAAGCTTTAAACTTAGCTAGAGAGAGAAAAGAGATAGGTATTAGTGTACAGGGACAGAAAATAGACATGTTACGTTTTGCAGATGATATAGCCATTATAGCAGAGTCTAGAAAAGAGTTAGGAGAGTTTTAAAATATTTTAGATGAGATACTACGGAGTAACTATAGTATGAGAATTAACTCAGTAAAGACAAAGATAATGACAAGTGAGTTACAGCCTAGTTCTAAACCAAAATTAAAAATAGGTAATACCGAGTTAGAGGAGGTAGATGAATTTTGCTATTTAGGTAGTATAATTACAAAAGATGGACGTAGCAGAAGGGATATAGTAGCTAGAATAGCTCAAGCTAGAAAAATGTTTTTAAAAAAGAAAAACTTACTAATAGCTAATAGTATTATTTTAGATAATAGAAAAAGTTTCTTAAAGTCGTACGTATGGAGCGTTCTACTATACGGTAGTGAGACTTGGACAATTAAAGAAGTAGATAAGAAAAAGATAGAAGCTTTTGAAACTTGGTGTTATAGGAGAATGTTAAAGATTAGTTGGACAGATAGAGTAACAAACGAGGAAGTTTATGGAAGGATAGGTGAGGATCCCTGTATGTGGAAACATTTGAAGGTCAGGAGAGATAGAATGATAGGGCACCAGTTAAGGCATGAGGGACTATTTAGTAAAGTCTTAGATTATAGACTACCAAATAAAAATAGAGTAGGAAGGCCTAGACAAAGCTATATTAGTCAAATTATTAGAGATGTAGGTTGTGAAGGGTATGTAGACCTTTTTAGACTAGCTCAGAATAGAAAAGAACTTAGAGCTGCGTCAAACCGACTTTAAGTAAGTTCGAAAACAAAACAAAAAGAAAAATAAAAATCAGTTAACTAAATGTCACCAGGACATGACTCACAATTGGTTAGCGGTCTGGCATGTTGGTAGCGTTTCGTTGCTTAAGCCTTACCATAACATAATTTAATAAACGTCACCATGGCATAACTCACAATTAGGTAGCGGTCTGGCATGTTGGCAGCGATTCGTTGCTTAAGCCTTACCATAACATATAATTTAACACTTTTCCTTTTTGAAGCGGATAACCAGGTTATATTTCATTTCCTTATAAATGGTAATCATGTAAACATGTTAGAGTTCTTTAACAACCATCAGGTTGCTAATATCTATGTAGAGCCAGCTGGATAGGAAAAAGATAGAAGGATATAGGAAGACCTAGACCAAATTATTAGAAATTTAGGTTGGGAAGGGTATGTAGAGTTTTTTAGATTAGCACAGAATAGAAAAAAAGTTAGAGCTGCGTCAAACCGACCTTAAGTAAGGTCGATAACAAAATGATGATGATGACTGCCGCTGTCCATAACCTACGGAAGGTAAGTTGCACTTATTTTACAAAGCTGGATACAGTTACACTTTATTACAGAAATTGTTAGTCAACCTAGCACCAGTTTGCAGACACTTAAAAGAGAGAAAAAACAGTATCCGAAACTGAAACCTTAGATGAACAAATAGTCGAAACGCTATCCCTTATTAAAAGCCAAAGAGTAATATAGTAATAGTAATAGTAATATAGCCTCTGAATTAGGTAAGATTGAACCAACAAAGCGAAAACAATTAAAAAAACAAATACTGCTACTGTTATATGCTGACGACAGATTTTTGTAATGTAAAGTTAAATGCTGTAGTGATGTATCATTAAAACTTATAGATACATATACAAATACATTATAAAATGCAATAAAATGTGTCTACTATTTTGTAATTAAACGTTTAATAAAAAAGTATCACTTAACTAAACAGTGTAGGTAATTGTAGAAAAGTTTGGATGACGAATATAATGTTATTGTGAAAGCAGTGATTTTTCAGTTCCGGTAGAGCATGTAAACAATTAAGAAAAACTAGTTTTAATTAATACAAAAAAATATGCACAAAATGTATTTTCCAGATCGTTGTCTATTTAACATTTTAAATATAATACTATGTTCTCCTAACGTATTCTATTAGACCTTGCTTAAAACCAGCTGCTGATAAAAAATATCTTGCTAATACATCTCTTTGTTGATTCGCTAGGAATGTTGCATTATTGCTGCCAAGTCTGCGGAAATCATTGAATATGCAGTCTTCAACTTTTTCTCTCCATTTGCCTAATAAATCATCACGATCTATAATATTTGGCGGACAATAACGTTCTCTAGCAAGAGTTACTGCCTGAATGAAGTTATGAAGACTGTGGCTTTTACAATATTATTTGCTGTTTCTGGGGAGGCACAAATTGACCTATGGAATATTCGTCATCGTGCAGCTAATATTCCAAAGACGTTTTCTATTATTCTTCTAGCTCTAGACAATCAATAATTAAAAACTGCTTTAACAATATTAAGCATTTTTCCAGAATACGGCCGCATTAAATTTATTGTTAAGAAGAAAGCTGAATACCCAACAAAAAAGAACAGAAAAGATACATTACTGCTTTGCAGATTTTGTGGTTTAGGTATTGGCAATCTCTGATATTTTAAATTTTGTCCAAATACACAGGAACTGAAAACGCCCGCATCGATTATAGAACCGAAGCCCCAATGTCTACATATGTAAATTTGTAATCTGCATCACAAATGCCTAGTAAGACTATACTAAAATAACCCTTGTAATTGTAATACAAAGAACCACTTTTATTAAGTGCAGCAATGCGAATGTGTTTCCCGTCAATGCTACTGATATAATGGGGCATTTGGAATTTACTCCAAAACCCATTAGCTATTTTTAGATATGTAGTTGTCGTAGGCTCGTGTAGGACAATAGGATTTAGTATTTCCCAAATAACAGAGGTTACTTCTTGTATTATAACGCATACCGTTGATTTGCCGGTGTGATATGCATTTGCTATTGAAAAATATGAATCGCCAGTAGCTTAAAATCTGAAATAATTTCAATTTATGTTACATGTTGCACATTATTTTCCAAACCTCAATGTAATTGCCAGTAGCTGCCTAGGTGTTAGCGACACTCGGATGCTTCGTTTTTGTAAACGTGGACCAAGTAATCTTATAAGGTCATCGAACAAACGCTGTCATTCTCGTATAACAAAAGAACCATTCCTCGCCGTGAAGTTTAATTTCGAGTATTAATCTTTTGTATTCTCCACTTCGTTCACGGTTAGTATTTACTGGCCTTACCCACCATCTCGGTTTGCTAATAGTATTCTTTATTAAAACTTTCCTTTTTTTAATTAACAATGATAGAAGGTATAAAGTGCATTGCTGTTTCAAGTCAATTTTCTTCGGGTTGTAATTGTATTAATACTGTAACCTAATCACTACTTTGTACGTTAAGAATATGAACGCTCAGGAGTAACGAAGTTGCCACATTTTAAGCGGCAACAAGATAGTTTGCCAAAAAAGCCATCCAATATTCACATTAATATTTATTGAAACTTGATTCAACCGAATAAATTTAAAAATGTTATTTTTTCTTAAAACTATATTTACAAAATATTGATGCATTTAACAGATTTCCAGAAAAATGTCATTGCTTTTAAACTAAAAGTGTATATGCCAAGGAGATTTAATTAAACTTGACAACACCGAGTAAGATACCTCTGACATGAATCACGTTAATTGTAAACAGAAAATGAGTTACGAATTACGATATCGCTACGAGCACCTTACGCTTACGTCCATTGCGAATGAAGGCTAATGCCCCGTTTTTTTTTTATCAACATTCACAGATCTGTTGCAGAATATAGACAAACACCTACAAACCACTTCTCAACAAAATAGGCTTGTCAACAGTGAATTGCAATACCAATAGCAAAAACCAGAATGCTCTAAAATGTAACATCAGCACACTGTATCCTTCTACACGCCTAAACATTAAGAATGAGGCTGTCTGAATTCCTATTTATGACGTCATCGTCTTGATTAGACGGAGCGAATATACATACTTTAATTATAATGCAATATATACGTGAAAAATCGCAGTAGATACCTTGTTACTCTTTACATTCTATTACAAACTAATACAACAAAAGAGCTTGTAAGCATAATATTTTCCTTTGTATCTCTAGATTAAAACTTTAATTATAGTTCAAGAAATATATGAGATTCAAGCGGTGCCTTGAAGTTTAGCGGCATCTTGCGGATCAGTACCTAAATGAAAATTGCAATATGTTTCATGTTTCTGAATCTATTAAGCGTCTTAAGCGTTTAGCTCATCCTTTTATGAGTTATTAGTAATATTGTTTAACAATTTTGCCGTTTTTAGCGTTAAAGTTGTATCTTGTGTGTGGTTTTAAACGAAAAGCATAATTAACTTTAATCTAGTGTGATATGCCCAATTTCAGTGATGTACGCAAGAACATTAAAAATTAGCAGAGCTTTGTACATTGCTACAACACTATAAGAGGAAGTTAAGTGCTCATTGATATTCACCACGCATGGTTACGCATACGCAAGCTTAATTATATAAAAGAAGCACTAATAAATAGGTTTCTAGGCAAATAAAAGAAAGGTGCATTTACATTAAGCAACTGAAGAAGGGTTCAACAGATAACAATTTCCTTACTGGCAAATTATTCTTGCATTCTGCAAAATATTTAAATTAATCGTACAAAGACTTAATGCAACTTAACGATCCTTTGTACTTAATTCTAGCGCTAATAAAGTTTTTGTGGAAAAATTAATATATGTCAACATACAAGCTGCTGATTGAAAATTGTTTGTCTAATCTCAATATAAATAGAAGTTCAGTAAGTTAGTAAATTAGCCTAAATGGCAACAAATTTGTAAAATAGTAAATTATTTGTGTGAAAAGTTTGCTTCTCTTGACAAAACTATTAAACGTATACACTCAAGAAACAACAATTATGCAATCAACAGGTTCATACAACCGCTTATCCAAAATTTCTATGAACTCACTTAAATGTATAACTGAGACGTCTACAGTGGCTTATATTTGGTAAGAAATATGTGCTAACGAAACGTGATAGATTCGGTTATTGGATAGTATTTATCAGTTAACGTGATTTTAAGTTTGGTGTAAATTGCCATTTCGAATGGACCTGCACCTTGCCGAAGTTCTAAATTACTAGAACAGGTGAAATGGCTTGCGTGTTCTAATGAGCTAAAGAGCCAAACTACAGGTCCAACCAAAGTAGTAGGGTCGTTAGTGAGGAACCAGACTAAGACAGGTTCCCGAAAGAGGGCAGCGGCTCTTTTGGTACTTAGATTGGCAGAGACCATAGGGGTCGGTATGGCAGTCTAAGACACACTACCGCGATGTGGAAGGCAACGGGAAACCACCACATTATCTCCCAAGTACACAGCGTACTTAAATTGTTACAAACATGATGGCATTCTCTGGGGTAAAAGATTCCGGAGTTAAAATAGTCCCCATTCGGATCTCCGGAGGGACTACTTCGGAGGATGCGATCGGAAAGTTAAAAATAAGAGTCGGGAACACTCTGCGAGTCGGAGCGTGGAATGTTAGAAGTATGAAGCAAGTAGGTAAGCTAGAGAACCTAAAAATCGAAATGAATAGGTTATCATTAGACATAGTAGGGATCAGCGAAGTTCGGTGACCAGAGGCGGGGGAATTTTGGAGTGGAGACTTCAGGGTAATTCATACAGGAGCAGAGGAAGGAAATTTGGGTGTGGGGATGGTTATGCGGAAAAAGATAGGATACTGTGTAGAAAATTACTTACAAAAGAACGAAAGAGTACTCATGGTTAGATTAGAATCTATACCGGTAAACACAGTAATAATACAAGTATACATGCCCACCTCTAGCTACAGTGACGAAGAGGTAGAAGCCATCTACAAAGATATCGAATACATATTAAGATACGTAAAAGGACATAAAAATTTAATAATTACGGGGGATTTTAATGCAGTGGTAGGTGAGGGGAGGGAAGGAGCGGTTGTAGGTTTATTTGGTTTAGGCACGAGAAACGACAGGGGAAATAGGCTGGTAGAATTTTGCGACAAGAACAATTTAATCATCACAAACACATTATTTCAACATCATGCTAGAAGACGATATACGTGGAAGATGCCAGGAGATATAGGAAGATATCAAATAGATTACATTCTTGTTAGACAACGGTTTAGGAATCAAGTAAAAGACTGTAGAAACTACCCAGAAGCAGATATAGATACTGACCACAACATCGTAATTATGAAGGCCGCACTTAAATTTAAAAATCTGAAAAAAAGGAACGGAAAAAGGCACTTGAACTTAAGGAAACTAAAAGATAAAGATATTCAAGTAAGATTCGAAAAAAAGTCAAATGAATTGCTGAATGATATCGCGAAAATATCTGACACTAAAGAAGTAGAAACAGAATGGAATAACATTAAATCCAGCCTAGACATGGCGGCCAGAGATATTCTGGGGTATACACAAAAAGAAAATAAGAAACCATGGATATCAAAGGATATCGTGAATTTAATAGAAGAAAGACGAAAATACAAAAATAAATCAGACGAAACAGGAAAACAGAGATACAAAACCATAAAATGGGAAATTATTTGAAAATGCAGGAAATCTAAAGAACAATGGATTGATGAAAAGTGCAAAGAGGTACAAACTAAGATGGAAATAGGAAAGACAGACGAAGCATACAAATTAATTAGAATGAATTTTAGGGATATAAAACCGTATAGCAAAAATATAAGGGACGCACAAGGAAACGTCATTATAGAAAACGTAGAGAAAGTGAGTAGATGGCAAGAATATATAGGGAATTTATATGCAGGAGAGGAACTAACTGCATTAGAACAGGAATCAGACATTGAAAATGATGACTTGGGATATCCTATACTTCGAGACGAGTTTGAATTAGCATTAAAGAGTCTGAAAAATGGTAAGGTGCCGGGTATAGATAAGGTGTAAGCAGAAACTCTAAAAGCCGCTGGACAAACAGTAACAGAACGTCTCTTCCAACTTGTAAGCTATATGTATGAGACAGGCGAGATACCCAAAGATTTCAAACGTAGCATCATAGTAACTATACCAAAAAAGAAAGGCGCGGATAGATGTGAAAATTTTCGAACAATAAGTTTGACAGCACACGTGTCAAAAATATTAACTAGAATTGTGCAAAGACGAATGGAAAAACGAGCTGAAGAAATACTAGGAGAAGACCAATTTGGGTTTAGGCGAAACAGGGGAACGCGGGAGGCTAATTTAGCTCTGAGAGTGATAATTAAGAAAACAATAGAAAAAGGGGAAAGCATGTATATAGGGTTTGTAGATCTGGAAAAAGCATTCGACAATGTAAATTGGAAAAAATGTTTGAAATACTCAAAAGATTGGAATGAGTTATAGGGATAGACGAATAGTACATAGCTTATACAAAGAGCAAACAGCAGTAATAGAATTAGAGCAGGAACGTAGAGAAGTAAACATTAGGAAAGGGATGAGACAGGGATGTGCCCTATCCCCATTGATTTTTAACTTGTACATAGAAGAGGCAATGAATACTGTCAAATGCAGGAAGACATTTGGAATTACTATGCAGCGACAAAAAATTGATATGCTTAGATTTGCAGATGATATAGCGGTATTAGCGTCTAGCAAGGAAGAGTTAGAAGCTGCTCTTAATGAAATGGAAACGGTTCTAACAGAGAGATACGGTATGAAAATTAACAAAACTAAAACTAAAGTTCTAGTTTGCAAAGGTGGGAAAATAAATCAAAAACAAGAATACAAGTATTTAACACGAACTTACAAGAGGTTAAGGATTTCTGCTACCTAGGAAGCCAAATAACGCAAGATGGGAAAAGCACAAAAGGTATAAAACAAAGATTTGCACAAGGTCGGGCTACATTTAACAAGAAAAAGCAACTACTGTGCTCAAAGACCACAAACATAGAAACAAGGAAAAGATTGCTTAAACATATGTGTGGAGCACAGCACTGTACGGCTGTGAAGCCTGGACAGTAGGAGAAGCGGACAAGTAAAAGCTAGAAGCCTTTGAAATGTGGTGCTACAGGCGTATGATGAAGATATCATGGACAGACAAAGTTAAGAACGAAGAGATACTAAAAATGGTAGGGGAAGAAAGAAATATGTGGAAAACGGTAAAAAAATAGGAGAGATAGGATGATAGGCCACATACTACGGCATGAGGGAATAGTGCGTAATATATTAGAAGTAGAGATAGGAAAAAGAGAAGAAGAGGCAGACCAAGATTAGACTACTGCACACAGATAGTAAAAGATGTAGGCTGTAGAGGTTTCAGGGAGATGTGTAGGCTAGCCCAGAATAGAAATCAATGGAGGTACGCATCCAACCAATCCCAAGATGGATAAACTAATGACGAAAAGATAACTGTGCTTAAACATGATGATTATTATAAGTAACTACAAGAATTGGTTGGGCAATATTCTCGAATAATGTTAAGTGTGTGAAAGGATTTACTGAAAAACCATTATTTCGGCAAATGTCTAAGTGTTGGGAGATCTTGGTAGCCACAGGTTGCTTAACCTCCTTCACTGAATCTCGGTAAAATAGGGTATAAAATTAGAAAACAATAAAAAGGGAACGAGCTGAATACACATGCTGTGCGAGAATTTCAGGGAACTATGTAGGCTAGCTCAGAATATAAATAAGTGCAGGTACGTGTCCAACCAGTTTTGAGACGGAAAACCTAATGACGAAAAAATAAGTGCAGATAAATCTGATGATTAGTATAAACAACTAGTTGTTGGTTGCGAAATATCTACAACTAATGTTGACTGTGCGAAAAGATAAATTGGAAAATATATTAAATCGCCAAATGGTTAAGTGTTGGGGGAACTTGGCAGCCACAGGCTGCTTACCTCCCTTCACAACCATTGAAGATCGGAGAAATAGGGCATATAACTGTAAAACAATAGAAAGTGATAGAACTGCATCTAACAAGAAAGAACAGCGCCTATGAGGAAAGACAACAAACATAGAATAAGAAGAAAATTGTTGAAAGCATATGTGTGGAGCACAGCACAGTATGCCTATGAAATACGGGCAGTCTGAAACGCAGACAGAAAAACGGTAGCAGCCTTTTGAAATGCTGTGCTTCAGATGTATGAGGACGATAGCATGGACAGACAAAGATAATAACAAATAAGTAATAGAAATAGTAGGGGAACAAGGATATCTGGGGAAAAAGAGAAATAGTAGAACGGAATACGTTCTAAGGCATTTTTGAGGAATAGTATGTGATATATTACAAGCAGAGATAGGAAAAAAGAGGTAGATGTAGACTTAGATCAGACAGTTATAGATGCAAACTGTGCATATTTCAGGGAAATCTGTAGGTTAGTTCAGAATAGGGAACAATGATGGTATGCGTCTAACCTGTTCTAGGACTAAAGACCTAATGATGATTATGTAAATATTTAAAAAGAAGATGGTATACTCGATCCGGCGAATCAAGACCATGACGTCATAAATTGTAATTCAAGCAGCCAAATTCTTAATGCTAATGCGTGTAAAAGAACATAGTATGTAGAAATTGCATCTTACAGCATTGTAACGGGCATTTTTATAGTTTTAACATTTTACGCTATACTCAATTAACAAATACCTGTCTGTAACTACTAGTTCTATATTTTATATTTATTAACTCGTGTGTAGTAATTTAAAGATAGATAAATTGAAAATTATAAACCGCTTGTAATTGATTATAAATTGCATCGTTCTTGTCTTGCCGTAAATATAAATTTTGTTCCTTATGTGGATATACAAGTCTAGATAAGAGACGATAAGCAGTTGGTAATAACGACGAATTGATATAAACAGACGAGGAGCTGTAGTTCCGATATATTAAGTACGTGTGAAATAAAAGTTGTATTTTTAACTGTATAAAGTGTAGTTCTGATTCTTTTTGAAGGAAGTATGCTTTTAGATGTAACGTGTTTGATTGACGGACGTGTTTTAGCGATGCGCGTTACTCTACTAATTGTTTTTTGTTGCTTTTCTGTTGGAAATAAAAGTAGAGCTTGTTAAACTCGAGGCACGTGTGTTTTACGGAACATTTGACGGACGGTTTTTTATTGCTTACGCGTGCTTACTAATTGTTTTTAGTTGTTTTTCTTGTGAGACAAATGCTTTAAGGAACATTTGACGTACTTTACTAATTTGTGGTTTTAGTTGTTTGTCTTGTGAAATAATAGTCGTAGAACTTGCTAAACTGGCCGATTCTTTCTTTCGGATTAATGTGTGTGCGATCTAGTTTCGCGGGCCTTTTCTTCTCAGAGTAGCGCATACTTTGGATTATTTAAATACAGTGATACTGTAGTTTCTGAATTTTTCTAACCCCAACGAATCTAAAATAGATCGTTGTTTGCGCAGATTTCGTTTTCAAAAGCATTAGATTTTTCTTTGTTACCATAGGTAGCAAATAAAACACCTCACGTTACTGTTAGTTTAATGCATTACGTCGCGCCTTGAAAGCCCGTGATTCTAAATTTTATTACCATTTTTTTTCGATTTGTGTTACAAAATATTTCGAAATTAGTGTCTCAGGAAATAGAATTGACAAGAAATTTATCAATGCTACATAGTTCCATCAGCATGATAATGTCTGCTGCGAACACTAGTGAAATACGTAGGTGTGATTAGTGTAACGTGTGATAAGTTCCATCAACACCCGCACAGTCAAGGGTGAAGTGCTTTGTTAGTGCAGGACATCGTGAATCCCACACTTCAATTGTAGGGAAACGTTACTGAAGGACCTTTTGTAAGTTGAACTATTTTCTACTTGTTATTACTTTAAATATCTATCCGTGGCTTTGCCATATCTTTGTCGTTCTGATACCTTTTGCAATAGACTTGCATGCTATTTTAAAACATAAAAAAAAAGAAAGAAAGAACAATCAATACTACTGAATTACTCATACCAATGGTGTCTTATCTATTTATCTTTTGTTAACATTTTATCTGATTTATGTTTAATTGGTGTGTGAGGAAACGTTTCTGCTACTCACCAATATTACCTCACTTTGTGATAAAAATTTTTGTAATGCTTTTACCGTTATTATATTATAGAGTTTATCTAAACAGTTTTTTTTCTTACATTCTACAAAGTACTGAATAATTTAGACTTATCATTGCTGCTATGCTTATTCTTTTCTTTATTTCAGGTTTGCTTATCTATTTTTTTTTCTTGCAGGTACTATCACTAACTCCTTACAGCCGCGTACATTGTATGTTGGTCTGCTTTCTACAACCCCCCCTACTCTCCGATTGAGCCCGGTCATTTCTTTGATTTTCTTTGTGTTACGCACGAATTACGTAACGTAACATTTTTGGCGCCCAACGTGGCTGCCACGACGAAAAAAAAACGTAACAGCATCCTGGTTTTGCTATTAGCATAGCAATGCACTGTTGTCAAGTCTATTTTGTTCGATTTGAAGTTAACGCATATCTTGATTCATTCCCATGCTGCCCCGGGGGGACAGGGGGGCGTGCCCCCCTGCGCCCTTTACCTGAATTGTTATATGCACCCCATCCCGGTCCCCGGTGTTTATAACCGCAACAAAATCATAAAATTACAACAAACTTACAAAAAATGATCAGTATTTTTTAAATATATCAAACAAAATATAAAATAAATTAGGTATTTTACTCGCAAAATAAATAATTATTAGAAATTAGAACATTTGGTTCAGTAAGTGCTGTGCCGCGCCGCGTCATAAACCAAAGCCGGCAGCTTCGGCTCTGTTCGAGGATTCGAGGGCGGTTATTGTAGCTTAATCCAGTGTTAGTTCAATGAAATTGCAAAGTCAACACACTTGATAGTTATTGTGTCATGCATGAATAGTGGTGTTTGACGTAGCTTCTTTCCATTACGCCCCCCGCCAATCGAAAGTTGTACCCTATACAATATAATCCCTACACTAAAACTAATTACTAAATTCTATTATATCTTAATACTTAATAAACAATATCTAACTCAAACAGTCAAATGCAGTTTGTATAAAATGAAATCTAAAGTACCAAATACCACACAGACAAAGACGTCATATGGACAAAACCCTAAATAAGACGGACACCTTATAACTGTTTCTTTGTTTGTTCTATTTTTATTTCTGACAAGTTATATTTTGTTTACGTATTATGTCGCTTTTGGGCAGGGATGTTATGAGAAGTGTTTTGTGTTTAATTCCTTTGTTGAACTAAGAGAAAAAGCAATGCTCAACAATTTCATTACAAAAGGGTTTTTAAGGCACCAGATTTTACAATGATAAGTTTTGCCGTAATTTATGACTGCATTGGCACCAGATATTGTATTTAACTGTAAATATTATATCTTTGAAGTTTGAAAAAGGAGAGCCTACTTCATATTTGACTGTATTGATAATCTTTTAACTGTATTAATTACTGTATAACATTGCTCCAGCCGCAACCGGCAGTCGCCCTAAACATGCTGCGTCCTGCGTCTTCCCGCAATGACGTGTGCTGCGGGTGTATAATTCCGCCACTGAATGAAATCAACGTGCAAGGCCGAATGGTGGAAGGTGTTACAAGTACTGATGTGTTTTGGTGCTGAGGCATGGCTTTAGGGGGAGAACACAACACTATCTGTAAATCACGTGGGCAAAAGATGAGTGATGAATCAGACCATCACATAGGTGCAGTGCAGTACAGTACTGTGTAGTGGATGATTTGATGTATAGTGTTTTTATTTGTATGTAATGTTTGATGTTGTTCTTTTTATTGTGCTACTACATTTCGTTAACGTAACTTATTCGACAAAACACAACTCTCAGGTAAGTATACAAAATTTGCTTTATACTTATAGTTTATCGCAACACAATGATTGGGTGGACAACGGTCAATGTTTAGTGGTCAGTGGTGATTATTTTTGCTACCTACAACAGTTTTTAAAACTACGTTTTTTGTTAGTGATCCAGCATTTTGTAAACTCGCAAAACAACTTATTTCAGTTTTAAAATTTTGACATTTTTTAAATGAGGGGGCGGAGTTTATTTTAACTTTATGTTCCTTTCTCTAACAAATTAAACGTAAACTATTTATAGTAAAACTATTAATAATCTCCATGGTATCTAAACTCTAAACATGCCATGCTCACTTAAAATTTTCAAAATATTTTTTTCAATGAAGGTCTAAGTAGGAAAAGGTAACATGTTTGGTGCACAATTGGTAGAAATTAGTATGGCAAGTAATAATTATGACTTTAGACGCCAGAAGTAATAAATAGGTACTACACCAACTGATCAACTTGGACTTCTGATTATGATCCGTTCTTTAAATGCTGATACTAGTGATTTAAATAGCAACTCACCCAATTTTGCCATGCGCATTTCTTCTAATAACAATAACTGTAGCAAATTAATTATTACAATATAGAATATTCCATCATTAAAGGGGCTCCTTTAGATCGTTCTTTTTTAAATTTCGACTAGCATAATAATTTTTTTTTAATTTTAATGCGTATATTAATACGTTTTCTTTTTGTTGGATTTGGAATGTACAAAATTAGACAAATTTTGTCAGAAACATGCTGAAAACAGTATTTATATCATTCATCAGCAGTAACATCTATATATATATATATATATATATATATATATATATATATATATATATAAAAGACCAGTTATTTGCAGTCCGCAATAAGAAATTGTGTAGAACAATATTTAAAACAAGATGTATCTGTAAACAAACTCTTATGAAAGTAATAAGACCTTATTTACGAATAGCCCGATTTGTATTCGTCAATAAACTCTTATTATTTTTCACAAGAGTTTGTTTACAGATACATCTTATTATATATATATATATATATATATATATATATATATAAACACTAATGATAATAGACCTACATTTTTATTGCAATTTGCTGAAAGTTGTGTTTTTTAACTTTATGTAGGCTTGCCTTATTTTTAGAAATCATAATGGTCATGCAGACATGAAATTATTACCACATCGTTTACAATATATGTTCCTTTAACTTTGTTAGTGAGAATGAAGATTTTTGGATTTTGTCATAAAGTTTTGAAAGCAAAATATAATCAAGGGAAAAATAAGGAGAAAATATTATTATTTACATAAAAAAATCAACAAATTATATTAAATTTTCCTAAAAGCCCATTTCATAGTCTTAATCAGATTGGTACCATCACCACATGCAAAATTTTAGATTTGTTTCGCGGTTTCTGATAAAAAAGCACATAAAAACAAAAGTGCTTAAATTAACACAGCTAATATAGGTTTTACGCGTAATGTCATCAAAATTGATTTCAAAGAGCTGACGCAGCCGCAGCGCACAGTGAGGTCGGGTGAGCTGTATCTCTGCACTACGTTTGAAAATTATTATTTTTTGTTTTGCTTCCAGAGTTGCATAGAAAATGGATAGTCAAAAGAGAAAAAAAAATGGTAATGGTTTAGAAGAGACAAAAAAGTCAAGGAGTTGCAAGAATCATCAAAAACTTGTTCCAAAATAACGACTTATTGTGTAAAACCACACTCAGGCAGTAATAGTTTTAAAAATAGGAGTAGTGCTAGTGCCGAACAAAAACTAGATTTGGTAGAAACAGCAGTGGACGTAGTTTATGCATTTGATGGTTGTGGAACAGAAAATCCTCAAGCCAACGTTTCTGACACTTCAACAATTATTGATCATGAGTTTAAAACTGAAGGTCTATTGATAACTGATCCGATGCGAACATTGGAAGTGTCCCACGAGCAGAAATCTACACTACCAAATCACATTCATACATGGTGCTATGCCCATATACTGAATCTTGTATTCTTTGATACTGCACAGGTCCTTCTTATCATTATTTCCTTTTTCAGACTGCTTCAAGAAACACACGTATTCTTGAAGGAATCACTAAAGAGGCAACAAAAGTACATGGAAAAATCCAGTCTATAAGCTAGCAGATATTAGTACTACACTTTGGTGAAGCCGAAGTGATGCCTGTACTAAGATTTTTGGAAGAATTGTTGCCTGGATGTCAAAGGAACCCCAGTCTCAACCAGTCAAGTACGTCTTTTTCGAACTGACACTGGCATTGCAAAGTATGGCTTCATGCACAGATTTCAATGGCAAAGTAAGGAACGATGCTGCAACCCTTCTTAAAAAGTTTGTTAGTTTTGAAACTGTGGTGACGACCATGAATTTCCTTCAGGTCTTCAAGATAACAACATCATTGTCTGATTATTTACAAACACGAAGCTTGGACTATGCTCAGGCATAGAGATTAGTCGAATCAGCTGTTTTAAGACTCAGTGCTGTTAGAAGCAAGTTTGATGAAACTGTGCATGCAGCAAAAACTTTTATGTTAAAGTTTACAGACAAAATCCAACATTCCTCAAACAGAGATGCGTTTAGCGATATATCTGAACTGAATTTCAAAGAAAACGGCAAAGAACAATCAAAAAAATGGCAGGAAAAATATGTATCGACGAAGAAGTTCAGGGTTCCTCTGAAGATGTATTCAGAGTTGAAATATTCAATTGCATTATTGATAGAGTTTCCAAGACGATTGAAAACAGATTTATCAAACACAAAAATCTGTACTTGGATATGGCTTTGTTTGATCCACAACGATTTGATTAGTATCAACACAGCGAACTCCCAGAGAATGCACTGCAGAAGGTGTGCGAACTAATTTCTACAGTTGACAGAGACAAACTGAAACGAGAGTTTATTTCATTCACGAATGTTTGGCCAAGCATTTGTCAAAAATTATTGGATGCAGATTATAAAAGTGATGTGTTCGAAAAGATTAGAAACGTACACGCGTGAAGTTAGCCCCACAACTTTTGAAAAAAATAACTTTCCATAGCTCATTCGTTTACACATTATTTGCACATGTATGCACATCCGGTATTTTTGTTTGCACACTTTTCGTTTAAAAATTATTCAAGAAACAATTTAGGGGGGCCAACTTCACACTGGCCCGCCGACTTTCAGGAAATTTATTTTAAACCGGCGGTATTAATACATCATCGTTTGCACATGTATGCACATCCACTATTTTTGTTTGCACACCTTTCGTTTAAAAGTTATTGAAGAAACCATTGTGGCGGGTCAACTTCGCACTAGCCCCCCGACATTCAGCAAATTCACTTTAAACCGACGAAATTGATAGATCTTCGTTTGCACATGTATGCACATCTATTATTTTCGTTTGCACCCTTCCAGTTTAAAAGTAATTTAACATTCAGCTTCATAGTCCTCGCTATACGATCGTTACTGTTGAAAACGTGAAAACATTGTTACAATGAATCCAATTGATACCTTTTCGTTTGCACATTGCGAAACACATCAACTTTTTGTTTGCACGACACTGTAAATTAAATATTTTTTTAAATTTAATCACGGATGCTAACTTCACACATGTCCAATATCGCATTTTTGTGCAATTCCAACATGTGATGACGGAAATCATAGTATCTTAGTTTGCACATCATGAATCAAGTCGCTTTTTCGTTTGCACACCTTTAGTTTGAAACTTATTTAACATTTACTTTCGTAGTCCCCGCTATACGATAGCTACCGATGCTGTTTTAAACAAACGGTACGAATGCCGTTATTTATAAAATGCTGTAAGAACCTCCAATACTGTTTAATTATCTAACTACCATTAGAACTCAAGCGGGTGCATCTAACTGCAAATTAATAGTCAAAAATACAACAGAAATTTCAAGTTTCGCTTGAGGGGAAGTACATACCTCCTGTTGTCTAGTATTCATACGAGACGGTTGAAAACGGAATTGTCGAACTAGCGACATCTTGTGGCGTTTTATAATAATGTAAATACATAGGACTATATACATTTAAAAACAATATTTTAGTAAATGTGTTGATTGAAATATTCTCTATCAACGGTATAAGTATATGTGTATGTCTGATAATGTGCAAAAGAAAAGGTATCAATTAGTCTCATTGTAATCCATTTTTGCACATTTTGAACAGTAGCTATCGTATAGCGGGTACTACGAAAGTAAATGTTAAATAAGTTTTGAAGTTGAGGCGTGCAAACAAAAAGTCGATTTGATTCATGATGTGCAAACGAGAATACTTTAATTTCCGTTATCACATGTTAGAATTGCACAAAAATGTGATATTTGACATGTGTGAACTTAGCCTCCCTGATTAAATTAAAAAAATTTTTTGACTTACAGTGATGTGCAAACAAAAAGTTGATGTGTTTCATAATGTGCAAGCGAAAAGGTATCAATTAGGTTTACTGTAATCCATTTTTGCACATTTTGAACAATAGCTATGGTATAGCGGGTACTACGAAAGTGAATGTTAAATAAGTTTTGAACTAATGGTATGCAAACCAAAAAGCGACTTGATTCATGATGTGCAAACAAAGATACTTTGATTTCCGTCATCATATGTTACAATTGCACAAAAATGCGATATTTGAAATGAGTGAAGTTAGCCCCCCCCCCTGATTATATTTAAAAAAATTATGACTTACAGTGGTGTGCAAACAAAAAGTTGACGTGTTTCATAATCTGCAAATGAAAATGTATCATTAGGCGTTGTAATCCATTTTTGCACATTTTGAACAGTAGCTCTCGCATAGCGGATACTACGAAAGTAAATGTTAAATAAGTTTTGAACTAAAGGTGTGCAAACAAAAAGGCGATTTGATTCATGATGTGCAAACGAAGATACTTTGATTTCCGTCATCACATGTTAGAATTGCACAAAAATGCGATATTTGACATGTGTAAAGTTAACCCCCTGATTAGATTTAAAAAATTTTTGACCTACAGTGGTGTGCAAACAAAATGTTGATGTGTTTCGTAATGTGCAAACGAAAAGGTATCAATTGGGCTCGTAACAATTTTTTCACATTTTCAACAGTAGCTATCTTATAGCGAGGACTATGAAACAGAATGTTAAATTACTTTTAAACTGGAAGTGTGCAAACGAAAATAATAGATGTGCATACATGTGCAAACGAAGATCTATCAATTTCACTGGTTTAAAATGAATGTGCTGATTGTCGAGGGGCTAGTGTAAAGTTGGCCCCCACAATGGTTTCTTTAATAACTTTTAAACGAAAGGTGTGCAATCAAAAATAATGGATGTGCATACATGTGCAAACGATGATGTATTAATTCCGCCGGTCTAAAATAAATTTCCTGAAGTCGGGGGGCCAGTGTGAAGTTGGCTCCTCCAAATTGTTCCTTGAATAATTTTTAAACGAAAAGTGTGCAAACAAAGATACCGGATGTGCACACATGTGCAAACCATGTGCAAACGAATGAGCTATAGAAAGTTATTTTTTTCAAAAGTTGGGGGCTAACTTCCCGCGTGTTAGAAACGTATCAGATGAAAATGTGAACGAAGACTATGATATTGAAGAGGACAAATTTGTGCCTTGTAGTTCAAATAATCAGTGCAACTCTTGTATTAAATGTGCTTTTAAAGTCGTAGTGGAGTTTAACATGTACAGCCTACAGTTCACTGAACTTTATAAGGTTTTCAAGTATTTATTAACAATCCCAATGACGCAGGTCAGCTGCGAGAGAGTGTTTTCAAAGTTGAAGCTTATTAAAAGTAGACTGCGGTCATCAATGACAAATGAAACACTTGAAACCTTTCTTTTAATGCACACTGAAAGGGACATTGTAAATTCAAAAGAAACACATTTTGCAATATGGAAACTGTGCGAAACAAGCTCAAAAATTTGGGTCTTTTGTTGCTTATGTAGACTCTGCGGACCAATTGACTGCGAATTTTAATAATATGTTTATGTTAGATGTAAAAAACAAGTAACTTGCGTAGCCTATGGTTGTAAAGAATAAAGTGTTTTCAACAAGATTTATTTAATAAACACTAAAAATTTATTTCAATTTTTTATTCTCAAATACTGCTATTAGTTGACTTAATAAAACTGAGTTTTATAAAAATAAACTTGCCAACTTTCTTCTAGTTTTTAAGAGCCAAAATAATATGTAAGATGTAATTTCCAAGGGTTTAATTTTTAGACACCCCCGTTTGACTGGGTTGTGCTTCAGTCCCCACGGTTAGGCGCCCTCATCATCACTTGTACCCCGCCCTTTATAGGTACCCAGCACGGGCCTATCTTGAAATGAAGTCTGAATCTATCTTCATTTTAGTGTCAACTTTCAGTTACCTTGCGGTTGCATTGAGCTGTCATTAGCCTCTGTAATTTTCTGAATATTATTGTAAATTCGTAGAAAACAGTTCTTGTTGGAAATATTTTTGTTTTTAATAATTTAATTGCGTTATTTGTGAATGCACAAACGCCAACACCTTTAGACAAACGGTGCAAACAAATTGTGTTGTCACTTATGCAATACTTTCAACAGTAGCTTGAACACATTGACCTTTTGTCAACTCTTATTGCAGTTAGAGATGTAATTATTATGTATATACTATCCTCAGTGAATACGTTAATCTTCGCACTACTAAGATTAGATTATCGTGTTAAGCAATGAATTGATATGATTATTCTTATTATAGCGTGTTAGTAATGCATTGCAAATTAGTCTAACCACGGTCTACCGAATCGCTGCTATCGCTAACAAAGGAGAACTGCCCAAGAGTCTTTACACTTAATAAACCACGTTTCAGGTCAGTTAAAGTGAAATTAGAAATGTATTATAGGACATGTATGCAAGCAGTAATTATTATGTATAAACACATTGAAATAACTTAATTTAAATATATTGTAGAATAACATATTACATTACAAACTTTGCTCGAAGCACTTAAATAACGTGACTTTTTTAATGGTGATAGGATATCTTTGTTAACTGTTAAGAAAGATGAAATTTAAATACTGTAAGGATGATCCTCGACATGGATTAATGGAGTTGCCTCATATTGCCTTGAAACGTTAGATTTCTTTAAAAAATATATGCGCTTGAAACATGGACTTCAGATTGTTTTTCACGATGAAACATGTGTTTTTGGGGATGGAACTGTTGGCCGATCGTGGCAAGATGATAACAAGCGAAGTGTAAGAAAACTGAATGTTGGTGGAACGAGATATACTGTTTTGCATGCTGGTTGTGAGAATGGATTAATTCCTAATGCAAAATTGATGTTCGTGTCAAAATCAAAAGGTGCTGATTACCACGGTGAAATGAATCAAGTGGTTACAAAATAAACTTTTAATAAAGTTAGAAGAGTCGTCGGTAATAGTTATGGATAACGCTAGCCATCTCAGCACCGAAAAACAAAAACTACCTACTACAGGTTCTAAAGAAACTTATATTCAGTAATAGATTTATAGTAATAAAGTTACATATGATTGGGTTTAGTTAAATTCTAAGTTTATACATTTCACGTAGAGGTTAATTGAGAATCCCACTGCCTCGTTTCCACCAGCATCCTCATTTCCACACACATCTGGACCAAATTTACATGTAAATTCCCATAAAGTGAAAATGAGGAGATGAATCTCCTCCTTGCTCTCCTTCTTGTTCGAACACACCCACATCAACCATTTTGATTACGTCACACCCGCATTCTTTCCACCCGCGAGATAAATCTTTCCCACATTTCCACCCACGAGATAAATCTATATTGTTTGGTATCAATTAATATTAGATTTTTCTCAGCTACCTGAATTTCTATGAATTTTTTAGATAGCATCATTCCCCAGGTAGCTACCCAAATTTTAAGATTTTTTTACCGCTAACATTCTGAATCAAATAGTTTTCTTCGACTATCCATTTCCACCTACGAGATAAATGTACATTGTTTGATATCAATTAATATTAGATTTTTCTCAGCTACCCGAATCTCTTTAAATTTTTTAGGTAGCTTCATCCTCCCAGGGAGCTACCCTCATTTTAAGACTTTTTACCAGCAGCGATTTCTGATCGTCCTTATAAATTTTTTAGCCATGCGATACATAAAATTAGTTTAGAATTTTACGCAGAATCCGAATTTGTAAATAGATTTAAAATCGAGCAACACCTTGCCGTTTTACACACATACCCTCTAAATTATAACTTTCCTGCAGCTCATACCTATAAGAAAATCTAAAAACCATTCTTAAAACTTTTTATTACAGACAATTTTTACTAATACAGTTTAAATTTTGTAAACCACATTTCTAAATACACATTCACAATTTTTATTCTTAACCTAGAGTTCCTCACATCGGTTTATACTTATTAATATTTATTTCTAAATAGAGGACCTTTTCCAAAGACCAACCGGACCCACGTGTTTCAAATTCCTCTGATTTTGTTCTCATGGTTTTGCTTAAAACCTGATACATATTTTCCAGATTACTAGAAGACGTTATAACCATATTTTTTGTGTTAAAGGATTTCACATCGGTAGTCTCTTCCCCCATTTTGTGTAGACGCTGTAGAGTTCGCAATTAACTTTTATTGCTGTATGTTGTGTTCTTTTTTCATTAAATAATCGAATAAACCGCTCTTTTTGCTTTCAAAGAAACTCGGACACTCCACCGTCGACACTGGCGTTCTTTATGCGATAGCTATCCATACTGTTGTTAAACGCTGTGCTAACCATTTCTACACCATCGTCGCTAGTAGCGGTAACTGTTGCATTTTTATGGCTGTTGCTCCTCAAGTGTGCGGCATACGTAGTCTTTTCCATTTCGAAATCACATACTTTACACATAATTCGTGGTTGTTTCGTACAAGACCCTTTAACAGCTGGTGGAGCTGAACGTTTACGGCTTAATGACATGCCGTGCTGCTTTTCCTTGTGTCGCAGTAAGTTGTCTATTCTCGTAAAAGCGATACCGCAAGACACACAGTTAAAGTACTTTGCTGCTGACGGATGTATAAGCTTGACCGTGGAGGATGTTACACTACGACATTTGTTCTGATGCCGTTTGAGAGCATTTTTTCAGGTATAGGAAGCACCACAAGAGTTGCAATTAAAAATATTTTCGGATGACATTTTTCTTCGACCAGCTTCCATAGATAGCGTCATGGTTTATATACATTTTGGAAACAATCAAAGATTGCCGAAGACACTCGAAAAGTGCACAAGCGCGGTCACTAAACCAATTAGCATTAATACCAAGTATTCCGTACTTTTGTAGGTTGCTCATTTCCTAGAACCAAATCTTCCGCGTAGCGGTCGGTAGCACGTAATTATTTCTAGAACCGGCAAGTACTCGATACCACCCAAATAGAGAATTAGATGCTCGATGTCTGTTAACTTCCGATTCCCTCGTAAAAGGTAGAAAAACTCGGTCAATCATCCATTTAACTTATACTTCAACTCGCTCCCGTTCTGTAAGTTTCCAAACATTTTTCTAACGACAATGGTCTCAGAATTTTAAAAAGCTCTGAGGGATCTATAAGACGTGATCAATTACACGTTCGAGCTACCGGTAAACTAACATATTTTATAGTAACAGTGCGCTGTATAATACATGCATACCCCGTCTCTGCGCTACTGCTTTTCTTATAGTTGCTAGAAAAAGTCAGTCGCCTTTTTACTGCTAGGACCGCTGCAAAACATTATTTTATAAGTATAGCACATCGCGCACTTTTTTGTCTGATAATTAAATTTTGCTTATGTAGGCTTTTACACTTTCGCATATTTAAACATCTAATACAATCGATTAACTACTTTCGATTATTCTAACGGGAAGCGCCATACATTCCGCCACACCGTTCTTTTTGATTCCAACGATTTGGTGGGTTTCCACACACTGACACCTAACGTATCTTTCCTACTATTTGTTAAACAAAAACTAGTTGCATCGCCATGTCCGTATGTAGACGTAAGCAGATGTTTGTGGATGTGTACGAGAATATGTTACTATATACATTAATCAGTCTAAGCTATTTTATTTAGTCCAAGAAAACTACTATTTTTCTAAACCACAATTAATAATCGCCTTTTCCAATGACTTGTGCTACGTACATGGAAACTTTAATTTCTTATTGGAGAGAATCCTTATTCTCCCACGCACTGTTGCGTAGTTGCATGCCCACCCCTTTTGGGGATATATGCTTGTTATAGGTTGTAGGACCCTCGGTTTTACTTAACTACACTTCGTGAGCCCCTTTAATCTTTTTAATCGTGTCTTTCTAGCTTACAATACAGTAGGACTTGGCTTTTGTACCGACGAATACTAATACTAGACCCCCATTAAATTCGTCTTTCACAACTTTTTTGTTGACAAGCGGTATATAGTATATATTATTATTTTGTTTGGTATCAACTAATATTAAATTTTTCTAGGGAGCTCAAATCTGCAAATAGGTTTTAAATAAGACCACCTTTTACAAAGTTACGCCTTTTAAAGACCCAAACCTCTAATTTTTGCCCATCATTATTTAACTCCATCTTTAGAACCTTTTTTCGCTACCCAAGACATATGCTTTAACCAACCATTTCCCGAAAAATCTAAAACCGATGTGTTCCGCGACCACCACGTCGGGATAACACGTATACTCTGTCCACTAGGATAGAAGTAGGAAGGATTTGGAAGAAGGGAAGGTGGTAGAAGAACTTAAAAATTATGGAATCTTAAAACTAATATATACAATAGATTTACAAAATCTATACAAATATAAACAACTATCTTAGACCTATATCTTTATGCCCCCATGCATAGGTTGATATGCTTCCAGGGATGACGTTACGCTTCTCATCTGTGCTCGATAAATTAATTGGATTAATAATCTGCGTGTACAAATCGTGTTTTTTACTCCGGATACATACACCGACAAGTACTCCTTACCACCCAAATAAAGAATTAAATGCTTGGTGAATGTTAACCTCCGCTTCCCTCGTGTACGCCCCAGACACATCCCTGCCCATGCTCACCCCTGCCCATGCTCAATCCTGCCCATGCGCACTGTCCATGCTCACTCCTGCCCATGCTCAACCCTGCCCATGCACACTGTCCATGCGCACCTCAGCCCATGCGCACTGCCCATGCGCAGCCCTCTCTGTGCGACTGCTAATTCCTGGTGATGTCATAGCCTTTTATAAATAAAGAGCAATGTAATACTATTCTAAAATTTTTATTCTGACATTATACATAACAAAATTTAAAAATATTTAATGCCAAGCATGGAGCCATTTAAACTTAATTTTAATACAAAGTTATACACAGAAGACAGTCCTTTCTTTATGCTTGTTTGGAGTGATTTTAATTTTACCTAATTTTATTCGCAGCTTAAAATTTAAATCGACTCTCAAGTCCTCTATCTACATTTCTAGCCAATAGTTTGATACATAGAGACCGTCTAGGTTTTCGAATTGCAAAATGTACCAAAGTTTGTCTCTATATATAAAGTATTTGATTCCACCGACAACCATATTCATTCCTTCGTGTAATTCTTGCAGCTTATGACAATCTATTAATCGCAGGTTTCCCACTATATCCTGCATACGTATCTTGTTAGCTTGATCGACTTCTTCTTGTCGGTATTGGAGGGAGGTCCTTATTTTCCCACTCACTATTACGTAGTTGCATGTCTACCAGTTTTGGGAATATGTGGTCGTTATAGGTTGTAGGGCCCTCGGTTTTAAATGATCCGAAAGGTTTCTTTACTAGGCAAATATACAATGTTTAGCGGAACCCCATTACGTGTGGTGTACGCCAAGGTTACGAAACCCGCATTCCTTAGTTCGTCTTTGTTATCTGCCGTTTTGATAAATACGTTTTTAGAATAACCTTTTAAAAAGTATACGGATTTAGTTCCATCCTTTTCGGAAAGGACGCCCACATAAATAAAAGAGTATCTTTTACTAATCGCAAATGCATATATAGCTTGTAGAACCCGGATGTATTTAAGTCAATCCAACGGCGCATAAAATAATCTTTTAATTCTTCCTCATTTTCTCTAATAAGATGTTCTTTGTCTAACACATCTTTGTATTGTTCGCGTATTGTCGCAGTGTTTTCCATGTAGTCCAATTTTCGCCTTTTTGCATCCATTTCCTCTAATTCCAGTTGTCTTTTCCTTCCACTTACAGCGTATGGCATGCATAATGGGGTAATTTCCTTTAGCGTAAACGGATTGAGTTTACTTCATCAATTTTTCCATTTCCTCTGGTTTTTCGGACAACTTAATTTGCATGCCCGTCAATTTCTTTGTATTGCCATTCCCCTAATACACGTACTGTAGTAGGTTATTATACACTAAACAGCAGCTATTTTGTAGCTTGTCCGATAGCTTACTCCACATTTTGGCAAGTGGTACCGAGTACATTGACGCCTTTAGGAAGTATAACTTACTATCTTCCAATAAGGTAAAACAGTCTTTTAAGGGATTATACACCCGTTGCGCACTGACATAGTTTCCAATTGTACAGTTGTATATTGTCGTTTTCAATCGCGTAATACCATGTTCTTTGGCCAAAATAGACGCAAATGTTTCCCTTAAACGTACATCTGGACAACGTAAAAATCTAGTATATGATTGCCAAGTTGTTTATTAACACCAGGACTTGTTATCTGACACACAAATTTGTTGTATATCTTAATTCTTGCATTAATTGTTAGCCATGTTAAACAATCAATTCCCACAGTTTAATCGTTGTCAACTATAATATTGCACTTTTCTTCGTATTCTCCCTTATAGCAAAAGTTATGCTTTGTAGTTAAATAATTACACATCTCCATCTTGCTAAATATGCCCGCAAAATCTTTGGTTACATCCATGTCAAAAAGATAGTAATAATTTTTTTGAGTCCGTCTAATATATCTGGTAGTTCCTCCAATAAAGTTTCCAATTTAACATCTGCTAGTTCCACTTTGTATGGAACACATATAAAATTTTGGAATTTTTTATTAATGCTTTCGAGGTCGTCTTTTCCGATAATTTCTTTTACTACCTGGCCCATCTTGTTAGTGCTTTCCAGAAAACGGAAGCTTAGCTTTAACACCAAGCAGAAACAAATCGGTTAAACTTTCTTCGTAAATAGCTGTTAAATGCACCACAAATTATTTTTTTAAGGATAAACATTTTTTTGTTTGCAGATGTTTGCTGGGCGTCAGAAAAGTCGCAAATTTTGACCAACATTATATTGTCACAAAATGGTTCTGTAATTGGTGTGTGTAGTCCACCAGTCAGCATCTGTTTGCCTTTGACATAACAAATATTATCAATATATGTCACCAGATTATTGTTGCACATATTTTCTGCCAAAAGCCACAATCCAAATCGCTCATTTGTTGGTTTCACTTTATTCCCAAGAAGTTGAGAAACGTTAATCACCTTGGAGACGCTCATGTTTACCGTTCTAGCTACTGCCGAATACTAAATTGAATACGAAAAATTACTCCTTATGTATCCTACAGAGTGGGGGCGTATATTGCCGAAGATAGCCGAATATGTCGGACATCGTCATATCGCGTACATTCTCTTGTTTAGGAACAGCTTTGTTAGGTCGGATTAAATTCGACCTAAGACTGATAACAAAGTTGTTCCTAAACAAGAGAGTGTAAGCGATAGGACGGTGTCCGACATATTCCGCTATCTTCGGCAATATACGCCCCACACTGTAGAATACATAAAGGGTAATTTTTCGTATTCAATTTAGTATTCGGCAGTAGCTAGAACGGTAAACATGAGCGTCTCCAAGGTGAATAGCGTTCCTCAACTTCTTGGGATTAAAGTGAACCAACAAATGAGTGATTTGGATTGTGGCTTTTGGCAGAAAATATGTGCAACAATAATCTGGTGACAGATATTGGTAATATTTGTTATGTCAAAGACGAACAGATGCCGCCTGGTAGAGTACATACACCAATTACAGAACCATTTTGTGACAATATAATGTTGGTCAAAATTTGCGACCTTTCTGACGCCGAGCAAACATCTGCAAACAAAAGAATGTTTATCCTAAAAAAAAGAAATTTAACAGCTATCCACGAAGAAAGTTCGACCGATTTGTTTCCGCTAGGCATGGTGTTAAAGCTAAGCTTCCGTTTTCTCTGAAAAGCACTAACAAGATGGGCCAGAGAGTAAGAGAAATTATCGGAAAAGAAGACCTCGAATGCATTAATAAAAACTTCCAAAATCTTATATGTGTTCCATACAAAGTGGAACCAGCAGAGGTTAAGTTGGAAACTTTATTGGAGGAACTACCAGATATATTAGACGGACTCAAAAAAGATTATTACTATCTTTTTGACATGGATGTAACCCAAGATTTTGCGGACATATTTAGCAAGATGGAGATGTGTAATTATTTAACTACAAACCATAACTTTTGCTATAAGGGCGAATACGAAAAAAAGTGCAATATCATAGTTGACAACGATAAAACTTTGGGAATTGATTGTTTAACATGGCTAACAACCAATGCAAGAATTAAGATGTACAACAAACTTGTGTATCAGATAACAAGTCCTGGTGTTAATAAACAACTTGGCAATCATATACTAGATTTTTTACGTTGTCCAGATGTACGTTTAAGGGAAACATTTGCGTCTATTTTGGCCAAAGAACATGGTATTACGCGATTGGAAACGACAATATACAACTGTACAATTGGAAACAATGTCAGTGCGCAACGGGTGTATAATCCCTTAAAAGACTGTTTAACCTTATTGGAAGATAGTAAGTTATACTTCCTAAAGACGCCATTGTATTCGGTACCACTTGCCAAAATGTAGAGTAAGCTATAGGACAAGCTACAAAATAGCTGCTGTTTAGTGTATAATAACCTACTACAGTACGTGTATTGGGGGAATGGCAATACAAAGAAATTGACGGGCATGCAAATTAAGTTGTCCGAAAAACCAGAGAAAAGGGAAAAATTGATAAAGTATGTGCTTTCGGCTTTTAGTTTTAACTATTTACCTGTAAATTATTTGGAGATAGTAGGGGAGGAAGACAATCCAAGATAAAATAAAAATCTTACACAAGTGCTACATTAAAGCAGGTAGTACATATTTTACACAATCTGCAACACCAGATTCTACAATTCCAAAAGAAATAGTCATTTCGGAATTGGGGTTGATAAATACGCCTAACATTCGTCCAGAGGTTGTACGACAACGTGTAAATATTGGCAGTAAACTCTATCCGTTTACGTTAAAGGAAAATGCCCCATTATGCATGCCATACGCTGTAAGTGGAAGGAAAAGACAACTGGAATTAAAGGAAATGGATGCAGAAAGGCGAAAATTGGACTACATGGAAAACACTGCGACAATACGCGAACAATACAAAGATGTGTTAGACAAAGAATTAAAGAATTAAAGGATTATTTTATGTGCCGATGGATTGACTTAAGTACATCCCGGTTCTACAAGCTATATGCATTTGCGGATAGTAAGAAAAACTCTTTTAGTTATGTGGGCGTCCTTGCGGAAAAGGATAGTACTAAATCCGTATACTTTTTAAAAGGTTATTTTAAAAACTTATTTATCAAACTGCAGATAACAAAGACGAACTAAAGAATGCGGGTTTCGTAACCTTGGCGTACACCACACGCAATGGGGTTTCGCTAAACATTGTATATTTGCCTAGTAAAGAACCTTTCGGATTATTTAAAACCGAAGGCCCTACAACCTAAAACAACCATATATTCCCAAAAGTGGTGGACATGCAACTACGTAATAGTGAGTGGGAAAATAAGGACCCCCTCCAATACCGACAAGAAGAAGTCGATCAAGCTAGCAAGATACGTATGCAAGATATAGTGGGAAAGCTGCGATTAAAAGATTGTCATAAGCTGCAAGAATTACACAAAGGAATGAATATGGTTGTCGGTGGAATCAAATACTTTATATATAGAGAATAACTTCGGTACATTTTGCAATTCGAAGACCTAGACGGTTTCTATGTATCAAACTATTAGCTAGAAAAGGAGATAGAAGACTTGGGTGTCGATTTAAATTTTAAGCTGCGAATAAAATTAGATAAATTTAAAACCACTCCAAACAAACATAAAGAAAGGACTGTCTTCTGTGTATAACTTTGTATTAAAATTAAGTTTAAATGGCTCCATGCTTGGCATTAAATATTTTTAAATTTTGTTATGTATAATGTCAGAATAAAAATTTTAGAATAGTATTACATTGCTCTTTATTTATAAAAAGCTATGACATCACCACGAAATAGCAGTCGCACAGAAAGAGGTGCGCATGGGCAGTGCGCATGGACAGGGTTGAGCATGGGCAGGGGTGAGCATGTTTAGTGCACATGGGCAGGATTGAGCATGGGCAGGGGTGAACATGAGCAGAGATGTGTCTGGGGCGTACACGAGGGAAGCGGAAGTTAACAGACACCAAGCATCTAATTCTTTATTTAGGTAGTAAGGAGTACTTGCCGGTGTATGTATCCGGAGTAAAAAACACGATTTGTACACGCAGATTATTATTAGAATTAGTTTATCGAGCGAAGACCGCAAGCGTAACGTCATCCCTGGAAGCATATCAACATATTCATGGGGGCATAAAGATATAGGTCTAAGATAGTTGTTTATATTTGTATACATTTTGTAAATTTATTGTATATATTAATTTTAAGATTCCATAATTTTTAAGTTCTCCTACCTTCCCTTCTTCCAAATCCTTCGTGCTTCTATCCTAGTGGACAGAGTATACGTGTTATCTTCACGTGGTGGTCGCGGGACACATCGGTTTTAAATTTCTCGGGAAATGGTTGGTTAAAGCATATGGCTTGGGAAAAAGGTTCTAAAGATGGAGTTAAATGAAGATGGGCAAAAATTAGAGGTTTGGGTCTTTAAAAGGCGTAACTTTGTAAGGGGTGGTCCTATTTAAAATCTATTTACAGATTTGGGCTCCCTAGAAAAATCTAATATTAGTTGATACCAAACAAAATATAGTTATCTTAAAAGAGTGACTACCCCGCGGATAATAAATACAATGTACAGCTTGTCAACAAAAAAGTTGTAGGGAAATCCAAAGACGAATTTAATGGGGGTCTAGTATTAGAATTCGTCGGTACAAAAGCCAAGTCCTACTGTATTGTAAGCGAGAAAGACACGATTAAAAAGATTAATGGGGTCTCACGAAGTGTAGTTAAGTAAAAATGAGGGTCCTACAACCTATAACGGGCATATATCCCCAAAATGGGTGGGCATGCAACTACGCAACAGTGCGTGGGAGACTAAGGATTCTCTCCAATAAGAAATTAAAGTTTCCATGTACGTAGCACCAGTCATTGGAAAATGGTAGAAATGTTAATCCTATAAAGGCGATTATTAATTGTGGTTTAGAAAAATAGTAGTTTTCTTGGACTAAATAAAATAGCTTTGACTGATTAATGTATATGGTTACATATTTTCGTACACATCTACAAACATCTGCTTACGTCCGTATACGGTCATGGCAATGCTGGTAGTTTTTGTTTAACAAATGGTAGGAAAGATACGTTAGGTGTTAGTGTGTGGAAGCCCATCGAATCGTTGGATTCAAAAAGAACGGTGCGGCGGAATGTATGGCGGTTTCCGTTAGAATAATCGAAAGTGGTTAATCGATCGTATTAAATGTTTAAATATGCGAAAGTGTAAAAGCCTACATAAGCAAAATTTAATTATCGGACAAAAAGTGCTCGATGTGCTATACTTATAAAATGATGCTTTGCCGAGGTCCTAGCAGTAAAAAAGCAACTGATTTTTTCAAGCAAATACAAGAATAGCAGTAGCGCAGAGAAGGGGTATGCATGCGCACTATTACTATAATATATGTTAGTTTACCGGTAGCTCGAACGTGTAATTGATCACGACTTATAGATCCCTCGGAGGTTTAAAATTTTGAGACCATTGTCGTTTGAAAATGTTTGGAAACTTACAGAACGGGAGCGGGTCTAAGTATAAGTTAGATGGATAATTGACCCAGTTTTTCTACCTTTTACGAGGGAATCGGAAGTCAACAGACATCGAGCATCTAATTCTTTATTTGGGTGGTGTCGAGTACTTGCCGGTTCTAGAAATAATTACATGCTACGACCGCTATGCGGAAGATTTGGTTCTAGGAAATGAGCAACCTACGAAAGTACGGAATACTTGGTATTAATGCTAATTGGTTTAGTGACCGCGCTTGTGCACTTTTCGAGTGTCTTCGGCAATCTTTGATTGTTTCCAAAATGTATATAAACCATGGCGCTATCCATGGAAGCTGGTCAAAGAAAAATGTCATCCGAAAATATTTTTAATTGCAACTCTTGTGGTGCTTCCTATACCTGGAAAAATGCTCTCAAACGGCATCAGAGCAAATGTCGTAGTGAAACATCGTCCACGGTCAAGCTTATACATCCGTCAGCAGCAAAGTACTTAAACTGTGTGTCTTGCGATATCGCTTTTACGAGAATAGACAACTTACTGCGACACAAGGAAAAGCAGCACGGCATGTCATTAAGCCGTAAACGTTCAGCTCCACCAGCTGTTAAAGGGTCTTGTACGAAACAACCACGAATTATGTGTAAAGTATGTGATTTCGAAATGGAAAAGACTACGTATGCCGCACACTTGAGGAGCAACAGACATAAAAATGCAACAGTTACCGCTACTAGCGACGATGGTGTAGAAATGGTTAGCACTGCATTTAACAACAGTATGGCTAGTTATCGCATAAAGAACGCCAGTGTCGACGGTGGAGTGTCCGAGTTTCTTTGGAAGCAAAAAGAGCGGTTTATTCGATTATTTAATGAAAAAAGAACACAACATACAGCAATAAAAGTTAATTGCGAACTCTACAGCGTCTACACAATAATGGGGGAAGAGACTACCGATGTGAATTCCTTTAACACAAAAAATATGGTTATAACGTCTTCTAGTAATCTGGAAAATATGTATCAGGTTTTAAGCGAAACCATGAGAACAAAATCAGAGGAATTTGAAACACGTGGGTCCGGTTGGTCTTTGGAAAAGGTCGTCTATTTAGAAATAAATATTAATAAGTATAAACCGATGTGAGGAACTCTAGGTTAAGAATAAAAATTGTGAATATGTATTTAGAAATGTGGTTTACAAAATTTAAACTGTATTAGTAAAAATTGTCTGTAATAAAAAGTTTTAAGAATTCTGCGTAAAATTCTACACTAATTTAATGTATCGCATGGCTAAAAGCTTTAAAAGGACGATCAGAAATCGCTGCTGGTAAAAAATCTTAAAATGAGGGTAGCTCCCTGAAGGATGATGCTATCTAAAAAAATTCCTAGAGATTCTGGTAGTTGAGAAAAATTTAACATTACTTGATACCAAACAAGACTATTTATCGCGAAAGATGAGCTAAACAAGATAGAAAGTATGGTATGACATTGAAAGCGAGTAGTGGGTACGGTGGCGGTATGCTCGCTAGAAGGTATGTGTGTAAAAATAGTAAGAAGTGGTCCTATTTCAAATTTGTTTACAGATTCGGATTGTACGTAAAATTCTAGACTAATTTGATGTATCGCATGGCTAAAAACTTTATAAGGACGATCAGAAATCGCTGCTGGTAAAAAATCTTAAAATGAGGGTAGCTCTCTGGGGGATGATGCTATCTAAAAAATTTAAAGAGATTCAGGTAGCTGAGAAAAATCTAATATTAATTGTTACCAAACAATGTACATTTATTTCGTAAGTAGAAATGGCTAGTCGAAGAAAACTATTTGATTCAGAATGTTAGCGGTAAAAAAATCTTAAAATTGGGGTAGCTTCCTGAGAGATAATGCTATCTAAAAAATTCCTAGAAATTCAGGTAGCTGAGAAAAATCTAATATTAATTGATACCAAACAATATAGATTTATCTCGTTGGTGAAAATGTGGAGAAAGATTTATCTCGCGGGTGGAAAGAATGCGGGTATGACGTAATCAAAGTAGTTGATGTGGGTGTATCAGAGCAAGGAGGAGAGCAAAGAGGGAGCAAAGAGGAGATTTATCTCCTCATTTCCACCTTATGGGAATTTACATGTAAATTTGGTCCAGATGTGTGTGGAAATGAGGATGCTGGTGGAAATGAGTCAGTGGGATTCTCAATTATCCTCTACTATTTTAAACTGGTATCTCTAACTAATTACTATTTTTAGAAATGCGCCATCGCCGGTATACATTGTTGATTCTATAGTCCAGAAGTATGGGTACCAAGTTTTTCGTTTGTCATCTATCCGCTGTATGTTTAATGCAATCGAAAAAATTTGGAGTATAACCAAAATTTTTTTTCATTGGCTTCGTCTACAAGGATATTTACCCACAAAATTAACTATGTAACCTAACACCACAAAATAAATTGCGTACAATATAAGGCAAGGATGGAATAGGGATGAAACACATTTCGCACAGTAGTGGCCCGTCATGGTGACTAACGCACAGAGAATTGGCCAAGGAGAGAAAGATTTTTCCACAGAGGTTAACAGGAATATCGAAATTAACCTATCACTAAAGCTTTACAGGAGAAGGTGGCATTTATAAATAAAGTTACATAAAGACTTTAACACGTGGGGTGAATTTAAAGCAAGTAAGGAATTTAAATTTAAATTTAAATAAACTGTTTCTTTGATCTATAAATTCTTTGCATTCTAAGAAGATGTGGTTCAAATCTCCAAGTTCGTCACAGAAAGTACAAGTTGGAGAATCTACGACACCAATTTTATTGAAATGAGCAGGAGTTCTGGTGTGAGTGGTTTTCATTCTAAAAATCATATGGTGTCAGTACGACTAAAATTGGTATACGATTTATGTATGTAGATATTTGAACGCAGTTGAAAATAGTTTGTATTGGTTTTACTATATGTTGAAATGTAGTAGCTGTTCCACTGACTAATAATTTTTAATTTGAGGTTTATAAAAAAATCGGAGAAGGGTATTAAGGTGTTGGAAATATTAGCATGTTCATTCACTGCCTGTTTGGCTAACAAGTCTACTTGCTCATTTAAGGTTATACCTGAGTGTGCTTTTACCCACATAAGTGTTACCGTTACCCCACCTGATTGTAAAAGATGAACTTGTTCAAGTATCAATTGCTTGCAAACAGGATTTTGAGTCCGAAATTATAACAATTTTATCGAAACTGTCAATATTTTGTGTACTATACTTTAATGCTGATAATATAGTAAATACCTCGGCTGTATATATTGTAGCCATTTTGTTGAGTTTTGTCCATATTCTGTATGAGAGGGAATTTAAAAAGCACATCCCACTTCTTCCGTAGATTTCGACCCATCTGTGAAGATTTTTGTACAATCATGACATGAATCTAATGAAAATAAAAATATCTTTTGATTTAATGTGGTGTTTCCTGAACAACTTGAGAAAATTACCTTAGGAAGACTTGGATGTTACCCGTGAGTAAACCAGAAAAATTTCTTACGGAGGTCTTTATCTATATATAGATCGACTTGACTAGTATTGTAAAAAGTGTCACAGATTGGTGGGGAATTGCGTTTCCTCCAGTATTTATTCACCAGATTTTGAGTTGATAGGTCGGAAATATTTTGTAAGTACGATGAATCTAAACATGCTCGTAATTTTAATACGAATTTGCTAGCTACGATCTGTCGTCTAAATTGGAGCATGCATTCTTCGGCTTCGGCGTAGAGGACAAGAGTAGGTGTTGATTTTATAGCTCCTAGGCACGTTCTCAGGGCCTTATTTGTTAGAATATGTAACTTACGGAGGACGTTGTTACTGACGGAGCCGTATACAATACTAGCATAATTCACAACAGCTCTAAAATACGCTCTGTAAAAGCACAGAGAGACAGATACATTAGCACCCCATCATGTTTTAGTACATGATCTCAGAAAATTGAGTATCTTTTCGCACCTACCTGAGATGTAGTTAATATGAATATTTCAAGTTAATTTTTTATCCAAAAACACACCTGGATAACGAATGTTTAGAACCACTTTATACAAGTGATTACCAACCGTTATGTTTTGGGCTTGAGGCAAATTGTGTCATGTAGAAATGCAAGTGGCAGTTTTATCTTTAGAAATTACAAGAAAATTTTTGACACACCAATCTTCGGTTTTTTGTAAAATTTCCTTAAGAGAATTAGTACAACTTTTGAGCGTCTTTTCGTCGCAATAAAAGCAAAAGTCGTCCGTGCATTTATATTACCAATGCTCCACCAGAAGGTACTACATTGGCCAGGAGGCGAGTTTTTTGTTGCCTGGAAATTTAGAATTTTGCCGAACCGTTGCCGTTCCAGGCAAGGTAGGGATCTTTAACGTGCGTGACAACACTCACACACGGGACCTCCATTTAACCTCTCATCCGAACGAGAGCGTAATTTTTGTGAAAAATGCTCACCTGTCATTTTTCAAGCAGTCGGCCGTGTCGGGATTTGAACCCAGGACCTTGGGATCCGTAGTCTTACGCTTACTACATTGATCCACGGCGACGCCTGCAAAAGTCGTCCGCATACTGAACTACAATAATGTCGTCAGCAAAATCGTGATGAATGTCCATTGTATACACGTTAAATAGAAGGAGGCTAAGTACGGACCTCTGGAGAATACCTTGGTTAAATGTTCTGTGACTGCTTTCATATCTTCTGAAAAATATTCGTCTGGTATGGAATAAATTGATGATAGCGTTAGCATTATTTAGCGGAATGCCGACTGCACTTAATTTAGCCAGAAGTAAGTTTAAATTAACGTTTCATAAGCCGACATAATATCTAGAAAAATTGCTCTTAAATAATTATTTCTGGAAAATGATAATTGAGTATCGGAAACTACTTGGACTATTGAGTCAGTAGTTCCTAATCCTTTGCGAAAATTATACATTTTTTTAAGAAAGATCTCGCTTTTTTCGAAATAACCTTCAATTTGACATTTTATGAACCTTTCAAAAAGTTTGGACAAACATGACATGATAGCAATTGGTCGATACGAGGACGCTTGATTTTCATCCTTGCTCGGTTTTATTATGGATACTATAAGAATTTCACTAAATTCCGTGAAGATCAATTCACTGTTCCATACCCTATCGCAAATTTTTAATAGATACTTTGCAACATTATTTTGAATAGTTAACTATTAAACAGATTCATTTATTAATTAAATTTCAATAACTTGCATAACTTATAGGAAAAATTCCATAATAAATTACTTTTATATTTTAGTTAGCATCCCGTATAATAAAGACCAGGTTTAGAAATAGCTTAAGGCTTAAATATTGTAAACTCCAGCGGCAGTCATCATAATTTAATGGTCCTACCTTGCAAATCCTAATACAAAGCCCTTTTAAAGCTTATGTCGATTATAGATTGACAAATCTGATAAAATTAAATGGCATAGTACCTTTTAACGTAAACAAAGAAAAGCAATTTTTAGTGGTAAAACTTAATTTTCTTAATATTTTCGTTGATTGACGGCGGGTTATAGAAAACGAAACATTATAAATACCCAAACTATTTCCAATTTGATTTGTTCAAAGATTGCAAGTAATTTTAAGTAGGCTGGAGACATCCATTGTATTTAAAATCCATTTCGGCTCAAGTGGGTTAACCGGTCTTTTGTTAATGGCAGACCACTGTCGCCAACAGGTATGGTCCACAAGTCAGTAATTAAAAATTCCAAAAAGATACAATATAGTTATACCGTTAGAAAAATAATTGCTTCCGTGACCTTCATCTCCAAAGGGGTTGGATTTGGTTTCTGAAATCTTGTTTTTGAGAGGTTCTGTTAAGTCATTGGATAACAGAAATATGACGTAAATAATGGTTAGAGTAGGAATTTATATATATATATATATATATATATACTTAAAGTTTTAGCCAAAAGACAGAGATTCCAATGGGGTTGTTTGTTGTAAAAAGGTAGAAAGTCAGAGAAGTTCGCGGGTAGCGTTCTCCGGCAACACAGATATGATATTGCACTTACTATCACGATAGTAAAATTGGAAAGGAGTAATTAACTCTTCCAGTTCGCGAAGGTTACGCCCGTGTGTTCGCGGATTTATCAGTCATATAAAGTACAGAATAAAAAGCTTGTATGCGTGTGACGCACAAGTTAAGTTAAATTATCAACAAGATCCCGCCGGGTTCGTGTGCCATTCAATTATTTTGTAATTGCAAGAAGCAAGAGCAACAAGCGAGATTCTCTCCTCTAATTTAAGAGCTGTTCTACGTTGAAAGGCAAGCCACCAAACAATGGACGATTTTTAGTAAGTAAGTTTTTATAGTTAGCATGACCAATTTTTAGTTATTTATTTGTTAGGCCGTTTTGGCCATAAACCGTAGGATTAATTTAGTGTAAAATTTATAGTATAAGTTTTCTTCCATATAAAATGTTTGGGAATTACTTATGTACGTAAAATTATCTAAATTTCTAAATTAAAATCAATGAATTTCCGAATGTAAGAGGTCCACGTTTATTGCTCTGTTAATTAAATAGTTTTGTTTGCCGTTGATTAAGTCAATAGTTTTTTTATTTTTGATCATGGAAGGTGCATAAGTAGTCAAAAGATAATAATTGATTAAAAGAAACAATTGTCCTCGACTTTCCGCTAGCTAGTGCCGGTGACCCCTCTTTAATTTTTGTTTTACAGGCCGCCCCCATTTCATAATTTTAAGGAAAAATATATACCTGGTAGCTTTTCCGCCTGTAACAACTTTTTACCAGAATGGGAAAGGTTTTTAATATTGGGTAGCGAATATTATCTACACCAGGCAATGAATCGTTATGCAAGTTCATCAAAACTTTGTCGAGTTCGTTGGTTGAAAATGTTGCCGACAAAAGGAAGTTATTATTTTCAGTCGTGTTAAAGTGATATTTATTTTGTACAGTAGAAGGTGCAATCAAATCTAAAAATTTCTCACAACGAGTAAATTTACTATTTCGTGAAGTATTATCATTTATACGGTGTAATTTTTTGTCATACAATATACTTATGTCAAGAGAGAATTTTTGTTTAATTTAGAACACAATGCCTTCCAGATGCTTTTCCCTTTGTTTTGAACAGTTTTTGGAACACGCTGTTACTTTTTTATAGTATAACCAATTATCGAAGGTTGGATTATTGTCATATTCAATTTCAGCCTTTTTTCTTTTATGTATTATTGTATCACAATCATTGTCCCACCAAATTGGCGATGCTCTACCATTTCTCATCTATATTACTTCTTTATTTTTTTTTTAAGTATTTTGTGCCGCGTACTCTAAGGAATCAATAAGGTATACATATTCCTGCCTGTGTGTTTCAAAATGTGGAGGCTGGGAAAATATAAATCGGATAACAGTTTAAATAGATTCCAATCTGCATTCTTCATGTTCCATTTAGACCTTCTAGTAAAGAGTATGTCGTTGTATTTAAATGTTACTTGCACATTTAAATAAATCACGTAATGATCTGATCCAAGGGTTTCGTTTGAAACCGACCATTCACATAACCGGACTAAATTAGGGGAAACTATAGTGAGGTCAACCGCTGATGGATTAGTACCGTAGGATCGTCTGGTGGGTGAGCCGTCGTTAATTAAGACTAGGTTGTGATCTTCAACAGCATTCAGTAGCGTAACTCCATTATTGTCGTCATGCATTGCTCCCCATAGTCTATTATGACTGTTAAAATCTCCGCCGTACACAATTGGCGTGTTGAGTTGTGAAAAGATATTAGACCAGTCTCTCGCACTATGATTAACCCTCGGAGGTCTATAAATAGCAACAAATCCTATATTAATATTATTTTTAATCGCTACTCCACAAACCAAAATATTTTGATTGTAATTTTTTGAAAATTTAATGATTTTGTAGTTAAGTTTGTTGAGTTACACCTGCTTTTCCATCAAAGCGATCTGTTCTAACTATATTGTACCCTTTATTACAGACAACAGTGTCAGGTTTGTACCAAGTTTCACTTAAAAGTGCAATATCTACTTGTAGATTATTTAAAAGATATAATAAATTACCACCGTTAGCCACAACTGAACGAAAGTTCCATTGAATTACTTTTAAGTTACCAATATTATTTATCCATCCTTGTCATTTAGATAACTAAAAAGCAATGATTCTAAATCTTTTTTAAAACTTATACACGATAAGTTTATTATTTTAGTTTGAGATTTAATTGACTTAATTATGTTTTTGAATAGATTTTCCAATTCATGTACTCTATTAGAGTCTTTTAAACTATTTTTTGCAACTTCATCTATGGGATGCTGAAATGGAGGTAAGGGTTTTAACGGGAGGTTTGGTCTATCATGTTTTCTTTGAATGTGTTGAGGTTTTGGAGTTTTCTTTCTTATAGGTTGTATAGATGTAAAAAAATTGGACATTTTACTGTTATTTGTGTTTACAGATTTTCGGTTTAAAGCTGGAAATTGATTGTTATCATTTAAATTGTATAGGGCGGAATACTTGTTATTTAAGAATACAGCAGACATCGAACCCTTGGAAACTAATTCTGCCGCCTTAAAAGATAAGTTCTATTCCGCCATTATAGATTTAATTTTTAATTGCTGTTCATACATAGGGCAGGTCGAGAAGTGGTGCTGTGCGTATTACACTTACATTTAATGCAATAACGTTCGTTGGTACAATCGTCACCATCAGTATGAGCAGATTTACCGCATATTTTACATTTATTCTCAGACGCTTTGCACTGTGAAGCTACGTGGCCATAATGGAGACAGTTATAGCATTGTACAACTCGAGAGATAAAAGGTTCCACATAGCATCACCGTACACTGTTAAGAATAATAAAATTTGGCAATTTATTGCTCGTAAATGTGACAGGAATTTATTGAGTAGCCTTATAAGAAATAGTACCGTTTTCAGTAACCTTTCTGTTAAGCCTTTTAACTGCAATAATGCGAATGTCACTATCCGTGTTTTCTAAGATATTTATCATCCAACTTGGTATCTACACCTTCTATAATACCACGTCTTTCTGTTAAATGTTTATGCACGTAAGCCCGATAATTCTTGACTTTAACTAATGGGTTTCTAACTTTTCTGTTTACAAGTGATGGTGATTTCATTTCTACTCGGATTCTATTTTTTCCAACAGACCCTATTTCCACGATAGAATTTTTAATTTTAAGCGTGTTCTGTAGAAAGTCTCCTATCTCCATACTATGTAATTTGTCGATATTTTTATCAATAGATTCTATAAAGTTTTAGAATGGGGGTTGAATTCTATTGCTTAAATCGTATTCGTTATAGACATCAGTTAAGAACTTTTTTTTGTGAGTGTTAATTATCCTCTGCCCCGTCTACATTTCCGCCTGACCGGTTACGTTTTCTACCTTCGAGACCTTGGGTAGTGTAATCGCATTGCATGTCAGAATTTTTATTGGAGTTGTTTATAGCCATTATTGTTAATGCATTTAAACCACTATTATCACAACATTTTTAGGTATACCTAATTTGGACGGCTTTGTTGTCATACTATGAGACCAGGCCGGGTATATAATCTTTAACACACTACTGATAGGAATTCACTTAGCACCGATAACGACAATAAGTTAGAGTAAATACACCTACACTCACTAACGGCTAAAATTATACTGAGTATAACCAAAAGTTATTATTGCAGTTGTGAATCTGTGAAATGTTTGTAGGCTATATGAAGGAAAGCATTAAATCAAACAACAGCAGAAGTATGAAGAAAGACATTTATCACACAGAAAAACAAAATTAAAAGACGGTGGAAAGATGTTGATTTACTCATAATAAATGTTGGTGTAGACGATAGTGACGATGACTAATAGTGACTATAGTAACTAATTAAATTGTTATCGTGTGACCTTTTAACTTTACTTAATAATACAATATGCAATCGACTTTCGGTTGTAATTAAATAAGATACGAATGCGTCGTTATTTTTCCTATTAGCATTTGTGAATTGATATATTAATTGATGTAATGATCGCAATTGTTGAAGCTTCATTCTTGCAATGTGCTGATATCCAATTGGATTTTTATATACACATCGTTTCTGTTTCATGTAATTACATGAAACAGCATGGTCAATTTATAAATGCTCCACGCTTTGTAGGTGTGGATGTGAAATCGAACTACAGAAACGATATGTATATAAAAATTATTTGCTTCTTTTAGAGTGCATTTTTTATCTTGTAAAAAAAGTGTTCATTTTATTAAATTAATTTTGATGTACATATTTATATTGACTAATGCATTTCTTGACAAACAAGTCGTTGTTGAACAGTGAAACAATATGTTTACTTGGTACGGTTTACAGTTGACAAAAAAAATGGTACACAATTCAAATTGTACACACGTTATCCAGACACCCTTTATTACTATCAGTACACTTGCATAAGATAACCTAATCAATTTTGGTCACTCTATGTATCAGCTATGCTTTAGCTAGAACAACACCATAGCACCCGTTTGCACATATTCTATTTACGTAACCTTAATCTCATCTCTATGAAAATATGTTTTGCTACATAACAACCTAGGGAGTCTTTGGCATGTGATCAGGGTCTCTAAAGGCACACATATACTCGATAAATAATTGTTTTTTTACAAAACAAGGAAGTTTGGTATATCAGGGCGCTAATATTTCTAGTTTAGGAAATGGTGTGTAGGTGTATGTTTATATTTTGCAATAGATCTGTGAATGTTTATATATAAATACTAGACACATTTTGAACATTTGGCAATGTGGCCTACAGCTAACCATATGACGTCATGGTCCTGATTCAACAAATCGAGTATATCAAAATTGTAAGTGATTTATTGCCTGATGCGTTTCGGTTTAATACACCGTTATCAAACGTTTTCTAAGTTCTACATTTAAAAGACACATAAAAAGTTGAACATATACAAACCAGAACTATTTGATGGTATTTAAAAATTTACTATTGTCAATGTTGAGATAACACCACAAACACGAATTGAAATTAGAATTAAATTGATTTTAATTAATCTTATCGGTTGTTGGTTGTAAAATGTACTAATATAAATGTTAGTTGTTACATATCTGTCAACGCGAAATAAATGCATTAATTGTTAATGAAAAACATTTCTGATTAGTTGGAAACATTATTCGAAAATATTTTTATATAAGACCAAAACTGATATATATTTAATGCATTAGATTGTACTATACTTTTAGGCATCCGTCACGATTAATTTTTGTATTTAGGCAAAACCACGTTTCTCAAAGCGATGAATTGAATAAACCGTTATGCATTCCATACAAATGATATTGAACAAAATTCATACATTAAAATCCAAAGACACATAATTTATTATTAAGCAAAAAATACTAGCAGAAACTATAGATTCATTTCTCTTACATATAAGATCAATCCTTCTATCCTTCATACTTGCAAACTTGTCAATGATATTGTAAAAAAACTGTGTATTTATTTATTCAATTAAAAATTTGCTTAAATCGACAAAAATAGTCGTTATTAAGCACATAGAGATTCTGGGAGCGTTGCAATAAACTACCATTTCGAATAGACCGAAGTTCTAGATTACTAGAACAGGTGAAATGGCTTGCGTGTTCTAATGAGCTAAAGAGCCAAACTACAGGTCCAACCAAAGTCGTGGGGTCGTTAGTGAGGAACCAGACTAAGACAGGTCCCGGAAGAGGGCAGCGACTCTTTTGGTAGCAGAGACTATAGCAGAGACTATAGAGACTATAGGGGTCGGTATAGCAGTCTAAGACACACTAACGCGATGTGGCAGGCAACGGGAAACCACCACATTACCTCCCAAGTACACAGCGTACTTACATTGAAATAAACATGATGACATTCTCTGGTGTAAAAGATTCCGGAGTTAAAATAGTCCTTACGTGTGATTTTCTAATGCTCCACCCGAAGGCACTACATTGGCCAGAAAGCGAGTTTTTTTACCTGGAAAATTTGGAATTTTCCGAACCCTTGCTGTTCCAAGCAAGGTAGGGATCTTTAACGTGCGTGACAACACTCACACACGGGCCCTCCATTTTACCTCTCATCCGAACGAGGGTGTATTTTTGTGAAAAATGTTTGCCTAACATTTTTCAAGCGGACCGTGTCGGGATTCGAACCCGAGACCTCGGGAGTAGTAGTCTCACACATACCACTACGCCACGGGGCCGCCTAGTTAAAATAGTCCCCCTTCGGATCTCCGGGAGGGAACTACTTCTGAGGATGCGATCGGAAAGTCCAGAATAAGAGTCGGGAACATTTTGCGAGTCGTAGCGTGGAATGTTAGAAGTATGAAGCAAGTAGGTAAACTAGAAAACTTAAAATTGGAAATGAATAGGTTAGCAGTAGACATAGTATTAATCAGCGAAGTTCGGTGGCTAGAGACGGGGGATTTTTGGGGTGGAGACTTTAGGGTAATTCATACAGGAGCAGAGGAAGGAAATTTGGGTGTGGGGATAGTTAAGCAAAAAGATAGGGCACTGTGTAGAAAATTGCTTACAAAAGAACGAAGGAGTACTCATGATTAGATTAGAATCTAAATCGGTAAACACAGTAATAATACAAGTATACATTGCCCACCTCTAGCTACAGTGATGAAGAGGTAGAAGCAATCTAAAAAGATATTAAAGACATATTAAGATACGTAAAAGGACATAAAAATTTAATAATTTTGGAAGATTTTAATGCTGTGGTAGGTGAGGGAAAGAGCAGTAGTAGGTTTTTAATGCCGAACGTAATTGAAAGTTAGGTTGACGTATCGTCGTGTACACGATTTAAATTTGTAAAGTTCCCAATTGTGTCATCGGTCTCGGTGGCGTAATTGGTAAACGCATGGTTCCGGCAAAACCAGGATACAGGTTCAAGTCCTCTCCAAGACCTTATATTTTCCATCTTTCAATTACTAGTTCGATTTGAAATGATCATTTTGGCTTTGCATAAAAGTCTAAGTTATTATTTCATCTTATTCACTATATATATATATATATATATATATATATATATATATATCATATATATATATATATATATATATATATATATATATATATCCATTTCGAATGGACCTGCACCTTGCCGAAGTTCTAAATTACTAGAACAGGTGAAATGGCTTGCGTGTTCTAATGAGCTAAAGAACCAAACTACAGGTCCAACCAAAGTAGTAGGGTCGTTAGTGAGGAACCAGACTAAGACAGGTCCCCGAAAGAGGGCAGCGGCTCTTTCGGTACTTAGATTGGCAGAGACCATAGGGGTCGGTATGGCAGTCTAAGACACACTACCGCGATGTGGAAGGCAACGGGAAACCACCACATTATCTCCCAAGTACACAGCGTACCTAAATTATAATAAAATGATGGCATTCTCTGGGGTAAAATATTCCGGAGTTAAATAGTCCCCAGTCGGATCTCCGGGAGGGACTACTTCGGAGGATGCGATCGGTAAGTTAAAAATAAGAGTCGGGAACATTCTGCGAGTCGGAGCGTGGAATGTTAGAAGTATGAAGCAAGTAGGTAAGCTAGAGAACCTAAAAATCGAAATAAATAGGTTATCACTAGATATAGTAGGGATCAGCGAAGTTCGGTGGCCAGAGGCGGGGATTTTGGAGTGGAGACTTCAGGGTAATTCATACAGGAGCAGAGGAAGGAAATTTGGGCGTGGGGATAGTTATGCGGAAAAGATAGGATACTGTGTAGAAAATTACTTACAAAAGAACGAAAGAGTACTTATGGTTAGATTAAAATCTAAACCGGTAAACACAGTAATAATACAAGTATACATGCCCACCTCTAGCTACAGTGACGAAGAGGTAGAAGCCATCTACAAAGATATCGAAGACATATTAAGATACGTAAATGGACAGGAAAATTTAATAATTACTGTGGATTTTAATGCCGTGGTAGGTGAGGGTAGGGAAGGAGCAGTAGTAGGTTTATTTGGTTTAGGCACGAGAAACGACAGGGTAAATAGGCTGGTAGAATTTTGTGACAAGAACAATTTAATCATCACAAACACATTATTTCAACATCATGCTAGAAGACGATATACGTGGAAGATGCCAGGAGATATAGGAAGATATCAAATAGATTACATTCTTGTTAGACAACGGTTTAGGAATCAAGTAAAAGACTGTAGAAGCTACCCAGAAGCAGATATAGATACTGACCACAACATCGTAATTATGAAGGCCGCACTTAAATTTAAGAATGTGAAAAAAAGAAACGGAAAAAGGCACTTAGACTTAGAGAAACTAAAAGATAAAGGTATTCAAGAAAGATTCGAAAAAAAGTCAAATGAATTGCTCAAAGATATCGAGAAAATATCGGATACTAAGGAAGTAGAAACAGAATGGAATAACATTAAATCCAGCCTAGACATGGCGGCCAGAGATATTCTGGGGTATACACAAAAAGAAAATAAGAAACCATGGATAACAAAGGATATCCTGAATTTAATAGAAGAAAGACGAAAATACAAAAATAAATCAGACCAAACAGGAAAACAGAGATACAAAGCCATAAAATGGGAAATTATTCGAAAATGCAGGAAAGCTAAAGAACAATGGATTGATGAAAAGTGCAAAGAGATACAAACGAAGATGGAAATAGGAAAGACAGACGAAGCATACAAATTAATTAGAATGAATTTTAGGGATATAAAACCGTATAGCAAAAATATAAGGACGCACAAGGAAACGTCATCATAGAAAACGTAGAGAAAGTGGGTAGATGGCAAGAATATATAGGAATTTATATGCAGGAGAGGAACTAACTGCATTAGAACAGGAATCAGACATTGAAAATGACGACTTGGGATATCCTATACTTAGAGATGAGTTTGAATTAGCATTAAAGAGTCTGAAAATGGTAAGGCGCCGGGTACAGATAAGGTGCAAGCAGAAACTCTAGAAGCCGCTGAACAAGCAGTAACAGAACGTGTTTTCCAACTTGTAAGCTATATGTATGAGACAGGCGAGTTACCTAAAGATTTCAAACGTAGCATCATAGTAACTATACCAAAAAAGAAAGGCGCGGATAGATGTGAAAATTTTCGAACAATAAGTTTGACAGCACACGTGTCAAAAATATTAACTAGAATTGTGCAAAGACGAATGGAAAAACGGGCGGAAGAAATACTAGGAGAAGACCAATTTGGGTTTAGGCGAAACAGGGGAACACGGGAGGCTATTTTAGCTCTGAGAGTGATAATGGAGAAAACAATAGAAAAAGGAGAAAGCGTGTATATAGGGTTTGTAGATCTGGAAAAAGCATTCGACAATGTAAAATGGAAAAAAATGTTTGAAATACTAAAAGAGATTGGAATGAGTTATAGGGATAGGCGAATAATACATAGCTTATACAAAGAGCAAACAGCAGTAATAGAATTAGAGCAGGAACGTAGAGAAGTAAACATTAGGAAAGGGGTGAGACAGGGATGTGCCCTATCCCCATTGATTGTTAACTTGTACATAGAAAAGGCAATGAATACTGTCAAATGCAGGAAGACATTTGGAATTACTATGCAGGGACAAAAAATTGATATGCTTAGATTTGCAGATGATGTAGCGGTACTAGCGTCTAGCAAGGAAGAGTTAGAAGCTGCTCTTAATGAAATGGAAACGGTTCTAACAGAGACATACGGTATGAAATTTAACAAAACTAAAACTAAAGTTCTAGTTTGCAAAGGTAGGGAAAATAAATCAAAAACAAGAATACAAGTATTTAACACGAACTTACAAGAGGTTAAGGAATTCTGCTACCTAGGAAGCCAAATAACGCAAGATGGGAAAAGCACAAAAGATATAAAACAAAGATTAGCACAAGGTCGTGCTACATTTAACAAGAAAAAGCAACTACTGTGCTCAAAGACCACAAACATAGAAACAAGGAAAAGATTGCTTAAAACATATGTGTGGAGCACAGCACTGTACGGCTGTGAAGCCTGGACAGTAGGAGAAGCAGACAAGAAAAAGCTAGAAGCCTTTGAAATGTGGTGCTACAGACGTATGATGAAGATATCATGGACAGACAAAGTTAAGAACGAAGAGGTACTAAAAATGGTAGGGGAAGAAAGAAATATGTGGAAAACGGTAAAAAATAGAAGAGATAGGATGATAGGCCACATACTACGGCATGAGGGAATAGTGCGAAATATATTAGAAGCAGAGATAGGAAAAAAGAGAAGAAGAGGCAGACCTAGGCTAGACTACTGCACACAGATAGTAAAAGATGTAGGCTGCAGGAATTTCAGGAGATGTGTAGGCTAGCCCAGAATAGAAATCAATGGAGGTACGCATCCAACCAATCCCAAGATGGATAAACTAATGACGAGAAAATAACTGTGCTTAAACATGATGATTACTATAAGTAACTACAAGAATTGGTTGGACAACATTCTCAACTAATGTTAAGTGTGTGAAAGGATTTACTGGAAAACCATTATTTCGGCAAATATCTAAGTGTTGGGGGATCTTGGTAGCCACAGGTTGCTTACCCCCCTTCACTGAATCTCGGTGAAATAGGGCATAAAATTAGAAAACAATAGAAGGGGAATGAGCTGTATACACAGTCTTTTGAAATGCTGTGCTTCAGATATATGAGGACGATAGCATGGACAGACAAAGATAATAACAAATAGGTTATAGAAATAGTAGGGAAACAAGGATATCTGGGGAAAAAGATAAGAGAAATAGAAGGGCAGAATACGTTCTAAGGGATTTTTGGGTAATAGTATAGGATATATTTCAAGCAGAGATAGGAAAAAAGAGGTAGATGTTGACCTAGATCAGATAGTGATAGATGCAGACTGTGCAAATTTCAGGGAAATCTGTAGGTTAATTCAGAATAGGAAACAATGATGGTACGCGTCTAACCAGTTCCAGGACTGAAGACCTAATGATGATGATGATATATATATATATATATATATATATATATATATATATATATACCGGGTGTCCCAACGCATACGAAACGCTCGATTACTGCTTAATGGTAACGTTTAGCGAAAAAACTTTTAAATAAATCTTATGTATATTCAAAATGGCTACAACGTAAAATTAATTAGTATTATACAGGGTGTTCAATAAAAAGTTATATACCAAAGTTGTTTTTTTAAATGGAACACCCAGTATTTTATTACAAATTCTGATTGCTCGTATCAAACTAGGGTAACTTTTATCAGGATTATCTATACCTAAATCTCATAGTTGTTGCGATATTCAACTTTTTTCAAAATCGCATGATTTATTAAAAATTTTTGTGACACCATGATTTAGATGATACTGAACATTTAACTTTTGTAGGGGAATAGTATGAACTTGTAGTTAATGGAAACATAACACTAGTTATCCAAATAATATACAGGGTGTCCATTGCATAGTTCTCCGTTTATTAAACAATTAATGCCATTAAGTCGCTTATTTCAAATGGAATACCCTGTATATTTTTAAGTAGTAAAATGCAGAATTAAATTCTCTATTCAACAATATAAGGTTACCCTATATTCATATTCAACCGTTTCCGAGTTATTAGCGAATAATTAAAAATATTGGTACATAATTCTAAAGTTGGGTATAATTTACTTTGATCACAGGCGGCTCGTCGCCTACCAAATAATATTAACTATTTGACTTCGTTGCAACAGCAACCATGTTTAAGTTTTGTTTTTGTTGATTATCAGTTTTGTATCTGTGTTGTTGTGAGGTGAACATTTGTAAAATGAAAACCTATGGTCTTAACGAAAGGATTGATATGATGTTAGTAGTTGGCGAAGCTGAAGAAAATTGTGTACTTGCTACAAGAATTTACGCTCAGAAATTTCCTAATCGAATGCATCCTAATAGAGCTGCGTTTGAAAGATTATTCCAACGCTTTAGAAATGTTCAAATCAGCTTACAAGATCCTCATATTATTTACATTTCCATTTAACAACCAATGTGCTTCGTAGGTTTGATATTCAGTAAAATTTTAAATAGCTCTTTATATTGAAGTATTTTCCATATTCATTGTATATTACGAGATCAAATAATTGCATTCTCATATTTCTGTAGGATACGTTTAAAATTAACTTCTGTATTTCTTGTTATATGGTTAATATTAATTACGATATGCGTACTGCATACTCTAAAACAATAGCTAAAAAGTTTTTTTTAATATGACATATTTGCGATTGAATTTATGAATGAATCTTTTTAACAAACGCTTCCATTTATATATAAACTGATCTATTTTTTAGAATATACTCTGTTTGCGTGATTCCATTTCAAATAATACACGCCTATCTGACGTAATCATCTGGGAATTTCTCATTAGCGTTCAAATTATTGCGTTTTATTACCTTCTTATCGCGTTTCACTTGTTAATGACGTGCGTTGCTTGCCTTTGTTTAACACCCAAGGTTATTGTGACTTCGCATACTAATCTATACTTGCGAATTGTTACAGTTTATGGTTTCTTTTATTGTTCCGCCCGCTTCGTAGAATAAATGTTTATTTATTAATGAGTTCAACGAAGTTTACGTATTTCTTCTCAATTCCTCTCAAACTTTCAAGAACATGTCTTATTTAAATTGAATTTGTGTAATACATACGGTGATTAATTTAAACTTTTATTGCTTTTTAATACAAATGGGTTGCATTTTTATAGAAAATATTTTCTTTCACTGGAAAACTAGTTTTTGTACACAAAATTAAGATTAAAGTTGGGGTTTTAAATACACGAAATTATTAATTTTTTTGTGCTGAAAGTGCACAAACGAATAGGTTTTGTATTTAGCTTAAAATGATCAATTTGCATTCGCATTTAATGCGTTTTAAAATATCTAAAAAATAATCATTTTTACTATGCTGCTTACATTATTTGCTCTGTATTTACAATACGCTTATATCATACAGGGTGATTATTTATACGCGCGCAATTGCAATTTTTGTTTGGTTTTTTAATGAATAAAAGTACGCTTGTAGTATACAGGACGTAACCATGAATTTACAGAAATTTACATTTTTCCGAATATTTTTATACTTTGGTGGGATTTATTTGTAGAATTTGGGTTTCAATGGCCTCTTCTGACCCCTTATCACGCCATTTTCCCCCAAATCAAAATATAAAACTCGCAGTCTCCGTTATTTTTCCGCATGTATGAGCAATTTTACTATTTTTATTTCAAACTATTTGCTATTTACAGCTAATTCTATAAGTTTTATAATACGCACGCATAATCCTTTCATACTATGGCTTTTTTCCTTTTAACAATCCGCCTATTTCTACCTTATACTCAACTAAATTTTTCTTAACACTATCCTAATACATTTATAATCCAACATTTCTATCCTATATTTCTAACTTTTCATATTTACACACGGTCTTATCAATTTTTATTTCAAACAAAATTCTCTTCACTTTCACACATAGATTATCGTATTATAGCACATTCCTTTCTAAACTATCATAATCTTGAAAAAATATGACTTACGTCAAAATATTTATGGTTCAGAATTTCCCTATCTAGCCTACTTACATTACTTTCAAATCGTACATCTTTTAATTACTCATTATTATATGCATAAGTTTCAGCCTTAAATGGTTCCATATTAATAAATTCTTAACTTATGTTCACAATCCGTAGCAATTCTTAACTCTCTATCTTCCACTTCATAAGATTCCTTCAGCAACGATTCTTTTTCATTTTTAATTTCACCTGGACATTTAACAGCAATGTATCCCTCATCTACACAATCTTCTAACTCTCTCAAAATAATTCACACACATACATACATACATACATATTTAAAAAGCGCAAACATGTAACATATAATTTGTTGTAGTATCTAGAATATGTTAATGTAGTGTACATATAAACTGTTTTAATAAATAAAATAATAATAATAATAATAATAATAATAATAATAATAGTAATAATAATAACACACACACACACACACACACACACACAGACACACACACACACACACACACACACATACACATACACATACACATACATACACATACACATACACATACACATACACATACACATACACATACACATACACATACACAAACACATACACATACACATACACACACATACACTCACACACAGACACACACACGCACACACACACACAAACACACACACGTACACGCACACGTACAGACACACACAGACACATACGCACACACAAACACACACACAGACATACACACGCACACGTACACACTTGCATACAAACACATATACACACACAAACATATTTTTGGTTGTTTTTATTTTTTCTTTCTTTTGTCTTCTTCTTTTGGATCATGTGCTGTTTTTTGGAGTGGCGGTTCTGTGGCGTAGTTGGTATGTATGTGACTACTATGCCCAAAGTCCAGGGTCCGAATTCCGACACGGTTTGCTTGAAAAATGTTAGGCGAGCATTTTTCACAAAAATACGCCCTCATTCGGATGAGAGGCAAAATAGAGGTCCCGTGTGTGAGTGTTATCACACGCAGTTTTTAAAGATTCCTACCTTGTTTGGAACAGCAAAAGTTTGGCAAAATTTAAATTTTTTAAGGTAAAAAGACTCGCTTCCTGGCCAATGTATTACCCTCGGGTGGAGCATTGGAAAATCAAATGTAGCGTTTCTTTTTGAGTTTTGTTTGATTATGGTTTTGCTTCTTCGTTTCCTTTGCGCCACATTCCTTTCCTTTTCCTTTGGCTGGTTTTTCTTACTGTTAGTCCTCCTACTGATTTGATTAAAATTTCGATACAGTTCCTGTTCTATGTGTTTAGTAGATCGTTTTTTTCCTTTTTTTGGAAACCACGACGTAGTTGACTTTTCGGTCTAGCTAGCTATTCTTTTCTTAGGTTGTTCATTTAATACGATTCTTTGTTACCACAGCTTGATGTACCTCAATTTTTCTATCCAGCACTCTTGTCGTTCCCTTGCATACTTTGAGACTTACAGTTATTTTCTCGTTTTGGCTTTTACTGTTGGTTTGCCTCATCGTTCCTTTTCATACTTTTTGGTTTTTGCGCGAAAACAATTTCTCTTCTTCAGATGGATAACTTTAATATTTCTTTACTAGAGATATCCGTGTTGAGCCATTCTATCTTCGTCCTCGGTAATTGCTACCCTATACCGCTCCCTTTCCTATATCCTTTTACATTTCTTGACCTGGTCTGGCGTATTGGTCCTTCGGGCAAGATAAATATTTTTTCTTTATTTTTCTTGGCTTTTATTGGATTTTTTGAAGCGAATTTCCTTTTGGTTCATCTTATTAGTGTCTATCAGTCCTTCAACTCGGAGAAAAATCTTTTTTTTGTTTTTTTTGGGTTTCTTTATGTTTTCTGAAACAAACTTCTTCTTGGTTTATCTAATTAGGGTGTGTTGGGTCTTCGAGCGGATAAATTTTTTTTTAATTTGATATTTCTTATCATTTTATTTTCTGAAATAAATTTTCTTTTTGTTAATCCCGTTAGTGTAGCTCGGTCCGTTGCTTTTGCTTCCTACCTCAACCTTTTAATTCTGCTGGGGGAGATTGGTTACGTTTCGTCCTTGCATCTAAATAACTTTACTCATACTTAATTTAAATTTTCATATTCCGTACTGTACTTTCCTCTAAATTGAAATAATTGCATATTCAACACGCCGGAAGTTTTTATTAGTACATGAAATTATAATTTAAGTACAGCAAATTTACCATTTCCATATAGTATTTTCCTTAAAGATTATAATACATTTATAACGTGAGTTTCGATTATTTAAACTTTTACTTTCGGACATATTGCAATCATTTAGCTACGTGTTTTGTTAAATGTGTCTTCTATATGTGTGATTAGCGAGTGCGATTTAATTCAAATTTACCGGTTTCTTTATCTATGTATGGATGTTTCTTGAAAAAACCATACATTGCAATGGAATAGAAACTATGAAATGGGTTTCTCTCTCGTTATCAGTTGTTGTTGGTTTTAATTTTTCTGATGTTGCATATTCAGTTATTCGTTGTTAAACGTTACTTTTAAGTCTATCTAACGACTTGTAACTTTTCAAAATAGAAGTAGTTCGTTCTAGTCGCCAAGGTAAACAAGTGGGTTCTTACACCTAATGAATTTATAACATGGGATTCTGAAATTAGTTTGTACAAAGTTGTTTCTTTTAGATATGGAATTTTTTTACAACTAAATTATCTACTCAATTAGTACTAACTTCCTTGCAACTAATTCAGCCCATCACTACAGAACGTGTATAGACATATATCCTACGTCAGATTAATATTTACTACTAGCTGTTGCCAAGGAAAATAAAAAGTTACCCTGTTCACCTTTGTTCCTTCTGAATTTGACGCACTTGATTTTCTAGGGAAAGAATTTGGTATGGTGTGCCATGATATGTCCTAAATGTCGATTGTATCCAGTTGTTGGGCCGCACCCGACCTTCCGGCCAAACTGTAAGAATTCCTATTCCTTTTCTGCGTCGCTTCGATGACCTACATCAGAAAGAATTGAGTCTGATATTTTGTTAAGCTATCCGGTTCTTCATAGCAGAAATCGAGGTATTACGGTATTAAAATTAAACATACTTTACTAAAATTGTTGGAATATGCTAATGAAGACAGCTTTTCTTGTTTGGGTATCAATTATAAAATATAATTGTCTAACTATATATAATTTAGAGTACACTACTTTAAAGTGTTACTTTGTTTAATACTTTTTTCAGCTGCGAGAAAATCCATTTCGACTCATTGCGAGTTTTTTTTTGTTACTGTAATTTACCGTTATTCTCTTTTTGTAATTACTTATCAAGCATTATTAGTGGACAGTACGTAAATATGTGATTTTATGACTATTTTTTTAATATCCAAGATTTAATATTAGAAACTATAGGACTGAAAACAGCTGACTGTAAATATATTTGTTTAATTTTTATATAAATACTAGGATTAAGGTAGAAAATTAGGTTAAGGTAATCAAAGATAGGTATTAATTATCTTTTTAAAGAATTTTGCACTATATAGATCTTCCGAAATACGTTGGATAAATGTTGTTTTCTACGCGAGTCGGTTTTCCTTTTATAACATGTTGTTTGTTAAGGTTTTGTAAATAATTTTTTTTTTCTTTCTGTTCTACTCATCCCACTCTTCGACGTTTTGGCTAGTACGACATTACTTCTTTTGATTTCCTTTTTGATTATCTGTTGTAAACGAAAATCAAATTGGTCTTTAAAAAAATATTGTTATATGTCTTTTAGTTTTCATAGTTTACTCAGATTAAATTAAAAGCTCAACAAAAAAGCATTTGTTTTTTTCGAGTATACGTACTAAAATCGGCACTAAGGGTAGAAAAAATCTATCCGGAGCAGATCCCCATACCCGGGTACTAGGATATTCGGACTAAACCCTACACAGCACACAGGGTGAAGGGAACTGCGGGTTGCTTGCTGCACATTCAGTTTGTACAATTACAGAGATACAGCACCAGTACAAACTACAAACAGTAATGTAATTTCGGAAAACGTAGTTTTTGAAAGTCTATACACTTAAGTAAAACGTACATTTCGTATTTTAAATACAGCTCTTTTCAGATTTCTTTCTAGGAGTGGGGTTCCTCCGGACGGTCGGGGCGCTCCCGCGTCGCGGGATCTGCGGGAGGCCTTATCATCGCCACTGGTTCAATGTCAATATAATATACATCAAACCTATTAGTCTCTCTTTGCCAGCGCTTTAAAGCAAGTTATAAAACTATATACTGACCACAAAGTTCAATTACATATTTCTTTGAAGTCACTCTCGATTACCCAAAACTCAAAAATTTTGCTCACTGTTTTATTAATGTGTACTTTTGCTCAATTAAGAAAAAAACAAAACAAAGTTTAACTCGAAATAGCTAAAGAACTACCGCATTCTAGCAACCAGGTTACTGAGAACTTTAACTTTTAATTTTTAATATTTTGGTTAATTATTTCAATAAGTATTAAACCTGAACCTTGTTTACACAACGAACAATTGAATTATAAATTTAGTATATTTAGTGTTGGTTTTGCAAAACTCTAAACAAACGTCGATTGTGCGAAAGGAGTAATTGGAAAACTATTGCTTCGGCAAAAGTCCAAGTGGTGGTGGAACTTGGTAGCCGTCAGGTTACTAAATCCCTTTCGCGTACGATTAAATATCGGTGAAATAAGGTATATTTTTAGAAAACAACAAAAGGAGAAAGTGCAAAAGGTATAAAAACAAGATTAGCTCTAGGCCGTGCTGTAATAAACAATAAAAAATAGCTGCTATGTTCAAAGAGAACAAACATATAAACAAGGAAAGATTGCTTAAAGCATATATGTGGAGCACAGTACTGAACGACTGTGAAAAGTGGACAGGAGGAGAAGCAGACACTACAAATTTGATTTTCCAATGCTCCACTAAAGGTACTACATGGGCCAGGAAGCGATTTTTGTTTTACCTGGAAAATTTTAAATTTTGTCGAACTCTTGATGCTCCAAGTAAGGTAGAGATCTTCAACGTGCCTCACAACACTCACATACGAGACCTCCATTTTACCTCTTATTCGAACGAGGGCATATTTTTGTGAAAAATGCTCGCTTAACATTTTTCAATCGAACCGTGTCGGGATTTGTACCCGGGACCTTGGGTATGATAGCCACGCGCATACCAACTTCTAACTACTTCTAACTACGCCTGGAGAAGCAAACAGCATCTAACATAAAAGCAACTACTATGTTCAAAGACAACAAACATAGAAACAAGGAAAAAATTAGCAAAGAGCATATGTGTGGAGCACAGCACTATAAAGCTGTGAAACGTGGACAGTAAGAGAAATGGACGGGAAAAAGATAGAAACATTTGAAATGTGGTGCTACAGACGTATGACAAAGATATCATCTACAGACAAAGTTAAGAACAAAGAATACTAGAAATTGTAGGGGAAGGAAGAAATATGTGGAAAACAGTAAAACATTGTTGTGATTGGATGATACAGTACATACTAAAGCATGAGGGAATAGCGCAGCATATATTAGAAAGGAAAAAAAAGAGTCAGAGTTAGACCTAGATTAGACTATTGCACACATATAGTAATAGGTGTGTGCGGCTGTGCAAATTTCAGGAAAATATGTAGGTTAGCTCAGAAAAAAAAACAACCTCTTCTAAGACTAAATACCCAATAATGGTGAACGCTTATCCGCTTCCATATTAAATTTACTTGTGTAAGAATACTTCCAAATTTTATAAAGTATTTTATCTTTCTTCTAATTTTTTAATTCTAATTTTTAATGTATCTGAGATAAATTTGCACAATGATGCCATAAGTGCTCTGAGCGCTTCTTGTTTGAATCTTATGTATTACAAAGTTTAATTAGATTTCTTTTCTTAGTATTTTGATTTGTTATAAGCTACAATACCGGTATTATTATATTCATATTCTTGCATGTATCATTACTAAAACGGTATAATTGCTAAATATCCAGACGTGTTTCATTTTAAGTGATGCTTTTGTGGGTGTGACGATTAAATTATGCTGATATGTTTAATGCAGCAAAACTGGTTGATTTGAGGAGTAAGGTTTAGGATTGCGCTTTCATAAATTGTACTTTTTTTTTAAAGATATCGACAAGAAAAATATTTACGACCATGCTAAGACGATGGGAGTCAAACAAGAGCGTGGTCGCTACCAGAATTAGGTTGTAGAGCAATAAGAGTTATCGCCGACGACATATTCCTACTAATGAAACACATGGTTTAACAAGATATTTCGCTCGTTCGGGAAATTTGCCGACGGTATTTTTTAATTTTTAGCGATTACAAGGACAGGAGCAGGTTAAAAATTAACAAAGAAGTTTCTACAAAATGCGAAAATTTATACGAAAGAACGACCTTGAAAAGTCAAAATTTTGAGAATTTACTGATATAAATTCTAAATAGAGTAACCCGAACAGGAATGTTGGTTTGGCACCATTCTCTACGATTACTGATTTTAAAATCTTCAACGCGATGTGCTACGTTAACATTAAATTACAATGAAAGAAATAATGTTTAATCTTGAATTGACTAACTTGTTATTGAAGCGGCCTGTAGAATCTTAATTTCATGTAGAATGGTGTGTAAAAGCCGAGACGTGCAATTAAATCCGTATTTTTATTCTAATTAAACTGAAAACTATAGAGGAAGTTGTTTTATTTCTGTAAATACGTAGAAGAACTTGAAAAACGCGATATATGGTATTTTAAACCTTGGATGGTAAACATATGAATTATGATCAACAAGTTTTAGAGTAGAAACCAGTCAAACGATATTTTCAGAATTATAACAGTAAAACTTATTCATATGCACTTCAAATATGAACCTTAGGAAGTTGTTCAATAATTTCCATATAATATAACATAGTTTTAATAAACATTTTCGCAGCTAGTATAAAGTAAACCACAAATACACCTTATTACAATTTATCATCTTGACGCTGAGCTATGAAAATACACACATCTAGGGTTTTAATAATGTGATACTTTTATACACTAAACTACAATGTGTGCTATTATATGGCTCCAGATCAAGAAATTACATTATACCTACTTCTCATTTGTCATAAATTCAATAGCAAACTGTGCAAAAACATGGAAAACCACCGACAACATACGAAGTGGAAGGGGAACTAAAGAACAATTAACTCTTCCAATTGAGATTAGACAGTTGTATAGCAATCGGTCACCTGAAATCATCAAAACTCTAGAGATCCACACTCGAGTAGAGTAAAAAAAGATTTGAATTGATAGATGCGAAAATGTGTAATTGCGGGCGGGAAAAGGGGCTGTTCCTTGTGAAGCTCTGAACAAATAAGAATTGTTAGTGTAGAATTTAGAAAATGTATTGGAGTTAGGGCCTTTGAGAAAGTGAAACGAAACACAGCTAAATTGGAGAAATACGTGACATACGATAAATTGTTTGATTTCACATTTGTAGTTCTGCAAAGCAATTTTTGAAACGCTTGCGGGCGGAATTGGTATCATTATGAGCGTTTGTAGGGAGTGAAACTGAATTTGTTTATCCCGCCATTAATTTTGAATTTTGGAGATATGTTGAAGCTGTTGTTTTGGAAAATAGAAAGCTGGTGTGGTTTGGACGTCACCTAACTTGGATGAATAAAACCGTAAATAATAGCATAGACTGGTTTATGGTTTGGTATAATTTATATGTGAACGTGGATGCAAATATGATATAACATTTTTTCGTCATAGGACATTAATCAAAGGATGAAGTTATTATTAATAATATATTAAGGGCTGTGTAGGTGTTATGTATTTTGGAAAGGACAATGTCATAGTAAAATTTGGTATTAAACTGTTTTCTTGTTTGATCAACGACATTGCCAATAATTTGAGATTTCTTAATGTAATAATTAAATAGGAAAGCAGGAAAATGTGGATTTAAATATTTTTGTTGATAGTTTAGGTTTAAGTATTTCTTTAAAATTTTCTTTAGGATTTGGTTCAGCACACCTGACCATATTACATGGTAGATTTATTTTTAGGAAAGGATTTATATGTGTATTAACCTCGTTTTACTTTAAAAAAAGTTTAGTTTAGGTTGATTCTTATTTAATTTATTTAGGGAGTAGTCACAGTCAGTGATTTGTAAAGGATATCCAACTACGCCAGTGATAGTCATATCTGGAAGGAGTATTTTATTTCGAGCAATTCAATTAGTAGTAACTTTTGGATACCAAAGCAAGAGAAGTGTATGCGGAATAACCGTCTTCCACATAGAAACGACATTACAAATCTTGCGATGATAGACTGTTTGACACCTCTCAATTTTGACAGAAACAATACCTTCGGGGTGAGTGTCACTGTAATACAGAATTTTTGAAATTAATCCTTGTTAGTTATTAATTTCGTATTTCGTTCTTTTTCAACAAATTTTTTTTATTTATTCATAGGAATCCACTTTCGCACCACTGCAGTTAGCCGACGCACCTCTTTATTTTTACGGGGTTCCCGCCCCTTGAGAGTAAGTCAAAATTTAAATTATTTAACGGCTATTTCACCGCAACAAATCTTATAAAAGATACTAGCGCTACTGACGGACACTAGCATTTATTTGAATTCGTTTGCTTAATCTTGTAAACCCACCACACATATAGCAAATTGACAAATTGGCAATAATTTAGATGTGTAGTGATAATTGTAAGAATCTGCAATGTAAAATTATGAATATTTTCAAAGCTTTTCAACTAGATTTAGACTAACTAACTTTTTTATTTTGCACAACTTAATTTCTGTTTGTTTGCTATAACTAGTCTAAATGTTCGTTTAATTAGAAACCGAAACAAAAGAAAAAAGAACTCTAATAAACGTTACCGTCACTAAAACCGTGAATTACAATAACGTAGTACGGTGACATTTAGATGAAAATTGTATGCGCTGACCTTTAATACAAATTACAAATTCTGTTTTCATGCTAATGTGACTAAAAATGTGTAGGCAAAACATGGTATCACTCTAAACGAACACTTGTCTATATTGCACCATATGTAATCTATATTATAAATTTAAAACGTGTTTCATAAGAAGGAGAAATTATTTTCCTCTCGTAATAATATAAAAACAAAATTTTCTTAAGCCTATAATAAAATAATATGAGATTAATTGTAAAAGAATTACCTTTCAATATATAATGTAAATAAATTCGTACACACGTTTATTATATTGTAGGCTCTTTGGCCGTGCAGTAATCGTTCCTACATTCTATGCACAACTGACGACCTATCGATCGGGAGACGAGACGTCTGGAAAATCGTATGAACCGCCGCGACGCTAAACAAATCATAACGACATTCGTAGTGAATGACGCACTTTAAATGGGCGCCAAAATTTTTAAAATGCCTATTTCCTAACTTAAACTTAATGAACAATAATGATAGGTATCCTGCTTCTAGTTTACAAAAATTGGGAAATTATGTTAAAGGATAATAAATTTTAATTCTGTTAAAACACATAATAAATGAAATTAGATTTCAAACGCTTACCTCATGTTTCTTGTCATCTGCAAACATTCTTGGCTTTATTTAGTTGAGTTAATAACTTCTCCCAAATAAAATCCATAGTACACGTATGGATAATTGGATATTGTATATTTGATTTCCAAAAACAGTAATGTCGTTAACACGCGAGACAGTTGTGCCAACGAAAGCTTGAAGTGTCGTTGCCGAAACTTATATTTACGTAATTTCGCGATGAACTAATTTAATAACCTTTCGGCGATACCGTCTTACTCCTAACTACTTGCTAGGCGCAATTGTCCGGCAATAGCTACAAGCGATTATAGTTATTATGCTATTACGCCCTCATATTGTAGTTTATACGCGTGAAATCAACAAGCACTACCAAAGGCTAGAATTTTGTTTTATGACAATAAAATTGGTGAAGGCAATTGTATATTTGATAAAAATTTCATCAAACTTGGAGGGAATTTGATTAGGCATTTTTCGTGTCGTGCGACTTGAAGTTATGTAACAATGGCCTTATTTCGTTAGATAATGTCACGCTGTGTATTATTACCTTATGTTACGCTAGAAAGAATGTGTATAAAACAGACATATTTAAAATACTTTGAAATTTGTGATTTATCAAACATTTATTGAACAATCATTAAATATGCAGTATATGTTTGAAAAGCAAGTAATTACACTTCAACAAATCAATTAACAGAGAACTAATTATATGTGAATTGTCAATTTCAAATAGATTCTATATTATAAGGTAATTACTGATCAATATATTCTGCAAAGTATGCAATGAAATAAACTCAAAGTGCATCCAATAACGTGACTAGCGACCATCAGCAAGGCAGGGCCTTTTTTGGGAGACATATTGAGCATGTTGAAAATCGAAAAATTAAAAAGTGCTGTACACAAACATTCAATTATATAAATTCGCAATAATTCTGTACACCGAAATTTATGTATATATATATATATATATATATATATATATATATATATATATATTGCCGTGGTACTCTTGTAAAATCCTCACCAACAAAAATATATTCGAAACTTTTATTAAATTTTCAAATTCGGAAATAGAAAAATTCCCAAAGATTTAAATAAGTCAAAAAAGATATTGCTTACCCGTTTTCCTCTCTTCCTCGGTTGAATGGCCTTCTTCAACTGCTTCCGGCTAGCTCATTTGGACCTCCTTTTGGATAGCTATATTCATTCATAAATCCTATCATTCACGCACACTCCCAATAAAACCACAAAATACAACCAACATACAATCTTTTATTTATTCCTATTTACAAATGCAATTCATTATTATTTTATAGTTCACGTCACACTTTTATTTTGTACTGTCCTGTATTTAATTTTAAAATCATCAAACACATAAAATGTACTCGGAGTAAATGGACCTTGAATAATACCTTCTCTAAAATTCCTTCATTATAATTTATTTATTTATTTTAATACTCTAAGTAAACTGTGGGGTATGGTGAGCTCATAATAACCCAATTAATGTATGCCCTTCTATTTTGCATACTCTAAAACAAAAAAAACAAAGCCATGTACTCTTCACAAAATTTCACGTTCTGATGGAACGTTTAAAAGCTTACTAGACACCTTCAATTTCTAGTTGAATACCGTAATAAAGTTATTTACACATATTCAGTTCAATAAGTGAATAATTCACACTCCCTTGAAAAACACTCTCATACGCCACCTCAATATTTACAGTTTATAGGAATCACAAATTTAAATCGTTACCTGGAATTTCTAGAAGATCTTCGCTCTGTATATGATGCCATGTAATTTTCTTCCTGGTCTGCAGGTCGTTTCTCTCAATTACTAGACGAACTCCGTCTAAATTGATCCGCCAACGCCGCCTTCTCGGTGTAACCAAATTCCAAATTGTATTCGAATTATACTTCCTTCACAGTAATCTACGTTATTTAATGTCCCGACACGAGTTGATAAAAATTATAGGTGATATCTCTATTAAAATAAGTAATATCGGCACACTAACCGCGTTTTAATTAATTTAGAGGCTACCACTAAGCAATACAATTAAAAATGATTTATCAATACTTACAACTTCGTGTCAATTTTTATATGTGCTTTTGGGACGATCGAAATAATAAGGCACGAAGTTAAAAGACAAGAGAGCGAGTGCTAGCTCTCTAGAGTATACATATCTTTCGACTGTAACCTCTCCAAGCCCCCAGTTATCCGAAATCCCGCTCACAACAACACATTCTCACAATTTTGCACTCAACCCCAATTTCAAATCTGCGAATTTCCGTACCTCGTTATAAAATTTTAAGAAAATCACGCTACACTATCCTCGTGCCTATATCAAGTCGAACTAACATCTCGACCAATCGTAGACTTAATGACGTTTCTTAAATCTCTCCTATACTATTGTGGTCGCATGCTTATACGTTCTCTACGTCTCATTCTAACCTTGCTTGAGTGGTTGAAAAATCGATATCCTTGTTTGTGCGCTGTCCACCTCACGTGGACTCTCTACGTGCGTTAAATAACCCCCTTATTAGCATTTCCCGCGAATATAAGCGACGGTTTATCCGACGTTCTCTGTAACCATTTGTTATCTACAAAATTTAAGCAGAACTTGACCTTTATAAAATACGCAGGTGTTCAATCTTAACATTTTAAATAACATTTCTACGATTTGGATTTTCCACGTATTTGAACTCTCCTGATATATTTGTACGTTAGCAACGCGTCTCATCTTTGGTATTACCGGGTTATTAAACGCTTTTATGCATATTATACATCAATAATCGTTCAATTAAATTCAAATTAATTAATAAATTATTGGCATTGGCTTCTACCATTTAATTTCTTTGCAAACCTACTTAAATTTCATTAATTATTTATAAAATTTCGTTAATACTTGATACTTAAAAATGAATTAACTAATATAACCTTCGCACGTAATTTCTGGTTGTTTGTTTATACAGGGTGTGTTGAAATTGTTTCGCTTATATTTATGTTTAATCTTTTAAAACCACTATAATATATATATATATATATATATATATCTTACCCCACGCTTAGGCCAACATAAAATTCTGAAAATAAAAATAAAAATATTCTTACCTTTACCTTTTGAACGCCTCCTTATTTCTGTACACCCTGGCTAGCTCAGCAATCGGCTTTTTCTTGAATACCTACCACCCTAAGTACATTCCTTTCTCCCAAACACACTCAAATGAAATTACCACTCAAATAATGCAACAAGACATACAACCTTTTTATTTACACATATTGACAGGTTTCCATTATTAACAAAATATTTACACATTGGTACATCCAGTTTGGTAAAAACTGTTACCATCTCAATCTCTAAATCTCTTAAAGCTTCTTGATTTTAATATATTTCAACAAATATCTTTTAGACGAGTAGATGGGCCAGCCATGCAACCCTAGATTGATTTTATTCTGGTTTATTTCGAGCTCATTATAACCCAGTTACTCTAAATGCTTTCAAACCTTGCATTTTTATTAAAAATAAATCTAAAGACCCGTTTACTCCTTACAACAACATTTTATATCATCAATAAACATTTTTATATAATCAATAAACATTTTTAAATAATCAATATTAATTGTCCTGTACATATACCCCTTTAAATGAGTTTTTATGGTAATAAATACACCCCCAATAAGTCAAAACACTCAAACACAAAAATAGCAGCACAAATGTTTAAGCAAAAAGCAGGAAATTAATTTTCTTTACCTGGAGTAAGCTTCGTCCATCGTTACCTCAGGAGATGTGTACCAGAAACCCTCGTTGTTGTGTCCATATACCTCGTGATTGTGCCTGGATCCAACTGATTCCCACTATCCAAATCTCTGCAACCACCTTCAATATTCTACTTAGATGATCTTGTCCAAACTTAACACTACATACTGCTACACTTCATGCATACTAGTTAAGCTGTACGATTCGCATACCAAAGGACCATCCTATCATTCAATTGTAGTAACGGCACCTTTTGTAACTTTAGCACCCATTTGTGCAAATCACTTTAATACTTTTCCGGTACGTTACAAATAGCTTTACATACTTTGAAATAGGATTTTGTATGCTACTTTACCGAATAAACAATAATTAGTACAACTTAAGATTACGTATAACTTTTTTTTTTAAATGAAACACTCATTATATTTGTACATTTTCGGATGCAAAATAAACGTTACCTTCAGAAATATTAACATACTTTTTCATTCTTAAGAACGTATTACAAAAAATAATAAAAGCTACCAATAACGCAAAATCAAGATTTTTTGAAAACTATTTGAAATTTTATTGACGCTACAAGAAGTCTTCAAATTGTGCTCCATTTACGACTTGACAATGATGTAATCGACCAATAAAGTGTCTTAGTGAATTCTGTATCATTTATTGCGTGATACGATTAAATTCTTCAACTATTCGATCTTCTAATTCTTGCAGATTAATTGGTCGATTTTTATACACTTGACATTTCAAGTGACATCACAAGAAAAAATCTAGTGGTGATAAATTTGGAAAAAGAAATAGCCATTCAACTAGTTCTATGCGCCTAATCCAGCGTACAGGATATGTTTTGTTTAAATAATCACGAACATTACGCGCGCGCAAAATGTGAGTGCTTTTACGAATTTGGTGATGCAGATGAACATTATTAAACCTTTCCGGTTAAACAGGAATTGACAAAAAATTGAGAATGGCATAAATAAATGCACTAATCTCAACCACAAATTTATACCAAATTAAAAAAAAAGTGCACTTCAAATAAAAAAGTTATTCGACCGTACTAGGACTTTGCACTAAACCGGAATGTGCATGCAAAATTCAATTTAAAGATGAGCGAATTTATGGATCCTAGCATAATTTAATGGTGAAACGCAAGTATACCATTGGCTTAAAATATTTTTAAGAACATTTTGCTTGCTTTATTTATTTAAAGTAGGTTTAATTTCGTAAGAGTTTGGCATATATATGTTTTCGTTAAATGGATAATTTCAGACTGTTTTAAGGTGAAATCCGATTTAATTTGATCATTACAGAAGGTCTTGGTAGATATACCTGATCAGTTACATTTTTTTACGGAGGTAATAAAGCGGTGCTAAGCTTTAAGCAAGATCAAAGAGGTACGAATTCACAGATCTTGTAAAAAGAATATTGACGACACAACTTAGGAAATTAAAGCATATCGATTAAAAATTATCGGCAGCCGAAATAAATTTAGAAACTTAAATTTTAATTCAAATAGTGGTAGAAATTAGAAATTTTAAGGTTTATTTTATATATTTAAATTAAAATGGACAAAAAATGCAGCTAGTTAGGAATACGTTGAGGATGGAGAAGGTTGAAATTACAAGTCAAACAGGCCCATCTACGTCGAACCAAAATTTTTAATAAAAGACAAAAGAAGCAAGTCCATTAGAATGAACCAGTATGAATATCAACGCGAATTTATTAAATTTGATGTGGAAAATGATTTAAACATAAACAAAAATTTATTACTTATAATTAATTTGAATGTGCAAAATAATGTGATTAATTTACTCATTGATACAGGACCGGAGGCGTCACTCGTTTTAAAAAATTTTGTTAAACAGGAAAAGTTAATGGAGAAAATGATACCCGCAGAGAAATGTAACTTGGTAGCGCCAAACGGTAAAAAGTTTTCGAGTATAAATAGTATGATGATTCGGAAATGTGAATTAGAAAGTATAAAGTTTGAAAATGATTTTATGATTGTACCTGGAATGAAAGTGGACGCTATTTCTGGGATGGATATTATAGATAAGTTGGGGTTAAAAATATATGCTGAAAGCAAAAAAAAATAATGTGTAAAGAAGAATGTATTAAGTGGTATGAAAAAGTTAGGGCAGAAGTCGAAAATGACTGAATATAAATCAGTTTGAAGGTGAATTAGAGAATGAGGCGAAGGCAGAATATGAAATTAAGTGTCCAGTTGAATTGAAGGTTGAGGTAGAATCATTGTTGAATAAATATTCCGAATTGATAAGATCAGAATCTAGAATTGCTACAGGTTACGAACATAAGTTGGAGGTTGTTAATACAGAACCACTCAATGCAAAATTGTATTCTATTTTAGCGACGTACAGAGATAGAGCAAAAATAGAAATTGAACAAATGTTAAAAGAAGGGATAGCATCTTGGCGATGTTAGGTAATAAGAAAGTTTTTATAAAAATAGATCTTAAAAATTCATTTTGGCTAATTCCACTAGCAAGAGCATCGGGGAGATATTATAGGTTTTTCTGTAGAAGGGCATATATACTAGTTTAAAGTGGTCCTTTTTGGTTTGTCTTGAAGTACAGTTGCGTTAGTTAAGGCTATCCAGAGTATTTTGTCACCGTATGAAGAGTTTTGCATCCATTATGGTTATGACGTTCAAATATTTAGTGATGACATTGAGCAACATTTTATACATCTTGAAAAGATTTTATTTGAATTAAATGTGGCAGGTTTGAAGTAAAATCTTAAGAAATGCGAGTTTTTCTAAGAAAAAGTAAAATTTGTAAAATATCAGATTAGTGCTGAGGGCTTGTTGATGGATAAGTATAAATAGCTAGGGGGATCAGAACAGGGAAATAGTTGTATAAAATTAGTTAGGTGTTGTATAAATAAACATACAAAATTGTAATAATCAATGTGGAGTTTGTGACCACGTTGGGCGCCAAAGTAACATTGATTTAAAATTTTATATTTTAATTTGACAAAAAAATATTATGATTTTAAAGTTATTTAAGGTCATATAAGACCATTCTATAATCCACACGCCGACCGTACTAGTTTGAAACAAGATATTCACGTGAAAGAAATTTTTAGTGAAAGTAAAGAATTTTAAAAGTTGAATTTAAAGGTGAAGTGATATAAAACAGTAGAGTGCGTGTTATAATAAATGCATGTAGAATTTTGTTGTTAATATAAACGTAAGTCTAGAAATGGTGATTGTGAATAGAAATTTTTGCAATTTTATTAATTTAGAGCATTAAGTAATTAATTAAGTCGCTGGTAAAAACACTAAGTTACTACTAAGTTGCCACTAAGTCACTACTAAGTCATTAGTAAAGGAACAAGAAACTAAATCACTGAATAATATTCTAAATTACGGAATAAATACCCTCAGCTACTGAATAAACGACGTCAAATTACTGGACAGCACTCAAGAGTGATTTCTGGGCCAGGAAATTCCAACAAGAAAAAAGAGCAGAATTATAAGATCAGAATTATTTATTCAATTTATAGCTTGTTGCATTTGTAATTTTAAATAATTTATGTATTTAGAAGTGAGCCTAAAATTTGCAGGTGATAAAATTCAGTGTGTAAAAGGTCAACAAAAATTTGGTTACTACGTAGAATTATATTAAAAAGGGGATATTTCTTTGAACGTTCAACTAAACCATTCGTGGTTACATACATTTCTTTTTGCTGGCTTTAATTGCTTTTAAAGGTGTAAGATTTAATAATTTTCGTAAAGAATTAATTTGATAGGAATATTTATTTTAATTTTTATTTAAAAGTTCTATAAAAAGTAAAAGATATTAAAAAGGTCGTAGATTTGTAAATTGTAATATAACAAAATTTTTATTTAGTACATTATAAAATCTTTTGGTAAATTTCGTTTGTCTTATTCAGGTGTATTGAGTGTTGGAGAGTGAGTAAAATTCTTCGTTATCATATCGTCGTTTCATTCTGTGTTAATTTTAAATTTTTTTAAAGGCACAGAGAGGTGGTGATCAGCGGGCAATTGGTCGTTGCGCACCTGGCGAGTACGGAGATATTGTAGCAATATATATTAGCTTAAGATATATATATATATATATATATATATATATATATATATATACAGAACAAAATACTGTAAATTGGGGAATATATAGATCTTGACGAGTTATCAAGAAAAATTTAACCTGAAAATAGATACACGTTATTGTTTACTAATACGAATTATTACACTTCATTTGGGCAAAATAGGATAATCCATTGGCGTAGAATAAGGGGGTTATTACACAATTTTGTCTTATACTTTTTGCACACCCTGTATTTCATAATAATTAAAACTTGTAATTATTGCTCATACAATTTGCCACAAAAAGGATACTCTTGGTTAATTTCTGCAGAGCTTTCCATTTTCGAGATATTTTAAATTAAGTCGTACTCAACTCATGCATGAAAACAGCGTATTATTAATTCCTTAAAAATGCAAAGGTTTATTTTATGAATTAGAAACTGGTATCTAATTTAAATCAAATACAGTAAGTTGACAAGCATGTACATATTTCGTAAAAATAATATTTCATTCATATTACTTTTACTATTAAAATACAAATAATTACAAACTGTTGCTGAATCAAGGAGGCTTCTCTTACTCGGTGTAGTTGTCTAAAATTATACTCGTTTAACACGTAACTACGGCTTGCTTATTTCTTATTATTATGTTAATAATCAAACACAAAAATGGTATCATACACATCCTCTGAATATGCTAACATGCATTTGGTACTAGGAGAATGCCAACGCAATTTTGAAAAGGCTGTAAGAAGATATGCAGAGAAATGTCCAGGACGCATTGTTTGCAATAGACGAAGTTTTGTGGCAGTAGATGGATGGATAAGGAAACTGGAACTGTTTTACCTGCTGCTCAACATCGTGAAAATGAAAGAGTAAAACGCATATTGAGAAACGAAGAAAATGCTTTAAATTTAGTAAAGGAGAACTTAGGAATAAGTACCAGAAGACTTTCGCTACAAACCGGAGTTTCTCGGCTAACATGGTGGAAAATTCAAAAAGATCAACAGCTGTATCCCTATCACCTGCAACAAGTTCAAGACCTTTTAGAAACCGACTACCAACCTAGAGTCGTGTTTCGCGACTGGCTGCTAAGACAAATTAAAAGAGATGATAAATTTGTTAACAATATTCTTTTTGATGAAGCAACCTTTAGCAAAAATGGCATATTTAATATGCATAATGAGCATGTGTGGACAGATAAAAACCCACATGTCACAAAAACCAGCAGCATTCAGCATAAATTTAAAATAGATGTTTGGGATGAAATAATACACAATCAGCTGATAGGAGCATTTACTTTGGAAGAAAATTTAACTGGAAAGCGATATACAGCTTTTCAAGAGAACATTTAATAGGTTTATTTAAACATTTTCCTTGTTATCGAAGACTTAACATGTGGTTCATGCATGAAGAGCAACAAATCATTTTGCATTAACTGCACGGGAGTAGTTAATCACAATTTTTGTAGCTGGTGAATTGACGTGGAGTAATAAATGCTCCGGTTAATTGGCCATCTTGGTCCCCTGAGTTAAATCCTGTAAACTATGGAATTAAGGGTATTTTAAAGCAAAAAGTTTATTTTGAACCTATTAATACTGTTCAGGAGTTAAGAGAGAGAATGGAAAATGCTTTTAGAAACTTATCCAATTCTAGCTTTATTCTATAAACAATACTCACCAGATTAAGGAACGAACCCGAAAATTTATTCAAGTTGGAGGATGTCACTTTGAACATTTACTTAAATAATGAGCGATATGAGCTAATTTCTTTTTTGTAGTTTGTAGCGTATCAGTAAGTAAATTTTAGCTTTTAGAGGCAAATATTCTTCAGTTTGTAAACACTGACAAGTTTATTAAATGCGTTTTTTTTACTAAATGTATTTGATTTAATTCAGCGACCAGTTTCGAATTCATAAAATAAACCTTTGCATTTTTGAAAGAATTAATAATATGTTGTTATCAATGGAAAGCTCAACAGAGATTAACCAAGAGTACTTTTTGTGGCAAATTGTATGAGGAATACTTATGAGTTTTAATTTTTATGAAATACAGGGTGAGCAAAAAGTATAGGTCAAAATTGTTTGCTAACTCCCTTATTCTACGCCACTGGATTATCCCATTTTGTCGAAATGAAGTGTAATAATTCGTATTAGTAAACAACTAACGTGTACCTATTTTCAAGTTAGTCTCTACTCTAAAAGAAAATATTCTAAAAACGTGTATTTTTCAATATTACTTCATCACCCTGTGTAATGGAAACTTATCTAACTATTCTTGATTACTCGTCAGGATCTATATATTCCTCAATTTACGGTACTTTATTTTGAAACACCCTGTATAAGTTAGCTTTATATTTCAATTTCCAATTTAAATAAAAATTGTACGAAACCACATTTATATAATAATTTCAATTGCTACAAAATAATTAAAATGCATTAATTCCACAAAAATTACTCTGACTCATGCAAAGTAACAAAACAATACAGCAATAATTATTGTAACGCTACATATAAAAGTAGGTATTTGTTATTATTATACACAAAAGTCTTAGACATATTTATAAAAAAGCCAACACTAAAGTTATGAAAAGGTATTTAAAATTAATAATTTAACAATTATACCCTAACGCTATTATGCTATTGTAGAGAATTTCCTTTAAAACTTCATTTTACGTGCTGTAATAGCAGGAAACTCGTTAGTTACTTTGCATAGATCTAAACAATAAGTTTCCTGAGTTTCTATTTTAAGGACGGCTAACATACGTAAACGACCTTGGCTCATTCAGTTTCGCAAATAATTTTTATTTGTTTAAGTTCGGAAAATACAGTTCCGAAGTGTACCTACTATGGTGACTGATACGTTAAAGATAATACAACTAAAACTAAAAAATCGTCAAAGAAAAATTGAGGTCATAATATTCACTTATCAAAAAATGTTCCAACTTCTCTATGATGGTAAATTCCTTCAACTCGTTTTTAAAAATTTTGGGAAAGGCCAATATTTCTATATCTAATTGTTCTGTCAATTCGGAACCATAAACTTTTTGAATAGTTCAGCATTTTTCATCCCAGTTAAATACTGTGTTTAATAATTAAAAATAAGTCAGCTACTGTATGGAATCCATAGACCTTTGGCGTATTTGCCCAGTTACTATATCTATTACTTGGATAAACATGCTTTTTTCATCTAAAAATTGATGGTCTTTAGGCAGTTGATCAAAACATTTTTTTTACAAAATTTTCTTCTTTTTGTAGGTACTGACAATCGCTCCAGTTTTGCGCAACAATTATCGCTTTCCTTTTAAAAATTTAAAAATCATTTTCATCGTATTTATAGCCTGAATGTCTATTTTAAAGTTCCTAACGCTTATATAATATCAACATCTTCTTTTTTTATTATAATTGAGCTTAAATTAATGATTTCAAATAATTTTGTAAGTATAGTGTTACGTTCAAAACCCTAGCGATCTTTTCTGCATGAATATTAATTCATACTACTTTTATTTAAAACGCCCTAAAATTTCCAAACAAATCGATCAACAACCCGATATCCTTCCAATTGAAATTAGTGCTATTTTATAAAATTTCCTCAAGTATTTATTCTATAATATTTTGCCTTATAAAATCAAACACCTACTTAGCAACTTTACTTTACAAAGGCGCTACAATATGTTCTAGTACCTGCAGTGAATACATTTCAACCACAGCTGCTAATACATTTATCGCTTTAACCGCCTGCATAGTAAATGAACACTTGGAATGGGTTACTTTCATCAAGCAGTATGCTTTATCTTGCAGTTGTGCAGGTGTCCAAAGCAATAAGATTGCTCCTTTGTTAACAATTCTTGGTTGCCGTTATCTCCTTGTTTGCAAGCTGCCACAGCTGGTGTACTTTTGTAGGTGCTGTCTGAGAATTCTTTACACTTGATCCTTTAAAGATATTTTTGAAAGCCAAACACTTTGCCCCCTACTTGGTTTTTTCTTTATAAATACAGACGGTGCTTAGAAAACAGGACATTGAACACAACACCTTTTAGGCGAAAAGAGGTGTTGTGAGTCGAGAGAGTATCCCGACACGGTCCGCTTGAAAAATGTTAGGCGAGCATTTTTCGCAAAAATACACCCTCGTTCGGATGAGAGGTAAAATGGAGGTCCCGTGTGTGAGTGTTGTCACGCACGTTAAAGATCCCTACCTTGCTTGGAACAGCAAGGATTCGGCAAAATTCAAAATTTTCCAGGTAAAAAAAACTCGCTTCCTGGCCAATGTAGTACCTTCGGGTGGAGCATTGGAAAATCACATGTAATGTGAGTCGAGAGATTAAAATGCTTCCTGTACTTGGTGTCCTAACTTAGTTAAATTAGTTGAGTCGGTGTCCAATCCAACAACGAAAGCAGCCCACATTTTCGAATCATGTAAGATGGCACCAGAAAGACAGACAGCTTGGTCTAAGGTAGTTCTTCAGTTTTCTTTACTTTTTGAAGTTATTGTAAAAGAATAGACACTTTGTTTGCTGTTCATAATTTTTTTACTCATGATTATCTAGTAAATTGCAGACGGCGCGTTACAAAGTTACGAGTAATTATGTAATTATTTGCAAAGTCATAATTAGTTAAACCAAATTCTAAATTAGAGTAGTGAACACCTGGTTTGTTTAAGCTAGACTTATGCTAGTTAGGCTTACTATTACGTTCTTAACCGACGGAGTGCACTTCACAGAGCAGGTAATAATAATGATCATTTTCTCTTATATATAAATATATATATATATATATATATATATATATATATATTGCTGTGTATCCTTATAAGAATCGCCTCAGCTCCTGAATTGGGCGTCAAGATTATGCCGTGGAACTCGGGTAAGATGCTTACCAACCATACATTATTTTCGAAATTTTTTTAAAATTTTCGAAATTCGACAATAAATAAACTTTCAAAAGTTAACTAATTAAAAAAAAAATTATCCTTACCCGTTTTCCTCTCTTCCTCAGTTGAACGGCATTCTTCAACTGCTTCCGGTTAGCTCATTCGGATCTCCTCTTGGGTATCTAGATTCACTCGCATATTCTCAATCATACACACACACACTAGCAATAAAACCTCAAATACAACCAACATACAAGCTTTTATTTATAACTATTTACAAATGAAATGCAATATAGTCCATATTCCATAGATCACGTTACACTTCAGAAAACCTTATTTTATAATGTCCGGTATTTTATTTTTAAATCATTAAACACAGAAATTGTACCCGGAGTAAATGGGCCTTGAATAATACCTTCTCTAAAATTTCTTCTTTATAATTTATTTATTCATTTTACTCTAACTAAACTCTGGGGTAGGGTGAGCTCAGAATAACCCAGCTAATTATGCATTTGCATACTTTTAAAACAAATAACAAAACAAAGCCATGTACTTTTCACAAAATTTCACGTTCTGATGGAACGTTTAAAAGCTTTATAGACACCTTCAACTTTCTAGTTAAATACCATAATATAGTTTTTACACGTATTAAGTTCAATACGTAAATAATACACACTACCTTGGAATTTCACTCTTATACGTTCTCCCAATATTCACAGTTTATAAAGTCACAATTCAAATCGTTACCTGGAATTTTATAGTAGATCTCTGCTCTGAGGATGATGCCATCTATTTCTTCTGTCCGTTCTGCAGGTCGTTCTAGCTGTTACTAGAAAGACTCCATCCAAATTGAACTGCAAACGCGGCCTCCCGGTGTAACCAATTCCAAATTCCATTTAAAATTGTTTCTTCATTAATTAGATGCTTCAAACCACGTTACTTAATGTCCCGCCACGAGTTGATTATAATTATAGATGATATCTCTATTAAAATGTAATTTCAGCACACTTAACCGCGTATTTAATTAAGAGACTATCACCTTGTAATATAATTTAACTGATTTAGTAATACTTACAACTCGTGATACTTAGATACGTTGTTTGGAGCGATCGAAAACTTAAGGGCCTTCACCACGTTCTCTAAAAGCATTTATACATTCCGAATGTAACCTCCATAACTCCATACCTGCTTAACGCGAAATCCCCTGTTAACACCACACATTCTTGCAATTTTGCACTCAACTCCATTTTCAAATCCGCGAATTTCAATACCTCGTTTATAAAATTTCAAGAATATCACGCTCCAATATCCTCGTGCTTGTTTCAAATCAAACTAACATATCGACCAATCGTAAACTTAGTGACGCTTTACAAATCCCTCTTATCCTATTAGTGTCTCTTACTTATGCGTTTTCTCTGTCCCTTTCTACCCTGGTCTGAGTGGTACAAAATCGATATTCTTGACTATCTGCTGTTTAAACACACGTGGACTGGCGACGTGACTTTAAATAACCCCTGTTTAGTATTTTATGCTAAAAAATTTCAACCGTTTCCAATATACGTAAAATCTGCATGTTTATCTACTCAAATTTATTAGAACTTGACATTTGAAAGTTTGCAGGTGTTCGATCGTAACTAACGTTTTAAATACAATTCTCCGAGCTTCGTTTCATGGTATATCAACCCTCCTGATATATCCGTTTGTTAGCAATGCGTTTCACTTTGGGTTTTTACAGGCTTTTATGCTTATTATATCTCAATAATCGTTCAATAAAATCCAATGAAATTAATAAATGCATGGCATTGACTTCTACAATTTAATTCCTTGCAAAGCTATTAAATTTTTAAATTTTTAATTATTATTTGTACAATTTGATTAATACCCGTTGCTTAAAATTTAATTAATTAATATAAATTTCGCACGTAATTTCTGTTTGTTCCTTTATACAGGGTGTTTTGAAATTGCTTCGTTTGTATTTATTCTTAACCCTTTAAAACCACTATAATATATATATATATATATATATATATATATATATATATATATATAGGAACTCTCGTATTTTTCTAAAAACCAATCAAGCCCCACGAATTGGGCCAACATAAAATTTTCTGGAAAAAGATAAAAAATTCTTACCCTATTTCTTTTTCTTCTCTACCTCCATAAAACGCCTCCTTATTTCTGCTCACCCTGGCTAGCTCAGCTATCGGCTTCTTCTTGAATACCTACCATCCTAAGCACCTTCTTTTCTCACAAACACAATCAAATGAAATTACTACTCAAATAATGCAACAAAACATACAACCTTTTATTTACACATATTAACAAGTTTCCATTACTAAGAAATATTTACACTTTGATACAGACAGTTTGCTATAACTGGTACCACTTTAATCATTAAATACTTTAAAGTCCTTGATTTTAAATGTTTTTACACCTCGCATTTTTATTAAAACAATTTAAATACCCGTTTACTTCTTACAACAACATTTTATATCATTGACCGTTACAAACAAACTTCTATAGAATTTTGTGCTAACGTTCGTTTAAGTTTCCATGAACCTGACATTTAACCACAGGTGTTTCTTCAAAGCAACTTGTTATTTAAAATAACAATTCCGAGTTTCTCTCCTTTTTAGTATTTGTAAACGAACCATTTGCTTTTATGTAAATGGATAGATTTGCGTTTAAATTATTGATTTTCTATACATGCAACTTCTGTTTCTTATCCCATGCGCTTGATTTAAAATTATTACAATTAATTTGCGTATCCTTGACCTTTTATGTACTCTAAAGCTTTCTTCCCTTATGCAATTTTAACATTCCAATTTGAAATAAAAAAATATTTTAATAACCGTCCGTTTTCACTATATAAACTGATTAGCTTGGCGCCTAAATAATTTGCTCCTATATCCTATATACACAGTGATAAAATTTTATTGTCTACGCCTATTTAACCTCTAATTCCACGACAATATATATATATATATATATATATATATATATTGCCGTGGACCTCCGCTCTAATTTAGTACTCTCTCAAAAATATTCGAGAAAAAATATTAAATAACTCAAAAAAAAATTTCTTACCCGTTTTTCTCTCTTCCTCGATTGAATTGCCAATTTTCGGCACCTGCTTCCGGCTAGCTCATTTGGACCTCCTCTTGGGTATCTAGATTCTTTCTCATATTCTCAATCGTATACACACACTCGCAATAAAACCACCAAATACAACCAACATACAATCTTTTATTTATTACTATTTACAAATGAAATTCAATATTGTCCATATTTCATTGATCACGTTACACTTCAGTAAATCTTATTTTGTAATGTCCTGTATTTTATTTTAAAATCATCAAACACATAAAATGTACCCGCAGTAAATGGGCCTTGAATAATACCTTGTTTAAAATTCTTTCTTTATAATTTATTTTTTTTCTTTAATCTAAGTAAACTCTGGGGTATGGTGAGCTCATGATAACCCAGCTAATTATGCAAAATGTATGCCCTTCTACTTTGCATACTCTTACAACAAATAAAAAAAAACAAAGCCATGTACTCTTCACAAAAATTTCACGTTCTGATGGAACGTTAAAAAGCTTTATAGACACCTTCAAATTTCTAGTTAAAAACCATAATAAAGTTGTTTACACGTATTATGTTCAATACGCAAATAATCTACAATACCTTCAAAATTACTCTCATACGTCACCCAATATGCACAGTTTATAAGAATCACAATTTCAAATCGTTACCTGGAAATTTCTAGGAGATCTCTGCTCTGTGGACGATGCCATGTATTTCTTCTATCTGGTCTGCAGGCCCTTTCTCGCTGTTACTAGATGAACCCCATCTAAGCCGATCCGCCAACGCCGCCTCCACGGTGTAACCAAATTCCAAATTCCATTTAAACATACGTCTTTTACAATTAGTTGCTTCAAACCACGTTACTTAATGTCCCGACACGAGCTTGTTAAAATTTTATAGGTGATACTTCAATTAAAACTGTAATCTCGGCACACAAACCGCGTATAAATTATGAAGCTCACCGTACAATATAATTTTAAAATAATTTTATTTTACTAACAAAAACTCGTGGTAGCTTCCATACGTAGTCTGAAGCTTTTGAAATATTAACGGCACGAAAAGAAGAGAGCCGTGCTACTTTCTTATAGTATTTATATACTTCGAATGTAACCTCTCCGTACCCTCCTAACGCGAAATCCTTATTTAAAATAATACTTCTTACAATTTTGCACTCAACCAATATTTAATCCCGCGAATTTCAGCACGTCGTTATGATATTTTCAGAAAACTACGCTACACTATCCTCGTGTCTGTTTCAAATCAAACTAACCATATCGACCAATCGTAGACCTACTGACGCTTCACAAATCCCGCCATTACAACCGTTGTCCCATGCTTATGCGTTTTCTTCGTCTCTTTCTAACCTTGCTTGAGTGGTAGAAAATCGATATTCCTGTTTATTTGCTATCTACACCACGTGGACTTACTACGTGATTTAAATAACCCCTCATTAGTATTTCCTGAGAACGCATGAAACGGTTTACACGATATACGTAGAATCTTTATCTTTATCTACACAAATTAAGTAGAACTTGACATTTCCAAACCACGCAGGTGTTCAATCGTAACGAACGTCTTAAATACATTTCTCCGAGCTTCTTTTCATGTATTTCAACCCAACCGATATATTTATTTGTTAGCAACGCGAGTTATGTATCCCCCAATTACATATATATATATTGATATATTGAATCTAATAGGAATTATTAGAAATTATTAAGTAAAAGTATAAGTTCAATACAACATTGTAACACAAGGATAACCCAGAGAGGTTATCGACAGTTCATGTGAACGGACATGCAACTTTGCATCCGTGAGGGCAGTGATACTGCAGGTGGCAGGTCACAGGCGGTCAACAGACCGCAATTACTTAGAATTACGTTGTTACATTGTAATAAAGTGTACAATTAAAGAGAAACGCAGACATGAGATCTGCAAGTTCTCACAGCCGTGTGAGGGGCAGGTTATTATAAAAGGCCCGGGAGCTCAATGCCCGGCAGTCAGTCTTCGAACTCCATACTTCGTTGTTCAAGCTTCTCAACCGAGTCAGTCTTCAAACTCCATACTTCGTTGTTTGAGCTACTCACCAGTACAATTAATTATTTTTTATTAAAGTTATTATGAACCAGCTTTTCCAAATTTCTTGTAATTTCTGTTTAACTTATTAAATAAAAAATTGTTAAAGTGTCGACGTTTTTTTAAAAAACCAGCTTCAAAGGCCCGAACTTTAACTGGCGCAGTCGTAACGGATGTCAAAAGGGCACTGAAAATCCAAAAATCGGAAGATTGGTGACCAAGAATTTTAATTCGAAATTTTGGCAGAACCCAAACCAAGTTGGAGGAAGAACACAAATCGTCTAAATCCAGCAACAAACCAAGTTGGACAAAGAACAAGAATCGTCTAAGGCCAACAAACAAACCAAGGTGGACAAGATACAGAATCGATCGAACCCACCAAAGAAACAGATGAAATTAATGTAAGTTCATTTCCATACCTTTGTTTTAACCAAAAAATATAATTGATAAATGCTAGTATTATAATTATTGATTACCATTTATTTATCATTGTTTATGAATTTATTTTTATGAATATTGTTTTGAAAATAATTACAAAGTGAATTATTTCCAAAAAACGAGACTGTATAACATTTTATGAAACTTGAATGTTAAAGAGATATTTTTTCTTTAAAAAGCAAATGAGACTTGAATTTTAAAAGAGATTTTCCTTTAAAAAGTAAATGAGAATTGATACTAAGAGATTCTTACCACAATTAAATAAAACGAACTCAAAAATAATCCAAAAATAAACGGGCGCACATTCACTACCACCAAAATAAGAAACATTAACTAGCGCGATTCAAACCCACGTTTTCAATCCGGTAAAATAAACAGAACGCAAACTTAAGTTCAAAGCTAATTCGAACAAGCAGTACAGAACGTTTAATTAAAACATTGACCTCAATAAAACTGTAATCTAAACGCCATCCGAAGAAAGCAAGAAGCATCATTTAAAACCTCAGATAAATCGCTTTTAGAAACCTTGCACAGTACTAAAGTTTAACTTCAATAACGCAATTGCATCATAAGTAATTAAATCCATCACGGAATAATAAAGCAACGCAGTTCTTGCATTTAATACCTACAAGTAATTAATCCATAAAAGCGTGTACAATTGCAACAATCACGGTAAAAAATCTAAACGTTTTTCAACTAATTAATCAGCATTATAAAGTGCATTATTCCAATAAGAATACAGAATAACGCTAAAGGCTCATAATTGTAAACCTGAAAACGCACGTAACGAAGAGTTCAATTTCAAGTCGTGAACACCGAGATATCTAAGAATAAAACTAGACGTAACACTTTATGCAAAAGCATTAGCAAGTAACTTAGTAATTCCTATAAACTGAAAATAACACCTGTAAGTGCAATTACCTCAACGTACGTGATTAAATAACAAAGCCTACAACTTAAGTATATAAATTGCGACAATAGAGTACAGGAGCAATTAACCTCAAGTTATATTTAGAATATAAGACAAATTAAAAGCTGCATAAAAACAAGCAAATCCAAGACTACGGTAATTAATCTAACATTATTGAAATAAACCTCACAAGTACATCACCACACTGTGTAAATAAGCACAAGTAACAACGACTACGATTCAAAAAATAATCAAACGCAGTCTAAACTTAAAATTAATAAATCAAAACCAAAAGTAATACTACAAGTACGAAATTAATCTCAAATTTTTACCAAATTTTTATTTACTCAATCTAAACTGAAAATTAACAATTCCAAACTAAAAATAACGCCGAAAATAGCAAAATAAACCTCAATCTCTACAAAATTTGAAATTACCTAATCTAATTGAAAAGCTAATGCATCCCAAGCATAATTAACGCTACAAATAACAAAACCAACCCCAATTTCTACAAAATTTGAAATTTTACAACCCAAACGGAAAATTAGTAAATCCGAAGCGGAAATAACAATACAAATAGCGAAATAAACCTTAATTCAAAAAAAAAAATTTTTTAAAATTTCCCAAAAATCGAAAACAACCCTTAACCAACATGAGTAACACAGACTTGCGACTCTATTTGGAGACAATTCAGATATTTGATGGCACGGAAGCCCATCTCTCAAATTTCATTGGAGCAGCCGAAATGTTCCTAAAAACCTTCTACAAACCCGGAGATGACGCAAGAAATTCATTGCTTATACGCTTGGTAATAAGTAAACTAACCGGAAAGGCACTAACCTTAATCGCCAGTAGGGTCGATTTACAGGAATGGCAGGAGTTTAAACAGCTACTAATTGCATATTTTGGGGACCAACGTAATATAAAATGCCTGGTACGAGACCTAATAAGCCTTAGAATGGAACACAATCAATCCCCCTACCAATTCGGAATGAAATGCCAAGACGTGAGAAGTTTAATTTTAACAAAATTAAAAATCGAAGAACCCGATCAAAACGTTAGACATTTAAAAACAAAAATGTATGACAAAATGGCACTAGACACGTATATAAACGCTTTACCAGAACGACTATCGGATAAAATCAGATTCCAACGACCCCAAAATCTAGAAGAAGCTATGAGCCTAGTAATAGAAGAAGAAAATGTAATGTATTACCGCAACAGACTATACAATCTCAACGCGAATAAAAGTTATTCACCAATAAAAACCATACAAGCTACAAGACAAACAACCCCTCAACAAAAATTCACACCCTTTAACGCACAAACAAATCAACCGCGAAGTAACAACCCAAGTTTTAACAATACCAATTTTAATAATCAATTTAAACATTTTTCAAAACCAACATTTAACCCAACTTTTACGAAACCAGCATTCCAACCAAGATTTAATCAAAACTTAAACCAACAAAGACCAGTATTCAACGCAAACCCCAATAGAAATACACCAATGACTAATACTCATAACAACCCTAACAATTATTACAAACCAACACCAATGGATACCTCATCTGGTAACACCAGACAAAACACAAAAATAACACATATCCGACCAAACCCTCATCAGAAACGTAATTTTACATCAGAGGAATTATTCCATCAAGAAATAGAAAAATTTGACACTGACCATAATAATTACATTGAGACACCTACGAACAATGAATCAAACCATGCAGAAACTTATGAACGTGACGAACAATACGAAACTTACGAGGAGTACGACGAAGAAAACTCAAACTCAAATTTTCAAATGGACCAATTCATAACCGACCAAACTTAATAAACTTAAATAATATAAATCACTTAGTATTACCATACATAGAAATACCCCACGCCAAATTCAAACTATTAATCGACACTGGATCATCAAAAACATTAATTAGCCCCAGAACCGTACAAAAACATTATTTAGATTATGTAGAAAGAGAACCATTTAAAATTAAAACAGCTCATCAAACGACACTACACCAATTCGTAGGAAATATACTCTTACCGAGAACATTTAATGTTAAAATGAAACATAAATTTTGTGTATTCGAATTTAACGACAAATATGACGGATTAATCGGAATGGACCTTCTAAGAAAATTAGGAGCCAACATTGACATTAAAAATCGCTTATTAAGGACAACATACGGAAAAATCCCAATTAAATTTCAAAACACACAAGTCGAACAAAAATACACTATAGAACCCCGAACGGAAAGAAAAATAAAAATCCCAGTAAAATCTAACAAAAATTTAGGAATAATAAATCATATGAAATTTCAACAAGGAGTAGAAACCCCAACCGCCTTAGTGCAAATAAAAGATAATTATGCAACCACAACAATATTAAATTCAAACGACTATCCGTAGAATTATCATTGACAGACCCAATTAACGTAGAAGAACTAAATTTTAACGAAATGGAAATAGACGAGAATTTAGAAAATAATTACAACCCAATAGAACATGACGAAATGTTAAGAGAAAATTTAACTAACATCCGCTTTAACACCGATATCAATCAAGAAGAAGAAAGAGCAATTAAGAACTTATGTTTCGAATACCGCGACATATTCCATTGCGAAGGAATACCATTAACATTCACCAACACAGTAAAACATAATATCGAGTTAACAGACAATAAACCAATCTTTACAAAAGCATATAGACTACCTCATGCAAGCCAAGAAGAAGCTGACAGACAAGTAGCAGACCTATTAGACCAAGACATAATCCAGCACTCCAATTCACCATGGAGCAGCCCCGTGTTAATAGTACCTAAGAAATTAGACGCAACCGGAAAGAGAAAGTACAGAATGGTAATAGATTATAGAAAGTTAAATGAAAAACGGTAGATGACAAATATCCACTACCAAATATTACCGAAATTTTAGACAAATTAGGCAAATGCCAATATTTTACAACATTAGACCTAGCAGCAGGATACCATCAGGTAGAGATGGAAGAAAAAGACATATCAAAAACAGCCTTCAGCACACCTAGAGGACATTACGAATACAAACGAATGCCATTTGGACTAAAGAACGCACCCGCTATTTTCCAGAGAGTCATGGACAATATACTACGAGGAATACACAATGAGAAATGCCCTGTATACCTTGACGACATCATAGTTTATTCCACATCATTGGTGGAACACATAGAAAGATTGAAAGAAGTATTCGAAAGACTTAGACAAGCACATTTTAAAGTACAATTAGACAAAAGTGAATTCTTACAAGAAGAAGTATCATTTTTAGGACATGTAATAACACCCCAAGGAGTAATGCCAAATCCAGACAAAACAAATGCAGTTCTAAATTACCCATTACCAAAAACAACCAAAGAAATTAAAGGATTTCTAGGACTTAGTGGTTACTACCGCAAATTCATTAAAGGTTACGCTCAGATAACCAAACCCTGACAAATTGTTTAAAAAGGAAACAAAATTGAACACACCCCAGAATTTATTAAAGCTGTAGACAAAATTAAAACATATTAACAAATCACCCTGTATTAGAATACCCAGACTTTACAAAACCATTTATACTGACGACAGACGCATCGAATGTAGCATTATGCGCAGTATTGAGCCAAGGAAAAGTAGGTAGCGATAAACCTATCAGCTACGCATCCAGAACCCTAAATGAAACCGAACAAAAATATAGCACTATAGAAAAAGAGTTATTAGCCATAATTTGGGCAACAAAATATTTTAGACCTTATTTATACGGAAGAAAATTTTACATATACACCGATCATAGACCACTAGTATGGTTATGCAAACTGAAAGAACCGAATTCAAAATTACAAAGATGGAGAATCAGACTCGAAGAGTACGATTACGAAATTATATATAAAAAGGGAATTTATAACAACAACGCAGACGCTTTAAGCAGAATCCAACTCAATGCATTAGAAACGGAATCCATTATAGGAAACGTAGACGAAACAGAAATAAAAGAAGATCCAGACGAGATCGACACGATACATTCGACACAAAACGAAGAACCAAAAAACGCGATTAAAATTTTAAACGAAGCAATCGATATGAAACCCAACCAATTTATAATAACCAAAGTTTTAAATAACCCCAACCCAGTAAAATATACAAAAGTAGACAATAAAAAAATATACCACATTCAAATAACTAAAGATGACAATGAGGAACAAATAATTAAAATTCTAAAAGAATACACCCCCGAGAAAAAACGATTTTATTTTTATTTCAACACCGAACATTTATACCAAAGATTTTTAGAATTATACATTAAACTATTTAATAACTCTGGACCTGAACTCATCAGATGTACCAGAAAATTAATAACACTAGACGACCCTGACGAAATAAACGATGTAATTAGAAATCAACACGAAGAAAAAACCAACCATCGTGGAATTAACGAAACTATAAAGCAACTTGTAAGACGTTATTATTTTAAAGACATGAAGGACTTGACCACAGATTTCATTAACCAATGCGAATTATGTGACAAAGCGAAATACGATAGGAAACCCCCAAAGATACCCTTAATGTTAACCAAAACACCCGACAAACCATTTCAAAAACTACATGCCGATACTCTAGTAGTAGAAGCTCAAAACTATCTGACAATTGTAGACGCATTTACAAAAATAGGCAAAGCAATACCAATCACATCCAAAAATAGCATTGAGGTGACCCAAGGATTTTTGCAATATTTCACATTTTACGGAACACCCGAATCAATAACTTTAGACAATGGTAGCGAATTTAAAAATGAGACAATACAAAACACTTTAGAACTTCACAAAATAAAAATTCATTTCATAACGGAAAACCACCCTGAATCAAACGGACTAATTGAACGATTACATTTAACCCTGTTAGAACAAATTTGATTATTAAGAATAAATTATAAAAAGGAACATATAACCAATTTAATGTCATACGCACTAATCGCCTATAATAACACAATTCACTCATCAACAAATTTTACACCCTTAGAATTAACCTTAGGACATTCAGATTCACGAAATCCCTATGACATACACTACAATAAAGAAGTATATCAACAATATGCAAAAGACCACAAAGAAAAATTAAAATAACTTACGACAAGGTAAAAGATAAATTAGAGAACGATAAAGAACGTATCACCACAACCCGAAACAAAAATACCGACTCAAATAAATTTTCAATAGGACAAACCGTGTATGAGAAAAACTTTCAAAGCAAGCGACATAAAACAGCACCCAGAAATTTAGGACCATTTAAAATTAAGAAAATATCAGATAAAAACATAGCAGTAGTAGACAACGGTAAAATAACAAAGTATATTCATTTGAAAAACCTAAGACACTCTGTAATTTCAGATGGACAATCATCACCCTTACCGTCAACCTCCGCCCAGGTAGAACGGACAACCCAATAACAATAAATAAAGAACAACCCCGGTATACTACCAATAAACTAGGCAGTGTACAAAATACAACATTTACTCAAATAATATCCACCCTTACTTTAATGCATCAAATTTTAGCAACATTAAGAATAACGAAATAATATTTTTGATAGAAATCCCGATAGTAGAAAGTAACAATTGTCAATATTATCATTTATTTGCTTTTCCAACAAAGGTTACTAGCACATACCAAGTAATCATACCCAAAACCAAATTCCTATCCCTAAATGAACTGAGATATGGTTATACAAACGAAAAATGTACTGAAGTAACACCAAACCAATATTTATGTCGATCGATGACGACAACAACCATTCAAGAAGACAGTCCTTGTGAAGTACAACTATTAAAATTCTCAAATCATTACGAAAACTGTGAAACTAAACAAGTGCAAATAACTAATATGAAAATTCAAAAAGTTACAGATAACAAATGGATAGCCATTTTCCCAACAGAAGTAATAGCAACCATCCACTGCAACCAAGATGAAAATAACCAAGCATTAATCGGAAGCAAACTAATTACCCTCAAAGAAGACTGTTATGTGAAATTGAAAGGAGAAGTAATCAGAGTTTATCAAGATCCCATAACAACAAAGAAACTTGCAAACCTACCGGAACTACAATTCAAAATACAACAAGAAGACGAAGAAATAATCAAGAAACCTATGAAGCTAGAGCATCTAGACTTAGACGACCTCAACCACGCCGTGAAATTAGTGGAAAGTTATAAAGAACAATTAAATGAACTCAAAACGCCAAAGTTACATTATAATAATATAAGTATTTGGACAATTGTATTGATCATTTTAGTAATTTTTGTAATCATGTATGTATTATACAAAATTTACCTTAGATATAAGAATGAAGGAAACAGTTCTAGATTTAAGGAAACAAAAGAAAACAAAGAAACGACAAGTATACCTTTAGAAATAATGAATTTTAAATGAAATTGAATAATGTATTTTATGTATTTAAAAATTAAGAAAAACCTTAATTTTTCATTTACGGTGGGAGGAGTTATGTATCCCCCAATTACATATATATATTGATATATTGAATCTAATAGGAATTATTAGAAATTATTAAGTAAAAGTATAAGTTCAATGCAACATTGTAGCACAAGGATAACCCAGAGAGGTTATCGACAGTTCATGTGAACGGACATGCAACTTTGCATCCGTGAGGGCAGTGATACTGCAGGTGGCAGGTCACAGGCGGTCAACAGACCGCAATTACTTAGAATTACGTTGTTACATTGTAATAAAGTGTACAATTAAAGCGAAACGCAGACATGAGATCTGCAAGTTCTCACAGCCGTGTGAAGGGCAGGTTATTATAAAAGGCCCGGGAGCTCAATGCCCGGCAGTCAGTCTTCGAACTCCATACTTCGTTGTTCAAGCTACTCAACCGAGTCAGTCTTCAAACTCCATACTTCGTTGTTTGAGCTACTCACCAGTACAATTAATTATTTTTTATTAAAGTTATTATGAACCAGCTATTCCAAATTTCTTGTAATTTCTGTTTAACTTATTAAATAAAAAATTGTTAAAGTGTCGACGTTTTTTTAAAAAACCAGCTCCAAAGGCCCGAACTTTAACTCGCGTCTCACCTTGGTATTATTGAATTTTTACACGCTTTTATGCATATTATACGTCAATAACCGTTTAATTAAACTCAATTAAATTTATAAATTAATGGCATTGGCTTCTACCATTTAATTTCTTTGCAAACCTACTAAATTTTAATTATTATTCGTACAATTTGATTAATACCCGTTACTTAAAAATGAATTAACTAATATAACTTTCGCACGTAATTTCTGGTTGTTCCTTTATACAGGGTGTTTTGAAATAGCTTCGTTTATTTTTATTTTTAACCCTTTAAAACTACTATAATATATATATATATATATATATATATATATATATATATATATTTCTGTGGATTTATAGGTTATAATGGTTGTTAGATAAGGCAGATAATTATTGACGGCAGGGTATCCCATGAATACAAATCAACTAAAATTTAAGACGTTTTTTTAAACGATAGTATAGGATTTACAATTTACTATTAACTTGAGGGTTGATTTTGCGTCGTGGTAACATAACTGTAAATATTAATTAATATTTATTAGGTAGGAAATGTAGTTCCATAAAGGATAGTGTAAACACATACATTTTATTTAGATTAGAATGTAGGTATAAGAATCCTGAAAGCTTTCAATTTTCAGTAGTGCGGAAATCAATAATTTAAGACAGTTATCAAGGACGGTGAATTGTTTAATTGCATTAGGTAACTGATATTCAAAGCGTACAGATTCTTTGTGTACATAATTTAGCATAGTATAGAACGTTAACATTGGTTAACTTTGCAAAATTATAGCATAAGATACGATAGTGTTGTCGATAAACAAGTTATAACGGATAAGGGTTCGAAGAAAAGACCGTGCAAGCAAACAAAACATTTCTAGTTAAAAATTGAACGTTGAAAATATGTTCGTGTTATTAATTTACAAGCTTGAAAATAAGTATCAAGGTTTTCTACTTAAAGAATCGTTATAAACAAACAAGTATATTTAACGTAGGGCGTTGAAGGTTGTATACGAATATGGATCGATATTATATAGAAATGCCGTGTTTTAGCATGTATCAAAATAAAACCAAATTTAGGTGTTGGTTGACTTTGAAGTGACTAGGGGAGACAATGAAAAATAGAAGGGACATGCAGCGTGTTAGGTTTAAAGTGGAGTGGTTGCCTACTACAAGGACTAATAATAATGGGCATATGATAAACAGAGATAGTTGGTTGGACCCCACATATAGAAAAAGGATAAACGATACTCAATAGAGGATAGATGTTGTTGAGATATTATTGTACTGGTAAACAGGGAATACAAAGAAAAAGAGATATAAAATACGGGTTAGACAAGGATACAATAAACTGATAACAGACATTAAAGAACATTGAAAGAGTACAAAATAGAAGACAGAACATTTTTGTATGTAAGTTAGAGTAAGGTGACCATATATAAGCGTATTCGAGAGACGTGTTTTAGATGGTCACGTTTGTGTCAGTTGACGGGAGACTTCAGCGAATTCGATAGCCGTTGTAAATTTTAATTAGATTTTCGAAGTAAAGCGTTTATTTTGTGTTAAAAATTTTTAAATTTTACAAAGAATTGCTGAAGGTTAACGGTCAAATTTTTAGAATCGACGACAGTTGAGTGTTGTTTGTGCATATTGTTTTTAGAATTGTATTGGCCGTTGTAGTAATTTACAAAGAAAGCTTGTTTGTGGTAGTGGTGTGTTTTTAGGAAGTAAAACTAATCGGGGGGCATTTTTGGTGTATATAAACCACCGGGAAGCGGTAAAAAGCTCTCTTATAATTTTCATCCAAGCTTCGAACAACATTAGTAAATGAGTTAAGCGACAAGCGAGTTTGATATTGTAATTGAAATCAAGTAAACATGCACAAGTTGGTGTAATATTGAAAGAGCAGTTTAAAATTTGATAAAATATTTTTTGAAAAAGTGAAGCAAGCTGAACTGTAAGTAGAGTCTACTTTCTTATTTTGGTTTTTGGTGCTTTTTGAGCACGTAAATAAAGTAGTGGATGTTGTTGGAACTTAGCAGAGATGATTGCTGTCCCAGATGGTGTGAGTCAACTTGCGGTGATTCCTGTACGTGCAGTCGTTGATGAGGGCTACGTCAGTGATGGTAATGGCAGATACCTGTTTATGCTACATTCCAGGTAACTGATTTTTGTAAAAACACTTGCCTATTTTGTTTATTTGGTGTTTTTAAATAATACATTTTATCACATATTCCCATATCAATAATCATAAAAAGTAACAGGGCTCTACCAGCAACCTTACGTTACCCTGGCTTAATACGAACTAATAGTAAAACCTTCAATTACTAGTGCTAATTTCAGCACAACAAATTACAAAAAGTCCCTTTTACCTTGCACATAATAATAAAGTTCAACAATCATTTTAATAACCTAAATTCTTCTAAGCAAAATGCAGAAAAATAATATCATAAAAGTTCAATTCTTAACTGATTCGATTCAGTTACTTTTAGTTCCACAGCACATGCCCATAAAGTATAAAAGTCATTTCACATTAATTAAACACAATAAGCAAAATTTTTAAGAAACATCTGTTACCTGGATTTCTACTGCCCATGGATCTGCTCTCACACCATCGACGTCTGCGGCCTTCCTCAATAGCAACGCCTTCAGGAATGTCCCTCAATCAGGACTCCACCAGCGGTATCAGCTACCTGTGACTCTATACTCTCGATTACCAGAGACTTCCAAATCTCTCTACTGCAGCTCCAGATCCCATTTACGGTAGGTGAACAATCAAGTCGTTCTACCATCAACCCCTACTCCATTTAAACTGCCTACTATGCACCCAACCAAATGTCATGCTGCCGGTACTTACTTATTTTCGTCTGCTAGCATTTGCATTTTTTAAACTTTTTATAATACTTGTGCTGACAGCAGTACGCAACTCAACACCACCGGTATTAGTTATATTTTAAACTCGAAGACTGTTGTTACTTGCAGACAAGTCAGCTGTAACCTCGTTCGCTATTATTAACGTAGTTAGCGTGTAAAGAGAAGCAACAATAAGAGAGCCCTACCATCAAATTCTTGTCTTTATATAGGCTTTTGTGCTCCTCTAAAACTCCTAAAATCTCAAAATCTGTCGATACAAACGAACAAAGTTTTCTTGGTAAATTTCAAACAGTTACCCAATTCTAAAAACCCCACAAGCTAACGATCCCTCATTTCTCCGAAATTTCTACAACAAATATCAACTGCCAGCCAAATCTCAGAGTTTTGCCCCGGCACAAACACTCTCACGTAGTTATTTTTCGAATATTTATTTATTTATTTATTGAACATAGCAACCAACAGAATATAAGTTCCAATAACAGGCTGCTTAACATAAAGGGATCGGACGAATATTAGTTCAAACACATTAGTAACATGTTAGATTACAGCACATAAATCACTAAATAAAAAACAAAGAAACTTAAGAATAATATACAAACTACAAATTGCAAATTTCAAATAAACCATATGTTTTTAAAATAACTAACACAAAGTATTTCAATTCATTACAATTACAAAGTACATTATGTAGTATTAGGAACAAGGTTAATCTAGTACTTAAACAAGTGATTTAAATTAGGCTGGTCTTGCTCATACGATAACAGCAAGCAAACTTCATTTTTGAACTTTGCTTTTGAAACAGTCAAAAACCAATCAACTGCATAATTTGTGTTATTTAAGGCTTTACAAATTTTATAATGAGGGGAATTGATCATGTTATCAGTGTGTATTTTTGGTGTGTACACTAATTCAAAAGACCTACTACACAACCTCGGAACTACAAAATAAAATTTACTAATAAAGTTCAGATTAGAATCAAACTCCGAATGAAAAATTGAAAAAGCAAACATTAATATTTTTAAAAATCTTCTGCGTTCTAAAGATAAGTATTTAAATCTACTCACTAATTCAGAATATCTCATAAACTGTGGATAAATTCCAGTTTCATGAAACATCAAATATTTTAGAAATCTTTTGAACATTTTCAATTTTCGTTATGCAATTATTGTATTTAGTGGACCAAATAATAGACGCAAACTCTAATTTTGACCGCACATATGCATTGTAGAGGGCTTCATAAGTTGAACGCTGTCTAAAAGATTTGGCATTCCTCATAACAAATCCCAACATTTTGTAAGATTCATTTACCATCGCATGTAAGTGAAAAGTAAATGTAAGTTTACTATCTAAAATAATCCCCAAATCATTTATTTGGGAAACTTTGTGTAGAGTATGCTGGTCAATTGAATAATTAAAGTTAGTAATTTTGATTTTTTACTGAATGTAATTGCTCTACATTTAGTATAATTCAAATATAATTCATTTTATTACTCCAAGAAACTAAATTTTGTAGATCATCGTTCAATTCAGTACAATCTTTAACTGAAAAATATTTCTCCAAATTTTAAGATCATCTGCAAACAACAGTGCACTACTTTTGTTAAAACATTGGGCAAGTCATTTATAAAGATTAAAAATAACAGTGGTCCAAGATTAGCACCCTGTGGAACACCGAGTGTACAGAATACGGATCCGATGATTCATTTAAAAACAACATATTGTCTCCGCCCTTGAAGATAAGAAAGAAATAATTTGCAAAGATTTATAGACATCCCAAAACTATACAACTTGGCTAAAAGTAATGTATGAGAGACTTTGTCAAAAGCTTTTTCAAAATCAAGATAGATAGCATCTGTTTGAATATTATTATCGAGCGCTTGTGCTAGCTCTTGAACGAATATATATAAATTAGTTTCTATTGATTTTTGCGGCATAAAACCATGCTGTAGCACTGAGATGTACGGTTGAACATGTAAAAGATTTTGTTGTATAGTATAATTTCAAAAGTTTTGACACTGAATTAGATATTGATATCGGCCTGTAATTTACAACATCGTTTTTCTTGCCTTTCTTAAAGATAGGGCAAACTTTAGTAACTTTCCACTTTGATGGGTATGACTGTGTTTTAATAATACAATTAAAAATCATCAACAACGGATAACTCAAGATTTTCCAATAGGCTTTTATAATATAAGATGGAATTTGGTCTGGACCTGCAGCCCTTTTGGGCTTTAACCGCTTTACAGCCTCCTGTATATCATTCAATGTTATTTCATTTATAGCTAAAATGTCAGCCGTAAAATTCTCTTTAGGATCGAAAGTCACAGATGTATAGTTAGGTGAATTGACACTGTATACCGATTTAAAATATTTAGCAAATGCATCCACCACTTCCTTTGGCGTATTTAAATCGGAATTTAAATAAGTATACGGAAAGGAATTGCCTACGTTATTTACGCGTTTTTGTTTTAAGTAAGACCAGAAAGAAGAAGCATTATTATTGATATTATTTTCAATTAAATCCACATGATTCCGATGACAGTGTTTGATTTCAAGCTTTATTTGTCTACGCAATTGATCGAACTTTTCATAGTCAGTATTTTTCTTGTAACGCTTCCAAAGCTTATGCAGGCGATGTTTTGATTTGATTTTAGCAATTAATTCGGTGTAAACCAAATGGGGTAGTTATATCTATGTTGCCTTGTTTTAGGTACAGCTACATCCAATGCTAGAAATAAGAGATGATAAAACCGATCTGTTTTTGATCAACATCAGAGAAGAGGTTTATAGAATTCCAATCCGTAGCATCCAACATATTATAAAGAAGATCATAATTTGCACGTTTAAAATTAAGTTGAGGACCAGCAAAGCTAAATTGTTTTGACTCAATTGTCGCGTTAATAGATATGATTAGAATAGGATGGTAATCATCCACTCTTAATAAGGATCTTCGCATCCGGAAATGTCAATTAGTACATTACAAAAAACATAGTCAAGTGTCCTTCCTAATCTATTTAGTTCAGCATTGTATTGGGTCAAATTATGGAAGTTTGCAAAATTAACTATTTCATGTTCGATGTTCGATCTAGGATTTGACAAATCATTATTTAGATAAGGCAAATTGAAATCACCTGCTATGAGCAAGACCCCAGTGATAAGTCTATATTTATTGTATAAATTATTGTAAAAGGTATTATATGTGGTTATGGCAGAGGATGGGGGAATATAAATGGCACAAATGTTGATGTATGTATTACCTGTTTTTAATTGAACCCAAATATCTTCTAATTCAGTTTCTAGTCTTTCAATTCTTGAGACACTAATTGTATTTTTAATTGCAATCAACACACCTCCACCCTCAGAAACGCCAAGCTGTGTAAAATTTCTATCCTTCCTAAAATAGTATATCTATTATCTAAAATTTCATTATCACAAATATTATTATTTAACCATGTCTATACTATAATGATTACATCATAATTATATGCAAGAGCATTTAGTAATAGTGAATGTAATTTAGTTTTATTCCACCAGCATTCTGATAATAAATGTTTAAACTAGTATTTTTAATGGACATCAATAAATTCATTTACGGATTTAATTAAATAAATTTTGCTCTCGTCTTTAGCCCGCATAAAGATCTTTCCATTTTGCACCACAGATACTTGATGTTATTAGTTTTCTTGAATTCCCGAGCCCGCGCATATAATATCCGATTAACAGGAGTTAGTGAATCATTGATGTATATTTGGCTATCATGAGATGTTTTCACTGCAAAATTAAGACCGGAGGCAATATCACTAATTTTCAAGTTACGCTTAACACTCTTAGCTTTCATAAAATTTTCTTTATCAAGTCGACGAACAAATTTGAGTATTATACCTCCATATTTCAGCTGTTCAGAAAGATTAGTGCGAAGACGATGACATGTGTCTATCATGTTAGGATCAATATTGTAGCCGACTGCTTTCCCAATTTCTTGAATAATAGCAGTAACGTTTTCATTACGTACAGGCGGAACGCCAAATATTTCCACACTATTCTTTCTTGAATATTGCTGAATATCATTTAAGATAATTTTAACTCAGAATTTTCTTTTCTAGTTGAGAGATTTTTATTTCGTGAGCTTCAATTTTATCAAAACACTCATTAAGCTTTTTTCTTGTTGTTTAAGTAAAGATGTACAATCATCTAATTTAGAGTGACAAAGTTCAATTGATTTTCAAATGCAAGTTGCGTATTCCGTATGAATTTTAATTCGGTCATAACATCATGTAAAGTTATTGAATCATTACCTTGAACAACAGCTTGTTGATAATCTTGCAATTTATTAATGCAGCTGGGACAGTTCCACGATTTTAAAGTATTTGACCTTTTCATACTATCAAAAGAAGTACTAGTCACATGTTGGCAAGCTGGATGGTATATGTCTTTACATGAAAGGCATATCAACGAATCCTCATGCCTGGTGCACTTTTGATTACACAATTTGCAAATTAAAGGCATACTTCGGATGTTAATTCAAGAGCTGTATTAAACACGTCCGAACCGTACGACACTCGATGTATATATTTATATATATATATATATATATATATATATATATATATATATATAATTATTAATAGAGAATAATCCACATTTGGAATGCAAATGAATGCTTAATATATATTAATAGTTATTAAGATGAAATAAAAACACAACCTTGTATTTAAAGTTGAATTACCATTTCAAATCGAACTAGTAATTGAAAACCACTAAAAGAACGGCTACAGCAGGATTTGAACCCGCAACCTCTGATTCACCGGATCAGTGCTCTAACCAATTGAGCTATCTAGCCTAATTGATTAGATGATGTTATACTTAATACTACTGAAGCTTGGTCCTTGTTAACGATTTTCAATTACGTCCTGCATTTAAGGAAATTGAATCTAGTTATATACATAATTCATGTACTAATAACTTGATCCTCCATTTTGCAACGTTCGGAATAATACAAACATGTAATTATATTATTATTAATAGAGAATAATCCACATTTGGAATGCAAATGAATGCTTAATATATATTAATAGTTATTAAGATGAAATGAAAACACAACCTTGTATTTAAAGTTGAATTACCATTTCAAATCGAACTAGTAATTGAAAACCACTAAAGAACGGCTACAGCAGGATTTGAACCCGCAACCTCTGATTCACCGGATCAGTGCTCTAACCAATTGAGCTATCTAGCCTAATTGATTAGATGATGTTATACTTAATACTACTGAAGCTTGGTCCTTGTTAACGATTTTCAATTACGTCCTGCATTTAAGGAAATTGAATCTAGTTATATACATAATTCATGTACTAATAACTTGATCCTCCATTTCAATTACTAGTTCGATTTGAAATGGTAATTCAACTTTAAATACAAGGTTGTGTTTTCATTTCATCTTAATAACTATTAATATATATTAAGCATTCATTTGCATTCCAAATGTGGATTATTCTCTATTAATAATAATATAATTACATGTTTGTATTATTCGAACGTTGCAAAATGGAGGATCAAGTTATTAGTACATGAATTATGTATATAACTAGATTCAATTTCCTTAAATGCAGGACGTAATTGAAAATCGTTAACAAGGACCAAGCTTCAGTAGTATTAAGTATAACATCATCTAATCAATTAGGCTAGATAGCTCAATTGGTTAGAGCACTGATCCGGTGAATCAGAGGTTGCGGGTTCAAATCCTGCTGTAGCCGTTCTTTTAGTGGTTTTCAATTACTAGTTCGATTTGAAATAGTAATTCAACTTTAAATACAAGGTTGTGTTTTCATTTCATCTTAATAACTATTAATATATATATATATATATATATATATATATATATATATATATGTATATATATATGTATATATATATATGTATATATATCTCTCGCAATGGACACTCACTTTTCGGTAATTTAGTCCCTACTAACAAGTTAATATTAAAAACACGCCTTCTATACTACCCATATTATATCCATCTCCTTTCAACATACTCCTTCAATCTACTATTTCTTACCTTGTCTAACCCCCAATCTGTTGTAATCCCACTTTCTAGTCTGAAACCAAACTTAACAGACTTTGTATTATGTCTTTCTTCTGCCAAATTAATCTCTCTTTGTTTAGTTAACCACTTGCATGCCAATCCAACAAAATAACCGCACTCAAAATTTGTCTATACTAACACCTTTCTCACTCTAATCCATACTTCGCCAAATAACCCTTCTTTGTTACGCTTGTTGTCCACCTGTAGCAATAATCAAACATTACCCTCTCTAACCAATATTCAAACTATACTTGTCTCCGTCCCATACCTATTTTATCTGATCGTCTTTCTTTGTTTTTCTGTTGGCAAGTTTCATCTGTTCTTGATGAAATACCCACTTTAAATAACATGTAAATAAGTTCAACTCCTTTCTTTCTATATGAATTAATATCTACTATACTTATTTAAGTTTTCCCTCATGTTAAACAAGCACCTGATATGTTACGTCTCCATTCTTGTTCTATTTAGGTCCCTACATTTCTACCCGACAATATTAAATCCCTCTTCTGTGAATATCGCCTACCACTCTTCCTTGAAATCGATGTTTATTTGTCTTGTTTTATCTACAAATTATACTCGAAAAGCTATTAAACTATAACTACTTGTTTGTCTTTAATACACAATCCTTAGAATTTCAACGGTTTATACGCTCACCCTCCTTGCTTGAAATATCAGAACGGCGTTCTAACAAATACTTCTTCACGATTACGTAACTTTTGAAGGTTACATATCTACTTGCCAACTACAATGCTCAATGTTTGCATTAAGAAGCATTTAAATATGAAACAAAAATCTTTAATGCTTATATTTACATCCTATGCTACACTAATTACCTACAATGATTAAATCTGTTTATAACGCTTTTAAATACACCTTAATAATATTTACATATGCCGAATTATGAAACTTAATCTTGTAGCTTCTTTAATTATTACCGTAGAGTTATCGATTTCTATGCTAAAAGAAAATTGTCATTATAACACACCCTACTTTCTAAAAAGGTTTATGCTACTTAGCCTTCATATATCTTGAAAGTTTTTTCTAAAATTAAATCCTACACTTAGTAATTTGCAAAACGTTACAAATTGTTACTTTTTGGTATTTACATATTAAAACTTGAAATAAATTGTCAAATAAATTATCTAATCCCTTTTACCATTAATATACCATATATATATATATATATATATATATATACACACACATAGATATACATATATATATATATATATATTGTAGTGGATTTAAAGGGTTAAATTTGGGGTAAGCAATGCAAGTTCAAACACCCTGTATAGAAAAAGAAACAATTTATTTACGAGCAAAAATTATTTCATGTAATTAATTTAAACGAACACGTATTGACGTATTTTATAATTAGGAAGTGAAAAGTTATAGGTTCATAAAGGAAAACCAGTTTTAAAAACAAGTAGAAACGCATAATTAATTTAATTCATTTTAACTCAACGGGTAATAACGTCAGAAAACGCACTAGGATATATAAAGTCAATAATTTCAAGGCGAAAAGCATTCGTTAAAACAAACAAGTATATCGGTTGGGTTGAATACCATGAAATATAAACTCCAAGAAATGTTATTTTAAACGAGTCAATAATTAGGAACACCTGCATGTTTGAAAGGTCAGCTTCTTTGTATTTGTGAACATAATAAAGCGGGTTTCATAGAATATATTGTTCAACCGTCAGTGACTTCGCATAAAAGCAAACAAGAGTTTCTTAAAGAGCGGAAGGGATGCAAAATCAATAAGATGCTACAGATAGAGACGGGTATAAAAGCATTAGATTTCTAAAGCACGTATTCAATCCACATGGGGTCTATGAGACGTGGTCAGCAATATCGATTTTCTACCACTCAAGTAGAGCTGGAACGCGACATCCAATATGCATAAAACGGAGATAACAATATTACAGGCGGAGTTTTATGTCGACATAGGACTGTGTCATTGTTCGAAATAGTTAGTTTTACAACAGACGAACACGCGCCAGGTAAATGCGGGTTTTTGGATTATATAGCGTGTTCACGAGCTAAATTTCGGAAAGTTTTAAAGCGGATATATCCAAAATTTGCAAAAATGTTATTTTCAATTAAGTATTTCGCGTAAAGAGTAGCCAAGGCGGGCAGTTTTAGTGTATAAATACTGAAAAAAAAATTAAAATCGCTCTCTTTTACTCTCTTGATTACTCTTGATGTTCGTATCGCTTTAACTACGTAAACCGACGTTATAATAGAGTTTTGAGAGTATTAAAATTTATTTGTAACATAGTAAGGTAGTACTAGCTTTTATAACTTGGTGTTTGGGGGCCTTATAGTTATTAACGCGAGTAGTGGCGAGTGATTTAAATTAACTGAGGTCCAACAAATACCTTGTCAAGCTAGTAAATGAATAAAGCACTAAACACAAGTGCAATATACGTTAATTTGGATGCTGGGATTGTATGGTAATTGGTAGCTCGCAACTCAGTGTAGACTGAGTAATCATCTATAAATATCTAGTGGAGCAGAGCGCATAGTCAGTCGAAGCAAAGGGGTTCTGGATAGCGTCATCGTAAGAAATGGAGTCTTGAAGCATTTTCCAGGTAACTAATTTGAATTGCTGTTATTTGATAAACTGTTGGAATTGTTTGTGACGTGTGAGTGAACCTTGGGGGTTATTTATGGTTTTTTAACGTATTGGAAAAGATACGTGTACGTGAATAGTATGAAGGTATTTTAAATATTAAAAGAAAAAGGTGTATGTAAAGTTTACTAAATTTCATTACAAATTTAAATTAGATTGTTAAGGGTAAATGGGTTATTAACTTTGTAGTAATTTTATGCAAAGTGGAAAGCATACATTAATAAACTGGGTTATTATGAGCTCACCATACTCCAGTCTGCAATAATAAATATAGGGTATTATTTGGGGCCCATTTACTTCTGTTGTATTAAATGTGTTTACAATTAAAATTTTAAAACAAGGACTTTACAAAAATCGCACTTATTGAGTTGGAACTAAAGTACCAAAAATGTACATATCTGTGAATAATTTTTGTAAATAGCGGTAAATAAAGATTGCATGATTGTTGTATTATTTTGTGATTTTATTGATTAGTGTGTGAATGGAAAGAAAGAATGATTGTAAATTTAGTTATCTGAAAAGAGGCACAGCTGAGCTAGCCAGGGATGCTGCTGAAGATATTTTGTTGCAGCAGAAGAATCCAGGTAAGGAATATTTTTTTATAAAAAATTTTATGTTTATTTTTGAAAATCAGTGGTGATGCGGGTGATGTCAAACCAATAAGTCTACGATCCACTGCGCTCTTATGAGGTTAAACCCATTGGCCCACGATCCGCAGCACTCTTATGACGGCTCAACGTTGGGGCTTGAATGATTTTTAGGAAGTTCTAGAGATTGATCCACGATCCGCAGCACTCTTATGGCGCCCAACGCTTGGGGCGAGAATTTTTGTAAGATCCGCAGCAATATATATATATATATATATATATATATATATATATATTTGATATGATAACGCTGCACGCCGATGTAATTATACGTTCAGTCTCCTGCTTTCAATATCCTAAAATTTTAATATGCCTCGGCTAGCTCAGTCTAATTCACACAGAGTGCACAACGTTACGATAACAAATAATTTACCCCCCTTTTATCTAATCTTTTCCCTGCTTTGAATGAGAAAAGCAAGATCGACTAATATTTGTATAATGAGAAAGAAAAAAATTATATACAAATCACAGCTTAATCTGTTTTACTGTACGACAAAATAAATCCCTGAATCAAATAATAATAATTTTTAAATTGTTTATCCTCAAAATTATAGTTCCCTTTCCTTATTTTAAAGTCAGCAAAAATGACACTGTACTCTACTGGAAAATCTTTGAACGTTCAAGACCTTTCCCCTTTTTACGTAAATTTTCACGTATAAAAGAAATTTTTGTTCATTCTTAACATAAAATGTTCAGGTGTAATAAATATAGTTAATGTTCAAAAATAAAGAGAAAATAGTGCCTTATGCTAGATAGTTTTCTTTGTGCGACTTTCTGGATCTGCTACTGCGTGCTGTGAATCAGTACCCCAGGATTACTTTCAGTTGAGTTGCTCCATTCAATGCTTAACAATCCTGTTTTGTGCGCCCTTGCATAGATTTAAACCAATACTTTTATTCGGATTTTTTCCAGTACTATCAATTTATTTAGTTTCCAAATTTTATCCCGTTTAATCAATAATTAAGTATTTTCTTAGTTTACCTAGTATTACTTGGATTTTCGTAATCTCACTTAGATTTACCCATTTTTTTTAAACTTATTTGGAGCCCTAAATTATAAATATTTAAAATTAATTAATTTTCCAGCAAACGGCCAAACTTGTCTCATTTATTTCTCACTATTATTTACTTCAAAATTCTCTAACACAACTTTCACAAATATTCAATTACTTTAATTTTAATATTCACTCGTTGCGTAAATTCTTGGCCAAAAGTGATGTGGGTTGTGCTCAGTTCGAATGAAGACGATCTGCTTATCAAATTTGCGTGTAGAGTTATTTCTTTTGCTGAATGTGTGTTTATTGTTGAATGGTATGTATCCGGCATTAATTAAAGTAAACTGCGATTCTTATACAGGGTGTTAAATGTTTGATATTTGCATAATATGCAAATTACATATTTTTCATGATAAATAAATGTAGTTTACTAACTTCTAGTACTATTTACATGTATTGTGTGACTATTATGACTCAATATACTCCTAAATAACCCTCTTATATATATATATGTATATATATATATATATATATATATATTATGTCTAATTATTTCTTATATATTTAGAGCTGGAGCATTGTGTAAGTATACCAGTATATTTATGTACGTAGTATTTAATAGTAGAATGGTATCAAACTCCTTGGAGTCAATTTAAGAATAGTGCAAAACAGAAGTCACCAAGCTTCTTGTACACTAAGGATTTTCTTTCAGATCATCTCGCTGTGACAAGCAAATCTAACGGGATAAGTTGAACTGAACTCTGATAATGCTACGGACAGGATCCCGCCATAACTTGGATCAATCCATTCCCGAAACCTTCACTTTATTTGAACGACCTCCTTTAGGTACTGAAACTATGGAAATCCCACTCAACCACCGACACGAGCTGCCACATTGCATTTAGTGTAACGTAGAAACTCGTTCCGCAACTTGATAAACTACAGTGCTCAATACTTTCACTTCTAGGGTTTAAGACAATTGCAATTTAATTCTGGACATAATAACCTTTGTGTACACTTCCTTTGTGCGTGCTACGTTTTTAATATTAATGCATAATTAATTCATATCAATATTTTAACTTGTAAATAAATTTTATCTTTGTTACTACGAAGCATTAACAAGGTGACCCCAGATAACCAGAACGCCACATTGGTGACCGCCTAAGTGATCATTTAAAAGGTTAATGCGACAGAAATATCACCAGTTAATTTTAGTGCTTAAAGATAATTTGAACCTTTTAAAATGACCGAGAAAATAACCAAGATTGCCGTGCGAATTCTACCTTTCTGACCAGCGGATCCAGAATTATGGTTTTCGCAAGTGAAGCACAAATTTGAAGTAGGTGGTATTACACGAGACGCTACATGATAGGCGTACATAATATCTAACCTAGAAGCGGAATTCGCACAGAATTCTGAGGTGTCATAATTAACACACCCGACACCGAAAAATACGCAAAAATAAAAACCACTTTAATTAAATGGCTAACCTTATCAACTAGAAAGCTGTTGTAGCACATAACGTTAAGCGACAGAAAGCCTTCACAAATCATTAGAAACCTACACAACTGAGTACAAAAATCGTGCCAGATATACTGTTAAAATCAATTTGGTTAGGTCACTTGGCATTACAAATGCAAGCAATCCCAGATACTCAATCACAAACATTCCTTGAGCGCACAATATGTTTAGCAGATACCGCTTACGAAGCGCAATCTGCACATCATGCTAATACATTTGCGAATATAAACTATACACTCTTGTAAACGCTTAAACAAGTAGTAGCAGCATTCAAAGTCTAGCTCGAGCCAACAGAAAGCGCTACAACTAAACAGCGCAGTTAAGACTTTTCTAAACTATTGTTCCGAACACGGCAACGTAGCCAAAGCCCACGACGGCAGCAACAACCCAAAGATGTATGCTGGTTCTATTACAAATTCAGAGATGCAGCTCGCAATTGCATAAAGCTCTGTAATTTCACGGCCTAGCAAAACGCCGAACTCAGGAATTAGAGACGGATTCATGCATTCCAATTCACGACTCTTGTATATGAAACATCTTACCACATGTGTAGAATATTTAATTGGCAGTGGCACATACCTCTGTGTATACCCAAAAACCAAGATCCATAAAATGTTCAAACCAACAAACTATCAATTGTTTGCAGCAAATAGACGAATATAAACACATATGGTACTAACACATTAATTTGAAACTAAGGCGACCATCTACTTGGCAATTCGTCATTGCCGACGTCAAGAAACCCTTCATTGGCATGGATTTTTTCGCACACTATGAATTACTGGTTGACGCAAGAAACAAGCAACTTATCGACTCAGAGACAAAACTTTCAATCAAACGTCAATCCGCCAGTAATAAACATAGTGCAATATCAACCGCGGTATCCAGTTCAAAATACCACAAACTCCATGCCAAATACCTGAAAATAGCCCATCTGAAAGACGTTGCCACGCTAATAAAGCATAGTACCGAATATTACATCCCAGCAACTCAAGGACCCCCAGTTTATAGTCGTCTACGCAGATTGGCGCCTGACAAGGATCAAAATCGCCAAAAACGAATTGACTGCAATGGTCTAGTTAGGTATAGAAAAGTCAGCCAAATCACCTTAGACATCATATCTACATTTAGTGATCAAACAACAAAAAGTGGCAACCTTATGGAGACTACAGGGCTTTGAACGCTCGCACAATTTCTGATAGGTATTCTATACCAACTGTGGAAAACATTTCATAAAAACTGCAAGGCAGTAGTTTTAGCATGCGTTTATTTGCATAATTTTTCGAAAAATGTGAACTTTCTCAAAATAGTGAGACGCCCTACGGTAAATAAAGAAGAAAAAATAATTTTTGTAATTTGGCGACATAACAATGAAAATAGCAATCCATAGCCTTTTCTTGCAATACCCAGGGTAAGACGAAATAATGCTGCTACTAGTAAAGCAATAAGAAATGAATTTGCTGAATGTTTTATGAGAAACCGTAATATAAATTGGCAAAATGAATTTTCAAAGAAATAAATTGTAACCTTGTATTTCTTAACGTAACCCAATTTTGGAATATTTTGACTACCACTACCATCATAACGCACCCGTAACGCAAGCTAAACCATCTGTCAATAATTACTTACCTTACATGTAATTTTCCAATGCTCCACCCGAAGGTACTACATTGGCCAGAAAGCTAGTTTTTTACCTGGAAAATTTGGAATTTTGCCGAACCCTTGCTGTTTAAAGTATAGTAGGGATCTTTAACGTGCGTGACAACACACACACGGGACCTCCATTTTACCTCTGATCCGAACGAAGGCGTATTTTTCTGAAAAATGCTCGCCTAACATTTTTCAAGCGGACCATGTCAGGATTCGAACCCGGGACTTTTCAACAAACGGGTTTCTAATAATTTAAAACGACGCAGTGCTGTAGAATTAGAATCGCCCAGTTCTACACGAGAATTCTTAAACGGCAAATTAACAACATATCTACCATTCTCCTTTTTTTGATGGGTTGCTAGAAGATAGTTTCACATTGAACATCTTCAAGCGAAAGTGTAGAAGTTGCTAGAACATGTTCAACTTCCCAGAATTTTTTAAACATAATGTCCAATGGGGTATTTATAACTGATGTACAAAACGAACTCACGCGATTAGTTGACTGACAGTTTGTTTTACCGACCAGTACCTAACAAAACACAGCATTAAGGGCAGTAGGCTCTCCAATTTTACCACGTCTAATACCAGGCTGAACCACAGTAGAATAAATATCTGCACCTAACAATAAATCGACCTCGCGAGGGCGTTCGAAGTACGGATCTGCTAATGTTAGACCATCAAGGATGTCATAACGATTTGAAACGGGACCAGACGGCTTATAGCCGGTAATTACAGGAATAACAATTGTATCAAGAACGAATGTAGGATTGGCCTATTGATATGGCCGCAACAAACATGTAACGAGACCATAGCTAGCTAATGCTCGACAAGTTTGATAGTTTCCACATGCATCTTGTACTTGTAACAAGACTATAGACAACAAAACAACAGATTGACTAGCCTTACATGTGATTTTCCAATGCTTCACCCAAAGGTACTACATTTGCAAGAAAGCGAGTTTTTTTTACCTGGAAAATTTGGAATTCTGCCGAACGCTTGCTGTTTCAAGCAAGGTAGGGATCTTTAACGTGCGTGACAACACTCACACACGGAACCTCCATTTTACCTCTCATCCGAACGAGGGTGTATTTTTGTGAAAAATGCTCGCCTAACATTTTTCAAGCGGACCGTGTCGGGATTCGAACCCGGGACCCTGGGCGTAGTAGTCACACACATACCACTACGCCACGGAGCCTCCGAATAATTACGTACCGCTGCCCATACCGCCTTCCATTTTAAAACAAACAATTTAATGTTTGTCTAATACAACCATTAAAAAGAACACGTATTGATATGTACTTATGCAATTTCATACCCAAGCGTACGCAGCAGAAACGCACGTCACTGTCTTCTTCTTCCTTCTACTAGCATTAGGTTATTCATCGATACTCCCTTTATTGTCACTGGGACATTCACTTGAATATAATAATTGTCCTGTTAATGTTAATATTATAGGATACATAAATAAATATAAAGATTTGGACTTACTTCAGTATTTCTTGTTTGTCTTGGTGTATATTTATCCAACAAATAGCATATCTTTAAAAGCAAATCATATCGATTTAAAAACGCAATCAATTGCAGAAGTTTTAAATGACAATTCTTGCTTTGACGTTCTAACTTGAACAAACTTAATTGCGATTCAATTATTTTCTTCGCCTCTTTCGATTCGCCCTTAATAAGGTTACTTATTTCATCCCAGACTTCTTGCTTATTAATTATATTTTTTTAAATAATCATGAAAACGATTCCACATACACTCGCGTTCTCTATATAGCTGTATTAATTGTAAAACAGTAGCATTACACCAGTCCATTTTAACTAGAAACGTAATCAACAAATGCGAATGTGTGCATGTTTAACTTGACATACACACTAAAATCAAACTAAACCCAGCCTGCACGTTTCTTTGATGTACCGGTTCCCAAACGAACCCATCAGAAGGTGAATGAATTTGTTGAGAAGCGTTCATTCGCCTTCGTTTAGACATACACATTGCTAACAATTAAAATAAAATATAAAAACATTTTGAAAAGTTTATGTAAAATAATACTTAAAAGTGGTAAACGCGAGCAAGTTAACGAAAAAAAGTTACATTCGACAATAAAATATTTGAATTTGTTATAAATACAGCTATTGTTACGGTATTCTGTGCAGACCAGAAAGAAAGCAGTAAAGTAAGTAAAAAAAATCGCCTACACCAAATGCCTCAACAAAACAGGGACAGAATGGTAGAATAGAAATCCGGAAGAATTAGATTTCGGGCTAGCTCAAAATGTCGCAGAGTGAAGTGGGTCCTACAGAAAAAAAATTGGAAACCTCCGTAAACCAATTTATTATACACTTTTAATAAATATAGTCCCAAAAGGGATATTTACAATACCAACAAGAAAAACAATAATTTGCGTAATCGTCCTGTCACGACGTAAGACAAGCAAAGCGTTAATTTGCATATTATATAACATAAAAATATACATTTTTAAGCAACGATTATAAAATCTTATAAATTAAATACTAGGTACATAAATATTCAAGTGTACTAACACAATGATCCAGCCCTAAATTTATACAAGAAATAAATAAACATATATATTGCTGTGATACCTCCGTAATCCGGGTACTCCGCTTTTCGAATCGAGCCTCACGAATTGGGCGTCAAGAATGCTGTGAAACCTACCAAAAAGCTATTAACTTAACTTGTCCGTTGACTTTCTTCTGTTCATCGCCTCGGCTGCTCCCCTAGATAAACCTTCATCCTCATTCATAAAAAAAAACAAACACATTCCTACCACAAACATCAACGTTAACTCTATTTACATCAATATTCACAATACATTAAAATTTCAAAATTAAAAATTCAGCATAAATTTCAGTATCAGAAAATTTCAAGATTTAAGTTTGTTATCATTTTAATGTGCATCCAAAATTAAAGTCCTTGTAGGATGCCTACTAATTAATATAACAATATATGCAGACCTGAGTCTGAGTACAAAGGAGCATCTACCACCCTTTACGTTAATTAACCAGGTTCGTCTAATTGAGCTCAAAGACACCCAAATTTTCATCATAATCCAGAACATAAATACTAAATACCCCTTTCTACTTAAACAAGCAAATTTCACCTTAAAATTAAAATTCTGTTGTTAGTACAATTTCACTACTGTCCATTTTAAGTAAATCAATTATAAAGTTATTCAACATACACCAAAATATCAAAGTTCGAACAAAATAGTATAATTTACCTGAAGGTTACTGCACTCGTAGCTTCAATGTACATCGTCCCTTTTGTTAATCACACCATTCCAACTGGGTTATATTTACGGCTTCTGATTGCTGGTCGCCTTTAAAATTTTCTACATCACCATCCATCTAAAGTAGTTTCAGTGCTTTTCCGGAACTCATCTGTGTATATCTGAACCTTGTTTTGTGGTTCCAGACACGTTTATGCACCATTTAATTATCAATACCCCCAAAAAATAACAAAGAAATTTATACTTCTTTCACCAATATACGCCAAAACTGCCTACTTTTGTGTATTCATTCGTCGTTGCAAATTTTGACTAATTAGTACAGTGATACTAACTTTATTACCTTGTATCTTCTTTTCTAAGTGCACTAAAGTACATTCATTGTAGCACGTAAAGAACAAACTGTTTTTTAAATCACCAAAATATACGAGCAAACTGTTTAAATTATTTAATCAAAACCGGAAAACTAAAAAGCACTGTTTAACGCATTGAATCAAGTCGAAGATCTAAGAGAGCTTGTTCATATTAACCTCGGTATATATAGCGGTTAGCCTGTCTGTCGGTCTGTTCCCAAAAACGGACAATTCTAAAGAATTTCGCATGCTAGGTTCCCATTCCGCAGCCCGGCATGCGATTTTTACGAAATTGGCACTCGCACCAGTTACATCTCAGAAATTTCGACACGGCTGGCAACTTCTGGAAATAACTAATTGAATTTTATACCGAAATGTTATTTTTACCTCTCAATTTTTCCTTTATTTTCACCCAATCGCAACCCAATGACGTTGCTCCACTCACGCCTTTTACTATATGTGTCTCGGTCTTGCGCATATTATCTGTCTCTATCTACCCTGTTCTTATTAGTGCAAATTGATATTCCTTATTATCGATTATTTCAGTCCATGTGGACTATCTGGGTTAAATAACCCCGTATCGCGCCTTCCCGTGAATATTAAGCCACGGTTTCTCCAAGATTCTTTGTAACCATTAATTATCTGCAACATTTACGCAGAATGAGCTTTTCAAAAATACGCAGGTGTTTAAACATCCTACTTCTAACTAACCCATCTACGATTTGCATTTTATTGGGTTTTTACAAGTTTTTATAGATATTATATGTTACTAACGGTTCAATTAACTTCAATTAAAATTAATACCCTTTAAATTTTAGTGAATCCTAACTAAATATTAATTATTATCTGTACGTTTTGTTTAATACCGGTTACTTAAATTTTGCACGCAATTTCTCTTTGTTTCTTTACGTAGAGCTTTTTAATACTGCTTCTTTTGATATAAAGCGTCTTGTACATGATTTAAATCTCTTATTTTTAATGAAACGAATGAATTTTTATTCTCCACGGTTTTTTTTAATAAAGCGTACCTCTTCCCAAAGCTTCTACACGGTGATTAAAATTATTTGATGTGATTATTTAATTTTCTACCCTGGTCTAAATATGCGTATTTTCCTCCTATTTGAATACAAATAATCCCACTTATTCGAATTCAAATATAAAATATTTAAACAAAAAAAATTTACAAAAAAAAATTGCCTATCTCTCTCTACCCTTATCTATCTAACTTACCTAACTTATATCCAATCCAAAAAAAAAATATTTACACCTATCCTATATCCCTATCCTATTCCTAACTCTCACCTAATTCTCTAAACTGAAATTATCCCTAACTTCATCCTACTTATCTATCTAATCCTATATACATCCTATATCCCTATCATATTCCTAACTTTTAATTAATCTTCACTATACCTCACTTCCCCCTACCTAATCCTATATACCTATCCTATTCCTAACTCTCACCTAATCTTATATGAAATATCTATACTTAACCTATCTTATTTTCTTCCTACATTTACTCTTTATTCTCATCCTAAACCTATTTCTCATTATCTCCCATATTTATCCTATACCTAGCTTTATTTTCTATAAACACTTACTTATACTCTTCTCTATACTAAAATTCACCTATCTCTATCCTTTGTTCATCAAGTTATTTAAATCTAACTCTCTTCTTGACTCTCCAAGTTTTTCTTCTCACCATCCTAATACTCTTCATCCCTATTTCTCCCCCTTCTATATCTATACTTATCCTCCCTATTATCTCACATACAATAAACTTATCATCCCTATTATCCTGACTCTTACATATTACTTCTTCTTCAGTCCCTACACTTGTCTGTTTCTTATTCATTATCATTTCCTTTTCTGCCGACAAACCAAACGATACTACTTTAAAATTCTCGATTTTTCCCTCTACGGAAAATCCTATGTACCTTCTAGAATTCTTGTGTAATGGAATCAGCCAGAATGAATTCCTTAAATCTACTTTATTAAAAACAAACTTGCCATTTAACCTCGTCAAAAATGTGTCCATGGATGGTGGACAATGGAATTGTGGTTTGGTTCATTGGTTAATTTTACGTGCATCTTTACTTAATTTTGCCTTCACCTGCTCCCGATATGCTGCTGTTGCTTCTACCCCCACTAATTCTGAATGTTTTGTACTAAAGCTTGAACCTCTACTATCCTATCCTCTGGACATCTTATTGTGTTGATCTGTTTAGCTTCATCATCCTCTACCTCTACTACATTAATACTAAACCCTGTGTCATCTTCTGTGACTTCATAACTGCCTTTCCATGGCACTACCCTATCCTTAATCCTTACTACCTTCCTTTCCATATCTATCAAAACCCCTAACTTCATCATACAGTCAACACCTAAAATGCTCTGAAACTTCAGTCCAGGTACAATTACAAACTCCTGTTCACAGCTTAAACCTCCTATATCTATCCTAAGCACCACAACACTATTTACTACAGCAAACTTCTTTTTATTTGGAGCTACTAAATGGCTACGCTTTATAGGCATAATTCTATCACAAACCTTATCCCTAATTTTGCTGACGAATTCCTCCGATATTAAACTCGCCTCTGCCCCTGTATCAAGTAATACTTCTACATTATTCTCAAAAATTCCTATATTAATAATTGGCAAACATAATTTTTCCTCAGTTTCTGGCTCTACTTCCTCCTCAATTTTGAAAAATTCACGTGGATGTTCATATACATTTACACTGAAATCTAGTGGTCTGTCGCGTTCTAAAAATCCTGTCCAGGTCTGTTTTCCCTACTTGGTCCTGGTCTAGCCGTCACCTCAGCGTATGTCCTAGGCGTTTCTACTCGTTCCGTGTCTGTATTAGCTGTCCCCCTCATGTCCGGTGAACTATTCTTTCTGGTAGGTTCCGGTCTCGGTGCAGATCCCCTTCCTACACTATTAGTCCTAACGTATGGTCGTCTCTGTTCCCAATTCTGTCGCTGGTATCCGTAACTATTCCCCCTTCTAGCATAGTTGTCCCGTCTATTGTCAAACCTAACTGTGTTGATCTGTCTTTCGCTATTATCCCGAGGTCGTCCACTACTTACGTCGTCGTACCTCTGCAGGTATTCTAAAAACATTTCTCTGTCCGCTATGTTCTGTAGTGTTACGTGTTGTCTTACTTCTACCTCGAAGTGTCGCGATAAATACTTGATAATTTGTCGGTCCGTCAGTGGTGGGTTCAGTTGCTTTGCTATGCTATACTTGCGTATAGCATATTGCTCTACTTCCTGAAAATTCTCCTTAAATTTCCTGTGATTAAGTCGTCTCGTACCTGGTCTTGTCTGTGGTCACTCCAGTAGTGCTTTAAAATCTGTCTTCAAAGTCCGTGTAGGTGTCTATGTCCTGTCCTACTAAATTGTACCATGCTTCCGCGTTGTCTTTCAATAAAGCCTTTATCGTATTCAGTTTAGTCTGTTCGTCAAATAAATTTCCCACTAGATTTCTTACACTATTAATAAAAATTTGTGTATTTACCCTGTTATCGCCATAAAACTTCATGTGTTGGTCCAATGATCCTCCACCTGTATAAACTCTGGGACCATCCCCCGTTAAATTTGACATGTTGTATTTGATACTACTCACTTCGCGTTCTACCCTGCCTAACTGATCCCTACATGAGTCCGTTACTTCAGTCATTTTACATTAATCTCTTCTTCACAAAAATGCGTACTTCGGACCTTAAATGTCCCATTTCCTGTCGAAGACCTGTAATATCACGCTCATTTTTTTCAACCTTATTTTCTACTTCCCCCAGTTTCACGGTAAGACTATCTTTAAATTCTGTAAATTCTTTAGTATTTTGTTCAATTTTCCCGCTTATCTGCTCTAATTTTTGGTTGAACTCCTCCCTCGCTCTATTAGATTCTTCCCTAGCTAATCGCATTTCCTCAAACATTCTCATCATTAACTCATTTCCTTGATCCCCTGATTCCGTCCTCGACTAATCTCTACTGCCTCCAGCTTCTTCCATTTTCGAATTTTTCCCACACAATGCACTATCGTCACTTCCAATTTCCACTCCTTGACTCCTTAACCACTCTTTTCTCTGCATACGTTCTAATCACTCACACACTCTAAAATACTCCTAAATTTATACACACACAGAAACTCTCTCTCTCAGATCGCCAGTTTCCTGGAATAAAATCACAAAAATTTTATTTGGAACTCGAGCCTCACTTTTGGGTCGCCAAAGAATGCTGTGATACCTCCGTAATCCGGGTACTCCGCTTTTCGAATCGAGCCTCACGAATTGGGCGTCAAGAATGCTGTGAAACCTACCAAAAAGCTATTAACTTAACTTGTCCGTTGACTTTCTTCTGTTCATCGCCTCGGCTGCTCCCCTAGATAAACCTTCATCCTCATTCATAAAAAAAAAAAAAAAACACATTCCTACCACAAACATCAACGTTAACTCTATTTACATCAATATTCACAATACATTAAAATTTCAAAATTAAAAATTCAGCATAAATTTCAGTATCAGAAAATTTCAAGATTTAAGTTTGTTATCATTTTAATGTGCATCCAAAATTAAAGTCCTTGTAGGATGCCTACTAATTAATATAACAATATATGCAGACCTGAGTCTGAGTACAAAGTGAGCATCTACCACCCCTTTACGTTAATTAACCAGGTTCGTCTAATTGAGCTCAAAGACATACCCAAATTTTCATCATAATCCAGAACATAAATACTAAATACCCCTTTCTACTTAAACAAGCAAATTTCACCTTAAAATTAAAATTCTGTTGTTAGTACAATTTCACTACTGTCCATTTTAAGTAAATCAATTATAAAGTTATTCAACATACACCAAAATATCAAAGTTCGAACAAAATAGTATAATTTACTTGAAGGTTACTGCACTCGTAGCTTCAATGTACATCGTCCCTTTGTTAATCACACCATTCCAACTGGGTTATATTTACGGCTTCTGATTGCTGGTCGCCTTTAAAATTTTCTACATCACCATCCATCTAAAGTAGTTTCAGTGCTTTTCCGGAACTCATCTGTGTATATCTGAACCTTGTTTTGTGGTTCCAGACACGTTTATGCACCATTTAATTATTAATACCCCCGAAAAATAACAAAGAAAATTTATACTTCTTCCACCATATAACCCAAAAACTGCCTACTTTTGTGTATTCATTCGTCGTTGCAAATTTTGACTAATTAGTACAGTGATACTAACTTTATTACCTTGTATCTTCTTTTCTAAGTGCACTAAAGTACATTCATTGTAGCACGTAAAGAACAAACTGTTTTTTAAATCACCAAAATATACGAGCAAACTGTTTAAATTATTTAATCAAAACCGGAAAACTAAAAAGCACTGTTTAACGCATTGAATCAAGTCGAAGATCTAAGAGAGCTTGTTCATATTAACCTCGGTATATATAGCGGTTAGCCTGTCTGTCGGTCTGTTACCCAAAACGGACAATTCTAAAGAATTTCGCATGCTAGGTTCCCATTCCGCAGCCCGGCATGCGATTTTTACGAAATTGGCACTCGCACCAGTTACATCTCAGAAATTTCGACACGGCTGGCAACTTCTGGAAATAACTAATTGAATTTTATACAGAAATGTTATTTTTACCTCTCAATTTTGCCTTTTATTTTCACCCAATCGCAACCCAATGACGTTGCTCCACTCACGCCTTTTACTATATGTGTCTCGGTCTTGCGCATATTATCTGTCTCTATCTACCCTGTTCTTATTAGTGCAAATTGATATTCCTTATTATCGATTATTTCAGTCCATGTGGACTATCTGGGTTAAATAACCCCGTATCGCGCCTTCCCGTGAATATTAAGCCACGGTTTCTCCAAGATTCTTTGTAACCATTAATTATCTGCAACATTTACGCAGAATGAGCTTTTCAAAAATACGCAGGTGTTTAAACATCCTACTTCTAACTAACCCCTCTACGATTTGCATTTTATTGGGTTTTTACAAGTTTTTATAGATATTATATGTTACTAACGGTTCAATTAACTTCAATTAAAATTAATACCCTTTAAATTTTAGTGAATCCTAACTAAATATTAATTATTATCTGTACGTTTTGTTTAATACCGGTTACTTAAAATAGAGTTATTTAATATAAATTTTGCACGTAATTTCTCTTTGTTTCTTTACGTAGAGCTTTTTAATACTGCTTCTTTTGATAGAAAGCGTCTTGTACATGATTTAAATCTCTTATTTTTAATGAAACGAATGAATTTTTATTCTCCACGGTTTTTTTTAATAAAGCGTACCTCTTCCCAAAGCTTCTACACGGTGATTAAAATTTCATTAAATAATACGCGTTATTAAAACCATGAAGCATAAATAAACTCGGTTGTTTCAGTAAAAATAAGAAATTTAAATTATTTATAAGACGCTTTATATCAAAAGAAGCAGTATTGAAAAGCTCTGCGTGTAATGTAATTATTTCTAAACAAAGAGAAATTACGTGCAAAATTTATCTTAATTAACTCTATTTAAGTAACCGGTAGTAAAACAAAGTGTACCTAAAATAATTAATATTTAAGTTGTATTCGCTAAAAATGAAAAGGATAGAAATCAATTTTAATTGGAGTTAATTAAACCGTTAATAACATATAATACCTATAGAAACTTGTAAAACCCAAGATTAAAATACCACGGAATAAAGCTCTGAGAATTAATATTATTTTGAACACCTGCCTAGTTTAAATATCACATTCGGCGTAAATTTTGCAGATAATTAATGTTTCAAAGAATCTTGGAGAAACCGGGGCTTAGTATTCACGAGAATGTGCGATACGGGTTTATTAAACCCAGATAACAGTCCGCGTGGACTGAAATAATCGATAATGAAGAGTGTCAATTTGCACCAATAAGAACACGGTAGAGAGGAAAGAGAAAATGCGTCAAGCAAAGACACATATTGTAAAAGGCGGGATTTAAGCAACGTCACGGGGGTCACAATTGGTTAAAAGTAGGATGCAAATATCAGAGGTAGAACAACAATTTCTGTACAAAATCAATTAGTTTTTCTCGGACATGCTTGCGTGCCGTGTGGAAATTTTCTGAGATTTGAATGGGGCAGTGAAAATTCGTAAAAATCGACGCGTGAGCGGCAGACTGGGAACATGGCATGAGAAATTCTTTAGAATTACCCGTTTTGGGGAACAGACCGATAGACAGGCTTTTTGCTATATATACCGGCGGTAATATGAATTTCGGCCTCTTACTCTCTGAGACTTTTGACGATTCGATGCGTTAAAAGCTCGTACATACGCGACTTGATTGAAAATGTTAAACCGTGCATTTTAGTTTGATTAAATAATTTAAAGTTTGCTAGTATATTTTAGTGATTCAAAATAGCTTGTTATTTACGTGTTAACATGAATGTACTTCAGTGCACTTAGATACAAGGTAATAAAATTTAGTTTCACTGTACCAATTAGCAAAATTTACAACGACGAATGTATACACAAAAGTAGGCAGTTTTGGCGTATATTGGTGACAGAAGCATAAAGTTATTTGCTATTTTTCGGGGGTGTTAATAATTAAATGGTTCAAATACGTGTCTGGATCCACGAAACAAGGGTCAGATATAAATAGATGAGTTCCGGAAAAGCCCAGAAACAACTGGTGATGGAGAAAATTTTAAAAGCGTAGAGAATCAGAAGCCGTAATTATAATCCTGTTGACTGGTGTGATTAACTAAAGAAACGATACCTTGAAACGACGAGGACAGTAACCTTCAGGTAAATTATACTATTTTGTTTGACATTTTTGTGTGTATTGAATGACTTTATAATTGATTTACTTTAAATGGACATTAGTGAAATTGTTCTAACCATAAAAGTTTAATTTTAAGATGAAATTTGCTTGTTTAAGTAAAAGGGTATTTTGTTTTGATGTTCGGGAATATGATGAAACTTTGGGTATGTCTTTGAGCTCAATTAGACAAACCTGGTTAATTAACGTAAAGGTGGTAGATGCTCCTTTGTACTCAAACTCCGGTCTGCTTATATTGTTATATTAATTAGTAGGCATCCAACAAGGACTTGAATTCTGGATGCACGTTAAAGTGATAATAAAATTAATTTTGAAATTCCTTTTAAAACTGAATTTTATGCTGAAATTTAATTTGAAAATTTAATGTATTCTGAATATTGATGTAAATAGAGTTAACGTTGATGTTTGTGGTAGGAATGTGTTTAATTTTTATGAATGAGGAGATTTATAAAATTAGATGAGCAGCCGAGGCGAAAAGCGTAGTTCACGGATTTGGAGGTTTCACAGCATAATTTGGCGACCCAAAAGTGAGGCTCGAATGTTTTTTTTTAAAGGGCCAGTACCTGCAGATATGAGAGGATTCACAGCATTTCTTGGCGACCCCAAAAGTGAGGCTCGAATTCCAAATAAAATTTTTGTTATTTTATTCCAGGAAACTGGCGATCTGAGAGAGAGAGTTTTTGTGTGTGTATAAATTTAAGAGTATTTTAGAGTGTGTGTGAGTGATTAGAACGTATGCAGAGAAAAGAGTGGTTAAGGAGTCAAGAAGTGGAAATTGGAAGTGACGATAGTGCGTTGTGTGAGAAAATTTCTAAAATGGAAGATGCTGGAGGCAGTAGAGATCAGTCGAGGACGGAATCAGGGGATCAAGGAAACGAGATGATATTGAGAATGTTAGAGAGGATGAGTGAAGAATCTAATAGAGCTAGGGAAGAATCGAATAGAGCGATGGAGGAGTCCAATAGAAAATTAGAACAGCTAAGCGATGAATCTAATAGAGCTAGGGAAGAATCGAGCAGGAAGTTAGAAGAGATTAGAGAAATGAGTGAGGAATCGAATCGTAAGTTTGAACAAATTAGTCAGAAAATAGATAAGACGAATCAAGAAGTTTCAGAATTTAAAATAGTCTTACCGTAAAGATGGGGAAGTTGAAAATAGGGTTGAAAAAATGAACGTGATATTACAGGTCTTCGACGGGAAATGGGACATTTAAGGTCCGAAGTACGCATTTTCTGTGAAGAAGAAATAAACGTAAAATGACTGAAGTAACGGACTCATGTAGGGATCAGTTAGGCAGGGTAGAACGTGAAGTTAGTAGTATTAAATACAACATGTCAAATTTAACGAGGATGGTCCCAGATTTTCTACAGGTGGAGTATCATTGGACCAACACATGAAGTTTTATGGCGATAACAGGGTAAATCCACAAATTTTTATAAATAGTGTAAGAAATCTAGTGGGAAATTTATTTGACGAACAGACCAAACTAAATACGATAAAGGCTTTATTAAAGGACAACGCGGAAGCATGGTACAATTTAGTAGGACAGGACATAGACACGTATCACGACTTTGAAGACAAATTTTACAACATTACTGGAGTGATCACAAACAGGATCAGATTAGGGACGACTTGATTACAGGAAAATTTAAGGGAGAGTTTGCAGGTTCTAGGGAGCAATATGCCATCCGCAAGTACAGTGTGGCCAAACAACTGAATCCACCATTGACGGACAGACAGATTATTAAGTACCTATCACGACATTTTGAACTGGAAATTAGACAACACGTGGCCTTACAAAACATCACAGAACGGGAGACGTTTTGGAATACTTACAGAGATATGACGATGTATGTGTTGGACGGACAAGAGAGATACGAGAACGAAACATTAACACAGTTAGGTTTGACAACAGGACACCGAATTATCCGAGACGGCCTGACTACAGCAGAAATTTTCGACCGAATTGGGAACGACGAGGACAGGAATACAGGAGCAATAGTGCGACTAGGGACCGACGCCAAGACCTAGTTACACGCGACAGAACAGTTTACCGGAAGTAAACAGGACTGTGACCAGCACGCCGAATAGAGACAGGGACACGGATATTAACACGAGGAGGACGTACGCACAGGTTGTAGAAGGACAACCAGGACCAAGCACGGAAAACAGGATGAGACAGGATTTTTAGAACGTGACAGACCACTAGATTTCTGTGTAAATGTATACGAACATCCACGTGAATTTTTCAAAATTGAGGAGGAAGTAGAGCCAGAAACTGAGGAAAAATTATGTTTGCCAATTATTAATTTAGAAATTTTGAGAATAATGTAGAAGTATTACTTGATACAGGGGCAGAGGCGAGTTTAATATCGGAGGAATTCGTCAGCAAAATTAGGGATAAGGTTTGTGATAGAATTATGCCTATAAAACGTAGCCATTTAGTAGCTCCAAATAAAAGAAGTTTGCTGTAGTAAATAGTGTTGTGGTGCTTAGGATAGATATAGGAGATTTAAGCTGTGAACAGGAGTTTGTAATTGTACCTGGACTGAAGTTTCAGAGCATTTTAGGTGTTGACTGTATGATGAAGTTAGGGGTTTTGATAGATATGGAAAGGAAGGTAGTAAGGATTAAGGATAGGGTAGTGCCATGGAAGGGCAGTTATGAAGTCACAGAGGATGACACGGGGTTTAGTATTAATGTAATAGAGGTAGAGGATGATGAAGTAAAACAGATCAACACGATAAGATGTCCAGAGGATAGGAGAGTAGAGGTTCAAGCTTTATTACAAAAACATGCAGAAGTAGTGGGGTAGAAGCAGCATATCGGGAGCAGGTGAAGGCAGAATTATTTTTGATGAGGTTAAGTGGCAAGTTTGTTTTTAATAAAGTAGATTTAGGGAATTCATTCTGGCGGATTCCATTACACAAGCATTCTAGAAGGTACATAGGATTTTCCGTAGAGGGAAAAATCGATAATTGTAAAGTAGTATCGTTTGGTTTGTCGGCAGAAAAGGAAATAAGAATAAATAAGAAACAGACAAGTGTAGGGATTGAAGAAGAAGTAATATTTAAGAGTCAGGATAATAGGGATGATAAGTTTATTTTATGTGAGATAATAGGGGTGTTAAGTATAGATATAGAAGGGGGAGAAATAGGGATGAAGAGTATTAGGATGGTAAGAAGAAAGACATGGAGGGTCAAGAAGAGAGTTAGATTTAAATAGGATAGGGATAGAATAGGTGTATATAGAAGAGTAGAAGTAAGTGTTGATAGAAAATAGAGCTAGATATAGGATAAATATGGGAGATAATTAGGAATAGGTTTAGGATGAGAATAAAGAGTAAATGTAGGAAGAAAATAAGATAGGTTAAGTGTAGATAATTCATATAAGATTAGTGGAGAGTTAGGAATAGAGTAAAAGTAGGATAGGCATATAGGATTAGGTAGGGGGAAGTAAAGTATAGTGAAGATTAGTTAAAAGTTAGGAATAGGATAGGTATATAGGATGTATATAGGATTAGATGGATAAGTAGGATGAAGGTAGGGATAATTTCAGTTTATAGAATGAGGTGAGAGTTAGGAATAGGATAGGGATATAGGATAGCTGTAAATATTTTTTGGATTGGAGACAAAGTAGGTAAGTTAGATAGATAAGGGTAGAGAGATAGGCAACTTTTTGTAATTTTTTGTCTAAATGTTTTATATTTGAAGTCAAATAAGTGGGATTATTTGTATTCAAATAGGGGAAAATACTCATATTTAGACCAGGGTGAAAATTAAATAATCACATCAAATAATTTTAATCACCGTGTATAAGGAATTTCATTAAATAATACGCGTTATTAAAACCATGAAGCATAAATAAACTCGGTTGTTTCAGTAAAAATAAGAAATTTAAATTATTTATAAGACGCTTTATATCAAAAGAAGCAGTATTGAAAAGCTCTGCGTGTAATGTAATTATTTCTAAACAAAGAGAAATTACGTGCAAAATTTATCTTAATTAACTCTATTTAAGTAACCGGTAGTAAAACAAAGTGTACCTATAATAATTAATATTTAAGTTGTATTCGCTAAAAATGAAAAGGATAGAAATCAATTTTAATTGGAGTTAATTAAACCGTTAATAACATATAATACCTATAGAAACTTGTAAAACCCAAGATTAAAATACCACGGAATAAAGCTCTGAGAATTAATATTATTTTGAACACCTGCGTAGTTTAAATATCACATTCGGCGTAAATTTTGCAGATAATTAATGTTTCAAAGAATCTTGGAGAAACCGGGGCTTAGTATTCACGAGAATGTGCAATACGGGTTTATTAAACCCAGATAACAGTCCGCGTGGACTGAAATAATCGATAATGAAGAGTGTCAATTTGCACCAATAAGAACACGGTAGAGAAGGAAAGAGAAATGCGTCAAGCAAAGACACATATTGTAAAAGGCGGGATTTAAGCAACGTCACGGGGTCACAATTGGTTAAAAGTAGGATGCAAATATCAGAGGTAGAACAACAATTTCTGTATAAAATCAATTAGTTTTTCTCGGACATGCTTGCGTGCCGTGTGGAAATTTTCTGAGATTTGAATGGGGCGAGTGAAAATTCGTAAAAATCGACGCGTGAGCGGCAGACTGGGAACATGGCATGAGAAATTCTTTAGAATTACCCGTTTGGGGGAACAGACCGATAGACAGGCTTTTGCTATATATACCGGCGGTAATATGAATTTCGGCCTCTTACTCTCTGAGACTTTTGACGATTCGATGCGTTAAAAGCTCGTACATACGCGACTTGATTGAAAATGTTAAACCGTGCATTTTAGTTTGATTAAATAATTTAAAGTTTGCTAGTATATTTTAGTGATTCAAAATAGCTTGTTATTTACGTGTTAACATGAATGTACTTCAGTGCACTTAGATACAAGGTAATAAAATTTAGTTTCACTGTACCAATTAGCAAAATTTACAACGACGAATGTATACACAAAAGTAGGCAGTTTTGGCGTATATTGGTGACAGAAGCATAAAGTTATTTGCTATTTTCGGGGTGTTAATAATTAAATGGTTCAAATACGTGTCTGGATCCACGAAACAAGGGTCAGATATAAATAGATGAGTTCCGGAAAAGCCCAGAAACAACTGGTGATGGAGAAAATTTTAAAAGCGTAGAGAATCAGAAGCCGTAATTATAATCCTGTTGACTGGTGTGATTAACTAAAGAAACGATACCTTGAAACGACGAGGACAGTAACCTTCAGGTAAATTATACTATTTTGTTTGACATTTTTGTGTGTATTGAATGACTTTATAATTGATTTACTTTAAATGGACATTAGTGAAATTGTTCTAACCATAAAAGTTTAATTTTAAGATGAAATTTGCTTGTTTAAGTAAAAAGGGGTATTTTGTTTTGATGTTCGGGAATATGATGAAACTTTGGGTATGTCTTTGAGCTCAATTAGACAAACCTGGTTAATTAACGTAAAGGGGTGGTAGATGCTCCCTTTGTACTCAAACTCCGGTCTGCTTATATTGTTATATTAATTAGTAGGCATCCAACAAGGACTTGAATTCTGGATGCACGTTAAAGTGATAATAAAAATTAATTTTGAAATTCCTTTTAAAAACTGAATTTTATGCTGAAATTTAATTTGAAAATTTAATGTATTCTGAATATTGATGTAAATAGAGTTAACGTTGATGTTTGTGGTAGGAATGTGTTTAATTTTTATGAATGAGGAGATTTATAAAATTAGGTGAGCAGCCGAGGCGAAAAGCGTAGTTCACGGATTTGGAGGTTTCACAGCATAATTTGGCGACCCAAAAGTGAGGCTCGAATGTTTTTTTTTAAAGGGCCAGTACCTGCAGATATGAGAGGATTCACAGCAATATATATATATATATATATATATATATATATATATTGCTGATATCGCCGTACTCCGATGTATTTAACGTTTAGTTGCCTACTGCTTGCCACCGCTCGGTGTCTCTAAATAACCTAGGATAAATATATTAGATTTCACACAATTCGTTGTATATGCCTCGATTAGCTCAGTTCAACCCCACACAGAGTGCACAACGATACGATAACAAATAAGTTTTTACCCCCTTTTTACTTACACTTCTCGTCTGAATGAGGTAAACAAAATAAACCATTTTATATATTGACCAAAATATGTACAATTTGTAGCTCCACAGGCTTTATAATATCATTTGCTATTTAAGAAAACCTCTGAATCAAAGTAACAATATACGTTAGTTTGGCTCCAAATTATGACTCCCTTAAATCCGTTTATATCCAGCAAAAATAACTCTGTATACTACTGAAGTACGTTGAACGTACAATAAACTTTGCCTTTTAGGTAATTTTCTACGTATCAAAAATTTTTGATAACTCTTTACATAAATATCTCAATGCATACAAAAATTAAAATGTACAAAAAGAAATTAATATCTTAAGCTATTAATAAATTTTATCCCTGACCTGTTGTTTGTCCTTGTTGAACTTCTTGTTGGGAATACGCGTCTCTGCATGCACCTCAATTCTTAAAATTGCCCCTGCGTGCTGTTGACCAGTGTTCTTGGATTGTTTTCAGTTAGTTTTTCTTATTGATTTTGTTTGGTAGTACAGCTTGGTTAAACGCCCAGTTTAACACTTAATCATCTACTGAGTTGAATTTAGTTCAACCCTAGTCTAATACTTGGTTCAGTATTCGGTCTATTACCTGGTGCCCTAAGTTAATAAAATATTAAATATTATATTTAATTGGAATTTTTAATTTACGTTTTTTAAATGTCAACGGCGAATTTCTGTTATATATTTGCACTTGTACTAGTATTTGAGATTTTTCAATTACCAACTTTCACTTAAATTATTATTTAATTTAATATTCTAACTTCGCGTGTTATCTTGGCTAAAAGAAGTATTAACCGTGCCTTGGTTGTAGAAAGATTGACCTTTTATTAGCTGGTGCGGTATTTAAAGGCCCGCCTATCACCTGTTATAATTGGTTTACTCAGCTTGTTTTGTCGATTGAAATATTGCACTTGTCTTATCGGGCAAGCCTTCGGATTTCCATGGAGTTACTAGCCTAATTCTTTGTCGCAATGCTTTAGTACATCATGTAGACATCAAAATTTTATATTGTTGACCATGATACCTTGCATCTTTTCAGGACACGTCCTTTGATTTGTATAGGAATTTATCCAATTTTCCGTTTAATTCTGCACGTAGTTGAGCGTATGGTTCCTTATTTGTGTTTACCCATGTGCTGGATTTTGTTCAAATTTTGTTAAGTTTCCAATTAAAAGATCACGTAGTCAAATTTATAATGGGATTCTTTAACAGTTGACGTAAGTTAGATGCGTTTTTATTGACTTTATACGTTCTGTAATTTATTTGTTTTGCAAGACCCGTTTGTTATGTGCACGCATGATTATTAATGCGTCGAGTTTAAAAAAAATCGTTTCATGTTTGTTTGACTTTTGATGTTCCTGATGCATGTTTATTTAAAATTTGTGAATGCATTGCTATAAAAATGAATTGGAATGCGTACCCAGTTATTAATTTTACTAAATGTAATTGAGTTCTTGAAGAATAAGCTTCCTTCCATTGATTAAAGTTGGTTATGAATTTTATACAGTGTGTTTAATATTTGCTTTTTTATAATTAGCGAATTGCTTACTCTTTATGATAAAAATATTTAATTTTCTAGACTTTGGTGTCGTTTACCTGGAGTGTACAACCCTTGTGACCCTATATACTCCTAAGTAACCCTATTATTATAGCAATATATATATTGCTGTAATATTGCCCCACAATTGGGCGTCATAAAATTGCTATGAAATTTTAGTCGCAGCGTTGGGCCGACATAAAATTTGCTATAAAATTTATCCCTAATATTATTATTGAGCTCCACAATTGGGCATGTCATAAAATTGCTATGTTTTGCCCTATTATTAATTTGAGATTAATGAGCCCTTACGATGAGCGTCTTAAAAATTGCTTTGAAATTTTAGTCCCAGCGTTGGGCCGTCATAAAATTGCTGTGATATCCTCTCTAATATTATTTTTTAGCCCTTATATTATGAAATGTTATATTAGGTTTTTACCCCGAATGGATCTTATTGAATCAAATAAAGCAATTCTATAATTCACAATATAATGATTGATAATATTTACAACTATCAAAATTTTTCTTTTTTACAGAATATCTACATATACCAGATTTAAAGTTTTCTGAAAGTCAGTAAAAATATCTTTAACTTATTCAGGGACCTTCGAACGTTCCAAGAAACCTATTCCCTTGTCATAAATTGTTAAGTGACCCTTTTTGTTGACTCTTACAAATACACAATGTGATAAATATTAAATTAATAACAGTTTTCAATAATAAAGTGTATTAAGATTGCTAACCTGGAATGGGTTCTGTAGTTCCTTCCTAGTCTGTGATCTGCATCCCCTTTCTGTGTCCTTTTTCCTTATAACTGTGCCTGCCCCATAAATTGTTTTTAATTAAAAACGTACCAAGTCAAAATATGTCCAAATTAGAATAGTGTCATTTTTAAACTATCTCCAAAGTTTGAGTATGTTTAAAGTTCAAAGTCCCAAATTAAAGTCGGCTTAAATATCCCAAGTTAAAGCCATCTCAATCAAAATATGTCTCCAATTAAAAGTCGAAATTGAAAAGTCGATATAAAAAGCCAAAATTAAAGTTCAGATTGAAATTAAAAGCCCTGTTTTATTAATATTAGAAAAGGATTTAATTAAGTCGTTTTACTTACATCTATTTATAGATCGGATTGTTTTCGTTGCATAAATTTTCGCATTTTTTAATTCTTATTTACTTTCATTTTTGCTTCACTGGTTACGTAAATTCTTAACACTTTTGAACATAGTCGTAGCTCAGTTTGAATATAGACTAACTTGTCGCTTCGTCATTATCGTATATATAAGCTTCACCTCATATTGATTTCATTGGCATGTTTACGTTCTGGGACGATACTACTACCTTTATCTTGCATACGTCGGGATTTTTAATAATTATTTAGTTCAAATTCTTCAATGCATGCCTTGCCTGTCACGTACGCCTCCCGCATATCGTGGTATTATTTGAAAATTTCCAACTTTTGCCTTTTATTAACTCACGTATTCGAATGTTTGTTACATTTTATCATCTAAATTGAATCGCCTGGTGCTTGTTTATTTCTACAGAATATTTGATTTTTAAACAAATGTGATTTCTTTCAGTCACGTTTGATTTTCTAATAATCAATTATTTAAAATGCGTGTACGATGATATTTTTGACGCAATTGTTACATCTTTGCAATGCCAATTTATCTAGGTTTCCAGGTGATTTAATTTTGATGCAATTTGTTGTGTTTTAAAAATCTTATCTTTACTTGTAAACTACTCTTGGACCTCTTTATGTTCTTATGCATTTAATCCCGTGTATTTTATATACAGTGTGCTCTCAATTAACAATATGTAGGGTGACCGATTTACTCTTATAATTTCTGGAATTGTGTGCCTTTCTTAATGTGGAAGTTGTTTTTATTTATTCTACGACCCCCATGACAACCTACCTTTAATCTACGTTATTATTATAGCAATATATATATATAGAAGAGAAAATGGTCATTATTATTACTTGCCCTGTGAAGTGCACTCTGTCAGTTAAGAACGTAATAGTAAGCCTTAACTAGCATAACTCTAGCTTAAATAAACCTGTTCACCTACTCTAATTTAGATGGAAACGTTTAAAAATATTTTAGCTCATAAAATGGCATGGGATCCTGAAACTATAAATTCTTTTAGAGGCTACCTACAGTTGCCGGAAGCTCATTTTAATTTTAATTTTGCTCTCAACATGTTTTCAGAAATTTTTCGTTACGCCGATGTTTGTTTGATATTTTGGAAACTATTTCGAATGATATTGGTTTGTGCTTAAAAAATTAATAATTTTGAAAAAATTAAATAAAAAAAAAAGAGAAAACCTTTCAGAAATTTAGAATACAACACTAAATTTGAGTTTTGAACCACAAAGTAAACGTATTAGAATTGACAGTATAGGTGATATGGTAAATTCCTATTGTAGACTATATTTAGAAATTTTGGATAATATTCCTTAACAACGCAGTACCAGCTTTCAGAACTTCAGTGAATTAAAATTTGTTGAATTACGGAATTACAGCAACTATAACAAAATCCGTTTCCATGAAGATTTAATAGTTTAAAATTAACTTATGTTTATTTTTTTGACGTTTTGTCTTTAAATTCAAAGCTAAGTATTTTATATTACACTCTAGAACTCAATAATCAAAAACGCCTTTAAATATGCTACTTTTTTTTAAATAAACTGATTTGCCAGGATCCTATGGTGATGTGTTTAAATTGTGTCAACCTGTTTTAACAATTCCGGCAACAAATGCTTTGGTTGAACGTAATTTTTATACCGTAAAGCGCATTAAAACCTTTAGTAGAAACTCAGCTGGTGAAGAAAGGCTATCCCATCTAGCAGTGTTATCTATAGAAAAGGAATGTATTAATAGCTTATTACAGAATCCAAGATTTTATGATAGATGGGTTTGCACAGGTGAATAAAAGAATAGAACTGCATTACATATTGTATTAGAGCCAGAGAACAGCAAAGGCGCCGTATATATTGTATTTAAATGTATACACAGAATCGCCTGTATGTCTTTATCGTTAAATACTTAGTTTTAGTGTTTAGTTCATAAGTGTATGTATCTAACTGCATAAACTGTCCTTATACAAACTATTGAAATATCAGGCGAGTTAAAATTTTATAACTATTGTGGATCATAACGATTGCGGCTTTAACTAGGATTTCTACTAGGCGATAGAAAATTGAAGTAAAGTCATATTTAGTCTTAAAACTAATTAGTTTTTTAATCGATAAAGTTTTCTAATGTTTTTTAGGGTTCCGTACCTTATAAGGTATAACGGAACCTTTATAAGATCACTCTCGTGCCCGTTCTAAAAGGCTTCTAAAAATATTGTTTTTATAATTTTCGGTCCAGTAGTCTTCATGATATATCTCAAAATGTGCCAAAAATGACCGCTCACCCCGTTCTCATATACATTTCCAAAGCTAAAATTTTGATTTTAATAGGGATAATAGCTATTGAGTCATAGATTATCGGAAAACTGCAGGTTTTTTTGACAGTGTAATAGTTACTGGGAAAATTTTTTTAAACACAGTAATAGACAACGTATTTACTAATGTACCAGTACAATGTGGGACAATATATTCATTTTTCAGTTCTCACAATCAAATTTCGATAAGATTTAAACATACATAAAAAATAAGAACAGCTGAATTTAGTTTATTAATTGCTCACTGTAGTATTGGTACGGAACCCTAATAGGGCGAGCTCAACTCACTCTTGGCAAACTTTTCTAAAATAAGTTAATTTAGTTTTACTTCGAATAATTTATGTGTTTTAAACATTTTTCTTTGTTAATGTACTACTCTTCAAATAGGAAAATATAAAAAATGAATGTGGTCCTAATTCACATTTTAATAACTAATAGCAATTCTCCTTAAAGTTCATCATCATTAGTTCCTCAGTCCTGGAACTGGTTAGAAGCGTACCCTCATTGTTTCCTATTCTGTGCTAACTTACACATTTCCTTGAAATTTACAGAGTTTGCACCTTTCACCATCTGCGTGTAGTAGTCTGATCTAAATCTACCTCTACCGCCCTATTCCTATCTCTGCTTGTAATATATCCCGCACTATTTCCCAAAAAGACCTTCTATTTCTTCTATTTCTTTTTTGTTTTTGACAGATATCTGTATTCCCCTACTATTTCTATAACCTCTTTGTTATTAACTTTGTCTATCCAAGCTATCAACACCATACATCTGAAGCACAACATTCCAAAAGGTTTTACCGTTTTTCTGTGTGCTTCTCCTACTGCCCCTATTTCATAAACGTACTGTGCTGTGTTCCACACATATGCTTTCAACAATTTTGTCATTGTTTCTATGTTTGTCGTCTTCCAACATAATCGCTGCTCTTTTTTGTTAGATGCAATTCGGTTCTCCTTTTATTGTCAACAAATAAACCTTATTGCTCCGATTTTCAGTAGTATGTAAAGGGGGTTAAGCAGCCTGCGGCTCCCAAGATCCCCCAATACTTGAGCATTTGCCGAATTAATAATTTTCCAATATATTCTTTCACACAATGAACATTATTTGAAAATAATTCAAAACCAATACCTATAGATGTTTATAATAATCATCAGATCCAAGTGCAATTATTTTTTTCGTCATTAGATTTTCCGTCTTGAAACTGGTTGGACGTGTACCTTTACTTATTTCTATTCTGAACTAGCCTACACCGTTTCCTGAAATTCTGATAGCCTAGATACAGCTCGGTTCCCCTTCTGTTGTTTTGAAATTATATGCTCAACATCATCAAGATTCAGTGGTATGTAAAGGAGGTTAAGCAGCTAGTGACGACCATGGATCCCCCAACACTTAGACATTTGCCGAATCAACAGTTTTCCAGTAAATTCTTTCGCACAATTAACATTAGTTGAAAGTATTGCAAATCCAATACCTGTAGCTGCTTATAATAATCATCAGGTTTAAGTACAGTTATTTTTTTCGTAAGGTTTTCTCTCTTGGGATTGGTAGGACGCGTACCTCTATTGATTTCTGTTCTGAGCTAGCATGTGTATTTTTCTGAAATTCCCACGAGCTTGCATCTTTCAGTATCTGTGTGCAATAGTCTAACCTAGATCTACTTCTACCTCTCTTTTTTTCTACTTCTACTTCTAATATATTGAGCACTATTCCCTTATGCCTTAGTATGTGACCTATCATCCTATTTCTACTAGTTTTTACTGATTTCCATATACCTCTTTCTTCCCCTACCACTTCTAGTACCTCTTAGTTCTTAACTTTGTCTGTCCATAATATCTTCATCATTCACCTACAGCACCACATTTCAAAGACTTTTAACTTTATCCTGTCCGCTTCTCCTACTGCCCAGGTTTCACAGCCGTACAGTGCTGTGCTCCACACATATGTTTTAAGCAATATATTCCTTGTTTCTAGGGTTGTTATTTTTAAACACAGTAGTTGCTTTTTCTTGTTAAATGTAGCACGACCTTGTGCTAATCTTAGTTTTATATCTTTTGCGCATTTTTCATCTCGCGTTATTTAGCATATCAATCTTTTGTTCCTGCACAATAATTCCAAATGTCTTCTTGCATTTGACAGTATTCATAGTTTTTTAGACGTACAAATTGAAAATTAATGGGAACATCCTCGTCTCACCCCTTTGCTAATATTTACTTCTCTACGTTGTTGCTCTAATTCTATTTCCGCTGTTTGCTCTTTGTATAAGCTATGTTCTATCCGTCAATCCTTAAAACTTATTTCAATCTTTTGTTCCTAATTTCTCTATTGCCTTCTCCATTATCACCCTCAGAGCTAAAATAGCCTGTCGTGTGCCCATGTTTCGCCTTAACCTAAATTGATCTTCGCCTACTATTTTTACAACCCGTTTCTCTATCCGTCTTTGTACAATTCTAAGTACTATTTTTTACACGTATGCTATCAAATTTATTGTTCCAAAATTTTTACATCTATCCACGCCTTTCTTTTTTGGTACAGTGACTCGATGTTACGTTTGAAATCTTTGGGTATTTTACCTGTCTCATACATATGGCTTACAAGTTGGAAGAGGCGTACTTTTACAGCTTGTCCAGCGGCTTTTAGAGTTTCTGCTTGCACCTTATCTGTAGCCGGTGCCTTACTATATTTCAGACCTTTTAATGCTAATTCAAACTCATCTTGAAGTATAGGATATCCCGAGTCATCATTTTCAATGTCTGATTCTTATTCTAATGCTGTTAGTTCCGTTCCTGCATATAAATTTCCTATATATTCTTGCCATCTATCAACTTTCTCTACATTTTCTCTAATGAAGTTACCCCCCGCGGCCCTTATATTTTTGCTATACGATTTTTATATCCATAAAATTCATTCTAATTAGTTTGTATGCTTTGTCTATCTTTCCTATTTTCATTTTAGTTACTACCTCTTTCCACTTTTCATCAATCCATTGTTCTTTAGCTTTCTTGCATTTGTGAATAATTTCCCATTTTATGAGTTTGTATCTCTGTTTTCGTGTTTCATCTGATCTTTTTTTGTATTTTTGCCTTTCTACTATTAATTTCAGGATAGCCTTTGGTATGCACGGTATTTTATTTTCTTTTTGTGTATATTCCAAAATATCTTTGACGGTCATGTCTAAGTTGAATTTAGTGTTATTCCATTCTGTTTCTACTTCTTTAGTATTAGAGATCTCCGATGTCTTTCAAAACTTTGTTTGACTTTTTCTCAAGGCTTTGGTAGATATCTGTATCTTTTAGTTTCTCAAAGTCAGAACGTCCTTTTCCGTTCCTTTTTCCTTAAAGTTTTAAATTTAAGGGCGGCGTTCATAATTACAATGTCAGTGTCTATATCTGCTTTGGGTAGCTCCTACAGTTTTTTACTTGATTCCTAAATCGTTGTCTAACAAGAATGTAGCCTATTTGGTATCTACCTATATATCCCGGCATATTTCACGTATATCGTCTTCTAGCATGATATTGAAATAATGTGTTCGTGATAGTTAAATTGTCTTGTCGCAAAATTCGATCAGTCTATTTCCCATGTTATTTCTCGTGCCTAAACCAAATAAACCTACTACCGCTCCTTCACTACACTTACCTACCACTGCTTTAAAATCCCTTGTGATTATCAAATTTTTATGTTCTTTTACGTATCTTAGTATGCCTTCGATATTTTTGTAGTTCACCTCTATCTCTTCCTCACTGTAGCTAGAGGTGGGCATGTATCCTTGTATTATTACAGTATTTACCGGTTTAGATTCTAATCTAACCATGAGTACTCTTTCGTTCTTTTGTAAGTAGTTTTCTACACGTTGTTTTATTTTTATTTCGCATAACTATCCCCACATCCGCATGTCCTTCCGCTGATCCTGTACGAATTACCCAAAAGTTTGCACTTCAAAAATCCCCCGCCACCAGCCATAAAGACGAAGAGTTATTTAACTCATCAGTTGAATTGTTCCCTGGCAATGCTTTCATTTGGTACCGAAGCGTCCGCAGTCAGTTAACGGATTGGAACTCTTTAGTCGTTAAATTAAAAGATGATTTTTATGATGTGTGGGAAACCATTAAATCCCGTTGTCAAAAAAAAAGGAGAATCTGTGGTTTTATACATAGCAAATATGGAAAATTTGTTTAATATGCTACCCGTATGTCCCGCAGAAAGCACAAAGGTTAGAATAGTCAGAAAGAATTTGTTACCCGAATTTGTTCAGCATCTTGCTTTGCTCGATATAGAGAATATGACTACTTTAGCTAAATTGTGTAGGAAACTAGAAGACGCCTCTCCTAAACAAAAAGTTATTTCTGTCATGCCTTGTAGCAACTACCAATCATATAACAATTATAAACCCCAATTTAAAGATAATAAATCAGCCTCGTCTGAAGGTGTCTCAAAATTTGCCAGTCGTATTTTTAGAAATAAGACTTCCCAATCTCAAGTCCCTAATTCATCTAATCCAGTATCTGTCGCTAATGGTTCTACAAACCCTTCGTCAAAATATAAACTTGTCTGTTGGAATTGTACTCGGATAGGACATTCATTTAGAAATTGTAGAGCTCCTAGAAGAATCTTTTGTTTTTAGTTGTGGTCACAAAGAGTAACGCGCTTGGCTTGTCCATCCTGTACAAAAAACGAATAAAGAAGCAGAAGATGTGTAGCCAACTTCATGCTTTCAGTCGAAAGGCTACCATTATGCCGAATAACAAAAAACAATTATTCAATAAAGATGAGTGGTCGGAATGGCTTCTCGTTATCAAAATTTTTTTGTAGGAATAATGTTTCACCTAATACTAGTGTTTTATTTGAGAAAAGATCTTATGACAATCGTCTTTATATATTAGTAAAATTGTTTGATAACGATATATCAGGCTTATTAGATTCTGGTTGTACTACCTCTATTGTCGGATCCCTTGCTATCCCGTTAATAAAAAAGTGGAATTTGACTATTTTTAAATCCAGTCGGAAAGGAATGTCTACTGCAGACGGATCGTTAAAATTAATAGAAGGATCAGTTGATCTACCTATTCGTATTGGAACCGAATGCCGCGTTTTAAATGCGTTGGTTGTACCTTCGTTACCCCATGCATTCATTTTTGGAAGTGATTTCGCGAAATTATTTGGTGTAATAGCAGACTTTAAGAATGATTCTTGGTTTATTCAGAATGAAATAGGAAACCACATCCCTTACGTAGGTCAATCCGAAGTAACCTTGAGCTGTAACGATTATTTATTTGGTATAGATGACTTGTCGTCAGTCCAGAGAAATCAAGCTCAAGCGATGATTAATTCTTTTAACGAGATTAATAGCGAGAATAGATTAGGCTGTACTAATAAGATAGAGATGGTTATTAATACAGGAGACGCTAAACCAGTTCGCAAAAACCGTACGTCATGTCACCATTTATGAGTGATAAGTTAAATCAAGAATGGGATGAAATGCTTCGTCTAGGAGTGGTTGAACCATGCCAATCCCCTTGATCCTCACCTGTGCTCCACGTGAAAAAGAAAACTAGTGACGAGTATAGGTTTTGCTTCGATGGTAGAATGTTAAACGATGTCACCGAACATGATAGCTACCCATTACCTAATGTCAATCACATTTTAAACATGCTTAGAGGCGCGAATTATATTTCTAATCTAGATTTGAGAAAGAGTTTGTGGCAAATTCCTCTGTCAAACGATTCCAAAGATAAGACCGTATTTAGCATTGTGTCTGGAGGACAGTATCGATTCACTCGTGTACCATTTGGCTTACGAAGTAGTTCTCAGACCCAACAAAGGCTTATTGATAGTATTTTTGGAGCTCGTTATGAACCTTTCGTGTTCTGTTATTTAGACGATATGATATTGACTTCATCTACGTTTGACGAACATTTAAAACTCCTTGAAAACGTTAGAGAACGTCTCAAAGAAGCAAACCTAACTATAAATCTAAACAAATGTGAATTTTTAAAAGATCTTTAAAATTTCTCGGATATATTGTAGGCTCTAATTTCCTCCGTACTGATCCTGATAAAGTATCAGCCATGGCAAATTTTCCTCGTCCGAAGACTACCACTGAGGTTAAGCGATTTCTTGGTATGTGCGAATGGTATCGGCGGTTTATTCAAAATTTTTCTTTGTTGGTATCACCTATTAATGATTTAGTTAAGAAGAAAAAAAAAGGACAAAATATTGATTGGGACTCTCGTGCTGAATCTGCATTCTTACAGATAAAACAAGCTTTAGTTCCAGCTCCTTTGTTGTCGCAGCCAGACTATTCGGTTAAGTTCATTATCGAATGTGATGCTAGCGATACAGGTCTCGGTGCTGTTTTAACCCAAAATTTAGATGGAGCATAACATGTCATTTTATATGCCAGCAAGACTCTTAATAGAGCAGAACGGAATTATTCAGTTACAGAAAGGGAATGCCTTGCTGTGATTTTTGCAATCAAAAAATGTCGACCCTGGGTGGAAGGAACTCATTTCACTGTTATAACCGACCATTATTCTTTATTGTGGTTAAAGAATATTCAAAATCTTAGTGAAAAGTTAGCCAGATGGGCTGTACGTTTGAAACAACATACTTTTGATTTGGTACATCGAAAGAGAAAATTCAATGTCGTTCCTGACTGTCTCAGTCGTGCTGTGCCAGTAACAGATACTGTTGTTAATTTAATTGAAGTGAAATTAGGTGACCTAGATTCTTCGTACATCTCTTTGAGAGAAAATATTTTAGCCTCCCCAGAAAATTACCCTCGATTCAAAGTAGAAAACAATTTTGTCTTTAAATTTTTTCATCTAAATTACCTTTGTCATCAAATCTTATTGAATGGAAATATTTAGTGCCTAAAGCACAACGAAATTCTATAATTCGTTCCTGTCATGATCTTTCCATAGCAGGACATTTTGGTTTTGCAAAGACTATGGCTAGAATTCAAGAACAATATTACTGGCCTAAGATGAATCTAGATGTATTGAAGTTCTGTCGTAGATGTTTGACTTGTGGTGCTCAAAAATCATCGAATACCGCTCCACTTGGTATTATAGGAAATGAGAAGTTAGTGAAATTTCCATTCCAAATTATAGCCATTGATCTCATGGGTCCGTTTCCCCTTTCTAAACTTGGTCATAAATGGTTAATGGTTGTGGGAGATTGGTTCTTCAAATATACAATTTTATTCCCACTACGTAGTGCTAAAGCTCATGTTATAGAACGTATAATAGAAGAAAGAGTGTTTCTTGTATTTGGATCGCCACAATATATTATTTGCGATAACGGTTCCCAATTCAAATGCCAGATTTTTAAAACTCTTTGCGATAAATATGAAATAATCAAGATTTAGTTTACCACTGTTTATTCCCCTCAGTGTAACTTTGTAGAAAGAATCAACAAGACAGTAGGTAGTGCAATTCGTTCATATGTTCTTGAACATGATATGTGGGATATAGAAGTACCACAAATTCAGTATGCCATAAATTTAGCAAAACACCAATCTACAAGATATTCTCCAAATTTCCTAGTCTTTGGCCGCAGTGTTTCGATTAGTGGCGATTTCTATGGTAAAGATGGTGATTTGTTAGATGACGTAGAAGTTTGTCCAGGCAGTAGGCCATTGTATGTCTCAGATCGTCAAGGTCTTAGTAAATTTTTAAAGAAGTACGTGCTAAGCTACATCTAGCTTATGAAAAGGCAAGTCGTCTTTATAATTTAAGGCGCAGACACTTGTCATTTGAAGTTGGTGATAAGGTCTGGAGAATAAATAAAGTTTTGTCAAGTGCGAGTGAAAAGTTTACTGCTAAACTTGCACCTAAATTCGTGTTGTGTACGATTCAAAAAAAGATTTCAAATTTAGTATATGAGTTGTGTAATATAGATGGTTCGAAAGCAGGTAGATGGCATGTGAAAGATCTCAAGCCTTATTCTGCTTCAGTTGATGAAAGTGATGATGAAAATGACTCATCAAAAGTTTAAGTTATATGTAATTAGTAGTTAATTAGGACAATTAATGTCGTGTGATTATCTGGTTCGTTAGTTGTCAAACTTTAGTTGTTGTAGGTTATATTTTGGTCCATGAAATTTTGAAGTTGCATGTTCGTAAAGAGAGTTATAAGTAGTAACAAATTACTTCATTTTAGGTTTAGGATAATTGATAACAAGTAGACGTATTGCGTTTACAGTGATTGGTTATTCCCTTTTTGAAGATTAAGCATAAGTCCTCGATAGGAAGAGATTGCATTAGCTATGATTGCTTATGACCTGGATAGAGGTCTGAAGTAGACTAATTTTAGATGTCTAAGACAACAAAGTTATGAAGTAATTAATCTTTACAACGGTTTGTTTTATAGGTAATTAATTACGATTTTTAATAAAGTATATTGCAGTGCAACTTCCGTAATCTACAATGCAACTTCCGTAATCTACAATCCAACTTCAGTAATCTACAAAGGTTCTAATGGAATATTAAGATTATTCTACTTAGTTGATGTGTAAATAATTTATCAACATGGAAATTCTTTTCGTACAAAAATTGTAAGCAAATTTGTTGGATAGTGCCGACACGTGACAGAATGCTGACGTCGCAACAAGTGCTGACAGGTTGTTAGGTCGTTGACGCCGGTGGGTAAGCCCATTTGATTTCCTGAAATTTTTGCTGCATGTGTCGTATTTTATTTCGTATACACATATATGAATTGACGTAATACGTAATTGCTCATTTGTAAATTACTTTATGCTTTGATGTGCATATACCCTCCCATACAGATAATTTAGCAACCTTGTAACGTATTTTTTTTCTTGTTGCACCAAGCCTAATAAATTAATAATAAAACAGATAAATTTTAAAGCATTTAATTCGTAAATATTCAGCCAATAAAAAGTAAAGTATAATATTCCCAATAACACATAGAATCTAGGAGATTTATATTCTGTGGCTTGTTGCCAAGCGTAGTCCAGTTAATTATGAGCACTTTTGTTTCCAACGTCGAAGAATCAAGTCGCTTTTTGTAGACTAGAGATAAAAGTCAAGATGGCTCGACTAAAACACGAGGCGTCTAATAGAGTCAGAAAGAAGAACTTGAGTTGAGAACATGGAACAATAATATACATCATTTAAGACAGTTGGTATAGATTAATATTATAAATTAAACTAATATATTTCACTTTAGTGCAATATCTAATGGACATATCTACAACAACAATTTTCAATGTTAAATTATAATAAATTTTCGTCGCAATAATTTAAAGCAGGCAGTTATGGTTTCGTTCTACCTATTTAATACGCCGCATAGAAATGGTTTATTCAACAAAGAATCTTGGTACTTCAAACTTACAGATGATTAATACGCTGGAAAAATACAACAGCTGACGTCATGATTTTGCACCTGCAATTTATTTGGATACACGTGAGTGTTTGAAACTTTCCGTAACTTTGAAAGTATTATAAATTATTATGAGATTTCCTACGTTGATTATTAAAATAACACAAATTTAAAGTAGTTTTTTAAAGTTAATAACACACCGAATAAATTTTTAGTTTATCAGTTATTTGTACACGCATTCAATGTGTGTCAAGATATTTAGAATGACAACTTGTGTCAGATAAAAAATAGTATAGATTCTGTTTCCTAATCTAGACGCCAAATGCAGTTTTGATTTAATTTTCACATTTTGCTTAAAAACAATTAAGGTCATGTAAAAGCTTTCTATTGGTGCTGATATTCGTGTATATTTTTTGTGTAGACAACAGTTAAATTTGAATAGTTGCATTTTATGATCGTTATTTTTCTGATGATCAATCTTTGTTGTAAATGGTCAAGGAAGCGCTTCAATGATTATAGTAAAAATAAAATCTTGTGATATGAACAAATAAATTATGATATGTTTGCTTAAACTAAAATTTTATAGAAATGATTAATTTATAAATATTTATTTAGAAGGTTAAACTTCACTAAAATTCTTTTATAAAAAAATTAATGACAAGATAGTAAGCATATATATTACAGTCACATGTATATATATCCGATTTCTACATATGAATAGAATTCATTTTGTTTCATTTGAATGAAGTTTTATTATTCTACATTTAAATTAAGAAAAAGAAAACTAGAGCAAACCCTCATTAAGTAAAAAGACAGAATAATGAAAATGAATCCTTTAGTATTTCACAGATGTTTAAATTCATTTACTCTATTTTTGGCATATGCTTTTGAAGACACAAATGGTGTCCATGTGGTGTTTTTGTTTGTTCACAGGTAAAGCTGAGACAACTGTTTGACATCTGGTGGTTGAGGTTTTGGTAAGTGTGTGATAAAGAGTGAAATTCAAATTTTATGGCTATGATAGTGGTGTTAAGATAAGGTTTCGCATTTCCTTTACAAACACAGTTAAATTTTGTTGGCACTTGTATTAAAAATACGGTGGCGCCTATTAAAAATATTTTGGTCGATTATCCACCCATGACCCATGCTCATGATCTACCCAGAGCTAACACTCTACTAGCCGTTTAACCCCTAAGAGTTTTCTTTGTCTAAAGCCGTTTTCCATCTGACACTACCCTGGGCTTGGAGTCTAAAGAAGAAAATCTCGACCTAGTGACATCAGATTAAAAATAGAGAGTTTTAGTATATAGCTGATAGTCACGAGGATAAAGGGTAATAAACTTACAAAAGTTTTAATTACCCCCGTTTTTTATTTAAAACTATTACTATTACACTTGCGCTCGCAACGTGGGGCTGGAAATTCATTTAGAGGCTGGAAATTCACTTAGAGGCTGGAACATTTAGTAGTTATTTTCATCACACTTATATTCACCGACTGAGGTTTGCTTTGATATTAGTAACGTCTTCTTTTAGTTTCATTTTTGTTAAAGTTTGTTACAGTTTATAGTGAGTTCTTCTTTATATAGTTAGGACATTCGTTTGTTTGAGATTTCATCTTCAAAAATTTTATAATTGAGTTACGTTAGAGGTATTCTGATATTTAATTATGGCAGAAACTTATAGCATCGTACATTTACTTAAAAATGAGTTAGAATATGAATTGAACATTAGAGGCATTGAAAATTCAAGACCAGTTTCAGATAAAAGGAAAATTTTAGCAAGGTTGTTGGCCAAAGAAACAGATAAACCCGGTTGTTTGATAGATTCTTCAAGTTATAAAGTAGATTTCAAAGTAGAGAAAGAAGAGATTGAGTCTAGTATAGAGTCAGTTAAAACGTTTTGTTAGAATTTATGGATGATCCCGCTGAGTCAATTTTTAAAAGGATAAGGTCAAGATTAGTACATCTTACAGGTAGAATTCAACGGTTAAAGCTCCTAAAGAAAATTTTGAGGAAATTGTGTTATTTAAAATGAAAGTTTGGCTACTATTCTTGTTGTGGAAGCAGATCTGCATGAGAAATTAAATAAGGGTACGAGTTCAAATCATAAAGATATTAATATAAATCCTATTGCTGCATCTAATGTGCCCATTCCAACGGTTACATATGTCACACAGTCAGTCCCTATTGGATCTTGGTCGATAAAATATTCAGGAAACCCATCTCTTATATCAATTTTTAGAAAACATTAGTGACATTGCACAGTCCCGAAAGGTATCTGAAATGGAATTGTTTAATTCTGCAGTTGAATTGTTTACCGGTGATGCCTTAGTATGGTATCGTTGCGTTCGTAGTTCATTAACAGATTGGAGTTCGTTGGTTAGTAGACTAAAGGAAGATTTCTTGCCAGCACATCCTGAAGACGATATTTGGGAAAAAATCAAAATAGATTACAGAGGAATGGTGAATCAGTTGTATTGTTCATTGCTAATATGGAAAATTTGTTTAACCGATTACCTATTATTCCTGCAGAACACACTAAAGTTAGAATAGTCAAGAAAAATTTATTGCCATATTTCATTCAGCATCTTGCTCTTACAGAGATAGAGGATATTAGTACGTTAGTTAAATTGTGTAAGAAGTTAGAAGAAGCTTCTTTAAGTAAACATAAGTCTGTTTCAGTTGCACCATATAGTCACAAGCAGCCTATTAATTATTTTAATCCACGTTTTAGAAACAAAACCCCTAGTTCATTTCAGAATGCTTCAAGTCGTGTTTATACCCCTACATCTTCACATTCCCAGTACAAGTTCTTAATTCTGCTACCCCAATGACAGAAAAGAGTGGAGTAGGTAACTCATTTATTAAGCATAAATTGGTATGTTGGAATTGTTCACGTTATGGACATACTTTCAGTGTCTGTAGATCTTTCAAGAGATTATTTTGTTATGGTTGTGGTCGTAAAGGAGTGACTAGTATCACTTGTCCGTCGTGTCCAACTCAACGAGTAGAGGAACAGAAGTTGAGTAGCGAAATTCCTGTTTCTAGATAAAATGATAAAGTTATTTGATATGGATGTTACGAGTTTATTCGATTTTGGATGTATTACATCGATAGTAGGTTCATCTTTTAGTCTTATTAGTTATGTTTGTTGGTCGATTAATGGTACACTAGTTTTACTGTTGAAATATAGTTTTGAAGATTGCTCTTGTGCATGAGCACGTTTTGGTTTAGTTTGATTGGTTTTGAGTAGCAATTTTTATGGTCGCGTTACAACGTAGTATGTTGAGTTAAGTTAGATCTATGCGAGACTTGTTGTGGTTCATCGTGTAGCGTTATGTTAGTCTAGGCGAAACTCCGGAAGGGTTGGTCGCTCAGCGTTATGTCAGTCTATGCGAGGGTCGTGGTAAGTTTGTCGCTTTAGCAGTTTTGGCATCGTCACTTGAGATTATTTGAAGTCGGTTATGATGTGATTCGTTTTGCTTATTTAGTTTGTCAGTCTAGATGAGACTCAGAGAAGAGTTTGTCATTCTAGCAATTTTGTTTATAAGTCTAGGTGAGGCTCATAGAGGAGCTTGTCATACTAGCAAATTTATGCGTTGTGAAGCACTTTAGTTTATATCGACAGTTTGATTATGGGTAGAGTAAGCGTGTACCAGAACATTTATTAATAGTTATCATGAAGTAAAGTAGAAAATAATTTCGTATTCAAATTCCCCTTTTCATTTATCCGTATCTTCAAATTTAAGTCTAAGAAAATGTTTAGTATCGATAATTCTGCGACAGATGAAGGTGAAAATGAAGATGATAAAATGTTTCTGATCCTTAAGTACGTCTAATTATAGTTGATGTCAGTAGTAATTCTTTTGGTCCATGTTTTAAATTCTTAAGTAGGACAAGATTAAAGTTAGTGAAATTTTTGATTTGTTTAAAGTAATTTTGTTTTAGTAGTAATAGAGCTTAATATGTTTGTTGATTTAGATGTTGCATGTGTTAAATGACGACAAAGATGTGTTAAATGACGACAAAGATGTGTTAAATGATAATTTTTGATGACGACAAGGATATGTTTATGGATTTTGAATGATGATATATTTTTTTGAGGTGTTTGAGAGTGCAGCATATGTTGAGAAATGTTGCAGTATATAGAGATGAATATGTATTCGGTGAAGAGGTGCGTATTCAGTTATGAGGTACATGATGGAGATTACAGAGAGTGTTTAGTAAAGTGTTGAGTATAGTTATATAGTTAGAGTGTGATAGAGTATTAAGCATTAAAGGAATGCTTGAGTTTTGGTTTAGTAGTTTGAGACTAGGCCTGATGTGCTTATTTTTATTGAGAGTGTGCATGAGCTAAGAGAGTTCATGAAGAGTTTTTTTTGTGAGTTGCTGGTGGATGTCTCCCAGTAGGCTCAAAGCATGATTTATTAGTGGTTTTGGAGTTCTTTGGTGATGAATCACTGATGTTGTAGAATTTTTGAGAGATATAGTTAAGTCTGTAGCATAGTAGTCGTACAGATAATGTTGTGAGGTGCTCACTCAAAGATCAAAGGTATCTTGTTGATGAATAAGTATTGTTAATACTTTGTCTGTTTCTCGAGTGTTAGAGATTTGTTTCGTGAATGGACTTCGTAAATAACAGCTTTTGGTACTTGTTAAATTCATCGATTAGTTTAAATGTAATTAGCACTTGGAAAGTTATGTACATAAATCCTTAAGACAGATATAGTAAATTAGAGAAGAGTATTCGTTGTACAGATTTTTGTTTAATAGTAATTTTGTTATACATTCGATTTTGTTTATTACAGTTCTAATTTATAGAAAAATATTTTCGCTTCAGGTAAAATTTTTTACTTTGATATGGTTGTTGCGTTTGTAACTATAGATGACATGCATCCACTGAGTGTTAGATTCCCTAAATATTCTTAACTGATTGACGTATATACTGATTATGACTTCCCGAATTTGTCCCTTTATAGGCGTGTAGTACGCGCAGTTACTAATCACTCAATCCCATGCATTAATATTCCCCATATCAATTAGTGAATGATTCTGTTTTTTTGTTAAACTCATCGTTAGTTATAGTTAAAGTTTGTGCTGTTTTGTTGTGAGTTGTTAGAGGTTTATACAGTTAATGAGAGTAATTTTGAAGTTTCAGTCAAAATTTTTTAGAAAAATTCTTCCATACCTCGAATTTTTTCTCTTGGGAAGAGGCTGTGTAACGTATTTTTTTCTTGTTGCACCAAGCCTAATAAATTAATAATAAAACAGATAAATTTTAAAGCATTTAATTCGTAAATATTCAGCCAATAAAAAGTAAAGTATAATATTCCCAATAACACATAGAATCTAGGAGATTTATATTCTGTGGCTTGTTGCCAAGCGTAGTCCAGTTAATTATGAGCACTTTTGTTTCCAACGTCGAAGAATCAAGTCGCTTTTGTAGACTAGAGATAAAAGTCAAGATGGCTCGACTAAAACACGAGGCGTCTAATAGAGTCAGAAAGAAGAACTTGAGTTGAGAACATGGAACAATAATATACATCATTTAAGACAGTTGGTATAGATTAATATTATAAATTAAACTAATATATTTCACTTTAGTGCAATATCTAATGGACATATCTACAACAACAATTTTCAATGTTAAATTATAATAAATTTTCGTCGCAATAATTTAAAGCAGGCAGTTATGGTTTCGTTCTATCTATTTAATACGCCGCATAGAAATGGTTTATTCAACAAAGAATCTTGGTACTTCAAACTTACAGATGATTAATACGCTGGAAAAATACAACAGCTGACGTCATGATTTTGCACCTGCAATTTATTTGGATACACGTGAGTGTTTGAAACTTTTCGTAACTTTGAAAGTATTATAAATTATTATGAGATTTCCTACGTTGATTATTAAAATAACACAAATTTAAAGTAGTTTTTTAAAGTTAATAACACACCGAATAAATTTTTAGTTTATCAGTTATTTGTACACGCATTCAATGTGTGTCAAGATATTTAGAATGACAACTTGTGTCAGATAAAAAAAATAGTATAGATTCTGTTTCCTAATCTAGACGCCAAATGCAGTTTTGATTTAATTTTCACATTTTGCTTAAAACAATTAAGGTCATGTAAAAGCTTTTTATTGGTGCTGATATTCGTGTATATTTTTGTGTAGACAACAGTTAAATTTGAATAGTTGCATTTTATGATCGTTATTTTTCTGATGATCAATCTTTGTTGTAAATGGTCAAGGAAGCGCTTCAATGATTATAGTAAAAATAAAATCTTGTGATATGAACAAATAAATTATGATATGTTTGCTTAAACTAAAATTTTATAGAAATGATTAATTTATAAATATTTATTTAGAAGGTTAAACTTCACTAAAATTCTTTTATAAAAAAATTAATGACAAGATAGTAAGCATATATATTGCAGTCACATGTATACATATCCGATTTCTACATATGAATAGAATTCATTTTGTTTCATTTGAATGAAGTTTTATTATTCTACATTTAAATTAAGAAAAAGAAAACTAGAGCAAACCCTCATTAAGTAAAAGACAGAATAATGAAAATGAATCCTTTAGTATTTCACAGATGTTTAAATTCATTTACTCTATTTTTGGCATATGCTTTTGAGGACACAAATGGTGTCCATGTGGTGTTTTGTTTGTTCACAGGTAAAGCTGAGACAACTGTTTGACATCTGGTGGTTGAGGTTTTGGTAAGTGTGTGATAAAGAGTGAAATTCAAATTTTATGGCTATGATAGTGGTGTTAAGATAAGGTTTCCGCATTTCCTTATACAAACACAGTTAAATTTTGTTGGCACTTGTATTAAAAATACGGTGGCGCCTATTAAAAATATTTTGGTCGATTATCCACCCATGACCCATGCTCATGATCTACCCAGAGCTAACACTCTACTAGCCGTTTAACCCCTAAGAGTTTTCTTTGTCTAAAGCCGTTTTCCATCTGACACTACCCTGGGCTTGGAGTCTAAAGAAGAAAATCTCGACCTAGTGACATCAGATTAAAAATAGAGAGTTTTAGTATATAGCTGATAGTCACGAGGATAAAGGGTAATAAACTTACAAAAGTTTTAATTACCCCCGTTTTTTATTTAAAACTAAAACTATTACAACCTATTTATTAATAGAAAGAAGCTTAACTTTTAACGGTTCAATATTTAAAATGTATAGAATGATTTTATTTAATTTAGAAGTCATTTTTTTTTCAAACTATGTATAAAAAGATATTAAGTTACATCAATGATAGCAACATGTTGTTTGCAGCATTTGTTTAACAAAATGTTATTTCTTATCTTGTTTACCGAAACCTTATTTCAACATGTTGTTTACGTGCCTTCATTCTAACAAATGAAATTTTGATTTGAGACTAATTAACAAATACATTATTGCATGTATAAAAATTTGAATTTCTTGTACAGTTCTCGTAGCGCTACTCCGAACTACTAAGTATAAATGAATATTGTTAAATGAAATACAGACTTCAATTAAAATTCAGTAGACATAAAAATTTAATTTTACATCTTTATTGAGTAACGTAATAATTATATTCATAAGAATTTATCTTTGTCGAGTTGCATTATCATGTACATAATTGTTTAATATGAGAATATAGAAACCTTTTTTTCTTCAGTTCATTTTTTCATGAATATTTAATTTCCCCAAAGATTTTATGACTACTAAAGCAATTAATATAACGATTCAGTGATAAGTATTTGAAACAAAATTAAGGACTTTGTATAGTCACAGAATTATTAAATAAATTATATGTTTGCTAGTAGTAATTATGTTTCAGAGCCATCCTAGAGCTTTGTTAGAGCAGAAAGAAAAGTAAGTAACATATTTGTGACAATCAATCTTGTATTTGAAGTGGTTTGCAATAATATAGGTTTCCAAATTTTCCCTTTAAGCAAATTCGTTTAGTCAATTGCTTTATAAAAAATTTAGGTGGCGTCCTTTATCTTATTTTTTTTTAACTTTAATTAAATCTACTGATCCAATCTCATGCGAGCGTGCGTTAAAAGCTCAGCTAGCTACAAGTTATAAGAGTTTTCTTTTTCTAAAAGCCGATTGTCATCCAACTTTACATTGGGCTTATTACAATTTACAAGAATTCTCGATAGGTATAGAAAATCAACCACGATTTTTTTGATAACTTACACTAACGCCCATGGTCTAGGGCGTGATCGAAGGTTGATTAGAATTTTAGATTACACTATTTCTGTTTTTTATCCACGCACAAGCAGCTACATTTAATCAGGCTATTCTTAAAATTGAGGCTGAGAATATTTCCGCTCCTGAAGTTGCAAAACAAATACATCAATTGAAAGAAAGTTTAATTTTAAAACAAAAGACTCAATTTCTTTCACACGCTGTTAGAAATTTAGTAGCTGAGTTACAAGAAAGAGGTGAAGCTGACAAAGAATATGAAAGGAAAATTGCTTCTGATTTTTATCAAACTTGTCTTGATTACCTAGAACAATGGACACCTCATATCAAGATTTGAACATTTTCGATTGGGCTTGTTTGACGAAAATACCAGAATGGAACGACATTGAACCGGTAATCGGTTTGTCTGTCCTCATATTTTTTCGTTAGTAGGTTTGTTTTTTAGATATTGTTCAAAAATTAAAAACAGTTCGATTTTACACCTTTCAAGGGCTGTATAAAGGTGACAGGCGTGGCGGATTACCGGTGGAGTTTGATAGTATTCTTAGAACCTCGAAGCAAATTCATATACGAAACATGAGCTCGTCTATAATTTGTTTAGGATTCCCATTTAAAGCATCGGATCAACTCTGGACACGAGCGTCTCGCGGCAGTAATGCCGTGGCTGCAATGACAGGTTAGGTTACTGTTAGAAATAGATATTATTATTAAAAAACACAAATCACTTAACACGCACATCAGAACAGTTGTTCTAAAACTATTGCATACTGTTCTGATATGCGTGTTAAGTGATTTGTGTTGTGTGTTTTTTAATAATAATATCTATTTCTAACAGTAACCTAACCTGTCATTGCAGCTACGGCATTACTGCCGCGAGACGCTCGTCTCTGGACGATTTAGAGCTTGCAAGTAATTCGAATGGATTGGTAGTATATGCGTTTCACAAACATCTTCACCGCATCTATTTTGCAAGTGAGGTTGGGTGGTAACTGCTAATTTATATTGTAGGTAATGTAATGGTTAGCAGTGCATCAGACAATTACTCACATTGGCGTTTACTATAAGAAGTTTATAATTTATATGATTCAAAGTTTGTATACAAATTACGAACACCTAATGCCAAAAGAACCCATAATATGTAATAGGAAACTATGTTTTTTAATTTATCATATCATGTAACACTATAATTATATTTAATAAGAGAAGTATACATTACATAAAGCTTAGCTTATAGTTTAAAAAGGGATGCGACGCATCACAAGCATCCGTTCAGGATTCGCCTCTGGTAGAAGCTTTGTTCTTGTTCATTTGAGAAAATGCTTTGTACAGGTACATCTATCCAAAGATAAATTCCACAAAATTCAACTCTCTACACAAGTTATTTCCATCCGCAAAATATGGTTGTGACATCTACCGTCGAATAGGGCATCTGAGTACTAGGACATCAATGAATTACCATTTCAGTATTCTGTCAACTTGTTACATTTAGTGACCCTGCCCCTGGAGACTAGGGTGCCGTACTAACCAAAAGTGAAACAATTACCTAGTATTAAATATGAATCCCACTTACTTGAGTTCTTCCAAAAAATAGCGGACAATAAATTCCTGCCTTACCGGCTGCGTGTATGTATTTATGTCATATCTATGAACCTCTCTACTTAGGACATTAATCTCGGCCAGAAACCTGTGCATATTTTAGCGCTGTATTCCTAGTTCGCGACTTGCCGCTAGGGAAATGTAAGGCGACTTTTACATGCAGTCTTATGGAGCATCCATTATTTTTCTCATAATTATAAATTTGGATTTTATTCAAAATTTCAGTCATTGGAAGTTGAAACATACACAGATTCTTAACAATTACCAATTTAATACTCCCGTATTCCTATAAAAATTTCAAAAATAGAAAATTGACCTTGCTTTTCAGTGGCAACATTATTAGCTAGAGATTATTTGTCACAGTTTTATAGTATTGCAGAATAGGAAGGTTAACGTCTTAAGTAGAGGGGTTCATAGTCATATCACATTTTACGTGGTCAACCTACCTATATTATTTATATAGAAATTGCTTCTTTTGTAAAATCTAAAATGGTTTACAAGATAATTGTGTAATAGATAGCTCAACTAGACCACATTTTAAAGCATTTTGTCAGCTGTAAAGTAATAACAAATCTAATTACTGCGATATGTGGTATTTTCTTAGTCAGTCACATAGACATAAAACTATTTTGCAACCTTTTTCCTTTTATAATAACAAACACTTAATTAACTATAAACTAAAATATTGTCATGGCTAAAATTAGTGACGAGAATTTGAACTTTAAATAATAACCAATTTAAAGCAAAGCTTAAGCTCCAAAAACGTAAGGAAACCTTAAACTTGGCTACGTCAGCTTAAAAGTCATGTTGTGTTACTCGAATCCGCATAAAACGTCGACAAATCGAATTATAATGAAGTGGTGAATACTAGCATAATTTGCAAACAATCATACTTCAGCTCAAAGTTCACCATTATGCCGAGAACATGATTCATTCCAACTATAATTTGTGGGCCGTGTTTTAAAATAAATATTTCCAGTAATATAAGCTTAAATAAAAGCTTTACCGTCGCTGTAGCACAAGGGGTGCTAAAATTAAGGGTCACATTGAAAAAGGGATCAATAATAGCCCGGCCGTTGCTAGTCGCATCTGTTGGGTGCGGTCGAGGAAGCAAGTAGGGATGTGAGAGTTAGTAATCAATGCATATTTTGTACTACCCTTTGCTAAAAGTTGAATAGGGTGAATAAAAGAGCGAGGGCTGCAATTAAGCTTGTATAGATGACATTTCACACAGCATATTATCCTAATAAATACTTGTTTGCTTACAATACTGGAATAAAATTTGAATATGAAAATTAAAACTTTCTCATGTAATAGGATTGCACTGCGCATTTATCTTTGTGACCGATCTTTCTATTATGTAAAGGGGCGTTCATTTAAATATGTTAGTTCAGGAGAGGCATATTAAAAATTATGATGTTATACTTGGTGTTATATAAAAAGTCAGCTTTTAGTATGGGAATGTTGCATTGCGCGTTCGATTTTTTTATAAACATTTCACTTGCCGGTCTGAGATGCATTAGTATTTGCAGAAATGATCATTGCCTGTTGTATCCATTTGAATTTGGAATTCTCACAACTACGAGAGATGATATGATAAGCAGAGGCGTTTCGAGCCTATCGAGCCGTTCAATGTGGCGTCGACGCTCACATACATACCTTGAAATAAGGTGTTCATAACATAAAGTACTGTACTTATATAAATAACAAATCAATAACTTACACTTTTATTAAGCAAGAAGCAAGAAGCATCTGAACCGTTTTTCAAAAAATAATTGTTAAATATGATTCATGTGATGTCCCAGTAATTAAATAATTTGGCGCATAGTTAATTTAATATTGCATATCCCGTACTGTTTCCAGGGTTATTTTACGTGTACTAGCAAGTCCAACTCCCTTACAATTTAAACGATTAATTGCTTAACATCCTGTAAAATCTTATTCAATATTCAGTTATAAAATTTACTTCGAATTTATTTCAAGTTTGCCGTAAAATGTCCCTTATTATTATCATTAAAAAAGTTAAATATTATGAATCTATTGTATTTTGATAACGTGCTAAACCTCGGGTTTTATTTGTTATAAAGTATGAGAATTTATTTTGGTTATCAAAGGTTAAAAATGTGCATTTCTTCAATTGGCTTTGTTATTACATGCAATTATACTTTAAATATAGCAAACTGACCCTACCCTTTCAGTATAATATTAAAATCTTGTATTATTCTTAAAGGTTATAATACGTTTAAAAACGTGGTTTTTGATTATTAAGACATTTGTTTCAGAAACATCACATTTATTTAGCGACATGTTTTATCAAATGGGGTTTCCCTTATCAGTTGTTGTGGTTTTGAGTTTCTAATGTGGATTATTTAAGAGATTTGTTGTGAAACTATTATTTTAAATCCATATAATGACTATAACAATTCAAATTAAGAGATATTCTATAAAAATTCACTGAAAGATTTATAACATGGAAGTTTGAAATTAGTTTGTACTAAGCGGTTGCTTTGAGAGATGGAATTGAAAAACGAAGTTATTTACGGCGATTGGTGCTACATTACCATTAACTACTTCAATTCACCTCTACGTAATATATAACGTAATATATATATATATATATATATATATATATATATATACATATATACAGGGTGAATGGTATCGTTCGTGCAAAAATGAACTCCGAGATAGTACACTTAATTTGCAACAAAAATTGTTAATATGACCCCTGTCCTATCTCTATTGGTTTAGGAGATATGATTTTTTCTAGTCTGTTTCTTAATAACGCGACTTCTTGCAGTAAAAGTTAAATTTCTGGGCTTCTGCTGCAAATAACTAGATAAACAATCCGATTTTCATAAACTACATTAAATTTCCTATAAAGAACAACTATTTCGATTTTTTTAATTTTAAAAGAAACATTTATTATAAAGCATTAAAAGGTAAAAAATTACAAAGGAAATTTTTTTAACAAAGTTTAAAGTAATATTACAGCGAAATTATTTTATCTACAAATGAGCAAATGTCACAAAAACAACTTCACTTCATATGGTTTGCAGTAGTGCAAAACATTTTCTATTTGATTTTTAATTTATTAAATTATTGCCTTCGTAATGCCGGAAAACCTTGTTCGATCATAAGATAATCAAGGCAGTGCGAATAGAAAACAAAAATGTACAGTAATTTTAAGAACACAGATACGTACATAGCATGTAGTTGTCTAATTGACAGTGTGAAGCATTGTCACTAATTAGACAGTTGTATTCCTATAAATCTTTGATACGTACTAAATTACTATCTAAGATGCCTGCTCGTTATAGCAATAGAGAATATGCAGATATGCATTGCATTTATGATTTTTGTAATGGTAATGCTACAAGAGCACGGGAGGAATATCAACGTCGGTTCCCAAATCGTCCGATTCCCAGTCGCAATGTGTTTGCAAGAACGCACCAATGGTTCCTTGATGGAGGAGCATTTCAAGTAACTAATGAAAGGGGGCAAGATCTGGACGTTGAAATTGACGAGTTTGTCTTGGATCGAGTGGAACAAGACCCTACAACTTCTACACGTCATATTGCAAGAGAGGTTATAGTTTTGCAATGGTAGTAGTAGATGTTCTGCACAAGAATAATATTCGTCCTTTTCACTTTACACCTGTTTAAGCTCTGGAAGGCGGAGGCCAAGATTTCCAACAAAGGTTGATGTTCTGCCGTTTGTTATTAGCACGGGATATTGTGGAGCGCCATTTCTTTCGAAAAATACTGTGGTCTGATGAGTCCCTCTTTACGCACGCTGGCGTTCTAAATCTCCACAATCACCACTATTATGCCGATGAAAACCCTCATGCGATAAGACAGAAATCGTTCCAATGCAGATACAGCCTAAATATGTGGGCGGGTGTGATAGGAAACACCCTTATAGGCCCCTATATTTTCGAAAGAAACCTCAATGGAGAAGTGTATTTGGACTTTCTTAAAAATTAACTACCCCTATTGTCGGAAGATGCCCTTTTAGAAGTTCGTAGAGATATCTTTTTTCAACATGACGGGGCTCCTCCTCATTACACACGTGGTATCCGCCAGTTTCTAAACGAACAGTACGCAAGGTGGATTGGTAGAGGAGGACCGATTCCGTAGCCAGCAAGATCGCCTGACTTGAATTCCATGGATTACTTTGTATGGGGCTTTTTAAAAGAATACGTATACATTACATGTGATTTTCCAATGCTCCACCCGAAGGTACTACATTGGCCAGGAAGCGAGTTTTTTTTACCTGGAAAATTTGGATTTTTGCCGAACCCTTGCTGTTCCAAGCAAGGTAGGGATCTTTAACGTGCGTGACAACACTCACACACGGGACCTCCATTTTACCTCTCATCCGAACGAGGGTGTATTTTTGTGAAAAATGCTCGCCTAACATTTTTCAAGCGGACCGTGTCGGGATTCGAACCCGGAACCTTGAGCGTAGTAGTCACACACATACCGCTACGCCACGGAGCCGCCTAGAATACGTATACAGCACGGAGGTAGTCAGTTTGGAAAATTTGAGACAAAGGTTCAAAAATGAATGTCAACTCTTAAGAAAGAAGCTATCTATGAGCGTGACCGTGGTAGGTATGCGGAAAAGAGCAAGAACCTGTATCAGATGTGGTGGTCAGCATTTTGAACAATACAAATAAAATTTAATTTATCAAATTATTGTCTCCGTAATACCGGAAAAACATTGTGGGATCATTAGATAATCAAGGCAGAGGGCGAATTTTAATGCGAATTGGAAACAAATATTTGTTTCCATATTTCCATACTTGATAAATTAAAAATCAAATAAAAAGTGTTTCGCACTACTGGAAACCATATGAAGTGAAGTTGTTTTTGTGACATTTGCTAATTTGTAGATAAAATAATTTCGCTGTAATATTACTTTAAACTTTGTTAAAAAAATTTCCTTTGTAATTTTTTAACTTTTAATGCTTTATAATAAATGTTTCTTTTAAAATTAAAAAAATCGAAATAGTTGTTCTTTATAGGAAATTTAATGTAGTTTATGAAAATCGGATTGTTTATCTAGTTATTTGCAGCAGAAGCCCAGAAATTTAACTTTTACTGCAAGAAGTCGCGTTATTAAGAAACAGACTAGAAAAAATCATATCTCCTAAACCAATAGAGATAGGACAGGGGTCATATTAACAATTTTTGTTGCAAATTAAGTGTACTATCTCCCAGTTCATTTTTGCACGAACGATACCATTCACCCTGTATATATATATATATAAATATATATTTATAAATATATATATATATATATATATATATATATATATATATATATATATGTACATATTATGTATTTATGTATATTTTTTCTTTACCTTTAACTATTAAACCTTTATATATTTATAATATATATATATATATATATATATATATAAATATATATATATATCTACTCAACTACTTTACGTTCTATTTCACCCGGCGTGGGTTCAATACAGAGTGAAATCTACTAGTGTCCCTCAACACGGATACTTACACGCCCTCGTGTGTAAGATGCTTGTCTACAACTAAATTTGCGTGGTCTATAAATGCCGTGCAGGTTCAGACGTTACCGTAATATTTAAACTACCATGGTTGAAGGCATTCTTATACTATTCATATGGTCAATGATGCAAATTTGAAACAAGAATAAGCGTTTACTGTATTATAACTTAGTACCTGATATTGTTCCAACTGGTGGTGTCTTCCTTGCTGTGGTGTGAAATGCAAAATGATACCCTGATGTGTTCTCTATTTAACCCGTTTCTGAATCTTTGGTTATCGAAATATGTTGCGTTGTCTACCAAAATCCTATCCATTTTCCCAACCTGAGTTCCAAATTCTCTAATTGACTGTAAAGCATGCACCGTGTTACTTCGTCTTGCCGGAAATAACTTAACAAATTTCGAAAAAACGTCCACCATCACCAATATGTGCTAATACCCCTGTTCACTAGGAATTAGGTTGCTCAAGTAATCAATGGCTACCAATTCTAATGGTCCCCTCACACTCACATTCATCGGTATATTCTGCAACAACATGTTTTTGTCTTTCCCTAAAATGCAAATTTTACACCGACTAATCCGTTCTTTAACCACAGTGATGTCGTTTCTGGTGTAAAACGCCTCTCTAAATACTAAAAATGTTTTTCTAATGCCAATATGCCCAAGTTTTACATGAATCTCGTCCACCATTTCTACAGCCTTGTTTCTGGGTAGCACCAACAGTTCTGCTTTCCCTATCCTTTTTACCACAAACTGGCCTACTACTGCAAATCCTCGGTATTCCTCCAATTTTTCAGTCGTTAATTTTTTGCGTATCGACCTTACTTCACTGTAATTCTGCGGCTCTATGAGCTTGGCGTTCGTCCACTGACCCACATTCTTGAACTCCTGCAAGGCAACTAGACAATCATTTCCGTTTTCTTTACTCGCCGCGACCTGCTGTCTACTTAAAAAATCCGCCGTAACATTTTCCTTCCCTGGTTTATGTTTAATTTCAAAATCGTACCCTTGCAACACTAGTGCCCACCTATACAACCTACTGTTCAAAAACTCTTTTTTCTTTATGAATGTCACAACCGTGTTGTCGGATTCTATCAAAAATTTCTTCCCCAATAAATAAAATCTTAATTTCTTCACTGCATATACTATCGCCAACATTTCTTTCTCTGCCGTCGCATATCTGGTTTCGCAGTCTTTTAACACCCTCGACATAAATACGATTGGTACCTCTACCCCATTCTGGATCTACACCAACTCGGCCTCTATAGCATATTTCGACGCATCCGTCCTCAAAATAAATTCGTCTTTGAAATTCGGGTACGACAACTCTTCATAAAACACACCTTTTAAATCTTGGAACGCCTTCTCTCGTTCTGCGCTCCATTTCCATCTTTCGTTTTTCTTTAACAAGCTCATCAACGGCACACACAACTCAGAATATTTCGGTATAAACCGTTTATAATAATTCAGAACCCCTAAAAACCCTCGCAATCCTCTTACATTCTTCGGTTGAGCAATATTTCTCAATTCATCAAGCCTCTTATTACAAATTTTCATCCCCTTTTCACTAATTTCAAACGCTAAATACGTGACCTGGCTCTTAAAAATTCACACTTCTCCACGTTCAACTTTAAACCTCCTTCATCCAGCCTTTGAATCACCTTTTCTAAATGTCCCATATGTTCTTGCTCGTCCCTGGAAAAAACCAATAAGTCGTCTACATAATGCGTACAGAAACACTCGTACTCGTTCAACAACTTCTGCATGGTTCTCACGAGTGCTGCCAAAGAACTACTCAAACCAAATGGAACTACAGAAAACATATAAATTTCCCCTTCAATACTAAACCCCATAAATTTCTTACTATCCTCATGCAACGGAATCAACCAAAATGAATGTTTTTTTAAATCTAACTTGCTAAAAATCTTCATCTCATACACCTTGTATAACAAATTATCCAACCCTTGTGGTTGTTCGTACTGAGCTTTTGTTATTGAATTCAACTTCCTCGCGTCCAAACAAATCCTTATATCTATCTTGTTAGGTGTAGGTACAAAAACAACGGGGTTCACATATGGAGTCTTCGCTGGTTCGATGATTCTTTCCTTTAACATCTTACTAATCTCGGCTTTAACCCTATTTCTAATCGCAAACGAAATTGGATACACCTTGGTACAAAAACCGCTGTCTTCCGTGACCTCTAACTTGTGCGTATAACTCTTCGCAAATCTCGGTTCGTCATTAAATAACCCCACAAATCTATTAAATAATTCACCCAGCTTTTCCTTAATTTCATCACTCACTTTTCCTATCTGTCTCTCATCAATTATTTTCGCGAACAAATTACATAATCTCACATCGGCCTGTCTATAATTACTCCCCCTTTCTATTCCTAATCCTGACTTATCAATATTTTCACCGTCCCTATTTTCCGAATTAACCGTAGGCACCACCCATAACTTATCTTTATTCAATATACAAATCGATCTATCATTTCCATCTATTTTCAATCCAAAATCCTCTATAAAATCCATCCCTAATATAAAATCTAACTGTAACCCCTTTGTTACCAAGAACTCGGCTTTCCCTGCATTTTTATTCCCTACAAATATCGGTACACGAACTACCTTATAAATCGTCGTTAATTTTTTATTTATCGCAGACCATAAATTGACCCCATCAATCGTTTCCATTTGTCCCTTTAAAAATTCTGCATGTTTTATTACAATATTTTCATTAACCAGCGACAACTGTGAACCACTATCAACTAAAGCAACATATAAACAATCTCTTAATCTATATTGATAAACAACAAATTCCTTTTATTAACTGTATAACTATTCAACAATAAATCACTTAAGCTATAACGTAAATCCGTACCTAAATCCAACAACTCTGCCTTTATAAAATTGGCGTGTTTTTTTTGACTCGGTGATGCTTCGTGTACTTGTACCACCTCTATCTTGTCTAGGTCATTTTTCATAGCGCTGGTCGTTATATGTTGGACGTTTATGTCCCTGTTATTCCGGCTGTAGCTGTCACGTGTTCCGCCTCCAGTAGTACGGCCGTCACACGCGTTGTCTCCGTGTTGAATCCTATTTTGTCCCCGGTACTCGTTTCCGCGGTATTCTCTGTAAAACTGTTGTTGTCGACCACCGTCGTGTCCCCAACGATTTCGATGTCCGTTATTGAAATTCTCCTGTCGGTAGCTCTGTCCGTGTTCGTAATATGCCTGTCGTCGGCGTTCGTCATTGTAACACCGACTCCTTTCCCAATCAGTTCCGCGCGTCCTTGTCTCTAATGCCGTCGCCAAAGTCAAAACTCCTCATTACCCATAGAAACTCTCGTAGTGTCTTCACGTTTTGTACCACCACTACTTTTGTCACCTCTGGTTCCATGTGTCCTGCAAGTAATAAAACGATGTGGTCCTCCCCAATTTTGGTGTCAAATGTTGGGCCTGGTTGTATTTTTCAATCGCGTATTCTTCACGTGACCCGTTTTGTTTACTGTAATGTCCCGTGATTAAGTTAGTCCTTATGTTTGTCTGGTGCGTGTTACTCCAAAATTGTTCAATGAACAGTCGTCTGAATTCCGCGTATGTGTTGTACTGTCTTCGTATGATGTTGTGCCATTTTTCTGCGTTTCCTGTTAAAGTCGCCCCAACTATTTGTAACTTTGTCCGTTCGTTTTCTGTCTCTACAATTTCGTCTAGTTTGTCCAAAAACCCCATCGGTTGTTCTGTCCGTCGTCCTTCAAATTTCGGTAGCGCGTGTCGGTTTAGTCTAATTTGATGTCCGTAGTCCAGTCCTCCGCGTCTCCTTTCTAGGTTGTCTAACTTGTCTTGTAGCTGTCGAACTTCATTGCCAACCCTGTTCTCTAATGTCGTCGCCTTGTATGTAAGTCTTTTGTCAAGTTCTGTCTTAGCACTAACATTTTCGTGTTGTAGTGTTTCCAGCGTCTGTCCTAAATTCCGGTAACTTGTCACGTGCTTCTTGTCACATGTTTGTATCTCAGTGTCCAAATTAATACATCTCCTGTTCATGGTCTCCTGCGCCGCTTTTTCGCGTGTCTCAACTTCTACTCGTATGTCAGTCCTTGCTGCGTTCAACTCTTCCTTAAATTGTACCCGTGTGTTCTCAATCTTATCGTCTACGCGATCTACCTTTTCTTGTAACTCAGTCTTGAGTTCGTCCCTTACCTCTTGTGTCGAAGCGAGTAGATACTCTTGGGTGTCGTCTATCTTTGCCGTCAGTTCGGCGTGTGCCGTTCTAAACTCATTTCTTAGCTCCGTGTGTGATGTCTTAAAAACCGTCTGCGACTCGGCAATTTTTTTCATTAAATCAATTTTTAGTTCCGTGTGTGATGTCTTAAAATCGTCTTTTAAACTCATCAGAAACCGCATAATCTCTTGGTTTCAGGCTGTTTCTGTTCCGGTTACCTCCTGCACCGTCGCCTTGTCCGTTTTCATCCTCATCACCTCCGGTTCGACCTGCCTCGCCTCCGTTTCCTGGACATCACCCCCAGCTTCTTGCCTTTTGTGCTGTGCTGATATTTCCGCGTCGACTTCGTACATCCTTCCTGACCTCGTTATGCGTCTGTTCTCCTCGTCCGTCATCTCTGCTATCTTATTTAATCCAATTATTCTGCCAAATTTCACTACGGGCCCCACCTAAACTTTTATGTCTCTTATTTCACTAATATCTCGTCGAGTGTCTCGTTGCGTTCGCCAAATATTCTAATACACCTTAACTCGCCCCACGTTGTTGGCCGCCATATATTATGTATATATTTCTTTTACCTTTAGCTATTAAACCTTTTGTATATATATTTGTATATATATCTCTCTACTCAACTACTCTACGTTCGATTTCACCCGGCGTGGGTTTGATACAAAGTGAAATCTACTAGTGTTCCTCAACACGGATACTTACACGCCCTCGTATATAAAATCCTTGTCTACAACTAAATCAAATTTTATTAACAAACTTTATCACATAGGTACTTTACACACTTTGTTTTACAGCACACTTACTAAATTTTTTTTTGTTTTGTTTTCCCGATTTTCCGTACATAATTATGAAGACAGGCAGGGATTGTATTAATGGTGTGGGGGTTTCTCGTGCATATTGGACATTTGGGTATAATTATCATGTTTTTTTTTTAATATCAGGTTTTGATTATATCTATGCTCGTATCCTTACTCACGCCAAGTCAATCTAAAATTTTCCAATTTTCCCACCAACCCCACCGAATTTTACACGCGGTTGTCATTGTCTAATCTCGCGACCTTTCCCGCAAATTCTTTTAAGGCTGTCCAGAACGCCTTCTGGTTGACCACTTCTCCGACTTCCTCTAGGCTCTTTGGCCATGCCAGACCTAGGATAGCTAGTTTGCTATCAGCCAACCCTCGATTTCTCGCCTCAAGCGGGCAGTCGAAAAGCACGTGCTCTGCGCTTTCCGCGCCTTTGCCGCATTCGCAGCGGTCGCTGTTGGTTAAACGGCAAGCTTATACAGCAGTCCGTTGATCTATACCTTGTCGAAGGCGTTTTCGACGTCCAGGACGATGGCGACTGTGGTTAGTCCTCGGTTGTAGTTGGTGGCTATGTGGTTTATTACCCAGATGACTTGTAATGTTGCGAAGTGTTGTTGCTTAAATCCGTATTGTTCTAATCGGTCATTCAGCAGTGGTTTTAGTCTTGTCAGTAGTAAACGTTTGAAGATTTAGGATATCGTGCTCAGTAGGGAGATTGGTCTGCAGTTTTTGGCGTCCATCCTCTTCTTCCCTAGTTTTGGAATCATGACCACTATGGCCTATCTGGGCAATATTTGTGGCTGATCATGGTGTTAAAGGTTTTTGTGATGAACGCCAGCGTCTTCTTTGCGATGTGTTTTAGAGTCATGTGCGTGATTTCATCTTTTCCTGGGGTTTTCCTGTTACTTTGTCCGTTGATAGTTTGTTTTATCTCTTGCGGAGTGATGTGTTGAATATCGTTTTCTGCCGGTACTACGGCTGTATCTATAAAGTTGGTGAATGTATTGTCGGTTGTTGGGTTTTCTGAAAACGTTTTGTGAAGAACTTCTGCGATTTTGGCTGCTTGTTCTTCGGCGCAGTACATCGTTTCGTTTTCTACTTGTAGCGGAGCGGGGTCAGGGTTGTTCCGTATCATAAGTCGATGGTTTAGTCTGTACAAGTTGCTTTCTGGTAGTAGTGTCTAGTTGACGTGGTTGGTCCAGGATCCGTCGTAATGTTCATCCAGCAAAAGCTTGAGTGCACGTAGATTTCGGTTGAGTGACGTTTCTACTTGTGGATCTCGTGTGTTCTTCCACCTTCTGACGAGGGTTTCTTTCTCCTTGGCGGCCTCTTTTATGTATCGTTGAATGTCGGGTCTTTGGTCTCGGGCAGCAGTCTCTACGGAACACTGTTGCATCGATTCTTTTATGGTCTTCGTGAGACACTATAGGGAATCGTGGATATCTTGTGTGCTGCTTATGTCTGTGTTCCCGTCGGTAATTCCTCTTTGGAGAGCCTCGTTAAATTTTCGCCAATTATGTTTTATCCTGAAACTTTTGTGTGTCGTCTGTGGTTGTATCTGTATTTCGGTGAAGATTGGTAGATGATCCGAACTGAGGTCTTGAAGAACTTCTATGTCTAGTGGGTACGGTATGTTCTTTATAATTAAGATGTCGAGGATCTCTACTTTTTGTATTCTATCTAGTGAGATTTTTGTCAGAGCGTCGGGTGCTACGATGTCGAAGTCCCTGTCGAGAGAGTGGGTGTAAAGAATGCGGCCGTTTTTGTTGGAAATTGTTGCTCTACAAGCTTGTTGTTTGGCATTTAAATCTCCTGAGATTATTGTCGGCGTATCTTCGTGTAGTAGGTCGTCAGTGTCTTCAGGGCATATATCCGTGCTGTGTGGGCGTTTGTAGACAGCTATTGTGTTAATGAATTGCCCGTTGGCTTTGAACCTGACGCTCACGTTGTCTAAAGCAATCGAGTGTAGCTGAAGTTGTTCGTAAAGTAGTCGGTTGTGTATCAGTACGATAACTCCTTCGTGGGCTGGTTCTTTTGGATTTAGGTTGCGTTCTTTCTTCTAGATTTTGTAATTTGCCAGTCTGAGTTGTTTGTGTGCGGGTATTTTGATATCCCGAATCATCGCGACGTGCACGTTGTGTTGCTGTAGGAAGTGTTTTAGTTCAGTTTGTTCGGTGTCCCACTGGCGTTCCAGGAAAGGAGTACTAAATATACACGAGCTAATTACTTCTAAATATCAAATTTATAAACTACAGCACTTTAAATTTAACTGTGGAAATAAACAAATAAAAATACGCACTATTGGAATGCGGTACCGGAAACGCACTTACCCCGTGTTTACTTGGTGCCTGAAACGACCTTCAAGTGTTTCATCATCAATTATACCAAAAGATCGGCTTTTAGGAATCTATAAGTACGCGTGACATTAAAATATGGAATATTTATATTTATTTTATTTTAAAATTTACGGTTTTTGAGTTATTTATTTAATTTAAAAGAGGCCTATATTTTGGTTTTTAGGTTGTTATTTTATTATACGCACACTATAAAATTTTTACACGCTTTTTTGATGGTTTTAGGCGGTTTTTTACACGATTTACGCGGTTTTTGTTTTAAATTTATTAAAAACGTCTTTTTTATTATTTTAAATTTATTTTGGGTATTTGTTGATTAGATAAATAATAAAGCTTTAAATATAAAAATATAGTAATAAACCCTATATAAAAACTTACTTGTTGCTGCAGAAGCGGGAGCTCCGTAAAACACGTCCGCACACTTCAACAGCTAACTAGAAAGTTGTAATTTATAGACAGCGTATTTATTATTAATTTTGAATTAACGATTTTGTTGTATCCATTTCTATACATACTACTTTAAAAACTACATCTATAAAATATTTTACCCTCCCTTGCAATAAATCACATCAAACCTATTTGCATTACCATCTTGGCATTTCAAACATGACTGTTCTTTGGCATTTTGACAAACATAATTTGAACTCCCTTTGCTTATCTACTCTCACATTTTGCTGTGGCTTTCCATTGCCCATCTACTCACACAGTTGAGTTTAAACGTCCTTTGCCTATCTACTCATATCTTTGCTTCAAGTTTCCTCTGCTTATCTACTCTCATCTTTTACCTTACACGTCCTTTGCCTATCTACTCATATATATTACACGTTTGCCACTTTAATCATACTCTAACCTGTATATATAGCCTTTTTACAATTGTTTTCAACCCTACATTTCACTTTAAATACTTTATTCGGCATTTCATGAGCATGTCGACTTTATTTAATCCAGTACTGTTATCTTGAATGTTCCGCTCGGATGTTTACCATCATTGGACAGGGTACCTTTACTTATTCTGGAGCTTATAAAACCTTGTAATTGCATCATTTACCACAAACCTTCGTAGTTTTACATATGCGCGCGGTTAGTGTGAACAAATATTTCTTATACAAGTCGTGTTCATATTTGTGTGGACCTCAGCCTCCTGTTTATGCTACAGGTCTTTCTCTACTGAACGCTTTACCTGGCGTTACAATATATATGTATATATATATATATATATATATATATATATATATATATATATATAAACTTATTTCCTAGGCCAGGAAAAGATTTTGGTATGGTGTCATGTGGTCCCGCTTATGTCGACTGTTACTAGTATGGGGCCGCAGCGGAACATCCGAAGTTTGTAAGAATTCCTATTTCTTGTCTGCGTCACTTTAATGACCTACATCAGGAAGAATTGTGTCTGGATTTTTTAGTACGTTTTTCCAGTTACTCATCGCACAAATGAAAGTATCACGGTGTTGAAATTAAACCTATTTCAATGAAGCAAGCGGAATATACTAATCAAGACAGTTTTTTTCTTGTTTGGATATCAATTTTAAGATACAACCTTCCAACTATATAAAAATTTATAATGCACTATGACGTTTGCTAATATTATTTTCAGCCATGAGAAAAATGAATTTCGACTCGTAGCGTAGCTGCTAATTGTAATTTACAGTTACTATTTTTTTTTTAATTCCTTGTCAAGCATTATTTGCGGGCAATGTATAAGTGTAGGGATGGAAATACTTTTGTTTTAATTTCTGTTTTATATAAATACTAGAACTGAGATAGCAAATTAGGTTAAGTTAATGGAAAAAAGGTACTAATTATTTTTGCAAAGATTTCTGCACTATGTTATTCCTCTGGGGTATTATAAATAAATGTTTTATTCTTTACGAGTTGGTTTTACTTTTTTATCATTTTGATTTCTTTAAGGTTTGTAAATAAATTGTCTTCCTAGAGATTTCCTCTTTCTGTCTATGTGACCCACCCCACTCTACGATGTTTTTAGCTAGCACAGTTGCCAAATCAATAGTTTTCTAATTACTCCGTTCTCATAATCAACATTGGTTGATAATTTTGCAAAAATTAGCACCTATAGTTGTTTAAAATAATCAACAAATTTAGACACAATCGCTTTTTCCATCACCAAGTTTTTTTGTTTTGGAACTGGTTAGACGCGTACCTCAATTAGTTTCTATTCTGTGCTAACCTATACATTTTTTTGAAATTCCCACAGCCTACATCTTTTAGTATCTGTGTGCAATACTCTCATCTAGGTCTACCTTTGCGTCCCTTTTTTTTTCTCTGCTTCTAATATATTTAACATTTTTTCCTCGTGCCTTAGCATGTATCCTATCATTCCATATTTCCTATTTTTTACCATTTTCCACATATTTTTTTCTTCCCCTGCCATTTCTAAAACCTCTTTGTTCTTAACATTGTCTGTCAATGATTTCTTCATCATACGTCTGTAGCACTACATTTCAAGAGCTTCTATCTTTCTCTCGCCCGTTTCTCCTACTGTCCACGTTTCGCAGCCTTACAGTACTGTGCTTCTTCACTCATATGCTTTCAGCTAATTTCGTTTTGCTTCTATGTTTGTTGTTTTTTAACATAGTAGTTTTTTCTTGTTAGATACAGCACGGCCTTATGCTAATCTTCGTATAATATCTGTGCACTTTTTCCATATTGCGTTATTTGGCTTCCTTGGTAGTAGAAACCCTTAAACTCTTGTAAGTTCTTGTTTCCTATTTGTATTCTGGTTTTTGACCCATTTTCCCCTCCTTTATATTCTAGTACCTTAGTCTTACTTTTGTTGATTTTCATACCTAATGTCTCTGTTAGTACTGTTTCCGTTTCATTAAGAGCCGCGTCTAGCACTTCCTTCCTAGACGCTAATATTGCTAAGTCATCTACAGATCTAGTCATATGAATCTTTTGTCCTTGCATAATAGCCCAGTGGTCTTTCTGCATTTGACAGTATTCATTTCCTCATCCATATAAAAGTTAAAAATTATTGGGGGATAGCGCACATCCCTGTCTCACTCCTTTCGTAATATTTACTTTTCTACGTTCCTGCTCTAATTCTAGTACACCTATTTGCTCTTTGTATAAGTTATATACTACACATCTATCACTATAACTCATTCCAATTTTTTGGAGTACTTCTAACATTTTTTCTCGTTTAACATTGTCGAATGCTTTTTCCACGTCTACAATTTCTATGTACGTGCTTTCTCCTTTCTCTATTGTTTTCTTCATTCTTACCCATAAAGCTCCCGTGATCTGTCGTTTCGCATAAATACAAATTGACCTTATCCTAATATTTCTCGCAATCCATTTCTTCATCCGGCTTTGTACAATTATAGTTAATATTTTTACGTATGTGTCAAACTTATTGTTCAAAAATTTTCACATCTACCGCACCTCTCTTTTTTGGTGTAGTAACTATGGTGTTACGTTTGAAATTCTTGGGTATCCCGCTTGCTTCATCCATAAAGCTCACAAGTTGGAAAAGACGTTTTGTTACTGATTGTTACTGTTTTTGCTTGCACCTTATGTATATCCGGCGCCTTATAACTTTTCAAACTTTTTAATGCTAATTCAAACTCATTTCTAAGTATAGCATATCCTAAGTCATTTTTTTCAATATCCTATTCTGTTCTAGTGCTTCTAGTTCCTGTCCTACATATAAATTTTCTATATATTTTGGCCATTTAACTACTTTTTCCTACATTTTCTATAATGATGTCTCCTCCTGCGCCCCTTATATTTTTGCTATACGGTTTTACATACTTAAAATTCGTTCTAATTAGTTTGTATGATTTGCCTACCTTTCCAAATTCCATCGTTGTTCTTTGGCCTTTTTGCATTTGCGAATAATTTCACATTTTATAGCTTTACATCTGTTTTCCTGCTCCGTCTGGTCTGTTTTTGTATTTACGTGTTTGTTCTAGTAAATTCAGAATATCTTTTGTTACTCATGGTCTCTTTTTTTTTGTTTATATCCTAGAATATTTCTGGCCCCCATGTCTAAATAGGATTTAACGTTATTCCATTCTGTATTTACTTTCTTAGTTTAAGGAATTCTCCCGATCTCTTTCGGCAATTCGTTTGACTTTTTCTCAAATTTTTTAGTTTCTTAGAGTCAATGTGCTGTTTTCCGTTCTTTATTGGTTTAATTTTTAGTTTTAATCGCTGCTTTCATAATTACTATGTTTTGGTCAGTGTCTATATTTGTTTCCTGAGAGCTTCTACAGTTCTTTTACTTGTTTTCTAATGCGTTGTCGAACAAGAATGTACCCTATTTGATATCTCTCTATATCTCCTGTCATCTTCCACGCGTATCATCTTCTAACATGATGCTGAAATATTGTGTTTGTAATGGTTAAATTGTTTTTGTTGCAAAATCCTACCAACCAACTTCCTCGGTGGCTTTTCGTGCCTAAACCATGTAGACTTATCACCGCTCCTTCCCTGCCCTTACCTACCACTGTATTAAAATCTCCGTAATTATTAAATTTTCATTTTCTTTTTCGAATTTTAGTTTGCCTTCGATATCTTTTGTAGATCGCTTCTACCTTTTCCTTACGGTAGCTAGAGGTGCAATGTAGTACCTTCGGGGAGCGTTGGAAAATCACATGTACGGTAGCTAGAGGTGATCATGTATACCTGTATTATTACTGTATTTAGCGGTTTATATTCTAATCTAAACCATTAGTACTCCTTTGCTCAGATATAAATATGTTGTGGACTTTACGAAAATGAAATTAAACAAAGAAATTTTAACATCACAATTGTAATTACATAAAATTTTTATGTACAATCCTTCAGATTATCATACTTGTTACATTTAAAAACATCTTTATTCTACACACATTATCTAAGAAATTTATTTACACACACAGGTATAAAGAAAACCTGTAAATGCAATTCACAACTTAAGTTTAGAAAGAAACAACAATTCATCGCTACTAAACATTAATACAATCTTCACCTAATCCTTGTTAATAATTAGAAACCCCGAAACTTTTCACATGTGAATCACACATTTTTGTTTATGAGTAATATGGATAATTGAAATACGTACCTATTAGCCCGTCTCAGTGTAATTAATTAGTGACCTTGAAAAAACCTTTAGCAAAGGTCAAACTACCTCGAAATTTGACCTCTAAAATGTATAAAAATAAAATTATCTACTTAAAAATAATATGCCAAAATCGTATGCTAACTTAACTTATTTATAACATGAACTGTTTTTATAAGGATTCGAACAGATTATACTTGCGTTTCTGGACCTTCAAATTGTAGGATTGATACTTGGTTGATTAAATCTCCAACTCAAAATCGTTCCATTTAGAAAATTATTCCGAAAAATCCATTGTTCCATTGTATAATTCCGTTTACTTTAAATAAATTCTTGTGTGTCGTGGTTTTACTATATAAGCTTCAAAATATATTATTTTTAATAAATATAACTGACTTTCCCCTGCACGAAAATTTAACGTTTACTAGAGTTTGCTTTTTATCGACCAAGAGTATCGTCGACATATGTTTATCAACATACAATTTGTAACGATCCACCAACTATTCGTTTTGATTATTTACCGGCTTTGTATAATAAAATCTCAAAACGTCACAGTTTCAAATCTTTTCAAAAGTCGGTTTGACCGGGATTTTTATAAAAACTAAGCCCTAAAAATTTGAACCACTTGTCTATGCAATTCTCCGGTTCTGAAAAGCCTAAATAATAATTTCAAACCAAGCTAGTAATTGGAAGATGAAAAATATATTCTCAGACAGAATTCGCACCTGTAACTTTTATAACGCATTTTAAATTGTACTCATTTCTATTGCTGTGCAGTTTATGATGTTGTTGAATTTAGAAGTGCGCTTTTTGCCAAAAGTTGTGATTTAAAATCAACAGACGGTATGGATTAGATAGGTTTGGGTATGACTGTTGACCTCAAAATCCCGGGTTCGAATCCCCACAAGGACCGCTTGAAAAATGCTCAGCGAACATTTTTCACAAAAATACGCTATCATTCGGATAAGAGGTAAAATATAGGTACCGCGTGTAAGTGATTTTACGCACGCTAAAATTCTCTAACTTGCTTGAAATAGCAAATTTCGGCAAAATTCAAATTTTCCAGGTAAAAAATCTCGCTTCCTGGCCAATGCAGTACCTTCGGGAGGTGCATTGGAAAGTCATATGTAGGGTTTAAAATTAACTCACCTCTAACTAAGCTGGAAATGCTACACTACTTAATTTTATAAAAACTATATACGAGTTTGTTAGCGCATAGTACTACGGTGCAGACTTTAAAAAAGGCAATTTCTAACCTTCTTTGCAGGGCGTCGAGCGGCATTTTTGGAATTCGTACAATATTATTTCACAAGAGAAAATTTTAAATAAGGATATTTAAACAAATATTTACAGCTAGTGTTGCTGTCGAAAGAAATTTATTCACGAATCCTATCTGGTCTTAAAGTACCATATAGCTACTGCATCTTTTCAGCAGATGTATAATTAAGCTGATTTGATGGTTTATTTTAAAACAATTAAAACGAAGTAAAACGAGATATAATAGAAATGTTTACATTAGCTTTGTTAATTAGTTAATTAGTGTCGCAAGCTTTAATACGCTGTCTCATCTTTAATACTTGTATTTGAAGTAGCACAATAAAGAACTTGACTTATGATTAAAACGTAACTCTTCCTTCTTACATGTGATTTTTCAATGCTCCACCCGAAGGTACTACATTGGCCAGGAAGCGAGTTTTTACCTGGAAAATTTGGAAGTTTGCCGGACCCTTGCTGTTCTAAGCAAGGTAGGGATCTTTAACGTGCGTGACAACACTCACACACGGGACCTTCATTTTACCTCTCATCCGAACGAGGGTGTATTTTTATGAAAAGTTCTCGCCTAACATTTTTCAAGCGGACCGTGTCGGGATTCGAACCCGGGACCTTAGGCGTAGTAGTCACACACATACCACTACGCAACGGAGCCGCCCTGTAACTCTTCCTTTGCAAACAAAATTATTATAAAAAAACTGAGTATTGTTCTATCCTTTTGGTGATAATCCTAGCTCTGCCATCAGTGCTTCATTTGTGGAGCTTAACTCACGTATAATATTTTAAAATTAACAATTCTGACACCGGGTCTTCATGTAAAAAACTTTTTTTTTGAAAAAGAGATTATTAAAATATACTTGCACATTTGCAACACTGTTGTGCGTTTTTAATGATTAAGAATCGAGATCCTTGAATTTGAGATTAAGAATTGCAGTTTTGTTTTTCAAAATTTTAGAGATCATAATCGGCGGTTAACTAATAACAATTTTTATGATCGAGATTAGGGAATGGCAGAAACTGGTCTCACCCCGTTTGACTATAACATTATATACCGTTTCGAGTTTGTATTTAACATTTTTTTTTTAATAATCATTTAATATCACTATTTTAAAAAATTAATAAAACACCACTGTCTATGATGAATCAATACTTCCGCTCCTCATAAAAAGATATAATATGGGTTAACATGGCATATTGATCTCATATTAAAATATAATGCTCCTTGATGTGGAAAGAAAACGTATTTGACTGAGGGCATTGGGTGCAATTTTTTGTAACGGGTGTATTGTCGGACTACCTATTTTTACAGTACTGCATATATTATAAAAGAAAATACTTGGCTATTTTGTTTAACATATGCAACTACTGCGTTAAATTAAACTGCAAATGCTTACAAAATCTAAGGGTTTCACATTTCATGCAATAAGTATCGTAAAATTTTTGAAATTCAAGAACTAGTTGGAAGAGTTGCGTTTAATGTGCTATGTGCATGTATTTTTTCAGTTGGGCAGTATTAAATCGAATTCACCTCACTATTTTTGTTGGAATCTGTTCTGGTGTTAAGCAAAACAAATCAATACTTTCTTCTACCAACTGTCGGTTTTACGACACTAAGGAATTTATGTTTGACTAAAAATAGCAATCTGTGCCCCATGTAGAGTGCAGGTAGTTACCCTTACGTTTTTATGTTTTTATAACACTGGTTTTTCTAGCTAGAAGTCTTATACTTGAATTCAAAACGTTCAGAAGTGCTTTTAAATGAATGTGTCTAAATAAAACAATTTATGCCAAACTGACTTATTATTATTTTTATATAATCCTACTCCCATATCCAATAATTTTAATTTAAAATGAAGTAGGTTAAATAACACCCAGTTCTGAAGGTTTCTTAGTCACCTTTAGGACAAAAGTTAAAATCTGTTCATTACTCTGTACGGCATTTGCCTTAATAGTTGTTTAAATTCAAAGTTTAAAAAAATCTTGATTAATTTTTAAAACAGTAATAAAATTAATTATATTTAACGAGGAACCGTTTTTTAGTAACTAACTTGAAAAATAAAGAGAACTCCATATTTGCAACTCAACTTAATTTCGATATTGAAATTGTAAAGATAAGTAAAGTCTCTTTCAGGAGTTTGTTTGCAAATAAAAGGACATCGAAAAGATTTATTTTGTATAACCAAAGTGGACCGGTTCCGAGATATTTAGTTGTTTTAATAAAAGTAATTTAAATAGCTCCTTGCCAGGTCAACAAAAGCGTAGGTCTCCTTGAGTTAAAAATCGATACCTTAGTGATTTAGTTTGATAACGTTCTCCTAACGTTTGAAACGGTACATAACTAAAAACGAAATTAAATAATACCGAATATACTAGACGTCTCAAAAGAAACTTTATATTTGATTAGCTTGCTGTGTAAATGCGACAGATCGGAGGAGATGGACGTATCATCTGATTGCATGGGCCTTAGGAATTCAGTTGCCAGGGGCAAACGGTTGGTTCTGTATGCAAAAATTTTACAGAAACTGTGATCCGGTGACTATAACGCAGAGAAAATTGCCTAACATAAATAATGTGCTAAATGTTCCCCTCGTCCGAGGATGCATCGAAAAGTTCGAAGAAACCGGTTTAACATTGAAGAAGGCAAAATCTCGGGCACCAAGGTCAATAAGAATTGACGAAAATAGGGATAGTGCAAATCAGTTTATTTGTGACGATCCGAACCTTTCTATTCGTAATCGTGCAAGTGCTTTAAATATGAATAGAACTATAGCCTCGGGATGCCAGACATAAGCTTCAATTCGCTAACCAAGTAAATAAGCTCTTTTAGTATTCAACAACATCTTGTTTTTAGATGATGCTCATTTCCACCTTAACATGCATGTGAATAGACAGAATTGCCATTAGATAATGGGAGATAATGAGAGTATGTCAAATTTTATTACAGAAAACTGTCGTCAAAGCCTTTTTTTGCAGAAACATAAAAGTTTAGAATAGGTTTTAGGACTTAGATTGCGTTCCTCGGGTATCAGTGGTAGTTTGTCGTGTCGTATTTTTTCTTGTAATCAGGATGAAACCCAATCGGATTTCCATTTAGGATGTTTTGTGTTACCGGAAATATGGAGTCAATTGCTGGCCACATCTTTGTCGAAACATTGTTGGAATCACATCGATGGATTACAATCAGCTGACCAAAAGTTCTTTGTATCTGCGAAAATTGATTTGTTGTTAGGAGCAGAGATATTCGCTCAAATTTTATTGAATGTATCTCGGATTGGACAACCTGATGAACCGGTTGCCATTCGCACCAAATTTGGTTGGATTCTTACTGGAAAGGCAGTTTGTTCAGAAACCATTTCTACTTCGTTGTGTGCTCATGTGGATGCCGATGGATGAAACTCTAACTCATTTTTGGGAGTTGGAAAGCGTTCCTGGTAAAGTACAAGAAACTGCAGATAATTTATTGCGTGAAAAGACCTTTGTGGAAACTTATTCTAGGAATGAAGCAGGTCGTTTCATGGTTTTATTGCCTTTGACAGGACCCGAACCGAGTTTCTGTAATTCTCGTGGAATCGCTTTAAAGCGTTTTTTGTTGTAGAAAGGCAAAATGATGCAGATTTGCGATCGTCTTACAATTTTTTCATGAAAGATTATTTGGACACAGGCCACATAAGTTCTGTACCACAGAATAGTAGTTCTAATTACATTCCGTATCATGTGGTAATAAAGCCAGAGAACACAACTAAATTAAGAGTGGTGTTCGATGCAAGTACAAAACCGTCAGACGGTGTTACACTAAATTACACGTAGTTACAGGGTGAGTTACTACAAAAGAATATTTTTGAATTTTGATTGCAATTTCGGGTCCATAAAATTGCATTAACTGCAGACATCAAATTGATGTATCGCCAGATCGAGGTGATACTAGAACACCGAGATTACCAACGTATTTTGTGCAGATTTAATCCATCCGATCCCCTGGTTGATTATAGATTAAATACAGTTACTTATGAAATTAAAGTTTTACTTTTTATTGCTCTTTGAATGATCCAAGAATTATCGAGATTGGAAGCGCCTCGTCACCCACGCGCCTCGCTTGTTTGATTTTCAAAATCATATGTAGATGATATCATCACTTGTTGCGAAATCATTGAAGAAGCCAGTTTGCTAGTTCAAGAACTGACTGAATTATGTAAGCTTAGTGATTTTGAACTTAGAAAATTAAATAGTAATTCCAGTTTGGTATTGTCAAATATATCAAATTCACAAATCCAAAAAGCTCCGATGACTTTTAGTCAGCAACAAATGCCTTTGGTGCAAGTGTTAGGATTTAAATGGAGTTCAGATTCAGATAGTTGCTCATATGATATACAAGTCAGTGCACGGTCTTGTACAAAAAAGGAACGACTTGTCAGCATTAGCTTGAATTTTCGATCCCGTGAGTTTTTAACTCCAGTTACATTTTTTGCAATACATTTTGTTAGCGTTTATGGGTTTAGGGAATTCATGGAGACATCCAGCCCCCAGAAAACCTTATTTGTCAATGGGACAAATATCTGTTGCAACTTTCATTCTTATCCGATTTAATTAATTTTCGGCGGTTACTTTCTAACGAATTGAAGCAGATCGAGTTACATTTTTTTTGTGATGCATCACAAGCAGGTTATGCATCTGTTGTCCAATTTTGTTGCGTCGATAAAACTGATAATATTTTCGTTTATTTTGTTAGTGCAAAAAGTAAAGTTGTACCCGTCAATAAAGTGTCTTTGCCGCGGCTAAAATTGTATGCAGTAGTTTTGCTCGCAAATCTCCTAGAGTATGTAAAAAAGAGTTACTTCAAGTTAAACTTTTCCAACACCTTTGCTTGGTCGGATTCTACAATAACACTTGATTAAAATCATCTTCCAATAAATGGAAAACCTTTGTTGCAAATAAATTTACACACATTCAACCTCTAATTGCGTCGCTTCATTGGAATCATTTTAGATCCCAAGACAACTCTGCAGATTGTGCTTCGAGAGGCCTCTCTGCAACTGAACTTATTGAGCACTCACCATGGTTGGCGTATTCCCTATGGTTAAAATCGCCTTTGCAGAAGTGGCTAAAATAACAATTCCTGGATAATTCAGCATCAAACATGCTCTCGCAGGTTTCTTTCGAAACAAAGTTCACGTTACTCGTCGTCGAATCCTCAAAATATGCATTGGATTATTTATTAGACACATTATTGGATTTTCAAAAAGTTTTGCGAATAACTGTTTACTACCGTCAGTTTGGGTTAAATACAAAATCACCGCACGAAAAATTCACTAGAGTGAATACACTTCGGGAAAGGACGTCGGCTTTTGAATTACTAGTTAAACATGTTCAAAAGAGTTCATTTGCGGAAGATTTGAAAAAATTGAGTCAGAGACGGTTAACTAGCATACAACTTCCCCCTCTTACTCCTTTCGTTGACGATCGTTGGCTACTCAGGCTAGGTGGTCGGTTAAAACATGCGGACGTCTCCTATGATATGAAATATACCGTGTTTCTTCCTCGGTTGCATCGTTTAACAACTCTTATTATACATTGCGGTAATCGTATAACCCATTCAATATCACAACAGCAGTTTTGCATTTTGTCTGCTAGAAGAGCTATAAGACAGTACCTTCGTTCGTGTATTCGTTGCTTTAAGACTATTCCTACTCTGTTTTTGTCTTCCATGGAATATTTGCCTACTTCGCGAGTAACTCCTGGAAAAGCATTTCGTCATACTTATGTAGATTTTGACTGCCCCTTTTTAATCACAATGGGTCCGAGCAGCAAAAATATTAAAGGCATATATTTGTCTCTTTGTTTGTTTCAGGACTAAGGCATTGCATCTAGAACTAGTTTCAGATTTGTCAGCAGAAAAATTTTCCGATGCGGAAGATGCACTCCTATGTATAGCGACTGTGGTACCAGTTTTGTTGATGCCAGAATACGAGAACATTTACAACAATCTGCAGAAGTGGAGAACATCGAGTGTTAGTTTAATCTCCCTTTTGTTCAACACTTAGGTGAACTCTAGGAAGCGGAAATCAAATCTATCACAACATATTTAGCTCATGTTGTTAGAGAACAAATTTAACCTACGAAGGATTGAACACCGCCATAGTGTGTTATAACCCCGCGTCGCATGTTCAGAGCCACTACCACAGTTGGCAACACTGGCAATATCCACGTTCACATTATTGCACAACAAAGATATTACGACATAATTACATGTCAAATTGTATCATATGCCAAATACGTTACAATGATACAAGTTGCACCTTAAAAAGATAAAAAGTACTCGCTTAAAAATGTGGAACGCTTTACGATTTTGCGTGTCATCCTTGCGCAGGGGCCATAATCTCCGGGTATCTCGTTTGCTGGAAGTGGGTTACGTCATGCTCTCGTTGAGACCAGATTTAACGTCTGCCCTTTTCTTCTGTTTGTATGCAGGACGAAGGAATAAAAGTGAAGGCAACGATAACGCAAGATAAGGAAAAAACCTACATTCTAAAAGAGAAAAGACAAAAAAAAGATACAGGCAAACGTCACCGTTTGACGTCTCGTTGGCTAATCCTATTCTGTCGTGTCCAAACCGCGCACTTACGCCATCACTCCGCGTCTGCGCATTCTTTTGCGCCGACGCAACTGTCCGAAATGACGAAAATAAACAAGTTTATTTTAAAATAATGGCGGGAATTTACTCACATATTTATAAGTGTACATCTCCAAATTTGGAATGTAACAAGTGCAAATCAAAGCACTTTTGGACTTTCATTCATTGGGGCCGCTGAATTCGGTTCCTAATGATCTATCCAGACACAGAGTTTACTGAAATTTCTTCTAATCACTAAAATCGCTGGCAATTGATCCAGCGGTTTCTGAAAGCGTTGGAAGTCAGAGTACTTCCATACGCTTCAGCAGTAATCAGAATGCTTTAGCTCTGGGCAATCACTACAGATTAATACTTTAGCGCTTGTCAAAGATGATAATTTGCCTCCTCTTCAATGTAGGTTGTGTAGGATCATCCAACTGCATTCAGGAAAAGATAACGTAGTTCACGTGGCGGCTATAAAAACAGCACATGGGACTCTTAAAAGACCAATGCTGAAGCTATGCCCTTTGCCAATAGAATAAAAATTAATTTTGCATAATAAGCTCATAGGGTGTATATTTATATATATATATATATATATATATATATATATATATATATATATATATTTGTACTGTTAACGACCTTTAGTGTTAATCTAATATATTAGTTTGTAGGTTATAGGTCTACTATAACCCACAAACTATTAAGTTATATATATATATATATATATATATATATATATAATTGTGTAGTCCTCGACTGCTCCGCTTTAACTACTCGAGCCCCTCCGTTGGGAGCTACATTTTATTGTGTAGTCCTCGGCTGCTCCGCTCTAACTACTCGAGCCCCTCGTAGGAAAGCCAAATTTTTTTGTGTAGTCCTCGGCTGCTCTGCTCTGCCCTTCTATTACTTTTTTTAAAAACTCATCTAACACAGACGCTTACTTGGTTTTTAAATCCAAAAACACCGCCTCACTGCTACTATGCTATAACACAAAAGAAAATCCACTCTACATTCACACTCAAAATAACGCAATTCACAAATACAACACACTCTATTTACAGTCAAGAAATATTACATTCTCATAAGATTTTTCATTATGTACACTTGGATACTTCTAACAACAATTTTATTTTTAAGAAAATATTTCACTTCGATAACCTTATTAAATAATTATCCCGTTAAAGTGAGAGTGCATTCCTCATGCCTGACTTTATTTCTTCATCTTAGCATGAGCTCATAGTAAAACCTTTTAACCATGAGTGCAAATTTACAGCACTACCAAACAAATTTAAATAAGCCCTCTATACTTTTTTACAATATATCCTGGTTATCTGTAAATCACTACTCCTTGACAACCTAAATAATTTTCATTCACCTTGAAAGTCTCATACATTTATAGTTCAATAAATACAACAATTAGGAAAAATACACCAAAGCACAAAAAGTAAAAATTGCAAATAGTCACCACACAATGTTTGAATAAAAGTTGTTATCTGGTACCAATCTTCAACAGGTTTCCTCCAACCAGCTCTTGCAGATGATGTCGTCGAGTACGGCTCTACTCCATGAAACCGCTATCCGCTTGCATCAATGTCGCTCTCTGCATGCTGCTACTCCAAAATTTCTCTATTCATTTACATTAATCATCCACAACCAACTTCCAAAATTTCTAATTTATAACAAAATAATTACTTTTTGCTGCCTTCACCATTTATTTCCAAATTTTAATACATTCCAAAACCAAAATAGAGATCGTAGTACTTACGTATACCATCTACGTTCCGTTTCTAATTCTTTATTTAATTTTAAGCTTTTATATAACTGTACATTACATATTACACACACTTGTGTGTACTTATCTTAATATAACTTCACTGGAAGTAACTTTGTAGAACGTAGGAACGACGAAAAATTAAGAAAGCGTCTCCCTTCCATTCGGGTGATTATATAGCCTCGGTCCCCTTGTTGAAATTTAGCACGTGTACTTCCAAAGGACAACAACAATTGTTCGTAGAATTGTAACGGACTCTCAATTCCTGTAAAAAGCTCCAACCGTTTTCGTTTTCTATGAATATCGTTCGACAAACACACCAAAATACTCGGAAAACCTCACAAAACCGTCAACCGACTCTATGCTTCGGCAAAAACTGGTCGTCTCAACAAACTTTCAATTCTGGCTACGTCCACACCTTCCACTTAAAACAAATATCTTTCATCTCTTTTGTACATATAGCGTCCTTTCACATTTATGCTCCTCTCCAATCGATATTTACCTCTCCTAAGACCAACTTGTTGCGCGTCTACCTTTAACATCTAATCAAATCACTCAAACGCTCTCCCTTGCTTTTAACCGATCCGTGTATGCTGTTAAAGTTCTTAAAAATTATTAATTTTTCAACCTCTCCAAACAAATTTGTATACCGTTTCCTAACCATACTACTTCTCTGCTTAAATCTTAAAAATATAGTGTTTCTCTCTCACATTCATACGTTCTGCATAGTCCATTTTTCTCTATAACCGCTTGGTTCTTTTTCCCTACTGTACCGCCTTCAGGATTACTTTGATATCTTCTGCTGTTTCTCCGTCATACTTGCATGCTTTGATTCATCTTTGTTCATCTGCTCATTTAAAAATCAACCAACTAACCAACACCTGTTATCTACGCTCCTTTACTAACACATACGAAAACGCTATCTTTCCTTGTATAATATCGATCCGTACACTTTAACGGCCACCTGCCTTTGCTGTATGTTGCTTACACAAATATCCAACAGTCTGTCTTTCTTGGAACATATTAAATTTTATAGCCTTGTTTGTTTAGATAACGTTCCCCTGTTTCTTTGCATGGTTTAAAATGTTTCTGGTTTTACCCTATGTTAACGAATGCGAAAAGTTTTTGCAAAATAAAAGCGCTATTTATTTCGTGTCGCTTTTAAACCCTTATTATCCTAATTAAATATTATGTTAAGTCATTTATAAATAAAACCACCTAAAATTACATTTACCCTAAACTATCATACGTTGACTAAGCTCTAATTTTTATTTACAAATACCTAATTATCTTACTAATAAATTTATCCAAGAGACTCTAGCTTAACCCACGACCTTCTGTATGTTTTGTTAACCTACAATTAGCTAGTAATTACTCAACATTATGTATATATATATATATATATATATATATATATATATATATATTGACGTGATAAGGGAGTCACGAAGGGTCATGGAAACCCAAATTTTACAAATAAATCCCACCCAATTAGAAAGGTATCCGGAAAAGTTAAAATTTCCGAAGATTCGTTGTTCCACCTTAAATAATATAATCGTACGTCTTAGCCATCAAAATACAAAGCGAAACACAATTCCGTGCCTGTAAATAAACATACTAAAATATATACACGAAGTTATTTAATTCGCGTTCCAAACAAACGATATTTTCGTGTATAGACAACGTTTAACTTCAATGTGGGGGTTTTAAATAAATAAAAAAACCATCACTAAAAATGTAACGGCAAGCTATGATTAATTATGTAATTATACTGAAAACTGTATTTGATTAATATTCAAAGCAAACTGCAAGCTTGAATTATCTATGTAATAAATAATTATGAGTGTAGATATAATTTACCTTCATTTTAAGGTTTTTAAATAAAACCGTATTCTAGAACTCTCTGGTAGATTATTAATAAAGACAAATTCATCATATTTCGTAAGAAATGTCGTATAAATTAATTAAATAAACAAACGGTTATTCAAAGATCTTCCGTTATCATTAAAAACACATAAAATCGATAAGAATTAATTGTATAGCTTTCGCATTACTCTAGGATAGCATGCGACGCAAAATTAACCCGTAAATCGGACAAAATCGACAACGTTTTACTATGCTCGTAATCATTCGATCGAGGCGGATTGACACTAATTAAGCTTTTAAAATTATGGAATTCTTAGATATAATACATCAAGTATAGGACTCAGATTCGAATTGAATCTCGAAAACTCTGCACGTAATTAGATAATTTGTATATAAGCGGGAACTTTATTAAAGGGCATGAATTTATTAATTCGCGTCAACAAGCAATATGTAAGAGTTTCAATATACGAGATCGACAATAAAAGATATAATTACTTTGCAATTCGTCACGCACGATTTTAAACAGAATTAGATGCCGTAAATTAGTTTACGATATGCAATTTATACATTTCAATAGTTTGAAATATGGAAGTTGTTAAATGCAGTTATTTAATTTGTAAAAACATAATTAAAATTTAACGTTTTTCTATACAGAAGCTACTCAAAAGCTAATTAATTAAAAATAGGGAAAGCACTTTGAAAATTAAGATTCCGAATGGAGATTTAAAATTATATGAACAAAACTGGTAAACCGAGCTTTTAACATCAATTTAAAAATGGAAGCAGAAAGTATTTACTACCGTTAATTACGTTAATTCGCAAGTATTAATTTTAGATTGCTTTGTTTGTAACTAAGATTTGAGTATTTTGTCATTTAAATTTAAGGTACAATAAGTCTTAATCATACAATATTTTTTTGTAAGAATTTTTTGACCTTTAAATAGACTAATGTCGAGATATTTTGACCAAATATCCTTATACGCGTGGGAGTAAATGACGGGTAAATTACAAGAGAGGAGATTTGAGTTCTGTAAATTTTAACAAAAATTAGGCGAGAAATATTTTAATAATTAAGTAAATAGGTACTTGTTAGAAATAATTTTGTTAAAAAATTATGCTATTAACTGTTCTATATTCCTTTGTATAAAAGAAAATTGTTTTAAATGTGTAGATGCTTTATAAGATTGCTGTGTTTGAATTCATTTTGTAAATTCAATAATTTCCGTTAGGCTAGCCAGGCAAAGACAAGTTAGAAATGAAAGTGTGTCAGTAATTTCAAATTTACAATTTGCTTTACCGTCGTCACAGCACTCTTTTAGCGACGTTCCTACTCACAGACGCAACAGCAATATGCACAGGGTTATTAACGTTATACGCCACGAAGCATTATGGCTAAATAGATTGATTTGAAAGAAGTTTGCGTTTTGGGATGAATAGGAGTCTAGTGGAGCTACATTTGAGAATTATTTTCCTAATGTACAGGGTGTCCAAGAAACAGAAAACGTATCAAAGTTGTATTTTTGTAAATAGAACACCATGTATATTATTTTATTTTCGGTTTCTACTACCAAACTAAAAGCGACTTTTGTTAGGTTTCCGAAGCCTAAACCTTACGGTTTTTGAAATATTTTGTATTTTGTGAAAATGTAGCAACAATTTTAATAATTAAATTTTCAACATCACTTTTGGTTTTTTAAATCAAATTTGACTTGAGGTTTAGTAATTGATCAAGTTTTGTTTAGCACTTGTGGAACGAAAATCATTAGTAAATAATCGCAAGCTCTGAACGGTAACAACTTGTTTAATTTAAATAGAATACCCTGTATTTTATGCTAACGGCAGATGCATAATTTAGTTCTCTATCGAATACTGTTATACTTTCCTATAACTAAATGTTCATGTTTCCATTGAAAACGCACATTTTCGGAATGCAAATTGATTTTTACTGATTTGTTAGATATTAAAAATTCTATAGTTTAGTCACCTATGGAATATTGACGGCAAAAATATAAGATTGACAATTTTTTAAATAATAAGTAATAGTTTAAAAAAATAGGATGAATATAAACGAATGGTGAAAAGAAGTACAACAAACAATAATGGTTTATAATAATTGTTCAAAATGATGATCGTCTAACTCTAAACACCAACATATCCTCTTTTTAAAACCTTCGGCGACATTTTCCAACATTTCTGGGCTTATGTTTCGAAAATCTTCTCTTCTGCGCTGCTTCATATCATCTGTTGTTGTAGGTGTATTATAAACGACTTCTTTTATATATCCCCATAAAAAGAAATCCGGTGTAGTCAATTCGGATGATCTTGAAGGCCAATTTTGAAAATAATTTCTTCCAATCCACCGATTTTTAAACATATTCTCGGACATCACGAAGGAAATGTGCGGGAGCTCCATCCATTTGAAGCCACATTCTTGCTCTATGTCTAACGGAATGTCTTGTAATAAGATTAAAAGCTGATTCATCAAAAATCCAAAAACATTGCGTGTTTTAAGTGTTCACATTTAACATTTAAGTGTTCTTTAAAAAAATAAGAACCAATTACATATGTGCCCATTATTACGTCCCTCACAATCAATGACCATCTGTGTTGATTATTAATTATTATAAATTGATGCGGGTTGGAATCAGAATAATAATGAAAATTCCGCCTATTAACGGATCCATTGCTGTAAAACGTACATCCGTCACTAAATAAAACAAAATTAAAAAGTTTTCATTTTCTGCCACTTTGTCTAACGCCCACATACAAAACTCAACTGATATCTCAAAATCGTTTTCGGAAAGTTCTTGCTGAAGTTGGATTTTATAATCATGAAAAGAATGTTTATTAAGAATTCTCCTAGAATAAAAATAATGTCGATCCGTTCTTCTTTTCAAAAAACCTTCATTTTGAATAATAAAAAGGGTAGATACCACAAACTATCACTATAGGACGATTTACAAAAAATTACTGCTGCAAATAAATAACTGACAACTATTATAATTATTCTGACGTCAAAATAACAAAATTCCCTACGTGACTACGGAATTTTTATAAACAAATTTGTTAAGTCAGTTTGCATTCCGAAAATGTACGTTTTCAATGAAAACGTGAACAGTTAGCTATAGGAAAGTATAATAGTATTCGATAGAGAATTAAATTTTTCAGCTATTGCTGGCATAAAATACAGGGTGTTCTATTTAAATTAAACAAGTTGTTACCGTTCAGAGCTTGCGATTATTTACTAATAATTTTCGTATACCCTGTATACATTAGCCAATGTTTCACAAGTGCTAAACAAAACTTAATCAATTACTGAACCCCAAGTCAAATTTAGTTTAAAAAACCAAAAGTGGTGTTGAAAATTGAATTGTTCAAATTGTTGCTACATTTTCGCAAAATACAAAATATTTCAAAACCGTAAGGTTTAGGTTTTGGAAACCTAACTAAACTGGCTTTTATTTTGATAGTAAAAACTGAAAATAAAATAATATACAGGGTGTTCCACTTGAAGAAATAAAACTCTAATATGTTTTGTGTTTCTTGGACACTCTGTATACTACGGAAATAATTTTAAAATGTAGGTCCAGTAAGCCTCTATCCATCCCAAAATGCAAACTTCTTTCAAATCAAGCAATTTAGCCATAATGCTTCGTAACGTATCAACCAAACATTTAAACCCAAAAATGTACATAATTCATTCATTATAGAAAAACAAATTCAAGTCACCCTGTACAAAATTAATAACAAGCTACAATTAATTAAAGAAAGTTCATTCCGTAATAACTTCACCACTTCACTTAAAATAAATAATTGCTGAAGCAATTCAATCATTTTATAACATTTAAGGACATTCTTAAGCTAAAACCACATATTGTCGTTTCACTCTGTGCATGGTATCACTGAGCTTATCGAGGCATAAATTTGGTTGTGTTAAGTTTAAATTATTTTAAAGGCACAGAGAGGTGGGGATCAGTAGGCAATTGATCGTTGCGCACCTGTCGAGCACGGCGATATCGTTGCAATACAATATCTATATATATATATATATATATATATATATATATATATATATATGGTAATTAATTACACAAGGTTAAGTTGATAAATACTAACATATAATATTTAAAAAAACGAAATAGTAACTTAGACTTTTATGCAAAGCCTAAACGATCATTTCAAATCGAGCTAGTAATTGAAAGGTGGAAAATATAAGGCCCCGGATAGGACTTGAGCCTGTATCTTAGGCTTTGCGGGCCCATGCGTTTTCTAATTACGCCACCGGCACTGGTGACAACAACTGGCAAATTAACAAATCTAAATCATGTACACAACCATACATCAATCTAACTGTCAACTACGTTTGACATTTTTGTCAATCATATCTGACAGTGTGAAGTTTTTGACTTATGTCAGTTATAGAGAGGAAGCAACGCTAAAAATTACGGTTATAAGCCAAGTATTAAATGTATAGAAATATTAGGTAATTAATTACACAAAGTAAGTTGATAAATACTAAGATATTATAGTTAATAAGATGAAATAATAACTTGGACTTTTATGCAAGCCTAAATGATTATTTCAAGTCTCGTCTGGGACTTTATATTTTCTACCTTTCAATTACTAGCTCGATTTTAAATGATCGTTTAGGTCTTGCATAAAGGTTATTATTTCATCTTATTAACTATATGTATATATATATATATATATATATATATATATATATATTGCTGTGACACCTCTTGAATTACCTGGTCTGTTGATTTTCTTCCGTTAATCGCCTCGGCTGCTCCTCTAGATAACTTTCATCCTCATACATAAAAAAAAACAAACACATTCCTACCACAAACATCAACGTTAACTCTATTTACATCAATATTCACAATACATTAAAATTTCAAAATTAAAATTCAGCATAAATTTCAGTATCAGAAAATTTCAAGATTAAATTTGTTATCATTTTAGAATGCATCCAGAATTAAAGTCCTTGTAGGATGCCTACTAATTACTATAACAATATATGCAGAGTACAAAGGGAGCATCTACCACCCCTTTACGTTAATTAACCAGGTTCGTCTAATTGAGCTCAAAGACATACCCTAAATTTTCATCATAATCCAGAACATCAATACTAAATAACCCCTTTCTACTTAAACAAGCAAATTTCACCTTAAAATTAAAATATTATTGTTAGTACAATTTCACTACTGTCCATTTTAAATAAACAAATTGTAAAGTTATTCAACACACACCAAAATATCAAAGTTCGAACAAAATAGTATAATTTACCTGAAGGTTACTGCACTCGTAGCTTCAATGTACATCGTCCCTTTGTTAATTACACCATTCCAACTGGGTTATATTTACGGCTTCTGATTCTCAACGTTTTAAAAATTTGCTCCATCACCATTTATTTAAAGTTGTTTCAGTGCTTTTCCGGAACTCATCTGTGTATATCTGAACCTTGTTTAGTGGATCCAGTCATGTTTACGAACCATTTAATTATTAACACCCCCGAAAAATAACAAAGAAATTCATACTTCTTTTACCAATATACGCCAAAACTGCCTACTTTTGTGTATTTATTTGTCGTAGTAAATTTTACCAATTGGTACAGTGATACTAAACTTTCTTTACCTTGTATCTTCTTTTCTAAGTGCACTAACGTACATTCATTGTAGCACGTAAAGAACAAGCTGTTTTAAATCACATAATATTCGAGCAAACTGTTTAAATTATTTAATATTAAAACCAGAAAACCAAAAAAAACACTGTTTAACGCGTTCAATCAAGTCGAAGATCTAAGAGAGCTTGTTCATATTCCCCTGGGTATATATAGAGGTTAGCCTGTCTGTCGGTCGAGTCCTCAAAACGGACAATTCTAAAGAATTTCGCTTGCTCTGTTCCCAGTCCGTAGCCCGGCATGCGATTTTTACGAATTTTGCTCTCACCCCAGTTAAATCTCAGAAAATTTCCACACGGCACGCAACGTCTGAGAATACCTAATTAAATTTTATACAGAAATGTTATTTCTACCTCTCAATTTTGCCTTTTACTTTCAACCAATCGCAACCCCATGACGTTGCTCTACTCACGCCTTTTTACTATATGTGTCTCGGTCTTGCGCATATTATCTGTCTCTATCTACCCTGTTCTTATTAGTGCAAATTGATATTCCTTATTATCGATTATTTCAGTCCATGTGGACTATCTGGGTTAAATAACCCCGTATCGCACCTTCTCGTGAATATTAAGCCACGGTTTCTCCAAGATTCTTTGTAACTATTAATTATCTGCAACATTTACGCAGAATGAGCTTTTTAAAAATACGCAAGGTGTTTAAACATACTATTAATTCTCAGAGCTTGATTTCATGGTATTTTATTGGGTTTTTCAAGTTTTTATAGATATTATATGTTACTAACGGTTCAATTAACTTCAATTACAATTATTATCTGTACGTTTTGTTTAATACCAGTTACTTAAAATAGAGTTAATTAATATAAATTTTGCACGTAATTTTTATTTGTTTCTTTACTAGGGATAATTAAATTACCCGTAAAGTTTTCTAATACTGCTTCCTTTTATATAAAGCGTCTTATAAATAATTTAAATCTCTTAATTTTAATAAAACGAATGAATTTTTATGCTTCACGGTTTTTTAAATAACGCGTACCTTTTCCCAATGCTTCTACACAGTGATTAAAATTATTTGATGTGATTATTTAATTTTCTACCCTGGTCTAAATATGAGTGATATATATATATATATATATATATATATATATATATATTGACGTGATAAGGGATTACGAGAAGTCATATACATATAACATATATATATATATATATATATATATATATATAAACTCCACTTATAGTCAATGGACTAGTTTAGTATAATAGTGTTTTTTCGATAAAATGTTACTGTACAATTGGGATATTTTAGTTCAAAAAATTAAAACGAAACAATATTTTGCATATATTTAATTATAAATCGACGTTTCGGCAAGGTTGTTGCCTTTATCAAGATTCTAAAAGGAAAAAATCATTACAGTCATCAAAGATGTTATTTTAAAAATTACTTACTTAATTGTTAATGCATAAATATTAAATTATAAACACAACCTTACACATCAGGGTTGTTGTTAGTCACAACTGGTTAAAATACAAATATTGGACCAAAGGATTATTTAAATTTAGTTAATAAAATTACATGTATATAGTAAACGACCAACTACGAATAAATTAATATAAAACCAGTCTGAAAAGAGTGAGCGTGTTCCACATTTTGTACAATTATTAGGTAAATAAGATGCGCTCTGGCCTTCAATCATTGTTGAAAATTCAAATTTGACTTTGCTATTCTGTACAAATTGGAATATGGGATGCAAATTTTGAGTGTCCTGCCTAAAATTTAACGAATTGACTTCATTTTTATATAATACGCCTCCAAAAAGCCTGCTTATGATTAGTTTCAGAATCTAAAATTCAAACTTCATCATAATTTGGGGTATGATGAGTCATATTTATATGTTGTGAGAGGCACAGCTGTTCTTCCCAATCTTACATCTGACTTATGTTGAATGAGTCTATTTTTCAACCACTGACTAGAATTACCCACATATGTTTTTGCAGGAACACGTTATTTTATAAATAGTGTTGCTACTTAACATTTTCAGTTTTATCTTTCAGCTTAGTGAAAAAGTTTCCTACAGATTTTTATAACCTAAACGCTATTTTAATGTCTGGTTGTCTCAAAATTCTTGCCAAAGGGCGTTAAAGTTTGAATATAAGGTAACTTCCTAAACGATACGTTATTAGGTCGTTCAGGATTGTTCAGACAAAGAGTAAGTGAGCAACTTCCTTACTAATTGCTTATGATAACCATTTTACACAGAGTTTCAAGTAGCATTAGGTTATTTTCTTAAATTCTGGTTCCGAAATCAATTGTATCCGGTGTTTCAACGCCAAAGCTGTATTAATCTTGTGACTAAACGAGTGATTAGAAAATAACTTGAATACCTGTCAGAGCTCGTAGGTTTTTTATAACAATCGAAGATCAGCTTATTACTAGAGTCTCTAATGTTTAAAGTGTCCAAAAATAGAATTTTTCTTTCAGTTTCCTTTTTATGGGTACACTGTAGATGTTGGTTGAAAGCATTGCAGCACTCTAAAAGATGTTCAATTTTATTAATTGGAGTGCAACAAATGATATCGTCAACGTACTTTACCAAAAAAACCAGGTTGAAATACAACTTAGATATAACAACTTCAAGTAGATGATTCATAACTATTTGGGCTATAACCGGTGATAAAAGAGAGCCCATCGGAGTTCCAAATTTTTGCAATTAGTATACACCTTGAAAAACGAAATAGGTGTTCTTGAAAATCAGTGTAATAGATTGTTCATGGCATTTATTACACTGATTTTCAAGAACACCTATTTCGTTTTTCAAGGTATATACTATTTGCAAAAATTTGGAACTCCGATGGGCTCTCCTTTATCACCGGTTATAGCCCAAATAGTTATGGATAATCTACTTGAAGTTGTTATACCTAAGTTGGATTTTAACCTGGTTTTTTTGGTAAAGTACGTTGACGATATCATTTGTTCCGCTCCAATTAATAAAATTGAACATCTTTTAGAGTGCTGCAATGCTTTCAACCAACATCTACAGTTTACCCATAAAAAGGAAACTGAAAGAAAAATTCCATTTTTGGGCACTTTAAACATTAGAGACTCTAGTAATAAGCTGATCTTCGATTGTTATAAAAAAACCTACGAGCTCTGACAAGTATGTCAATTATTTTTCTAATCACTCGTTTAGTCACAAGATTAATACAGCTTTGGCGTTGAAACACCGGATACAATTGATATCGGAACCAGAATTTAAGAAAAATAACCTAATGCTACTTGAAACTACTTTGTGTAATAATGGTTATCCTAAGCAATTAGTAAGGAAGTTGCTCTACACTACTCTTTGTCTGAACAATCCTGAACGACCTAATAACGTATCGTTTAGGAAGTTACCTTATATTCAAACTTTAACGCCCCTTTTGGCAAGAATTTTGAGACAACCAGACATTAAAATAGCGTTTAGTTATGAAAAATCTGTAGAAAACTTTTTCACTAAGCTGAAAGATAAAACTAAAAAAATGTTAAGTAGCAACACTATTTATAAAATAACGTGTTCCTGCAAAAAAACATATGTGGGTAATTCTAGTCAGTGGTTGAAAAATAGACTCATTCAACATAAGTCAGATGTAAGATTGGGGAAGAACAGCTGTGCCCTCTCACAACATATAAATATGACTCATCATACCCCAAATTATGATGAAGTTCGAATTGTAGATTCTGAAACTAATCATAAGCTTAGGCTTTTTTTGGAGGCGTATTATATAAAAAATGAAGTCAATTCGTTAAATTTTAGGCAGGACACTCAAAATTTGCATCCCATATATTCCAATTTGTACAGAATAGCAAAGTCAAATTTGAATTTTCAACAATGATGTGAAGGCCAGAGCGCATCTTATTTACCTAATAATTGTACAAAATGTGGAACACGCTCTCACTCTTTTCAGACTGGTTTTATATTAATTTATTCGTAGTTGGTCGTTTACTCTATATACATGTAATTTTATTAACTAAATTTAAATAATCCCTTTTTGGGTACTCCAATATTTGTATTTTAACCAGTTGTGACTAACAACAACCCTGATGTGTAAGGTTGTGTTTATAATTTTAATATTTATGCATTAACAATTAAGTAAGTAATTTTTAAAATAACATCTTTGATGACTGTAATGATTGGTTTTCCTTTTTAGAATCTTGATAAAGGCAACAACCCTGCCGAAACGTCGATTTATAATTAAATATATGCAAAATATTGTTTCGTTTTAATTTTTGACTAAAATATCCCAATTGTACAGTAACATTTTATCGAAAATACTATTATAATATATATATATATATATATATATATATATATATACAAAGATATAAAGGAATTCGGAAAAAATAGAAATTTCCGTAAATTCATGATTACGCCTTGTATAATACAAGCGTTCGTACTTTTATTCATTGATATACAAGCGAAAAATGTAATTGCGCGTGTATAAATAATTACCTTGTACGATATAAGCGTTTTGTAAATAAATAGCAAATAACGTAAGCTGAATATGTAAAAATAATTAATTTTAAGATACCTTAAAAACGCATTCAATGCGAACGCAAATAGATCATTTTAAGATAAATACAAAGCCATTTATTTTCACTTATTAACTATCAATACATTTTCGATAAAACTGCTTTTCATTTGCTGTAAATAGCATAGAATAGTGCTAGCTTTACGGATTTATCATAAAAACTACAGTCAATCTTGTATTTAAAACTCCAATTTTAATCTTAAAACACGTTTTACCATGAAAGCAGATATTTGCTATATAATGCAACTAGTTTGCATTATAAATCCATTATAGTCTAAATTAATTACCCTGTGTACTACCTAAAAATATTTTAAATAAAACATGTTTTCGTATTTTCCAGAGAAATTGAGAAGAAATACGTCAACTTCCTATAAACACATTAATAAATAAACGTTTATTCCAAAAAGCGGTTTGAACATAATAAAGTAATCGATAAAAATTTATTATCTTTCGCATTACTATCCGACGCCACAATAACCTTGGGTGTTAAATAAAGACGAGCAACGCACGTCACTAATAACTGGAACGAGGTGACGAGATAATAAAACTGGGCATTTTGAACGCTAATAAGAATTTTCTAGAAAATTACGTAACCAAAACGTTTATTATTTAGAATGGAATCGCGCAAATACTACTACATTCTAGAAATAGATAATTTTGTATATATAAAGAAGCGTTTATTAAATACAATCATTTATAAATTCAATCGCAAAATGTTTATTTAAGTCGCGAGCTGTTGTTTTGCGAAGATGATATTTGAAGTATGCAGTAAGCATACATTAATTTAATAATTATGATGTTATATTGAATATAGAAGTGATGTTTTAAACGTAACTTGCAAAAAAATGCAAATTATTAAATACAATGAAGAGGGAAAATTCTTCAATATAAAACCCTGTTTAAAAATTGTATTAAATAATTGAACGAAAAATTTAAGTGAAATGTACTTTGGTAGCTGCAGTTTGAAACGAAGATTTTAAATATGAAAAATCTTATAAGCTGATTTGAAGTCAATTTAAGATATTTAATTACGAACTGGAGGAGTGCTTTTGGAGATTCTGCAAGTATTACTTTTAGATTTATTTTAACTGATATTGGAGTATTTGTCATTTAAATTAAGGTGAAATAATAATTGTTAATCATATAATTTTTTTTTGTGAAGATTTTTACCAGGAAAATATGTGATCGGAGTTCGAAATACTCTGACCTTTTAATAGATTATCTGTCAAGAATTTTTTGGTCAAAACAAACCTTACAAGAGTGGGAATAAACAACCAGGTAAAATATCCATAAGAGAACAGATTTAGTTCTATAAATTTAAATAAGGCAAGGAACTTTTTTTTCATAATTAAGTAAAAATTACTTTTTAGAAATAAATTGATGCTTGCAAGAAACATGCTGTAAATGTTGTATCTGCTTTTGTATGAGAGAAAATATTATATGTATATATGTCTTGTGATATTGCTGTGTTTGATTTCATTTGATAAATCTCAATATTTCCGTTGAAGTAGCCAGGCAAAAGTTAGAACGTAAAGTAAGTGAATAATTTCAAATTTTACAATGTGCTATATCTGTATCACAGCACTCTTTTAACGGCGCATCAAGGCGAGGCGTTGTCACAGCACTCTTTTCGTGACGCTCCATCGCGGGGTAAGTATTTATAAAAAAGCAGATTTTAGAGCTAGCCGTGTATGCAGAAATGAGGAGGCGTTCCAGAGATATAGAAAGATTTCTTTTTTTATTTTTCAGAAAAAATATTTAGGTAACTTTCAAAGGGGCATAACCAGAGAATTCATAGCAATATTTATGGTGCCCAATTCGTGGGGCAAGAAGAAAAAGGGGTTTTTCTATAGGACTTCCACAGCAATATTTATGTCGGCCCAAAGCTGGGGCTCGAGTCTAGAGCGAATTTCACAGCAATATAATTTGTGTTTATTATTTAAAGGTGTAAATAAATGACATACAAATTTTTGTGGCAAACGGTCTTTAAACGTTTTAAACAAGATGATGATAATCAGGCATTTAAATAACTGGTTTATACTGAGCTCACCATAGACCAGAAAGTCTATTTGGTTTCAAGACGGGCCCATCACTCATATAAAACAGAAACTGTAGAACAGTAAAGTCACGAAATTTTAGGATTAATGATTGAGATTGTAATATGAGCGAATTCGAATGTGTAACATTTACGATAACGGAAAATTTATTGAATACAGTGTCTGCATTATTTGAGTGGTATTTATTGAGCAGCATATGAAAGAGCGAACTTAGACGGCAGATTGAGCAGATTTTGAGCAGCTGGCATGCAGAATGAGAGGCGTTCCAGACAGAAAGATTTTTTATTTTCAGAGAAAATATTTAGTAACTCAGCATACCAAGCATCAGCAATTATGGTGCATCGGGCAAGAAGGGTTTTCATAGAACTTCCACAGCATATTAGTCAGGGGGCTCGAATCTAGAGCGAATTTCATAGCAATATATATTTATATATTTATATATATAATTATATATATATTGCTGTGAAATTATATATATTTATATATATAATTATATATATTTTCACAGCAATATATATTTATATATATAATTATATATTTTGCTGTGAAATTATATATATTTATATATATAATTATATATATTGCTGTGAAATTCGCTCTAGACTCGAGCCCCAGCTTTGGGCCGACATAAATATTGCTGTGGAAGTCCTATAGAAAAACCCCTTTTTCTACTTGCCCCACGAATTGGGCACCATAAATATTGGTATGAATTCTCTGGTTATGCCCCTTTGAAAGTTACCTAAATATTTTCTCTGAAAAATAAAAAAAAAAAAATTTCTATATCTCTGGAACGCCTCCTCATTTCTGCATACCACGGCTAGCTCTAAAATCTGCTTTTTATAAATACTTACCATCCTAAGTTCGCTCTTTTTCATATATACTGCTCAATAAAATTACCACTCAAATAATGCAACGAAACACAACTATTTATTCATACAAGTTAAAATTTTCCATTATCAGTAAATATTTACACATTCGAATATACAGCTTCATAACATATTACAATCTCAATCATTAATCCTTTCAAAATTTCGTGACTTTACTTTATTTCGACAGTTTCTGTTTTATATGAGTAGATGGACCCGTCTTGAAACCCTGAATAGACTTTTACTCTGGTCTATGGTGAGCTCAGTATAAACCCAGTTATTTTAAATGCCTGATTACATCGCATCTTTGTTTAAAACAAGTTAAAGACCCGTTTACCCCTCACAAAAAAAATTTTTATGTCATTTATTTACACCTTTAAATAATAAACACAAATTTTCCTTTACATGTGCGCTTCAAATGAGCTTTTATGTTCATAAACTACACCCCCAATGTGTCAAATCACTCAAGCACAAAATAACAGCACAAAATGTTCAAGCAATAGTAATAGAAAATATTTCGTTAAATTATTTAGGAGTTCTGTTAGATGTCATTTGTAATTAGGTCGACGTTTCGCCCACTTTTGTATTGTCCTGATGAAGCCCCTTACAAAAGTGGGCGAAACGTCGACCTTAATTTACAAATGACACGGTCCCAACCCGGAACCATAAATAATTTTAATGACTCCGGCGGTGAAAGTCTCCGACAATAATTTCGTTACCTGGAGTAAGCTTTTTTCTTCGTCACCCCCAATAATGTCGTTCATACAACCTCGTCCTTGCTTCTACATGCCTCGCTGCTATGTGTTAATCAATCAATTTCCCAATCGCTATCCAAATCTCTGCATACGCCTTAAAGTTTCTACCAGATAATTGTCCAGAGCAAGCAAACCACCTTCCGTAACTATCAAACACCAAGCATCCTCGTTCCAAACATTTCTCAGCACGCTTACCTTAGCAACTTCCCTCGTTAGTTCGTTAAATGTGGTTACAGCCTCGTCTATTAAATAGCACCCACTTGTGCAATTCACACATTTATTTCACTTTCGACAGACTGTACTAACACCGTTTTATACAATTTTAAACTATGATGTTACATTAAGAGCTAAGCGTAGTCAAACGGATAAGCGAAGTAAGAGAGAGCTCTACCTCATCTCCTAGTGTATTTATAATCGTCAATCCACACCTCCTGTAACCTATTTCAAACGAAAAGCTCCCCTACCGTAAACAATTCTGAAAATTTTCAACGTAACGGACTTGTAAAACCGAGAATTCTCATTCCAAAGTCGCATTAGCCCGAGAACTGGTCAACAAAATACAACCGTCGCAATCTTTTGAAAATTTCTAGCATTCAACCAATGACACAGCTTTCCCCCATTATTCATGCTCAGCCTTCCACTATCTATCCTTGCTTAACCTATATTCGTTGTCTCATTTATAATTCCACTCATGCAACATAAAATCGATATTGTGGTTGACCTCCAAACTTGTCGCGTACTTTAAACGAGTGTTTTACCCAACGTGTATTATATGTGCTCTCTGTCTGCTTTATGCTATGGATATTCCACCTCAATTTGCTTTTAAGACATCTGTTGTTTTCATATCGACCGTTAATTAAATTTCTACAGAATTATATTCCAACGTTCATTTCAATTCTTTGAACCTGTTTATCTATTTGTCTGGTTTTTTATGAAGCAACAGTCCGTTTAAACTCGTATATTTCCAGTTGTTTAACTTATAGAATTTCTTACGATTTGTATGTAACAAACGCTTTGTTTAGTTAAATGGAAAATATGCGTTTAGCATATTGATTTCATATCCCCAAAAGCTCTATTTATTCTTTGATGTACTTGATTTACAACTTTATAAAATATTAAAGCTAATTATGCGTATCCTTGAGTTTTCACGTACTTCAAAGCTTTTACACGTTATGCAAATTTAACATTCCAATTTATAAATACAAAAATATGCTATTATCCGTCCGTTTTCAACGTCACAACTAATTAATTTGGCGCATAAATAAATTATTCCTATTTCCTATATACACGGTCGTTACAAATTTATTTTCTTGACCTATTTATGCCTCTTAACCTATAATTTACACGACAATATATATATATATATATATATATATATATTTCTATGAATTTTTAAGTTATGACTGATGATAGATAGATCAATTAAATATTTTAATAGGTTACATCATGTATATTGCAAGCCAGTAATTAGTTATAACATTTTTCAAAGCTAGAACATAGGAATTTATTATTTAAGATTAGCTTTAAGATTAATTTTACTTTATTTTAGAATTAGGGTATAGATTAAGTACAATTTTAGACATAGGAAGCATAAGTCCGTGCGTTTAAATGTATAATAATCATGTAAAGTTAGTGATAGGAAAGCTTTTTATTTTCTAGCATAAAAATTGATAATTGAAGTGGGATATTCAAAGCGTAATTATTTTATTTGTGTACATAACTTAGTGTAAAGTAATATGAAGCTAGAACATGTATAATTTTTCAAAGGTTTAGCATAAAATATGAAAGTGTAGTCAATAAACAAGTTAACTATTAGGGGTTTATACGAACAAAATATTTCCAGTAAGGTTTAGCATTGTAAATACGTTCTTGGTAGTGATTTGAAACCGTGTCAACAAGTATCAAAGTTTCTTAGAAAAAGATCGTTAAAAACGAACAGCAGGTAGATGTTATATAAGATGTTAAACGTTACATACAATAATAGATTGATAATATAAAGAGAAAGACTGTGCTTTATATGAAGTAGCAAAGAATGGAAGATATCATATGGTAGTCTGATGTTTCCCAGAATAAGGTATGGGCAGAACCTTCGACTCGCCTAACTTGGGAAATACAGGTTTCTTAGTTTTCAAATACAATATGTATTTAAATGAGCGTGTTAGGGGTATGGTGTGAAACGATTCTGGGGGCAATTTTGAATCAATATAAACGAAAACGAAGCAGTAGAGGCTCTCTTTCTTTTTCGATCTAAAAAAGGTTGTTGAAACATATAATAAAATTACTTTGTATATATTAAGATGTTCTTTTTTGAAGTATATCATTTAAATTTTGGCAGTTATTTATACCTTTTGTTATTTTTATATCATAGTTGTATGCATGTACATTATCCTGTATGTATTGATAATATACAACCTTCATCAATACGTATATATACACAACACATAGCAGTTAATAACACACTGATTCAAATATTCAAACATATCATTAATGTTTCAATAACCTTTGTATATCACTTAAATTTAATTGTGGTATTAAAGAAAGTTATACTGATCATTTTTTTTGTGACTAAATTTAATATTTATGTATTCATAATTTAGAAGGTATGTATAGATGGAGCTTAGATCATCATGATCATAGCTTCTAAATTATGAATACATAAATAATAAATTTAGTCACAAAAAAGAAAAATGATCAATTATAGCTTGTTTGTTTTATTACCACAATTAAATTTAAGTGATATACAATCGTTATTGAAACATTAACGATATGTATGAATATTTGAATCAATTAATATTTATTAACTGATATATGAATGTATATGTGTATGTATACGTATTGATAAAGGATGTATATTTATTAATACATACAGGATGATGTACATGCATACAACTATGATATAAAAAATAACAAAAGGTATGCAAAATAACTGCCAAAATTTAAATGATATACTTCAAAAAACGAAATCCAAACCTATACGAAGTAATTTTAGTATATGTTTCAACAACCTTTTACATTATTTTATTTATATATCTGGCGCCATTTCATATATTTTAAACCTCAATTTAGTGAGTATATCTTAAATGTAATTATTTATTGTTAATGCGTTTGTATATTTTATAGTACCTCTGAAGAAGAATATAAATATATTCGAAAATTTAGGTAATAAAAAAAAGTTTTATTAATCATCTAGCAGACCTAAAACCCACTACTTATATTATATAATAAAATAAGGTCATTACCTATATATATATATATATATATATATATATATATATATATATATATATATATATATATATATATATATTCCTCCCCTATGAAGTAATAAAGCTAATGTTTTGTTAATGGCTATATAACTACCAGCCCGATTTGTATTTGTCAATGGCTCTTATTATTTTCATAAGAGTTTGTTTACAGATACATCTTACTTTATATATATATATATATATATATATATATATATTGATATGATGTGTTATAAACGTTCTACTTAACGCCACCGCTCTGTGTTCTTACTTTAACCTTTTTATTTTATTATTATGCCACGGCTAGCCCTTTTTAATTTACACAGAGTCCACAACATTACGATGATCAATTTTCCTTTTTCACTCCTCTATGATTACCTGTTTAAATTGATAAAGTGAAGTCAATCAACATTCATTTAATGAAAGAAAATAATATTTACAATTTTTGAAATTTTTTAAATACACCCTTTAATCAATTAATATCATATGGATTATTTATCCCAAAATTTATATACTTTTAATTTAAAATAAAGTCACCAATAACTACCTCTTTACAAAAAAATCTGAAACGTGACCTCTTTATAATTTATTACGTAAGTTTAACGCATGCAATGTTTTTTGTTGACTTCTTTACAAGTTTTGGATAATTTGAGTAAATTTAGTATTAAAATTTAAATAGAAAAATATCTTAAAATTAAGTAGATCTGACCTGTGATCTGCTGATATGTTGTTTCGTGTTGTGGATTAACACCCCCTTGTTGTCTTTAATCGAATACCAATGCTCTGCTTAGTTGAACCAATATTTAAGTACAATTACCCCTTGTTTTCCAAAAATCACCTCGTGCTTCTTTATTTTATATTTCTCTGCATATGCTTTAAATCTCCTCTCTTAAATGCTTTTGACGCAGATTAGAATTGTACTAGAATTGTATCAGAAGTCAATTCGAATTTGATTAGAAGTCAATTCGAATTGTACTAGAATCCAATTAGAATTTTTCCAGAATTCAATTAGAATTCGATTATAATCCGATTAGAATTGTACCAGAATCCGACTAGAAGCCCTATATGATTATAAATAATTAATTCAAATTAATTACCCAATTTCTACACACGTTTTCTAAAAAAACGGCAAAAACTCTTCATGTATTCTTAACGTAATTTTTATGTAGCACTGTTTCCACTATAACATAAATTTGATATATTCTAAACTTTATTTATTTGACGCGTAGATTTCTGGTTAAAAGTGTCGTGGTTTCAACGTGCATCAAGTGTGGACTGACTCGTCTTATCACCGGTGGGTGTTAAATAGTCTTTTCCCACTACATCTGGGTTGGGTTTCCAAGCAGTTTATAGATTGTTTCAATCAACCAGCTTTTGTATTTAATATTTCCTGTATTTTTAAGCTGTTTCTGATGAAATTATTTCGGATTTTCTTGTTATGGTTGTTTATTTGCGATCTTTGATACCTTATTATTTGTTATCGCGGCCAGACTTTCAACTTACGTCTGCGTTTTGTATAGATAATTCCTTTGGATAATTGTACAACAATAAATGATGTAACTCTAGTGCTGTTTTCGTTTATGTATTTATTTATTTGAAAGTGCGTTTTCTTATCAAAGCGCATCTTGTTCTATCTTTATCACGAGCATAATTCCATAAAGATTTGTTAGGTTTCATCTTATCTTCTGCGTATTTTATTTTATAAACTAGTAAAATACTCCTCAACGTCGTTTAATTACATGTACGATTATTTCTTTGCTGAATACGCGTTCTATTGTTGAAAGATATGCTCACTTGCATTGATTAAGGTTAATTACGGTCTACATACAGGGTGTTAAATGCTTTCTATTTACATATTGTACGAATTACTTATTTTTCTGCTAAATAAATGCAGTTTTCTGATTCCTATCGCTATTTACAGTTACTACACGACTCTTACTACTCAATATACCCCCAAACAACCCCTTACCACAGCATTATATATATATATATAATTTTTCGTACATATTAGTATTTGTTTTACAAAATATTTTGGTAAGCGGGATGTTTGAATTCCATCCCTCTTTCTCTATTCCGAGTTGAACCTTCCTTGTTCATGCAGCAAGTTTTAAAAGCGGCACCCAAAGGGTTAAAAGTGTGTGTGTATGTTATGTGCGAACCACCGAAAAGGTCAAACAATTATTGTTGTCGTGAGTGAACACAGTGCCGTTTAAGTATCGCCATACAGTTTACCTTTGTTCTACTACAGTCCACGTTGTTAGTAAAGAATAATTCAAGTAAGTGTTTATACTATTTATGCTCACACGATACATCTTTTAGAATCTACAGTTTCAATACTTAATGAATTAAATAGCCGACATTTTAAACATAAAAATTTGAAGTTCCTAGTATCTCGGTCGCTAAGGTGCGGTACTGTTTTTCATGTTACGAGTCAAACTTTATAGTTTCTTTTTCTTTAATAAACCGAGAGTGAACATTAATAAAACAAGGAGCACCATTTTTAGTTTTAAGTATTCTAGAGGCAAATAAATTTGTCCAGAAGAATGACATAAAAAGAAATATACGTTTAGATTTTAGGTCGATATTTAGTTTCACAGTTTGTTGTGGAATAACCGTTTTTTAAAACGCCGGCAAAAGATACTAGGGGGTCACTACCTGGTATTTCGACATTAAGCAGGAGCAAATGAAAGAAAACATTGGAACTACTAAAAGGTTTCTAAATTAGTTTTTAATATCTTGCATGTATACTTTTTTTTTAATTGACTTTAATTGACATTATTCTATTTGAACCAGTAAAGAACCTACGACTTAGCTAGTTTTGAGATGAACTCCTAACTTTTATATACATTTTTTTGTTCACTGGTTCTTTTTCACATTTTAATTTTAAAAGTTTTGTAATAGTTGTTTTGCCTATAATACACCACACTACTCTAGTAGATCCTACTCTGAAGACATTCAAAATAGACACGCATACGACGGTTGTAAAAATTCATATCGAACACCTGGCCAACCGACTAGTTAAAAGGGAGCCTAGAGAAAAGCTTTGAAATCTAATTGTTGAAAACGTTACAAAACTGGGATTAAAATTGCAAGATGTGTGTATACAGGCTTGTAATAATGAACCCAATAGAAGGTCAATGGATTAGGGGTGCGATCTAAAATTATGGTGGTAGATTCGCGAGGATTGTACAAGCGTTGTAGCAGCCATCAATTAAATTTAATCAATAACGAGTACTAGGGTATGAATGAAAGCAATTCGCAAGTTCGAAGAATATAGAGCAGAGTCACCGAAACAATATAGGATTAAATTATTCTATTGCACTTTGAAAGTAAAACTTAATTGTCGCAGTTTTTGTATTCTCCTCCGGACTGGTCTAAGCTTTTAACTACAAAAGATATATATTTAATTCCCCATCGATGTCTTTTTAAAAAGGAAAGTAGTTTAGTGCATGAAAATTTATTTCAGAAGAGATAAATTGTATGAATTCCTAACAAAAGTGATATTAAAAGCAAATCTCTATTCAAATCCCGATTTTAGTTGGTGGGAATCTGAGTATGATAATTAAGCATTATCTAAAGCGTTTGAAAGTTCTCTAAATTAGTAATTTTGTCATATACAGAGCCATAAGAGAATTTTTTCAACACTAAGTTGATAGAAATTATCTCTTCTAATATAGTATGTTCTTTAGGTGGCTGTAAAATAAATTTAGTTAACGAGTTACTGAAATTTCTCTACTACTTCAGTTATACAGGGTGTTCAGAAACGCTCTTTACAAAAGAAAATTGCAAGTTTTAGAACTCATTTCAGGTCGATTTGACGTAAATTTTGTTATCTCAACATCTTTGCTAAGGTAGATAGATAGAGCTCGTTAAAGATGGCGCCGTAAGATCGGTTTAATTTAAATATCTTTAAAACGGTTTTCTTTTTAAAAGATAACATTTTGTAGATATATTTTGTGGAGTATGCGCAATCGTTTGGCTTGGAAACGATTTTTAATTGTAGTCATAAGCGGCTCGATTGGGAGGAGTAGTGGACATTTGTATTCCTAAATTGCCATTTTGACATAGCATTTAACAAATTTTGTTTTCGCTAAAAAAATGATTCTCTTATCTAAAGTCGCTACAACGCACCGTTTTCGAAAAAAAAAATTGATTTGAACTTTTCATGTGTCAATGCATGCGTTTCCATTGATTAACAAATTTATTTCTAAATTATGAAAAATGGCTATGGAAAATAAACATAATAACAATTGTATGAATGTTAAACCGTTCTTATGTCATAAACTGTTTCCAACTAATGATTTGGCTTTTCTAAAGTAAAAAATAGATTCGTGTAAAAAATAAACCTTTTATGATACAAACTTGTATATGATGAAATTAATAATGAATAAGAATACAGGGTGATAGTAGTTTTATGTCATTAGTTTAAAGGGGATGTAGAGACCGATAAGACAAACAAAAATTGCTAATAAACCTGGTGTCTAAAACAAACTGTTTAGCTGCAAATGGACACACAAAAAAGGTATTAAAATTGTTTTAAAATTACTGCAATGTTAACTAGGTCACAAATAAAATATACAATTACACCATGCTTTTAGTCGACCAATTAAGTTATGACCTTTAGCAAACTTACTTTAGCGAAATAAAGTGCATTTTTGCTGTCAAACGAAAAAACTCAATGCACTGTAGCAGCTACTGGAATAAGTTTACAATTTTTTCTAAAATTCGAATGTTTAGATAATAATCACAACAAAAAATAATATTCCATTATGTTGATGTTGTCGACTGTTTTGGATTTTGACGTAGTTTTGCATTTGTTACAATTCAGCGTTTATGCAGAATCCAATATCCTACTTTAAGTTCAATGTACTTTTTTATTACATATCTCGTAGCCGGGGTTAGATGTTGTAAGTGTGTTTCATCTGTGTTCTGCTACGTGCTTAGGTAATACACTTAAACGCAATGTTAGGACTTAATTGTAATTGGATCTAAGTAATTGAAGTTTTTTGTCACGTTAGTAACTTGATGAGTTTTTCTTGAAAATACGAAAACCCCAGAATTATACCAACCACGAACTTGCAGATACGGTGGAAATTTTGAACACTTATTGTGAAATAATTTCATGTGCGTCATGTGATTTAGGATAGCACTAGCATACGTAAGTTGTTTCTTTAAAAACATATGACAAAAAAGCAGTCGAAAACTTTTACTTAAGTTGAACTAGGTCGGGCATTTAAAAAGTGGTCCAAGAGTAAAATGCCTTATAGGTTTTTTGTTTAGCTAATCAATCCCTATCACCTTCTAAATTTAACGACATATAACTAATGTCACCTTGTATAACAAAACGACAACTAAAAACACAAAAATCAATCTACAAAAGATGCTCCACATAACGACTACTTGTTTTAAGCACAAATTAAGTCGCTTACGCAAGGATTGTCAAATTCTTGCAAAAATTTCAACATTGTTTCTAAACTCTTCTCAAGCATCCTGGATTATTGTCTTAAGTTAATTGCGTGTTTGTATTCGTTGCAAATAAATAATTGATATTAGGTATCCTCACACACAAAAATCTTAGGGATTTAAATCTGGATAACTAGCCAGTCAAGCAACTAGACCGCTTCGTCCGATCCATTGTTGTCTGTAGTTATTGTCTTAAAAATCAGGAACAATCCTGCTGAAGTAAACTGGACAACCATCGTATAGAAACTACAAATTTTATCGATTATTTAAATTAATATCACCCAATAAATCGGATAAAGTCATTTGTAAAAAGTTTAGATAAACCTCACCATAAATAACTGGCCAATTCTATACAGGCGTCGCCGATTATCTCCAAGAACGTCTATCCATACATTTATGTTAATCCTTTCCTGATGTTTAATTTCTTCTATAACACGATGATTATCATCGATGTATGAATAATATTGCGCATTATGCATATTAAAAATTTCACTCTTAATAAAAGTAGCTTCGTCATCAAACAAAATATTTGAGAAAAAGTTTTCGTTTTAATTTTCTTTATTTCGCAACCCGTTAGAAAAATCAACACAAACGGAAAAACCACAGTCACGCATGACTTGGACTTTTCTAAAATGCAAGTTTTCGTTATGGGTGATATTCCATACAGAAGATTTAAAAATGGGATACATTGCAGTTAATCTTCTAACGTTAATTTTGGAATTTTCCTCTACTTTCATTAAAATATCCTCACATTCTTCTTATACGTAAGTATGACTTTCAGTTTCGTTGCTTTTGGGAATAACCAATCCAGTTTCCTTAATTCCTTGACGAAGAACTGTAAATGTTTTGGGAACTGGATGTATATTCTATTTGGAAATCCGTATATGTATGTGCTGCTGACCGAGCGTTGCATTGCATTTCACCATACACTAGATGATTATAGACATATCCTTCGTCACTAACCCAAACCATTATAATAATATTAAACTTTCGGTATTGGGAAATTGAAATTAATGTAGCACTAAATAATATATACTCTTTACTTAAAATTATTTTACAACTAGCAATATTGAAATATGAGTCATTTGACATTAATACAATTCTTTACTCGTATTTATTTTTTACTTTAGAATTCACAAATCACTAGTTGGAAACTGTTTATGACATATAAACAGTTTGACATTTGTCCAATAGCTATTAAGTTTATTTTCCTTAGCCATCCTTCATAATCTAGAAATGAATTTGTTAATGGAAACGTATGCATTTAAACGTGAAAAGCTCAAATCTATTTTTTTCGAAAGCGGTGTGTCATAGCGACTTTTGATAAGAGAATTGTTTTTTTTAATAACAAAAAATTTGTTAAATGCTATGTCAAATTGGCAAAATCTGAAAGGCAAAGCAGAAAAATGAATTTTTATTAGAATTGTTGTATATTTTATGGGTTTTTGTTTTAATAATTGGTTCAAAAAATGATTTAGGGTATAGATTATTTCTAAGAATAGTTTTAACTATTTTGACTTTATTTTGACTTTAGCAACGCCCAACGCTAGGCGTTATTACAGCAATATAATTATATATATATATATATATATATAAATATATATATTTATATATATATATATATATATATATATATTATATATATATATATATATATTTATATATATATATATTTATATATATATATATATATTTATATATATATATATATATTATATATATATATATATATATGTATATATTTAGTTACAACTTTAAAAGTGGTGTAATATTATCTTTTGCACACAGGCGGTCGCATAGCTTGGCGCGGACTTGCTTAAAGATAACTTCGATGTATCTAAGCAAATTTAATGTATTCTGATATTGCTGTTAGAGAGTATCATTGACCTAAAATAAAACTCGGAAGAGTTTTGAAATACTGAATATGGTTTGAACACTTATTTAGCATGAAGATTTTCTATTTTTTAATGACTTAGGCTTATAGTTACAACGATACAAGTATTATGCAATATGCCTGTTTATATTTATCGCGCAGTTTTTCATAAATTATACACAGTAATAGTAAATAAAAATTATTACCTTTTCCAAATAGGCTTATCAATTATGATTACGTTTGGTTTTCCCAAGCGACCTTCGTTTAATCAATAACCAGCATCACAGCCTCAAGTAAAAAATAATTACATCCAATGCATTTTAATATAAAAAAGCAAAACAATATTAATTTACTATTTTGAAATTGAGACAAATTTAATCACTTCGTTGATTAATAAAAAGGAAATCTTAAAAAGCCGTGAAGTTCAAAGTATTAAGAAATCTTGTTAATGTCATGGTAGGGTTAAAAATACAATCATTTAGTGAGTGAGTCATCACAGATTGTAAGAATTCGTTGAACTTTCAGTAAAAAACGGCGAAAAAGCGCATGTTGTTAAAGAATAATAATTATTCTTGTAATTATGCCAACTAATGCGAATTCTAGATTAACCAAATATGAATTAGTAACATCAAAATGTTTGCTAGGTACCTGAACTGGATATGTTACACAATTTTGCGGAATTAGCTACAGCCAATCTAAAATTAAACTTTTCTACTGTTTTATCAAAGAGAAAATATTTTTATTGTTCAATAACGTAAAATTTTGATAGCGACACTTTACTAAGTTACCCTAAATTAGATATAACCACAGGATTATAGGTATTAATAGAATCGTCATGATTAATATGATTTAGAAATACAATTTGCATTCGAAGGGTTTTAAAAATTGCGATCCCAAGTGGTGGTTAATTTGTACTATGTTCCCCTAAAACATTTTCCTTGAACAGTCTATTACAGCGGCGGCATTGTGTAGAAATCACTCATCCGCAAACAGTTCCAGACTGTAAAAACGATATCATTTTGAGTAAACAACTTTAGGGCCACGGGATCATCCTAAAATAGAACACACTCAAAAACTAATAAGAAATACTGTATATGTATTCATAATTTAAAGAAAAAAAAGAACCATGAATATCAATGAAGTAGATGCTTGCTGTGAAAGTCTTGGCAACATACTAATATTGAATAAAAATGTCTTCTAACTTTATTTAACATGTCAGGCGTGACCGACCTAATCGCAAGCGTTATTCGTCTTCTTAGGTCATCTAAATCAAGGGATGACGTGACTAGCGTACCTAGACTAGGTTCTTCACCCTACATTTGATTTTCCAATGCTTTACCCGAAGATACATTGGCCAAGAAGCGAGTTTTTTTCACCTGGAAATTTTGAATTTTTGCCGAGCCCTTGCTGTTGCAAGCAAGGTAGGGATCTTTAACGTGCGTGACAACACTTACACACAAGACCTCCATTTTACCTCTCATCCAAACGAGGGCGTATTTTTGAGAAAAATGCTCGCCCAACATTTTTTAAGCGGACCGTGTCGAGATTTGAACCTGGGACCTTGGCTAAGTTTTCACCTTACATGTAATTTTCCAATGTTCCACCCGAAGGTACTACATTGGCCAGGAAGCGAGTTTTTGTTTACCTGGAAAATTTGGAATTTTGCCGAACCCTTGCTGTTCCAAACAAGGTAGGGATCTTTAACGTGCGTGACAACACTCACACACAGGACTTCCATTTTACCTCTCATCCGAACAAGGGTGTATTTCTGTGAAAAATACTCGCCTAACATTTTTTAAGCGGACCGTGTCAGGATTCGAACCCGGGACCTTAAGCATAGTCACGCGCATACCAACTACGCCAGGGAGCCGCCTAAGTTTTTTTTATCTTACATGTGATTTACCAATGCTCCACTCGAAGGTACTACATTGGCCAGGAAGCGAGTTTTTTTACCTGAAAAATTTTGAATTTTGCCAAACCCTTGCTGTTCCAAGCAAGGTAGGGATCTTTAACGTGCGTGACAAAACTCACACACAGGACTTCCATTTTACTTCTCATGCGAACGAGGGTGTATTTTTGTGAAAAATGTTCGCCTAACATTTTTCAAGCGGATCGTGTCGGAATTCGAACCCGGGATCTTGGGCGTAGTAGCCTAAGTTTTTCATTGCCGTCGCGAATTGGATAAACATGGCTTTACGCGCAGTTTATTCCTTTCGGACGTCTGATGGAATCGCATCAAAGATTATTGCCGGAGTATCGATCTGGAGTGCCTATATCGCAACCACAAAACATCTTCATTAACACCCAGTGCTTGTATAAACTGGTTCCCGTGATCTTTTAGAGATCCGTAAAAACTTTCTGCGTTGGACGGAAGCCATTCTTTGACGGGTGGCAGGTATACCTCTGTGTGAAGCTGAGCATTTCGAACTAACCAGGGAGCTCCTAAGACTCCCTTAGTGCCTCGTTCTGGATCACCTTAAGCTTACGCATATGCGTTTCCGCTGCGCTACGCCACACCGCTGATGCGTATGCAAACGTTGGTCTGGTTATCGCCTTGTAGAGGTAAAACTGTTTGAAGCGTTTAGTCTACCTAAGCGATAGGTCAAGGGGTATAGCAGAACCATAACTTTCTTGGCCTTGTTTACCGACTCGATGTGAGCTTTCCAAGTAAGCTTCGAATCAAGAATCACATCTATATACTTGACCTCTGAACGCACTGATGTCGTCTACAGTTCGGTAACGTCGCTTGCAGATGTAAACTGCCGTGCTCTTTTCAAGATTGACCTCGACTCGCCAGAGTCTTAGCCACTCCTCGAGAGTGTCATCGTCGTTTGCAGTCTGTGCATGATGAGGTGCGGAGCACGGGACCTGGCTAGAATGGCTATGTTGTCGCTGTAGAGTGCCATCCTGGTGTCGGCCGTTTTCGGTAGGTCGCTCACGAAGATGTCGAAGAGTGCCGGCGAGAGGAGAGAAAAGAGAGCCCCAGTCCTGATTCTCCGCCTCGTCGACCGCGCTCCGTCCAGACTCATTTTTGTATTTTTTTATCTATTTCAACGTTTCAGTAGTCTGCTATCAGAAATTTAAGCAGACCTGCCCCCCCCCGAAAGTAACCGTAAGGTGTGTGTGTGTGTGTGTATTTGCGGGCGCTTTTGAGGGCATGTAGTGTATGTGTGTGGATGAAGTAATGTGTGTGTATGTGTGTTGTGTTTATAGTGTTGATATCCGTGTTACGTTACCCCTCTAGGACCAGGACCATCGGTAGCCGGACATCCCAGTCGTCAAGGAAGAACGCTCAACGGATATTGCCTTATCAGTCCGGACCATCGGCAGCCGGAAATCCAGATGTTGAAAAGACAATGTAAGTGTGTGGATAGGTATTTGTGTTTGTACAGCGTTTGAGAAAGTAACCGTGAGTAAGGTGTGCGTGTGTGTGTGTGTGTGTGTGTGTGGGTTGGGGTTGTGTGTATGTGTGTTGTGTATGTGATGTTGATATTTGTGTTACCTTCCTCCTCTAGGACCAGGACCACCGGCAGCCGGATAACCTAGTCGTCAAGGAACAACGCTCAACGGATATTGCTATATCCGTCTGGACCATCGGCAGCCGGAAATCCAGATGTTGAAAAAGCAATGTACGTGTGTGAATATTCGTTTGTGTTTGTACAATGTTTGAGAGGCGTTAGTCCGACAAATATTGGTATCAGTAGTAGACTGTCTCCTTTTTGCGGTACGGGAATAATGTGAGGGGCTTTAATCTAATTTTTGCCTCTAACTTTTTCCAACATGAATGCCGACTTCCATCAGCTTCCTCAGATTATCAGATCTGATTCGATCAGCTGCTTATCTTATTTTCTTTAGGAATCCGTCTTTAAAATTCATTTCCCTCTTCATGCCTATACACATTTTTTGCTTGGCTTTCATGGCGTTTGTACCGAACGAAGCAGTAGGTTTCTCAGCAAACTTTGCGTTTCTTGCCTTTCCTCTTTCTCATCTTCCTACTTCTAAAGCGTTGTCTGTTCTATGTTTGGCAAGGAGATCGTTGGGTTACTTGGAGTAAACCAATGTCGTGATATTTGCACTAGCGGAACAAGTCGTTGTTTCCTGTATTGCCTCGAGTTAGTCGTTCTTCCAATCTAGTCCCTGGTTCATAATAAAAATAATTACAATCCTAATACTACAAATATAAATAATCATCATCACTTCGTACAACTGTTAAAATTATCATTCTAGAATTGACAATTATAATTGTTACAAAACCGAAATATATTCTGAGCCAGTAAAACCCAAAGCTGTAGTGGCTTGTTTTCTTGAAATCAATTAGCAGATTGAAACAATTTCCCCAATGTTTGTTTCAATTTTAATAATTTTTTTGACAAATTAGAATTATAACTTTCGAAATGGTATCGCTAAAAAGAAATTGGCTATTATTGTATATTATATATGAAATTTATTACTTTGTATAGACTTTTTCTAATGCTACATAATAATTTCGGCGGAATAGCCACATTAATCAGTGTAGGAATAGCATAACATTTTAGTTTCTTTACTTGATCACTACGGCTACTTTCAAATTGATTGTTTCAAAATGTTCCTGCAAATAATATTGTGCAAAATGTAAATACCTACTTTGGTACATTATTTTAGATTTTAGTTACATTAAGTTATTAAAAATTGTACAATATTTAACAAAGGTAAAATTTTACTTACAGAGCACAGGCGATCCTTTGTAGTCGAGTCCAGTTTTCTCTCCTACAATTTATTTGCCAGACTTTTCGTCTATTAGGTTCTGCAGGAAACCTAAAATTGTACAATATAGATCATATGAATTCAAGATTAAGCGAGGTTATAAACTTTAATGGTTTATATTATGGTATTTACTATAAAAAATGAAAACTAAGTAAATAATTATTTACCTAAAACATTTGAAACCATATCTATCACGGTTAGAACAATTTAGTACTGCACAACCAGACATGTAAAGCTAATGCAAATTAACTGTCAGTGAACTCCAAAATGGCGGACGAGTCTGCTATCCTTTATATAGTGCTGTAGTCCGACTATTTAGCTGAAACTGAAACACGCAAGCCCTTCTACCCATTCGAGTAATCTAGAACTTCTTCAACATGCAAGTCCATTCAGGACAGCGATATATATATTGCTGTGAAACCTACAAAATCCGTGAACTACGCTTTATAATCGAGTCGAGCCCCACAGATTGGGCGTCATGTATGCTGTGAAACCTCCTAAATTAACTGGTCCGTCGACTTTCTTCTGTTCATCGCCTCGGCTGCTCCCCTAGATAAACCTTCATCCTCATTCATAAAAAAAAACAAACACATTCCTACCACAAACATCAACGTTAACTCTATTTACATCAATATTCACAATACATTAAAATTTCAAAATTAAAAATTCAGCATAAATTTCAGTATCAGAAAATTTCAAGATTTAAATTTGTTATCATTTTAATGTGCATCCAAAATTAAAGTCCTTGTAGGATGCCTACTAATTAATGTAACAATATATGCAGACCTGAGTCTGAGTACAAAGGGAGCATCTACCACCCCTTTACGTTAATTAACCAGGTTCGTCTAATTGAGCTCCAAGACATACCCAAATTTTCATCAAGAACATAAATACTAAATACTCCTTTCGACTTAAACAAGAAAATTTCACCTTAAAATTAAAAATTTGTTGTTAGTACAACTTCATTACTGTCCATTTTAAGTAAATAAATTATAAAGTTATTCAACACACACGAAAACATCAAAGTTCAAACAAAATAGTATAATTTACCTGAAGGTTACTGCACTCGTAGCTTCAATGTACCTCGTCCCTTTTGTTAATCACACCATTCCAACTGGGTTATATTTACGGCTTCTGATTCTCAACGCTTTTAAAATTTCTCCACCACCATTCATCTAAAGTTGTTTCAGGGCTTTTCCGGAACTCATCTGTGTATATCTGAACCTTGTTTGTGGATCCAGCCATGTTTATGAACCATTTAATTATTAACACCCCCGAAAAATAGCAAAGAAATTCATGCTTCTTTCACCAATATACGCCAAAACTGCCTACTTTTGTGTATTCATTTGTCGTTGCAAATTTTGACTAATTAGTACAGTGATACTAACTTTATTACCTTGTATCTTCTTTTCTAAGTGCACTAAAGTACATTCATTGTAGCACGTAAAAAAACAAGCTGTTTTAAATCACAAAAATATTCGAGCAAACTGTTTAAATTATTTAATCAAAACCGGAAAACTAAAAAGCACTGTTTAACGCATTGAATCAAGTCGAAGATCTCAGAGAACTTGTTCATATTAACGGACAATTCTAAAGAATTTCGCATGCTAGGTTCCCATTCCGCAGCCCGGGATGCGATTTTTACGAATTTGCACTCGCCCCAGTTAAATCTCAGAAATTTCAACACGGCACGCAACGTCTGGAAAAAACTAATTGAATTTTATACAGAAATGTTATTTTTACCTCTCAAATTTTGCCTTTTACTTTCAACCAATCGCAACCCTATGACGTTGCTCTACTCACGCCTTTTACTATATGTGCCTCGGTCTTGCGCATATTATCTGTCTCTATCTACCCTGTTCTTATTAGTTCAAATTGATATTCCTTATTATCGATTATTTCAGTCCATGTGGACTATCTGGGTTAAATAACCCCGTATCGCGCCTTCCCGTGAATATTAAGCCACGGTTTCTCCAAGATTCTTTGTAACCATTAATTATCTGCAACATTTACGCAGAATGAGCTTTTTAAAATACGCAGGTGTTTAAACATCCTACTTCTAACTAACCCCTCTACGATTTGCATTTTATTGGGTTTTACAAGTTTTATAGATATTATATGTTACTAACGGTTCAATTAACTTCAATTAAAATTAATACCCTTTAAATTTTAGTGAATCCTAACTAAATATTAATTATTATCTGTACGTTTTGTTTAATACCGGTTACTTAAAATAGAGTTAATTAATATAAATTTTGCACATAATTTCTCTTTGTTTCTTTACATAGAGCTTTTTAATACTGCTTCTTTTGATATAAAGCTTCTTGTACATGATTTAAATCTCATATTTTTAATGAAACGAATGAATTTTTATGCTTCACGGTTTTTTAATAGCGCGTACCTTTTCCCAAAGCTTCTACCCGGTGATTAAAATTATTTGATGTGATTATTTAATTTTCAACCCTGGTCTAAATATGAGTATTTTCCCCCTATTTGAATACAAATAATCCCACTTATTTGAATTCAAATATAAAACATTGAAATCGCAAAAAAATTTACAAAAAAAAATTGCCTATCTCTCTCTACCCTTATCTATCTATCTTACCTAACTTATATCCAATCCAAAAAAAAATATTTACACCTATCCTATATCCCTATCCTATTCCTAACTCTCACCTAATTTTATAAACTGCAATTATCCCTAACTTCATCCTACTTAATCATCTAATCCTATACATCCTATATACCTATCCTATTCCTAACCTTTTAACTAATCTTCACTATACTTTACTTCCCCCTACCTAATCCTATATACCTATCCTATTCTTACTCTATTCCTAACTCTCCACTAATCTTATATGAAATATCTATACTTAACCTATCTTATTTTCTTCCTACATTTAATCTTTCTTTCTCATCTTATATACCTATTTCTAACTGTCTCGCATATTTATCCTATACCTAGCTTTATTTTCTATAAACACCTACTTCTACTCTTCTATATACACCTATTCTATCCCTATCCTATTTAAATCTAACTCTCTTCTACACCTATTCCTCCTGTGGTGCTGGTTCTCCGGTATAAGGGAATAGTAGGTTGACGTGAAACCGTCCCCTCTCATTTCCCGTACCTACTTCCCTTAATAAATATGTGCACTCCCCTACTACTTCACCTATCTCAAAAGGTCCCTCATATGGCAAGTGTAGTTTAGCACATGTCATCCTATCTCTCTTCCCTACTCTCAAGCTTTTACTACTACCTGGTCTCCCACTTTAAATTTTACCCTCTTTCTAATTCTTGCGTTCATCTTCCTTGTATATTTTTCAGCTCTCTTCCTTAACCTCTCCCTCACATCTACCAAAAGTTGTTGAAATTCATCGTCCCTAGGCCCAATTTGCCATGGTCTTTCGGGATACTGTTGCTTGATCAGCATAATGGGACTGGTTTCTGTCACGGTACTAGGGTTTCATTGATAAAAGATTCAACCTTGGACAAATTGTCCTCCCATAAACGATGATTCCTATGTGAAGCCAAACGCAAGAACTTAACCGTCTCTTGAATATATCGCTCAGCTGGATTAGCTTGAGGATGCCTTATGCTACAAAACACCACTTTAATGTTTTGCCTCTCCCAATAATCCCTAAATCTTTGATTATTAAAATATGTAGCATTGTCTGCTAATACTCGTTTAAAAGTTCCTACTTCCTACAAAATTGTTCCAATTTCTTGTTTGTTCCGACTGTGTTACAATCCCGAGTGGGATATAATTTGGTAAATTTCGAAAACACATCAGTCACAATCAGCACATGTTTGTGTCCCTTTGTACTTCTGACTAGATTACTCAAATAGTCAATAGCAACTAAGTCCAGGGATTTTGTACGTGTATACTTTGTACCACATCTTGACTCGTACTATTTTGTACTTTCCTAAAGTACATAAGTGACAAGTGTTGATGACTGACTTTACTAACCCTAAGTCTTTAGTTGAAAAAACGTTTCCTAAAATTAACCATGTCTTTCGGATCCCTATATGACCATATCTTAAATGCAGATCTTTGATAATTAATTTTGCCTGTACCCTATCCACTACATACACTTCCAAGTCTTGAATTTTTTTACACAAAAATCCATTTATCATATGGAAGTTTTTAAATCCCGGTTCGTTTTCTAACTTGGTTCTAATAATCTGTAACTCCTCACTCTGCCTCTGGTTCCTCAAGATCTCCTCTTCTCCATATACTGAATCGTTTTGTAGTAGACTGTTCATGGCAATCATGATGTCACACGGTCTTTTGTTATCCTTGTCTCGGTTTCTACTAAACGCGTCTGCTATAAAATTGTTTTCTCCTTAATATATTTAATCTCAAAGTCAAACTCCTGTAGTAACAACCCCATCGATATACTCGATTGTTAGAAAATCTTGTATTCATCAACGCACACAACGCCGAATGATCCGTTTCGATTACAAAATGTCTTCCAATCAAAAAAAATTTTAATTTTGTAACCCCAAACACCACTGCAGCCATTTCCTTTTCACTAATTGTGTAATTTATTTCATGCGGCTTCAGTGTGCGTGAAACAAAAGATATGGGCACCTCTTCCCCCTCTTGTACTTGGTACAACTCTGCTGCTAACGCACTATCCGATGCATCCGTCCTCAGTACGAAACCTACATCAAATCTGGGATGCCTCAAAATTAGTTGGTCGTGAAATTGTTCCAACAGTGTTAAATAGGCTGCCTCTTGACTCTCCGTCCAACTCCATCGTACTCCTTTCTTCAGAAGTTTAAACAATGGACCCGCTTTTTCAGCAAATCCCGGTACAAACTTTTTATAAAAGTTAAGGACCCCCAAAAAAGCTCTTAATTTCCTAATATTATTAGGTCTCGGATATGTCAAAAGTTTGGACAATCTTTCTTTATCGATACACATACCTTGAGTGTTCACCACATACCCCAGAAATTTAACAGTTTTTGAAAAAAATTCACATTTTTCTATATTCAGCCTCAATCCTGCTAATTTAAGCTCTAATAATATCCGTTCTAAATGAGAGTAATGTTGTTCCTCAGTTTCACTAAAAATTAAAATATCATCCACATAGTGTATGCAGAATTGCTCATATGCTCCTAAAATTGCTTGCATTGCCTTAATTAATGCTGCACTTGACGTTGACAAACCATACGGTACTACCTTAAAATTATAGATTTTTCCCACTACGGAAAACCCTGTGTACCTTCTAGAATTCTTGTGTAATGGAATCAGCCAGAATGAATTCCTTAAATCTAATTTACTAAAAATAAACTTGCCACTTAATCTCGTTAAAAGTGTGTCCATGGATGGTGGACAATGGAATTGCGGTTTGGTCCATTGATTAATTTTTCGTGCATCTAAACATAAACGAATGCTATCATCCTTTTTCTTAACTACCACCAACGGATTTATGAAATGAGTGTTTGATACCTCTATTATGCCATCTTCCAACATTTTATTTAATTCTGCCTTCACCTGCTCCCGATATGCTGCTGGAATAGGATAAACCTTTGCGTTGAACGGTTCTGAATTATCCACTTCCAATATGTGCTCATAGCCTAACGCTGTGCTTGCTTCTACCCCTACTAATTCTGCATGTTTTTGTAATAAAGCTTGAACCTCTACTCTCCTATCCTCTGGACATCTTATTGTGTTGATCTGTTTAACTTCATCATCCTCTACGTCTACTACATTAATACTAAACCCCGTGTCATCCTCTGTGACTTCATAACTGCCCTTCCATGGCACTGCCCTATCCTTAATCCTTATTACTTTCCGTTCCATATCTATCAAAACCCCTAACTGCATCATACAGTCAACACCTAAAATGCTCTGAAACTTCAGTCCAGGTACAATTACAAACTCCTGTTCACAGCTTAAACCTCCTATATCTATCCTAAGCACCACAACACTATTTACTACAGCAAACTTCTTTTTTATTTGGAGCTACTAAATGGCTACGCTTTATAGGCATAATTCTATCACAAACCTTATCCCTAATTTTGCTGACGAATTCCTCCGATATTAAACTCGCCTCTGCCCCTGTATCAAGTAATACTTCTACATTATTCTCAAAAATCTCTATATTAATAATTGGCAAACATAATTTTTCCTCAGTTTCTGGCTCTACTTCCTCCTCAATTTTGAAAAATTCACGTGGATGTTCATATACATTTACACTGAAATCTAGTGGTCTGTCGCGTTCTAAAAATCCTGTCCAGGTCTGTTTTCCCTACTTGGTCCTGGTCTAGCCGTCACCTCAGCGTATGTCCTAGGCGTTTCCACTCGTTCCGTGTCTGTATTAGCAGTCCCCCTTATGTCCGGTGAACTATTCCTTCTGGTAGGTTCCGGTCTCGGTGCAGGTCCCCTTCCTAAACTATTACTTCTAACGTATGGTCGTCTCTGTTCCCAATTCTGTCGCTGGTATCCGTAACTATTCCCCCTTCTAGCATAGTTGTCCCGTCTATTATCAAACCTAACTGTGTTGATCTGTCTTTTCCTATTATCCCGAGGTCGTCCACTACTTACGTCGTCGTACCTCTGCAGGTATTCTAAAAACATTTCTCTGTCCACTATGTTCTGTAGTGCTACGTGTTGTCTTACTTCTACCTCGAAGTGTCGTGATAAATACTTGATAATTTGTCGGTCCGTCAGTGGTGGGTTCAGTTGCTTTGCTATGCTATACTTGCGTATAGCATATTGCTCCCTACTTCCTGAAAATTCTCCCTTAAATTTCCCTGTGATTAAGTCGTCTCGTACCTGGTCTTGTCTGTGGTCACTCCAGTAGTGCTTTAAAAATCTGTCTTCAAAGTCCGTGTAAGTGTCTATGTCCTGTCCTACTAAATTGTACCATGCTTCCGCGTTGTCCTTTAATAAAGCCTTTATCGTATTCAGTTTAGTCTGTTCGTCAAATAAATTTCCCACTAGATTTCTTACACTATTAATAAAAATTTGTGGATTTACCCTGTTATCGCCATAAAACTTCATGTGTTGGTCCAATGATCCTCCACCTGTATAAAATCTGGGACCATCCCCCGTTAAATTTGACATGTTGTATTTGATACTACTAACTTCGCGTTCTACCCTGCCTAACTGATCCCTACATGAGTCCGTTACTTCAGTCATTTTTACATTAATCTCTTCTTCACAAAAAATGCGTACTTCAGAACTTAAATGTCCCATTTCCTGTCGAAGACCTGTAATATCACGCTCATTTTTATCAACCCTATTTTCAACTTCCCCCATTTTCACGGTAAGACTATTTTTAAACTCTGTAAATTATCTCGTCGATTTTTCTATTTTATCCCCTAATTCCTGATTTAATTGGTCAAATTTCTTATTCGATTCTTCACTCATCTGCTCAAATTTTCGATTTGAGTCCTCTCTAACCCCACTTAACGTCTCATTCATTCTTTCAAGCATCCTCATTATCATCTCGTTTCCTTGATCCCCTGATTCCGTCCTCGACTGATCTCTACTGCCTCCAGCTTCTTCCATTTTCGAATTTTTTTCACCCAATGCACTATCGTTACTTCCAATTTCCACTCCTTGACTCCTTAACCACTCTTTTCTCTGCATACGTTCTAATCACTCACACACACTCTAAAAATACTCTTAAATTTATACACACACAGAAACTTTCTCTCTCAGATCGCCAGTTTCCTGGAATAAAATCACAAAAATTTTATTTGGAACTCGAGCCTCACTTTTGGGTCGCCAAAGAATGCTGTGAAACCTACAAAATCCGTGAACTACGCTTTATAATCGAGTCGAGCCCCACAGATTGGGCGTCATGTATGCTGTAAAACCTCCTAAATTAACTGGTCCGTCGACTTTCTTCTGTTCATCGCCTCGGCTGCTCCCCTAGATAAACCTTCATCCTCATTCATAAAAAAAAACAAACACATTCCTACCACAAACATCAACGTTAACTCTATTTACATCAATATTCACAATGCATTAAAATTTCAAAATTAAAAATTCAGCATAAATTTCAGTATCAGAAAATTTCAAGATTTAAATTTGTTATCATTTTAATGTGCATCCAAAATTAAAGTCCTTGTAGGATGCCTACTAATTAATGTAACAATATATGCAGACCTGAGTCTGAGTACAAAGGAGCATCTACCACCCTTTACGTTAATTAACCAGGTTCGTCTAATTGAGCTCAAAGACATACCCAAATTTTCATCAAGAACATAAATACTAAATACTCCTTTCGACTTAAACAAGAAAATTTCACCTTAAAATTAAAAATTTGTTGTTAGTACAACTTCATTACTGTCCATTTTAAGTAAATAAATTATAAAGTTATTCAACACACACGAAAACATCAAAGTTCAAACAAAATAGTATAATTTACCTGAAGGTTACTGCACTCGTAGCTTCAATGTACCTCGTCCCTTTTGTTAATCACACCATTCCAACTGGGTTATATTTACGGCTTCTGATTCTCAACGCTTTTAAAATTTCTCCACCACCATTCATCTAAAGTTGTTTCAGGGCTTTTCCGGAACTCATCTGTGTATATCTGAACCTTGTTTGTGGATCCAGTCATGTTTATGAACCATTTAATTATTAACACCCCCGAAAAATAGCAAAGAAATTCATGCTTCTTTCACCAATATACGCCAAAACTGCCTACTTTTGTGTATTCATTTGTCGTTGCAAATTTTGACTAATTAGTACAGTGATACTAACTTTATTACCTTGTATCTTCTTTTCTAAGTGCACTAAAGTACATTCATTGTAGCACGTAAAAAACAAGCTGTTTTAAATCACAAAAATATTCGAGCAAACTGTTTAAATTATTTAATCAAAACCGGAAAACTAAAAAGCACTGTTTAACGCATTGAATCAAGTCGAAGATCTCAGAGAACTTGTTCATATTAACCTCGGTATATATAGCGGTTAGCCTGTCTGTCGGTCTGTTCCCCAAAACGGACAATTCTAAAGAATTTCGCATGCTAGGTTCCCATTCCGCAGCCCGGCATGCGATTTTTACGAATTTTGCACTCGCCCCAGTTAAATCTCAGAAATTTCAACACGGCACGCAACGTCTGGAAATAACTAATTGAATTTTATACAGAAATGTTATTTTACCTCTCAAATTTTGCCTTTTACTTTCAACCAATCGCAACCCTATGACGTTGCTCTACTCACGCCTTTTACTATATGTGCCTCGGTCTTGCGCATATTATCTGTCTCTATCTACCCTGTTCTTATTAGTGCAAATTGATATTCCTTATTATCGATTATTTCAGTCCATGTGGACTATCTGGGTTAAATAACCCCGTATCGCGCCTTCCGTGAATATTAAGCCACGGTTTCTCCAAGATTCTTTGTAACCATTAATTATCTGCAACATTTACGCAGAATGAGCTTTTTAAAATACGCAGGTGTTTAAACATCCTACTTCTAACTAACCCTCTACGATTTGCATTTTATTGGGTTTTACAAGTTTTTATAGATATTATATGTTACTAACGGTTCAATTAACTTCAATTAAAATTAATACCCTTTAAATTTTAGTGAATCCTAACTAAATATTAATTATTATCTGTACGTTTTGTTTAATACCGGTTACTTAAAATAGAGTTAATTAATATAAATTTTGCACATAATTTCTCTTTGTTTCTTTACATAGAGCTTTTTAATACTGCTTCTTTTGATATAAAGCGTCTTGTACATGATTTAAATCTCTTATTTTTAATGAAACGAATGAATTTTTATGCTTCACGGTTTTTTAATAGCGCGTACCTTTTCCCAAAGCTTCTACCCGGTGATTAAAATTATTTGATGTGATTATTTAATTTTCTACCCTGGTCTAAATATGAGTAATATATATATATATATATATATATATATATATAATTATTTGCAGGTTATAGGTCTACTGGAAATAAGGAACACTTCTTTAATACTTAAATTTTCGTATATATTTTTATGCTTGATTACAGACTTAAAATGAGGTTAATTATGAATATTCTTTAACATAAAATTATAAAGTGTACATTATTATTAAAAATAGTGTTTGAAAAGATAAAATTTGTAATCATCATCTCATCATTAGGTTGCCAGTCCGGTAACTGGTTAGACGCGTACCCTCATTGTTTCCTATTCTGAGCTAACTTACTAATTTCCCTGAAATTTACACAGTCTGCATACTTCACTATCTGCGTGCATTAGTCTGATCTATGAACCTACCTCTACCTTTTTTTTCCTATCTCTGCTTGTAATATATCCCGCACTATTCCCCAAAAATGCTATAGAACATATTCTGCCCTTCTATTTCTCCTATTTTTTTGTTTTCCACATATGGTTTTAACAATTTTCTTCTTGTTTCTATGTTTGTTGTCTTCGAACATAGCCGCTGCTCTTTCTTGTTAGATGCGGTTTAGTTCTCTTTCTATTGTTTTACAAATATATACTCTATTTCCTCGATATTCAGTGGTATGAAGGGGATTAAGCAACCTGCGGCTACCAAGATCTCCCAACACTCGAACATTTGTCGAATTAATAGTTTTTCAATATATCTTTTCGAACAAGGTTTATCATCTTGAAACTGGTGGAACGCATACCTCCACTTATTTATATTCTGAAAAAGTCTGTAGCTACCATGATCCCCCAACACTTCGACATTTGCTGAATTAATAGTTTTCCAGTAAATGCTTTCATACAATTAACATTATTTGAGAATATTGTAAACCCAATACCTGTAGTTGCGTATAATAACTATCAGTTTTAAGTACAATTATTGTTTTCGTCATTAGGTTTTCCCTCTTGCAACTTGTTGGGCGCGTACCTCCATTGATTCTATTCTGAGCTAGCCTACACATTCCCACAGGCTACATCTTTAACTATCTGTGTACAATAATTCAACCTAGGTCTGCCTCTACCTCTTTTTTTCCTATCTCTACTCCTAATATATTCCGCACTAGATCTTTCACTATCTGTGTGCAATAGGCTAATTTAGGTCTAACTCTACCTATCTTTTTTCTTCTCTCTATTTTTAACATATTCCGAATTATTCCCTCATGCCTTAGTATGTGGCACATCATCCTGTCTCTCCTATTTTTTACTGTTTTCCACATATTTCTTGCTTCTCCTACCATTTCTAGCACCTCCTTGTTCTTAACTTTGTTTGTCCATGATATCTTCATCATACATCTGTAGCACCACATTTCAAAGGCTTCAATTCTAGTTAGTATTTTTGACACGTGTGCTGTCAAACTTGTTGTTCGAAAATTTTCACATCTATCCGCACCTCTCTTTTTTGGTGTAGTGAATATGATGTTACGTTTGAAACCTTTAGATATCACGCCTGTCTCATACATATAGCTTACAAGTTGGAAGAGACGTTTTGTTATTGCTTGTTCCGCAGCTTTTACAGTTTCTGTTTGTACCTTATCTCTACCCGGCGCCTTACCATTTTTCAGACCCTTAAATGCTAATTCAAACTCATCTCTAAGTATAGGATATCCCAGGTCATCCTTTTCAATGTCTGATTCCTGTTCTAATACTGTTAGTTCTTTTCCTGCATATAAATTCCTTATATATTCCTGCCAGGTAACCGCTTTCTCCACATTTTCTATAATGACGTTTCCTGTCGCGTCGCTTATATTTTTGCTATACGATTTTATATCCTTAAAATTTGTTCTAATTAGTTTGTGTGCATTGTTTGTATTTCTTATTTTCATCTTAGTTTGTACCTCTTTACGCTTTTTATCAATCCATTGTTCTTTAGCTTTCCTGCATTTGCAAATAATTTCCCATTTTATGGCTTTGTATCTCTGTTTTCCTTTCGTCTATCTTCTATTAAATTCAAGATATCCTTTGTTTTTCAAAGTTTCTTATTTTCTTTTTGTGTATACCCCAGAATATCTTTGGCCGCCATGTTTAAGCTGATTTTAATGTTATTTCATTTTGTTTCTATTTCCTTAGTATCAGAAATTTTCCTGACATCTTTCAGCAATTCATTTTACTTTTTTTCAAATTTTTCAGGGATATCTTTATCTTTTAGTTTCTCAAAGTCACTGTGCCTTTTTCCGTTTCTTTCTTTCAAATTTTTAAATTTAAGTGCTGCCTTCATAATTACGATGCTGTGGTCAGTGTCTATATCTGGTTCTGGGTAGTCTTTTACTTGATTCCTAAACCGTTGTCTAACAAGAATGTAGTTTATTTGACAACTTCCTATATCACTGGCATCTTCCGCGTGTATTGTCTTTTAGCATGAGATAATATGTAATTTGTAATATAGAAAACACAAAATATGGGCTTGACAGAACTTCAAAAATTGTTGTTTACCTATCCTGTTATCTCAATATTTCATCGTATTCTAGAACGGGTGATTTAACTACGCTTTTTATGCTGTCTACTATTTGATATCGCTCAAATCGTGGGTTTAAACTTAATTTATTAAATTAGTACGTAAATTTTTTTGAAGTATTTGTATCCATTTGAAAACGATACTTTAATTATTAATTGCAAATAAAAATTCTTTTAATAAACACTTGTTTACTGTCGAACGTAATAAATACATTTTTTATCTGAAGCACGATCCTTTATCAAACTCACCTAATGATCAGGGTTTAATGATTTATACAAAGCATTTTATAAATACGTTTTCTATACACCTTAATATCTAACAAATTGACTTGCTTCTGTAATATGACCTTGCTGTACAGTAATATATATATATATATATATATATATATATATATATATAATATAATAATATCTTTATTATTTATAAGCAAATCTCGATACATATGAGAAAGAGAAGATACTCCTAGCGAGGTTTAAGCTATAAAGCCCACTCTTACACCTAACTAGGACATATCTTGTACAATAAAATATTTATTTAGTACAAACAATAACTATATATACTTACATACGCCACCACACTTGCATGCACATTTTACACAAACATCCCCCTCACCACACACACGTACAAAACACATCACGCACGCTGGGCCCACTATTCCCCCAATCCATATTAAGAAGTTTAGTTGCAAGATAGTAGATACTCCTGGTATGCTTTTCTAAATTTAAGTAATGTTGTGCAATTTCTTATATTTATGGGTATACAGTTCCAGAGAGACGACCCGGATACCAAGAACGATGAATGATACATTTCAGTACTGTGCATTGGTATTCGCAGTCATTTTTCATCTCGTGTGTTATGGTGTCCTGTAGAAACGTAAGAGAAATTTGAGGTTAAGTACGAAGGTCCAAGTCCATGTAAGAGTTTATAGAGCATTATTGCCTGATGTAACTGTCGCTGTTTCACTAATTTTAACCAAGAGAGCTTATTGAAATATGGTGTAACATGCTGACGACGTTTGATGTCAAAAACAAACCGAATGCAACTGTTGTGAACTCGCTGTAAACGATTACTGTTGTCCATAGACAAATGATGATATAAAACATCTCCATAGTCAAAAATCGGTTGAATAAGCGACCTAATAAATTGTATTCTTAAACAAACTGGTAAAAATCGTTTTACCCTCTTAAGACTATGTAACGAAGCATATACCTTTTTACATATATACATTGTGTGGGCTTTCCATGACAGATTCGAGTCGATCATTATACCAAGTTTCTTTACTGTAGTAGACAATGGAATTGCTAAGCCATTTAAATATAAGGGTGGAAGAGTTAAAATATCGATTTTACTCAACAATTTGGATGACCCGATTAAGATTGCTTGGCATTTTAACAGATTTATAGTTAGTTAGTTGTCCAGTCCCCACGAATTTATACTAGCAAGATCAGTGTTAAGATTATTAATAGTACGGAAAATATCGTTGGGATGAAAATGTGAATATACCTGTATATCATCTGCGTAACAGTGATATTTACTGAATTTCAAGACTCTAGAAACATCCTGTATATACAAGGAAAAGAGAATAGGGCCAAGCACACTTCCCTGTGGTACTCCAGCTTCCAAATTCAGCCAATTTGACAAGTTAGCCCCATCCTCCGTAATGGCACGCTGTCGACGACCGCTCAAGTACGACTCAAACCATTGCAAAGCATCATCTGAGAAATTATTGAGCATCTTTAACTTGGTAAGTAAAATTTTGAAGTTCACACTGTTGAAAGCTGAACTGAAATCAAGTAATAGTATAATAGTTAGCTGTTTGCAGTTCATGGCTTCTTTCGCATCATCGATTATGCGGATTAAGGCCGAAGTTGTAGAGTGGTGCTTACGAAAGCCGGATTGAAATTTGTCAAATAGCTTATTTGAATTTAAAAAATTTGATAATTGATCAAAAGCAATATATTCAATAGATTTAGAGAGGGCAGGAAGAATACTAATTGGGCGGTAGTCAGATGGTGATAAAGGGGATGACTTTTTCGGAAGTGGATGAATAAGCGCCTGTTTCCAATGATGAGGGAAAGTATTTGTACTAAATGAATGGTTAATGATAGAGACAAGAGACTGTAGAGCATGAGGAAGCACCAATGAAAGCATTGCCTTGGATATTTGGTCAGCGCCTATTGCACTTGATTTAATGCGCAGAATTGATTTATACACGATGTTATTTGTAACTTGATGGAAAGCAAACTTAGGGCACATTGGAGTATTTAAGGAGGATAAACTTATAATAAAGTTATCCATGCGCTCTTGATCAGTGATCTTTTTAGAATTAAAATGGTCATTTAGAGAATTAAGGCATAAATTGTGTGGAATACGAACAGGCGCTTTCCCAACCCCTAGTGACTTCAGCTCTTTCCAAGTTTTAGCGGAATTTAAATTCGTGGATAGCGAATAATAGTAGCGTAGCTTGGAGTTTCTAATTAGCTGCTTGGTTTTATTTCGCAGGTACTTAAAGTAGTTATAATTTTCAACTGTAGGAACACGTTTAAACCTAAATGCCGCAGCATTTTTAATTCGCCGCATTTCATTGATTTGATCATTTAGCCAGGGAGCCTTCGGTTTTGTGATACGAATAGTTTTGTACGGAGCATGAAAATCAAAGAGATGTGTAACATATATATATATATATATATATATATATATATATATATATATATATTGCTATGATAACGCTGCACGCCGATGTAATTAACGTTCAGTTTTCTGCTGTCCGCCCCCGGCTAGCTCGGTCACACTCACGTTACGACAACAAAGAATATACCCCGTCCGCGCTTTATATCTAATACTTTTCTACTTGAATGAGAAAAACGAAATCGACTAAGATTTGTATAATGACAGAAAAATTATCTACACTGTACAGCTTAATCTGATTCACTATTTGACAAAGTATACCCCTGAATCAAATAATAATAATTTCAATTTATTTATCCCCAGTGTTATAATTCCCTTTAATTAGTTTAAAGCCAGCAAAAATGATATTGTACACTATTAAAAAACATCCTTGAACGTTCAATAACTTTTCCATTTTTACGTAAATTTTCACGTATAAAACAATTTTTGGTGAACCTTTACATAAATTTTCAGGTATAAAAAATATAGTAAATTTTCAATTTCTTTATTCTCTCTGGATCAGCTATTGCGTGTTGTAGAGCTGTACCTCTGGATTACTTTTAGTTGTGTCTCCTTGTGGCTTTTGTAGTACCGCGTGTCCAAATCCCATTTAATGCTTAAAACGAAGCTCCGTCTTTGTGCTTCAATGCGTAGACGTAAACTAATATTTTTTATGCAATTTTAGATTTATCCTTGAGTTATGTCTAGAGCTTTTTCTAGATTTCAGCTTATTACTTAGACAATAATTAGATTTGGATAATACTTAGTTTTTTACCTGTCAGTTAGAACCCTAAATTATAAATATTAAAATTATCTAATTAATAAGCTTTTACTTACGTTTTCTAGCTAACGGTAAAACTTCCCTTATATATTTTTCACTATCATTTACTTTAAAAACTTTCTATCACAACTTTCACAAATATATAATTATTTAATTTTCAATGTTAACTTTTACTTAAAATCTTAAGTTGAACTGATGTGAAGCGTGCTCAGGTTTAATAAATAATGTCTGTTATCAAGTTTGAGTGATATTTAAAGGAACGCCCTTATCGCAAACCATTGGCTATCGGTCTTGTTTGTTCAAAGTTTACGACGTGCCATAGGATGTTGTAAATACCCTTGGCTTTTACAGGTATTATTTGATAATAACCCGCCGGAAAATGTTCTTGGTCACGTATAATACAAGTTTTAGTATTAAATTTCTGAAAATATGTGCATTTTTACTCGTCTGTTTTGGTGTTATTGTAAGAATTTCTAATCCGCCTTCTCACGTATTCAACTTATGGCTTTTGTTTGTCAAGATATCGTTCTGGGTTTTGACTAAACACCATCTTAAAAATCACATAGATGAAATGACGTAAATTGAAATGCTTCTATTTACATCCTGCATTTCCGAAACTTATTTTGAAAGATGCGTTTTTTATCAGAATGCTTTGCTATCTCCTTTCACTATCGCTCGTTTAATTTTAACATAATTTATATCATAATTTTCTTGCTTTGGATGCATTTAATGCGTACTTATTTAGAATTCATAAATGCTTTTTATTCTAAATTAAGTTTGATTGCGTACAGAATTATCTATCTTGCTGAATGTGTTTGTATTGTTGAAGAATATGCTTCCCGACATAAATAAACTTCAATTGTGATCCTTATACAGGGAGTTAAATGTTTGTTTTATGCATAATTTGCAAATTACGTATTTTTCATGATAAATTTATTGAGTTTTGTAACTTCTAGTACTATTTACATGTCTTGTGCGACCCTTATGACTCAATATTCCCCTAATTAACCCTATTACCATAGCAATATATATATATATATATATATATATATATATATATATATATTGAAGCGAAGCCACGCTCTTTCCAACTCAACAGGCGCATAATCTCAAACCTACGTTTAAGAATACCTTTCTTCAACTATTTCAGTTAGTAAAATATTAAAAACTCTCTTTTGCTCGAATAGATTACTATATCAACTTTTATTAAAAATTTCAAGAGACAGATATTTACAGATAAAACAAAGAAAACTGAAATTTTGTGCAGTATAGCTCACATAAAAAAATATAAAAAAAGAACAAAGTGTCAGCTTACACCCAGAGAGAACTTGCATTGAACTTTCAGCGCCAGAGTATATTTTCACAATCTTTTAAAAATATACTTCTTATCACAGTTACATGTAAATTTTCAAAACGAAATCTTGAAATTTTTAATTAATATAATCTTAAAGTTACTACTTCTCGCAATAAAACTATTAAATACTAAATGCGGATTTGAAAACCATCGTAAAGTTTTTTATACGTTATTTGCAGTGCAATTTTGGTCTACTTTATCAAGTATTTAAGACGACTTAATTGGAATGAATAGTTCATAGTGTTAGTTTAATGTTGAATAAAATTGACAAACAGCATTTTTATTCATCGCTCTACACGTGTGGTAAAACTAGTTTTGTAGGTCTTTGAATAAAATCGAACATTACTGAAAATTTTTTCAAATAATTGAGTTAGTGGTCTTTTTTTTAGAAAATCTACGAATAGCACTCATTTCCTTAGAAGTATGTTAGACGAATTGCTTTCAAGGGGCAGATAACTAGACGAAGCTTCAAATCTGGATTAGCCATGCTGTGTATAACAATACAGACCTCAAACAATGACATTCTTTTCTATTATGATAAAAGTTGTAGCATTTGATACTCCAAATACAACATTAAATTTAGTGGGTTTTTAATATTTTCCCGAAAATTTGAAGTATGTATTCTTTACGAATGCTGCCGGAGATAGTTCTTAAACATATGGTTTATAGGATAATTTGAGAACAAGAGCTTATGATTTACTGTAGTGTACTAATAACTGTACTTTAGTAATAAGGTTGTTTATACTGTATATTACAAAAAGTAATTAATTAGTTATAACAATGTAACAATTTGTTTAAGCTCAATTTAATGCAGGACGTGGTAATTATAGAAATGAATCAGCAGCCTTGGATAATTCTTTCAGTGGAAGTCACGATATAGGAACAATGGGTTACCCTCTTCTTTGATAACTCATTCTAGATAAGCATCGTACCCATTCCAACATACGCCAAATCGTTTATAAATTTTAGGGACGTGGGATCCACAGACTTGAATTTTATAATCGTGAAATAGTGTTTTAATTGTATCAATTTTTAGCTTTCGAAAGATAACCTGAACAAACTTGAAACGATAAGATTCTAATAAATACACAATACTGTGAGCACTTTATTTAAACTAAATTGTTCGCAAACATATCTAATCTGCAAGTTATTAATATGCAGTGTGTTCCATAAAGGCGTGCTAATATTTCAGGATGTGCCTTATCAGGTTATTTTATAAAGAAGAGTTCATATGAAGCTGTGTCCGCAATGTAATTATTTATTAAATCGATATTTTTTAATATATGCGAATGTACTTTACATAGTATTTTTAAATTTGGTATGTGTAGGATATAAGACCACATATTTCAATTATAAACGTTATTCTATCGCTCCACTAGTGGCATCCTGCAAATATTTACTCTGCTATATTTTATAAATAAATGGTACGCCACTCGTATTTTTCCATAGGATATTTTTTCCGTGGAGCGTGGTCAATTGAAAACGGCCTTCTTGCTTTTTGTCCTCAGAGGCAACGTTCTTGATTATTACAATTAAATTGAAATTGCTTCACTAAGCAATATTGAGGAATAATCTCTTAAACATAAAGTCAACTATCCAGGGAATAAATGACATTTATACAAACATCATTTTCAAAACATTATTCCTTGAGACCTCTCTCTGGGATCGAATTAGAATAGTCCCAGACGAACCTCGCCGGTTAAAAAATTTGACTAACTGGGACAGCTATGTTCTTCTATCCCTGCAAAGATGTGAATTCTGCTTGTAGCAGAATTTGCGCTGTATACAAAGAGGTTGGCGGCTCCGTGGATCAGAAAGATTCGCGTATGACTCCAGATTCCAAGGTCGCGGGTTAGATTCCCTACACGGCCCACTTGAAAAGTGTTAGGCGAGCATTTTTCAAAAAAATACGCTCTCGTTCGTATGAAAGGTTACACGGGGACCTAATTAGAATCAAGGAACATCTCGAATCTAATTATTCGACCCTCTTCTACTAATACTATTTAAAAATCGTCCCACAATTGTAATAGAGAAAAAACGCACTTCATCGGGGTTTTGAACCAGGGATCTCGATAATGGTAGCTTCATGCATTAGTGTTGTGCTATTGACCGAGTATCTGATATATATATATATATATCTGATACTTAAATTTTTATCGAATCGTATAAGTTATATTTAAATTATTTAGAAAAAATGCATTTAGATGAAGTTACATAATAAAGTAATTTATATATGATGTACATTAAGGTATAGATATTTAAATATGAGTCGGGTGAGTTTTATTTAAATTATTTAGAGAAAAAGCTTTCTGATGGGGTTACATAATAAATTAATTTATATGTGACGTACATACAAAAATTACTAGCTTAACGTGTAGATATTTATTTTTGAAAAATATGAACTTTATTAAATTATTTATAAAAAAAACTTTCCGTACGACAATTGAAACAATTTAAATTTAGAGTGCGATATACAAACCGTTTACCTTAGGTGCGACTGAAAAACAAATCCGTGGATGCATTTATGTCTGTAGATACCCGCAACCATTCATTAAAGTTTATAATTACGAAAACCGAAAGGTGGTACAAGGGTAAATATTTAAAAGCGGTGAGATATTTATACAATCACTTCTAAGGTCCAAACCTGGAATGTAGGTAAATTTTAGTCAAACGCGAGTTAAGGTTCGGGCCTTTGGAGCGATGTTTTTAAAAAACGTTTCCAAAACTTAACAAATTTATTTACTACTATTAGGGCGAGTAGCCTAGGTAAACAACAATGCAAAAGTTGTAATACTCAGACTGACTCTATTGAGTAGCTTGAACAACGAAGTATGGAGTTCGAAGACTGACTGCCGGGCCTTGAGCTCCCGGGCTTTTTAATATCCTGCCCCTCACATGGCTGCGGGAACTTGCAGATCTCATGTCTGCTTTACTCTTAATTCTACACTTTATTACATTGTAACAATCTTATTTCTAGGTAATTGCGGTATGTTAACCATCTGTGACCTGCCACCTGCAGTATCACTGCCCTCTCGGATACAAAGTTGCATATCCGTTCTCATGAACTGTTAATAACCTCTCTGGGTTATCTTTGTATTACATTGCTGCAATTAACTTATAATTTATTTAACAATTTCTAATAATCCCTATTAGATTCTATTATTCAATATATATATATATATATATATATATATATATATATATATATATAATATATATATATATATATATATATAATATATATATATATATATATATATATATATATATATAATCGTCCAATTGTATCTTATCTCACTTTAGTAAGTATCCGTTATATATAATTTTTAGCTATTAAGTCAACCCTGTTCTCATAACTAATGCATTTGTATTTAATTTTAGTACTCTTGATAATGGAAAAATAAATTTCCGAAAGCTTGAGTTTATAAAAAAGAGAACTCTTCAATTCTGCTGACCTAAAACCCAAAACTAATTATATACAATTAAGAAAGCAAGGTCGTTACCGAATTTAGTTTATATATATATATATATATATATATATATATATATATAGGTAAATTGTAAATTGAAGATACATAACTCGCGTTAACATTTATAAACTTTTCAGTCGCACATAACTGGAAAGGTTGTAAAAATTCTTTTCCTGACCGTTACTATGGAAACCATTAGAAACGAGTTCCCGGTGTCCTGATATCGATTCAAAACGCACAGCAAGCGACCATATAAAGCAGCTTTTATGTGATTCCATATAGTCCAGGAGCTAAGGGGGGCTGAGCATGCATGAAAGAGTGACGCAGTTTAACTATTGATTATTGTTAGGGGCACCTAGTAGATGAAAAAAATCTGTGTTCGCGTTTCTAGGTGCACAACGTTGGGGGGGGAGGAGAAGTGGCAGCTCAGAGCCACTTACCGTATCATCTGTAACTTGGAAACCTTTAAAAATTGAATAACGATTCTAACGCCAATCTATTCTAAGGAATATGTTCTATAATTAAGCATATTAGACCTTTTGCCGTATCTTGCACCTAAATCGATTAATCTACTGTATTCTGAAAAAATTAAAATTTATATGATTGTTTTTTGAGTTTAAACGTATTTAACGATAGTTTTAACAGAAAAACCTTCTGCCAAATAATATGTAGCACTAAACAGCAATTTAACACAAATGTTTGAGTTGCAGGAGTTGTATTGTAAGCGTAACGTAATTTGTTGTAATTTGTGCGTTAGAAAATTATAACACCCAATAATACCACATGTGTCGTATTGCCTCTGTGGCAGGATAAATTTCACGGAGACGTAAGGAAGTGAAATACATAATGCTCACGTTAAACTAATTAGGTCAGTATGCTCCAATTGAACGAATTCCAATACTTTTATTCACTTCAACTCTAAAAGAGGGCAAAAAGAAGTATAACGTTTCAGTCTCTAATGGAGGAAGCACAAGTCAAGTTATAATGTTAGCGACCCAAAGGGATTTCAACATGCAGAAGCTTTTAAGACACGAGTTAATGTCATATCCCTCTAGCCTTGCTAATGCGAGCGGACATTTTAAGTGTTATATCTGAGTTAGTAAATGCGATCGAAAATGATTGCGAGTGCAATGACTCTTTAAATAACATGCGGAAACTTGTAAACCAAGCACATATTTTTGACGGAATGGCACTTATTTATGGGTTGTATCAAAAATGAAGCGTTTTAAACACCTAGCACTAAACCAGACGTCATTGATTGAAAAAGCTCTCGACCAGAGTAATATGATGCGTGTTGATATTGTGTACGATCAATACGATGAATTCTCATTAAAAAATATTGAACATGAATTTAGGAGTGGAGGTAAATCTCCTTTGATTGTTCGTATTCACGGTGATTTAACAAAAATAACATCTCAATGGTCACGATATTTATCTGTACCGGAGAACATTAACATTTTAATTAACAAATATTTAAAATTACTAACTACTAATGAGTTGCTGAACAACCAACAATGTTAAACTTATGAAGTTCGAGACTGACTGGCCATCATGGGCTCCTCAGGGTATTTATGCTATCCCTGCTTTCGCACTGTCTTGTGGGAAGTGCAGATCTCATATCTGCTACTTCTTGATAAAATACATTGTATTACTTCTTAGTAATCTTAATTCTAACAATTACTTTCTTATAATCTGTAACCTGCACCTGAAGTATCATGTTACGTCTGGAATACAAAGTAGTTGCTTCCTTTCTCACATCTGATTATGAACTTTCATTAACCTGTTATAATGTGTCCTTCAAGTATACAATGTAACATTCTATTTCTTAAGATTTTGTAGTTGCATTTGAATATACGTACATATTAATTTGAGGGATATATGATATGAAATGATATATGATATCTTGCTTTAATAGTTCTGCTACCTGTTTATCTGCTTCTTCTTGACTCGCTTGAGGTAGTCTGTATGCTTTGGTGAAAATCAGTTTATCATCTGTTAGCTCAATATTTTGTTTGACTGTGTTGGTGAAAGTTAAAGGTATTCCTTCACAATGGAATATATCTCAGTATTCAAAACATAAGTCTTTAATTGCTCTTTCCTTTTCGTTATTAATATCATCATTAAAACGAATCATCATCATTAGGTCTTCAGTCCTAGAACTGGTTAGACGCGTACCATCATTGTTCCCTATTCTGAACTAACCTACAGATTTTCCTGAAATATGCACAGTTTGCATCTATAACTATCTGATCTAGGTCTACATTTACCTCTTTTTTCCTATCTCTGCTTGTAATATATCACATACTATTCCCCAAAAATGCCTTAGAACGTGTTCCTCCCTACTATTTCTCTTTTTCCCCAGATATCCTTGTTCCCCTACTATTTCTGTAACTTATTTGTTATTATCTTTGTCTGTCCATGCTATCGTCCTCATACATCTGAAGCACATCATTTCAAAAGGCTGCTACCGTTTTTCTGTCTGCGTTTCAGACTTCCCGTATTTCATAGGCATACTGTGCTGTGCTCCACATATGCTTTCAACAATTTTCTTCTTATACTATGTTTGTTGTCTTTCCTCATAGGCGATGTTCTTTCTTGTTAGATGCAGTTTGATCACTTTCTATTGTTTTCCAGTTATATGCCCTATTTCTCCGACCTTCAATGATTGTGAAGGGAGGTAAGCAGCTTGTGGCTGCCAAGTTCCCCCAACACTTAAACATTTGGCGATTTAATATATTTTCCAATTTATCTTTTCGCACAGTCAACATTAGTTGCAGGTATTTCGCAACCAACAACTAGTTGTTTATACTAATCATCAGATTTATCTGCGCTTATTTTTTCGTCATTAGGTTTTCCGTCTCAAAACTGGTTGGACACGTACCTGCACTTATTTATATTCTGAGCTAGCCTACATAGTTCCCTGAAATTCTCACACAGCATGTGTATTCAGGTTAATCTTCTTTGGGAATTAAACCACTCATAGTTTTTAAAATCAACTTTATTTACGTTTCGATCCATGACCTAGGATCGTTGTCAAAATAATAATAAAAACTTCAAGTTTGACATTTATGACATAAATTGAAGGTGACTTTGCTTTATTGATGTTTGAAATATTTGATTTGAGTATACTAAGCAAAAAATTTTTAAAGTTTAACAGAATGATTGCCTTCAATTTGTGTTGCGACCTGGGATCGGCTTTCTTTAGGTAGCCAATACGCTTAACGTGAAATCAGCTGATTAATTTTTATTGGTGAATTTTATATAAATTCAATAATTTGGAATTGGAAAACATTTTTTAACATGTTTCTATTTATACAATTGAGAGGATGTTTATTAAAGAAGTGTGCGATTGCATTATTGAAAGGCCTAAGTAGTCGTTTTTTTTATATTTATTTTGAGGGGGGGAAATTCATTATGATTTAAGTTACCTCTTTGGTAGATTTTAACATGGTTCTGAGGCGACTCTATGGCGGGTTTACACTTGTCAGATACCAATGTTGTTCTATGAAGATTGTATATGGATCTGAGGCGACCCTATGGCGGGTTTACACTTGTCAGATACCAATACTGTTCAACGGAGATTGTATATGGTTTTGAGGTAACCTTATTGTGGATTTATACTTGTCAGATACCAATGCTGTTTTACAAGGATTGTTAATATGCTTATTTTTATGTAATTAGTTATTTTATGTATAAATAGAAATCATGTAGGTAGGCTGTATTTCACGTTAATATTGCAAGGAAAACCCAGGAAAAACTTGCAATGCTACCTAGATATTGTGGGCATTTGATTTTCATTTGTTATTTCTTTTGTTATTTCTTTTAGTAATGGAATCCATTGTTTACTGAAAGTCACGGATTCGTTTGCAACGCAGTTATTTTTATGTAGGGTTATATAAGCAGCTTCTTTGATTTTGCGTTTTTGGCGGTTTTCTTCTTTTTCTTCTTTTCTTCTCTTCAGGGAGTATGTGTATTCAGCTCGTTCTCTTTCTATTGTTTTCCAATTTTATACCCTATTTTACCGAGATTCAGTGAAGGAGGTTAAGCAACCTGTGGCTACCAAGATCCCCCAACACTTAGACATTTGCCGAAATAATGGTTTTCCAGTAAATCCTTTCACACACTTAACATTATTCGAGAATATTGCCCAACCAATTCTTGTAGTTACTTATAATAATCATCATGTTTAAGCACAGTTATCTTTTCGTCATTAGTTTATCCATCTTGGGATTGGTTGGATGCGTACCTCCATTGATTTCTATTCTGGGCTAGCCTACACATCTCCCTGAAACCTCTACAGCCTACATCTTTTACTATCTGTGTGCAGTAGTCTAATCTAGGTCTGCCTCTTCTTCTCTTTTTTCCTATCTCTGCTTCTAATATATTCCGCACTATTCCCTCATGCCGTAGTATGTGGCCTATCATCCTATCTCTCCTATTTTTTAGCGTTTTCCACATATTTCTTTCTTCCCCTACCATTTTTAGTACCTCTTCGTTCTTAACTTTGTCTGTCCATGATATCTTCATCATACGCCTGTAACACCACATTTCAAAGGCTTCTACCTTTTTCTTGTCCGCTTCTCCTACTGTCCAGGCTTCACAGCCGTACAGTGCTGTGCTCCACACATATGTTTTAAGTAATCTTTTCCTTGTTTCTATGTTTGTGGCCTTTGAGCACAGTAGTTGCTTTTTCTTGTTAAATGTAGAACGACCTTGTGCTAATCTTTGTTTTATATCTTTTGTGCTTTTCCCATCTTGCGTTATTTGGCTTCCTAGGTAGCAGAAATCCTTAACCTCTTGTAAGTTCGTGTTAAATACTTGTATTCTTGTTTTTGATTTATTTTCCCCACCTTTGCAAACTAGAACTTTAGTTTTAGTTTTGTTAATTTTCATACCGTATCTCTCTGTTAGAACCGTTTCCATTTCATTAAGACCAGCTTCTAACTCTTCCTTGCTAGACGCTAATACCGCTATATCATCTGCAAATCTAAGCATATCAATTTTTTGTCCCTGCATAGTAATTCCAAATGTCTTCCTGCATTTGACAGTATTCATTGCCTCTTCTATGTACAAGTTAAAGATCAATGGGGATAGGGCACATCCCTGTCTCGCCCCTTTCCTAATGTTTACTTCTCTACGTTCCTGCTCTAATTCTATTACTGCTGTTTGCTCTTTGTATAAGCTATGTACTATTCGTATATCTCTATAACTCATTCCAATCTTTTTGAGTATTTCAAACATTTTATTCCAATTTACATTGTCGAATGCTTTTTCCAGATCTACAAACCCTATATACATGCTTTCCCCTTTTTCTATTGTTTTCTTAATTATCACTCTCAGAGCTAAATTAGCCTCCCGCGTTCCCCTGTTTCGCCTAAACCCAAATTGGTCTTCTCCTAGTATTTCTTCAGCTAGTTTTTCCATTCGTCTTTGCACAATTCTAGTTAATATTTTTGACACGTGTGCTGTCAAACTTATTGTTCGAAAATTTTCACATCTATCCGCGCCTTTCTTTTTTGGTATAGTTACTATGATTCTACGTTTAAAATCTTTGGGTATCTCGCCTGTCTCATACATATAGCTTACAAGTTGGAAGAGACGTTCTGTTACTGCTTGTCCAGCGGCTTTTAGAGTTTCTGCTTTCACCTTATCTGTACCCGGCGCCTTACCATTTTTCAGACTCTTTAATGCTAATTCAAACTCGTCTCGAAGTATAGGATATCCCAAGTCATCATTTTCAATGTCTGATTCCTGTTCTAATGCAGTTAGTTCCTCTCCTGCATATAAATTTCCTATATATTCTTGCCATCTACTCACTCTCTCTACGTTCTCTATAATGACGTTTCCTTGTGCATCCCTTATATTTTTGCTATACGGTTTTATATCCCTAAAATTTATTCTAATAATTTGTATGCTTTGTCTGTCTTTCCTATTTCCATCTTAGTTTGTACCTCTTTGCACTTTTCATCAATCCATTGTTCTTTAGCTTTCCTGCATTTTCGAATAATTTCCCATTTTATGGCTTTGTATCTCTGTTTTCCTGTTTCGTCTGATTTATTTTTGTATTTTCGTCTTTCTTCTATTAAATTCACGATATCTTTTGTTATCCATGGTTTCTTATTTTCTTTTTGTGTACACCCCAAAATATCTCTGGCTGCCATGTCTAGGCTGGATTTAATGTTATTCCATTCTGTTTCTACTTCCTTAGTTTCAGATATTTTCCCGATATCGTTCAGCAATTCATTTGACTTTTTTTCGAATTTTTCTTGAATATCTTTATCTTTTAGTTTCTCTAAGTCCAAGTGCCTTTTTCCGTTTCTTTTTTTCACATTCTTAAATTTAAGTGCGGCCTTCATAATTACGATGTTGTGGTCAGTATCTATATCTGCTTCTGGGTAGCTTCTACAGTTTTTACTTGATTCATAAACCGTTGTCTAACAAGAATGTGATTTATTTGATATCTTCCTATATCGCCTGGCATCTTCCACGTATATCGTCTTCTAGCATGATGTTGAAATAATGTGTTTCCGATGATTAAATTGTTCTTGTCGCAAAATTCTACCAGCCGATTTCCCCTGTCGTTTCTCGTGCCTAAACCAAATAAACCTACTACCGCTCCTTCCCTACCCTCACCTACCACTGCATTAAAATCCCCCGTAATTATTAAATTTTCATGTCCTTTTACGTATCTTAATATGTCTTCGATATCTTTGTAGATGGCTTCTACCTCATCGTCACTGTAGCTAGAGGTGGGCATGTATACTTGTATTATTACTGTGTTTACCAGTTTAGATTCTAATCTAACCATGAGTACTCTTTCGTTCTTTTGTAAGTAATTTTCTACACAGTATCCTATCTTTTTCCGCATAACTATCCCCACACCCAAATTTCCGTCCTCTGTATGAATTACCCTGAAGTCTCCACTCCAAAAATCCCCCGCCTCTGGCCACCGAACTTCGCTGATCCCTACTATGTCTAGTGATAACCTATTCATTTCGATTTTTAGGTTCTCTAGCTTACCTACTTGCTTCATACTTCTAACATTCCACGCTCCGACTCGCAGAATGTTCCCGACTCTTATTTTTAACTTTCCGATCGCATCCTCCGAAGTAGTCCCCTCCCGGAGATCCAAATGGGGGACTATTTTAACTCCGGAATCTTTTACCCCAGAGAATGCCATCATGTTTGTTACAATTTAAGTACGCTGTGTACTTGGGAGATAATGTGGTGGTTTCCCGTTGCCTTCCACATCGCGGTAGTATGTCTTAGACTGCCATACCGACCCCTATGGTCTCTGCCAATCTAAGTACCGAAAGAGCCGCTGCCCTCTTTCGGGGACCTGTCTTAGTCTTGTTCCTCACTAACGACCCTACTACTTTGGTTGGACCTGTAGTTTGGCTCTTTAGCTCATTAGAACACGCAAGCCATTTCACCTGTTCTAGTAATTTAGAACTTCGGCAAGGTGCAGGTCCATTCGAAATGGATTTAAAACGAATGTTAATTAAATTTTCCTTTAGCATTCTATCGTGTTCTATAGGGTTAGAGTTGCTGTCTGAGTCTTCGTCGATTTCCATTTCACTAAAGTTCACTTCTTCTACGTCTAATGGTTTTGTTAATGATACTTCTATAGGGTAGTCGTTTGAGTTCAAAATTATCGTCGTGGCGTAGTTGTTTCTTATATGTACTAATGCTGTGGGTGTTTCTACTCCAGGTTGACATGGCATGTGATTTATAATTTTTATGTCGTTTTTTGAATTTACTAAGACTTTAATTTGTTTCTTTGTCATTGGTTTGATTGTGTATTTTTGATCGGTTTGAATGTTGCTGTTTTGAAATTTAATTGTAATTTGTCCGTGTTTCGTTCTTAATAGTCGGTTTTTTACATCAATATTTGCTGCTAATTTTCTTAAAAGATCCATACCTGTTAATCTTTCGTATTTGTCGTTAAATTCGAAGATGCAAAATTTATGTTTCATTTTTTCGTTAAAAGTTTTTGTTAAAGGTATGTTTTCAATAAATTGGCGTAATGTCGTTTTGTGTGCTGTTACTTTAAATGGTTTGCTTTCTAGAGAATCTAAATAATGTTTCTGTACGGTTTTAGGGCTAATTAAAGTTTTTGAAGTTTGTGAATTAATAATTTATGTTCTGCATAAGGTATTTGTAAGATTTCTTGATTAATGTTATTTAAATTTATTATGTTTGGTCGTATTTGAATCTGTCCAACTGAAAATTTGAGCACGCATTTTCTTTGTCGTCCTGTTCGTAGTTTTTATAAGGGTTGTTACGATCATAGTTTTCCGAATGATTTGTTTTACTGTCTCTACTGGGATTCGCATAATTATCTGTATCTTGATTGTTAAAATCTTCTACTTCTTGGAGGAATAGTTCCTCGGAAGTGAAGTTTTATTTTTGGTTATAGTCTGGTCTGATTTGCAATATTTTTGCGTTTTGTCTGGTGTTACTAGATGAGGTGTCCATATGGGGATAGTTTGTAATAATTATTGAGGTTGATGTTGTTACTCGTCATCGGTGTGTTTCTGTTCGGATTTGCGCCGAAAGGCTGCCATGTTCGATTCGCGTTCTGATTGAATTGTGGTGTAAATATGGGTTTTATAAAAGTTGAATTAAATGTTGGTCTTAGAAATTGTCTAGGTTGATTGTTGAAGTTTGTGTTATTAAGGTTTGTATTGCTAATTCGTGGGTGATTCATTGGTGCTATAAATTGTGTAAATTTTGGTTGTGTTGGTATTTGTTTCGCGACTTGTATGGTTTTCATCGGTGAGTAACTTTTATTTGCGTTAGGATTATAGTCTGTTTCTGTAGTACATTACGTTTTCTTTTTCTACAATCAGGTTCATTGCTTCCTCTAAAATTTGGGGGTGTTGAAATCTTATTTTATCCGATTATCGTTTGGATAATGCGTTTATGTAGGTGTCTAACGCAATGTCGTCGTTTGTCTTCGTCTTTATTAAACATATGTTTTGATCGGGTTCTTCGAGTCTTAGATTGGTTAATATTAAACTTCGTACGTCCTGACATAGCATAGTGAATTGATATGGTGATTGGTTGGTTTCCATTCGTAAATTTATTAGGTCCCTGATTAGACATTTGATATTTTTTTGATCGCCGAAATATGGTATTAATATCCGTTTGTAATCTTTCCATTCCGTGAGGTTATCGCGGCTTGCAATAGGGGTCAAAGCTCTTTCGGTTAACTTACTTAAAATCAAGCGTAAAAGTCAAACATTGCGTTCAACGTTACCTTGTTTGTAAAAATATTTTAAAAATGTTTTTCAAGCAGTAATGAAAAAACCTAATAATGCTTGGTTTCCGTCGTTCATTGGAATTGAGTCTAAGTACAGTTTTGTGTTTTCAGTATTCATCTTTATAAATTATTTATTCTCAGTTACTTCAGTCGAGTTTGTACTAAAGTTATTTAAAGAATCACTTATCGTTACGTAATTATAATAACCCTGGTTATAATTACATCGGTTACAGACTTCTGCTGAATAATTGTTTTATTAAATAATTGTTGCAATAATAAAGTACATAAATTTGTGCAATTAATAAATCTTTGTAATATCATCAAGTTTCAAATTTTCTGAACAAATTATTTCAGTAATATTTGCTCTAATAGAATGGTACAAAGAACTGTGTTATAATTATACAATAAAACTTATGCTTTTGCTGAGTAAATTTTTTCAGAAATAATAAACTGTGATAATAAAATACATATAAAATGCGTATATAAAATTTTCTTGTTTCTTACTAGATAATATCAATATGCAATTAAAAATGGTTAGGAAAATAAACTTTTGGTACTTACAATAGTTTGATTGCCAGTTCCGTTCGCCTTCCTTTTTTATTAGACTCGGTCGATTCTGTACTTTGTCTAATTGGTTAGTTTCTTGTTCCAGTTAAAGAATTAAAATTCACGACCACCAGTTCCTCGATTTTTGATTCGCTAGTGCCCTTTTGGAATTCTACAATCGACTGCGACAGATAGGTTTTGGGCCTTTGGGAGCTTCTTTTTAAAAAGTCTTTGTTTCCAAAAGCACTCCTATTATGTGTATTTTATTTATACAGTAATTACAATAATGATTTGACAACTTGGACGTTATGTTCATTAACGTTTTAATTAACAAATATTCAAAATTACTAATTACTAATGAGTAGCTGAACAACCAACAATGTTAAAGCTATGAAGTTCGAAACTGACTGGTTATCATGGGCTCCTCAGGGGAGTTATGCTATCCCTGCTTTCGCATCGTCTTGTGGGAAGTGCAGATCTCATGTCTGCTGCTTCTTGATAAAAACATTGTATTACTTCTTATTAATCTTAATTCTAACAATTGCTTTTTTATAATCTTTTGTGACCTGCATCTGAAGTATCATGCTACGTCTGGAATACAAAGTAGTTGCTTCCCTTCTCACGTCTGATTATGATCTTTCATTAACCATTCTATTTCTTAAGATTTTGTAGTTGCATTTAAATTGTTCCAAGAAAACTTGTGGTTGTTGCTCTCACAGTGCTTCATGCTGCTCTTATTGCAAGTTCAGTGATAAATGCCAAAATTCCTTTAGCATAACAGGTTCAGATGATGAACACTTGAATAAAGATGTTTAATATCTAAAGAAATTGAATTCATAAGTACATTCGTTTTAAACATTAAATGCAAATTGTAAATAGTGTGTTAATACTAACAGAGTATTGTTAAAAACATTGCAATCTACAGTTTTGGTTGGTCCAGATAAGAGCATGCAGTAATTATCATAAGGTGATTGGTCTTCCCTACAAACCTAGTAACTGGTAAGTAAGCAACTTAGACGTAGTATAGGTTAAATAATTAGTATAGTTAATTTGTGTAGTGCTTTATGTATTTTACTTTCTCATTTCACCGTATAAATTAATTTTGCTGCGATAAGTGTGGTATCGGATATTGTAACTTCCTTACTCACAAATTACAACAAATTACGTTACGCTTACGATACAACTCTAGCAACTCAAATATTTCTGTTAACTAGTATTTTTGTGTTATCTATTATTCGCTAGAACGTTTTTCTGTTAAAACTATCCTTGAACACGTTTAAACTTTGAAAAAAAAAATCACACAAATTTTAATTTTTTCATAAAATAGTAAATTAGTCGATTTAGGTGCAAGATATGGCAAAAAGTTTAATATACTTAATTGTAGAACAGATTGGCGTTTGAATCGTTATTCTATCTGTAACCGTTCTCAAGTTACAGGTGATACGGTAAGTGGCTCTAAACTGCAACTTCTTACCCTTCTCCCACGTTGTGCATCTGCTAGGAATGCTAACACATCGATTTTTTTTATCTACTAGGTGCCCCCAACAATAATCAAAAGTCAAACTGCGTCATTCTTTCATGCATGCTCTATCCCTCTTAGCTCCTCGACTAATACTCAAGACGACCGTTGCAAAATTTAGAGGATTTAGAATATTAATATGTATATATTTAAATCCGAAATATTTTTTTCATTTTGAGAGCTTTTCAAATAATTACACACATACACACAAATATGTTTACGCGACGTACAAAAGTACAATGTTTAATTACCAGTATTTTAGTTACCGACAATTGTATATTGATACACGATATAATTTGATTATGCTCTGGGGTATATAAATCGTTCTCGGTAGGTTAGCTTACATGCAACTGAAAGGCAAACAAAGAAATACAGATATAGCTCTTGACATGTTGGCATTTTTTTAAATGACTTTTGCCGAAGATTTTTTTCTAATACTTTCAGTTTTGAACCGCTTGATACACCTTTTACGTACTATTTTTAACTACGTTACTTAACCGCGTCGCCTAGCATCATACTTGTTGACGCGGTTAAGTAACGTAGTTAAAAAGGGCACTAGCGAATCAAAAATCGAGGAACTGGTGGTCGTGAATTTTAATTCTTTAACTGGAACAAGAAACTAACCAATTAGACAAAATACAGAATCGACCGAGTCTAATAAAGAAGAAAGGCGAACGGAACTGGCAATCAAACTATTGTAAGTACCAAAAGTTCATTATCTTAACCATTTTCAATTGCATATTGATATTATCTAGTAAGAAACGAGAATTTTATATACGCATTTTATATGTATTTTATTATCACAGTTTATTATTTCTGAAAAAATTTACTCAGCAAAAGCATGAGTTTTATTGTATAATTATAACACAGTTCTTTGTACCATTCTATTAGAGCAATTATTACTGAAATAATTTGTTCAGAAAATCTGAAACTTGATGATATTACAAAGATTTATTAATTGCACAAATTTATGTACTTTATTATTGCAACAATTATTTAATAAAACAATTATTCAGCAGAAGTCTGTAACCGATGTAATTATAACCAGGGTTATTATAATTACATACAATATACGTAACGATAAGTGATTCTTTAAATAACTTTAGTACAAACTCGACTGAAATAACTGAGAATAAATAATTTATAAAGATGAATACTGAAAACACAAAACTGTACTTAGACTCAATTCCAATGTACGACGGTAACCAAGCATTATTAGGTTTTTCATTACTGCTTGAAAAACATTTTTAAAATATTTTTACAAACAAGCTAACGTTGAACGCAATGTCTGGCTTTTACGCTTGATTTTAAGTAAGTTAACCAAAAGAGCTTTGACCCCTATTGCAAGCCGCGATAACCTCACGGAATGGGACGATTACAAACGGATATTAATACCATATTTCGGCGATCAAAGAAATATCAAATATCTAATCAGGGACCTAATAAATTTACGAATGGAAACCAACCAATCACCATATCAATTCACTATGCTATGTCAGGAAGTACGAAGTTTAATATTAACCAATCTAAGACTCGAAGAACTCGATCAAAACATATGTTTAATAAAAACGAAGACAAACGACAACATTGCGTTAGACACCTACACAAACGCATTATCCGAACGATAATCGGATAAAATAAGATTTCAACACCCCCAAATTTTAGAGGAAGCAATGAACCTGATTGTAGAAAAAGAAAACGTAATGTACTACAGAAACAGACTATAACCTAACGCAAATAAAAGTTACTCACCGATGAAAACCATACAAGTCGCGAAACAAATACTAACACAACCGAAATTTACACAATTTATAGCACCAATGAATCACCCACGAATTAACAATACAAACCTTAATAACACAAACTTCAACAACCAACCTAGACAATTTCTAGGACCAACATTTAATTCAACTTTTATAAAACCCATATTTACACCACTATTCAATCAGAACGCGAATCGAACATATCAACCTTTCGGCGCAAATCCAAACAGATACACCGATGACGAGTAACAACATCAAAAGGTTTAATATACTTAATTGTAGAACAGATTGGCGTTTGAATCGTTATTCTATCTGTAACCGTTCTCAAGTTACAGGTGATACGGTAAGTGGCTCTAAACTGCAACTTCTTACCCTTCCCCCACGTTGTGCATCTGCTAGGAATGCTAACACATCGATTTTTTTTATCTGCTAGGTGCCCCCAACAATAATCAAAAGTCAAACTGCGTCACTCTTTTATGCATGCTCTATCCCTCTTAGCTCCTCGACTAATACTCAAGACGACCGTTGCAAAATTTAGAGAATTTAGAATATTAATATGTATATATTTAAACCCGAAATATTTTTTTCATTTTGAGAGCTTTTCAAATAATTACACACATACACACAAATATGTTTACGTGACGTACAAAAGTACAATGTTTAATTACCAGTATTTTAGTTACCAAAAATTGTATATTGATACACGATATAATTTGATTATGCTCTGGGGTATATAAATCGTTCTCGGTAGGTTAGCTTACATGCAACTGAAAGGCAAACGAAGAAATACAGATATAGCTCTTGACATGTTGGCATCTTTTTAAATGACTTTTGCCGAAGATTTTTTTCTAATACTTTCAGTTTTGAAACGCTTGATACACCTTTTACGTACTATTTTTAACTACGTTACTTAACCGCGTCGCCTAGCATCATACTTGTTGACGTAATAGACGTAATTTAGAGCGCCATCTTTAAACTAATTTCTTTTTCGACGTACCAATATTTTCAATTGTGTACACCCGATGTATCTTTTTACTACTTACCACTTCAATCACGCCACAACCGCATTTCATAACGTCATGTTTGTTAACGTAATCGACGCTATTTTGACCGAGTTATTTTTCTTTTTTGATTTACCTTGTATATTGTCAATGTTTTTAATTATGCAGCGCTTAGTACAACATATACATACCATTTTATAACTACGCCATTTTGAGCGCCATCCTTAAAGTAATTTCTTTATTGGCTTACCCTGTATATTTTTTATGTTTTCAATTTTGTATACCCGGTATAACTTTTCCGTCTGTAAAGATAAACTAGTCATCATTGGTCCTTTTAAAGGAACTTTAATAAAGATTCTGTATCCGATGGGCTTTTTTACTTTAGGATGACCACCCAGGGTTTTTTTTTTATTAATTCGTTGCAAGGGTAGCAGGGGAATTGAGTTACGTGCAGTTAATATAGTTTGGAGCAAAAGAGGCCATATCCGATAAGAAATTGGAAGGTAGTAGGGTATGAGAGTGGGATGTGGGGTAGGATATCGCAGATGACTGGGAAAATTTTATATGTATGTCTTCGTGGTGGTAAAGCATTCAAGATTCTTGTCGAGAATGGATTAGAAATCTGTGGATGAGAGTTTTAATCTCTGACTTGGGTAAGGTGTTATATTCGTCCGGATATAGGTCGGTTTTCTTTCAAGTTTTGGATTTAGATACAGGAATGGAGGGTAAATTCAATGGAAGGTGTCTAAGAGGGCGTAGAGTGCGGCGGTGGAGGTTGTTCTATAGATTCGGAAGGAGTATAGAAGGAAAGATCGGATGATTGTGTCGAACTTGTGTTTTGCGGAGGGAGTTGGCAAGTGTCGACAGGGTAGGGGATTATTGAAATGATGATTTGGTTGAAGATAAGTTTACGCGCAGGGTTTTAAAGGCGAACTGATTTCGGAAGTGAGTGGTGGAGGATGTGGAGAATGATTTTGGTTTTTGTGCGGAGATTCAAGACGTGGGTATTGGTTTTTAACGGGTATCAAAGTTAAGGCCGAGGTAAGAAGCTGAGTTTGAAAAGGTAATGGGGGAATAGAAGGTGTAAACTTTGAAACTTTGCCGCAAGTTTAGGAGTCCTTTAAGGCGAGAATTTTGGATTTGGATGGGAAAAGAGGTTTTTTATTTGAGGAAGACCAGGATTTTACGGTGAGCATAAGAATGATGGCGATAGCTTCTATAGATGCACGGGAGTTGCCATCGATTAGTAAGGCGAGGTCGCCTGCATAAGCAAAGTTGGAAATATTGGGTATGTTTAAGTCTAAAAGGGAGTTGATGGATAAACTCCACAGCGTAGGGGAGTTAGGTCAGAAGGTTTGGCCACCATAAAACATAGAAGGCAGATTGAAAAACTAGGAAAATGCTATAACATATTTGGAGGGGGAGGCTTTGACAACTGAGACTAAGGAGTGGATAGTGAGTTCGGCACTGTGCTGATTGGGATAGAAGAGAATGGTGGTCAATATGGGTGTTGAGTTTATGAAGGATGTCTGGTTCTAGTAGTTTTTCTAGGAAGGGAAGGACGGCTGTGGGTCTATAGGATTTGGTGTCGTTTGGGATTTACAAGATTTGAGAATTAGTGTCAGGCTGGTGTATTTAAACTGGACAGGGAATATGCCTGTAGATAGGCATTTTTTGAAAAGGAGGTGGATAGTTTCTCTGGTGAAGGGCCAAACTTTTTGGAGCATGAAGTCGGTAATATGGTAGGGTCCTGGGGCTTTATTGGGATGTAGTTTGGAAACAAGGAAGTCTAGGAAGGGGATGTCAAGTACAGTGTCTGGAGAGGGGAGAGTCTGGTGAGATTTTGGAGTTGTTGATAAGTGCCTGTTGGGTTTTGGTTTGGACGTCTTGGCTAACGGAGGATATGGCGCAGTAGAAAAAAGTTTTTAGTTGGTTATCGTATGTAGAGAGTGTTGCCTGTGCAGGAGTGGTGAGGATTTGGGAAGTCTTAGGTTTTATCAGTTTTCTGTATGTCGTCCAAGGATCGGTTTGTTGTTTGTTTATGATTTCGTTGTAGTGGCGTTTCCTCGTGTTGTGGATGAGGCGTTTGTATTGTTTTCTGTCTGTAGTGTATGTGTGGGCTATCGTGTTAATGAGTGTTGAGTCTAGGTTGCTTCGTCTTGCTCTTTGTAGTCTGTCTTATTTTGCTTAGTGCGTTTCTAGTGTTTGTCAGTTCATGTGTCTACCAAGTAGAGGACCTTGTGGTGTGGTACCTGTTTGGGATGCTATTAGATGCGGCGGAGTGGATATGTTGGGTTATTAAGGTGGCAAGGGTGTTTGAGTCATGTTTTGCCTCGGCGACGTAGGAGAATGTTAGTATGAACTTGGCAAGGGATGATAGGTATGACAGGCAGTCGATTTTACAGGTGTTGCAAGTGGTTCTTTTTTTTGTATTTTTTGGTATTATATCAACCTAATCTTTTATTAAATGTTTTTATTTTTGTTAATATACCGAACTGACGGTCGAACGATTTCTACATTTTAGGAGAGACGCTCCTGACACGTCGGATAGCCGCTCAGAATACTAACTGTAAAATACATGACATTATATAATCTAAAAGATAACAATACACAGTATACGAATTTAGTTAAAAAATATAAACGAACAATACAAAAAAATGCCAGGCACTGCACTGCATAACATGCAAATTATAAGAATCACCATGCATTCATATTTTATTCGTATAGAGTTGAAATGCTATTTTCGCCTTTACAATACATTTACTTTTAATTAATATCAAAAAATATAGGTACAATTTTTATTGAACAAGATATGCCAGGTTATTACAAAAATATGTAAGAACTGCATCAAGTAATGTGAAAATCACATCGAACGCATTGGTTAACTGGCGCATTTGCTGGAATATCCGAAATCAAACAAGTTGTTATGAAAACATTGCTTGAAAAATGACATGAGGGCACGCATCCACTCTGCGTCTTTTACAAACTGATCGGGATGGCACTTAATTATTTCCAACGCTGTTAAATAGTTTCAATTACCGAATTCGCTGAATAGGTAGTTAGATGCACGGAGATCGCCCTACAATAGGATTTTGTCTCTGTCTTGCTTTTCCGTTAATTCGATGCTATTAGCCTCTGGGTTTGCATTTGCTATGGCTTCCATAATCTCATCATGCAACGCCCGAAGGTCTCCGGCATTCATCTCGTTGAATTTATAAGTTATCAGCACTTGCATATTAAATATTTTCATACACTTACTGATTTAAAACAATAACACGACTTTTTGAAATTTCTAATTTGAACGCGTTTTTTTGTAAATCATTTCCAATTAAAGCATTTATTGTTTCCGTCATATCCGCCACCAGTTTTAAAATAAATTCTCGGCTGAGTTCTAGGTACTCATCATTTATTTCGATACCTTTGTGATTTAATTTAAATTCATGCACATGTTGGGCAAACTGCATTACTTTAAAGTCAACTTGAAAACTACAGCCACTCTTGATCGTCCAATTTTACACGATAATATAGACCAACATTAGTGCAAGCACCATTGCTACACACAATTGGTTGTGCAATATTCTCGAATAATATTAATTGTGTGAAATGATTACTAGAAAACTATTAATTCGGCAAATGTTTTAGTTTTGGGGGATCTCGGCAGCCACAGGCTTCTTAACCCCACTGAATCTCGGTGAAATAGGGCATATAATTAGAAAACAATAGAAGCGGAACCGAGCTGTATATAGGCTGTGGGAATTTCAGTGAACTGTGTAAGCTAGCTCAGAATATAAATAAGTGGAGGTACGTGTACAACCAGTTTTGAGACGGAAAATCTAATGACGAAAAACTAAGCGCAAACAAATCTCATGATTATTATAAACAACTACAGGTGTTGGTTGTGAAGTATCTGCAACTAATGTTGACTGTGCGAAAAGATATATTGGAAAAAATATTAAATCGGCAATAGTTGAAGTGCTATAGGGGAACTTGGCAGCCACAGGCTGCTTAGCCCCCTTCACAACCACTAAATGTCCGAGAACTAAGGTATATAATTGTAAAATAATAGAAAGGGACCGAACTGCACCTAACAAGAAGAACAGCGCTTATGATCAGAGACAACAAACATAGAAACAAGAAGAAACTGTTGAAAGGATATGTGTGGAGCACAGCGCAGTATGCCTATGAAATACGGGCAGTAGGAAAAGCAGACAGAAAAACGGTTGCACGCTCTTGAAATGTTGTGCTTCAGATGTATGATGAGGATAATAGCATGGACAGACAAAGTTAATAATAAATAGGTTATAGAAATAGTAGGGGAATAAAGCTATATCTGCAAAAAAAAAACAGGAGCAGAATACGGTCTAAGGCATTTTTGGGGAATAGTATGGGATATATTACAAGCAGAGATAGGAAAAGGAGGTAGGTGTAGACCTAGATGTAGACAGTGCAAATTTCAGGGAAATATGTAGATTAGCACGGAATAGGAAACAATGAGGGTACGCGTCTAACCAGTTTCAGGACTGAAGACCTAATGATGATGATGATATTTTTCGAATTATTAAGCAATCGGACAAATATCTATTGGCAGGTCTCAACCAACATTGCAAAAAACAAAAATAGGTTAGATCGTCTCTGGCAAGGTTGTATTAAATTCGAACAAAACTAATAAGTTTGTCATAATCAATCGAGATATTAAATAACTAACAGGAAAAATTCTGGAAGATAGAAGAACGATCTGTGAAATCAACGCTTTTCTACAGAAGAAGCAAATTGTAAGGGGTCGATTTGTGGTATCATTACACACCCGCGACAAGTTAATCGAATTGGGCGATTCTTTCAAAATTGCATTAAAGCGGTTCAGATCTTTAAAACATAAATTTACAAAAAGTAACGAGTTGAAGTCACATTACACTCACTTTATATGTGAATACGAAAAACTACGTCACATGTCTGATTAATAGGAAAACGCATTGATTAATTATCTCTCGTTTCATATGCCGTAGCCAAGGCCACAAATACTTCCGCCAAATTTAGAGTAATGTTTAACGCGTCGGCAAAAACCAGTACAGAGATTTCACTGAACGACGCTCTGCAAGTTGGCCCTACTGTACAAGATAGTTCATTCAGCATTTTGATAAGATTTCGAAAGCATAAATACGTCATAGCAAGCGATGTTGCAAAAATGTACCGTCAGGCATTGTTCAAACCTCGAGAATGCCACTTACAATGCATACTCTGGTGCACAGTATATAATGCGTCCTTATTACACTTTCAATTAAACACTATTACGTATGGTTCCGCTTCACCTCCTTTCTTAGCAATGCGATGCTTATTTCAATTGGGGTTAAAAAATTAACTAAAAGTATCTATCCATTGGCAAGCCAGGCAATAATGAAAGACCTCTATGTTGATAATGTTTCAACGGAGACTGGTAATTCACAAACCGCCAAACAAATAATGAAATGAAAGCCTTGATACACATTTTATATTTTGTCTATTTACCTCTTTGCAGGTGGATTTCAAACGACGATTTTATTTAGCCGGTATTACTGAACCACCTAAACCCTCCCATGGGTAAATGTTGGCTCATAACCCACCCATATAAATTGTTTGCGTAGAGGTATGTTAAGTAACAAGATAGTTTGGTAGCATTGTATTGTCAATTAATTTGTTGTTGGTACTGGCACATTTTTCACTGCATTGCGTTAGCTCTCCCCGTATGCCAGCCCTTGCGAAATTGTGCATACCAACATCGGTACTCAATTCCAACTTAACGTTGGTGTACCTTCACATCGCGTCCAAGATTAGACTTGGGGCGGTCAGGTACTAGCACGGGTCGAAATCGTAAGTGTCTGTGCATATATCCCGAGGGTTTCCGAACATGCCAACCAACAAAAGTACGTCGGTCTTTAAATAAATGTCGCTGTATCTCCTGAGAGTACTCATGCCGAAAGTTTTCTACACCTTTTGCGCGCGCGCCTCTACTCTGCATAGGATATGCCGATGGATGACAGTTTGTTGTAAAATGCTACCTTTGACGAGAGCGACCTTTCATTTGACACGAATGCGTCCATGATATAATCGTACACCAACGCGCCTTTTTCATTTGCCAGTTTAAATTTATCGTCTCCCAAGAAATACTTCCGCAGTTCCACAAACTAATTGTTATCTGAAATTTTCGCTAACTTGTCCAAAAATGACGTCATGAACCGGAGAGTCGATAAAATAAAGTTCAATGCAACCTGCGTCCTCATCATCTTCTACATCATCATCATCCACCTTGATATTTTTTGTGAACGAGATGTACCATTCCCAATTATTTGGTACAACGCTGACACTTTCCTGGTCGCAGGAGTATCATACCTACTTAAATTGTGAAAAATCACTGGTATAAATGTCGGAACTTTATATTTCAAGTTGCAATGATCTCTTACTCTCTCTTCTCTGAAGGACTTTCTATATGTGCCACAGTCCACTGCTACGTAGAAGAGCGTTTGAATCTGTATGTGGATGTTCTGGAACTCAACGATATTCTTAAATTCATTTGGCATCTTAGTTACTACATGGCTGCACTCATGCTCCGAATTCTTCTTAAGTTCCTCTTCGGTTCGGAAGTAGATTAAGCACCCAACACAAAAAATTTTTAATTTGTTTGTTTAGACAGTTGACTACCAACAATTTAAGCAGCTCACTTACTTAAATGGTTTGCGTATGACTACTAATACTAAGGTTCCGTGATTGAATCCCGACATAGACCGCTTGAAAAAATGTTGGGCGAGCATTTTTCACAAAAATATGCTCTCATTCGAATGAGAGTGTAAGTATTGTCATGCACGTTAAAGATCCTTACCTTGCTTAGAACAGTAAGGGTTAGGAAAAATTCAAAATTTCCAGCTAAAAAACTCGCTTTCTGGACAATGCAGTACCTACGGGTGGAGCATTGGAAAAAAATCAAATGTAGTGACAACCATCCAATTTTTCAAGATTTCTAATACAGCAGTCACGGCTGTTTTTCCATCACGAAGGTATAATAATTGATGTGCAGAGGTCTTTTGCTTTTAGTGAAATGTAGAGGTCCCACGATTGATTTGCCTTCCACCCCAAAAACGATTGTGCTTACGTCGTTCATCCGTTCGAATGTCGGTATAGCAGACATTTGCACCGGAAATTCAATTCCTTACAAAGATAGAATGGTATTGTAATGCGGGTATTTTCTTACTCCCTCAGGATTTTTGGTTAAAGGAATGTAACACAGCCATCATCAACCATGCGAAGTAAGCCAAGTCCTCATTTTGGATATTGATTACTGCCTTCTTATTTTTATCCCATTTAGACAAGTCGACATATAATTATCCACGGAGCGGTGTCTACTTATCGATGTTGACTTCCAGGTACAACACCCTTTTTAAGCTCCGGTTAAACGCTTCGCCCCTGGAACTCCTCAGACTTTACTTCAAGCACCCGCGCCATAGACTTGTAGATCTCATCCAAGTGCAATGATTGGGTTACGACTTGGTTTTTAATATAGAACGATTTACATGTTCAATACTTCGACCTTCACATATTTTGGTATAGAGTTTGAAAAGTTCCACGTTTAGTAAAAGCGTGCCATGGACCTCCAATTACTCACTCGCAAGCTCCGCAAAACAATCCTCTTGCTGCTCAAGAAACTCACCAATTTCTGCAACGTCATGGATATTTTTTATACGATATATCTCAATTATGTTTTTGAATGCGGTGGCAATAATTTCCACCGGATCTGCGCGAGACCGATTTGCCGTCGATTCTGCGCATTACTGCGTAAAATTGCAAAGTACGCAGTCTTGAATACGTCTATATCGCACACATCACACTTGACAACAGTGATACGCGGTTGCTTTGACGTTGATAGCCCGTAAGCACTTGCAGGTGAACGTTTAACATTGCTCGATGTTAATGGTGCGTCGGCGCTTGGAGCCGAACGTTTAGCACTGCTCGATGTTGATGGATTATCTTCCCATCGAGTTGGACGTTTGACCGCGCTTGATGCTAATCCATACTTGACACCTTGATTTGTTGTGGAGTATCTCTTCGGGTAAACTCGTGCAGTCCAACTGCAGAGGCTACTACCATGCATTGCACGCAGCGCTGGTGACGACGCATGTTGCTTCTTTTACTAATAGTAGAACTGCAAACCTGTTTGAAAACTATTATAAACTTGAATTCTACAAGAGTGAAGAAAGACTGACGATTGGTAACAAGCAGCGTCTTATATACCCCTACATGTGATTTTCCAATGCTCCACCCGAAGATACTACACTAGCCAGAAAACGAGTTTTTTTTACCTGAAAAATTTTGAGTTTTGCCGAACCCTTGCTATTTCAAGCAAGGTAGCGATCTTTAACGTGCGTGACAACACTCACACTCGGGACCTCCATTTTACCTCTCATCCGAACGAGGGCGTATTTTTGTGAAAAATGCTCGCCTAACATTTTTTAAGCGGACCGTGTCGGAATTTGAACCCGGGATCTTGGGCGTAGTAATCACACGCAAACCAACTACGCCACGGAGCCGCCGTCTTATATACCCGCGGAGAAACCCATTTAACCAAAAAATCTACATGTACTTTTTATAAACATATACCCTTGGGCTATTCGTTTTCCTATCAATTTAGGTATTAATCACCATTACCATAATGGGCAATCTTGCTATACTATAAGAGTATAATTAAGGATAATGATAATTATGATATTTGATGTTTAATATTCCATTAAACCTAAACTAATATAAATACGTCAAAAGCAATTATCAAAGTGAAAGTGAATCGGTCTAAATTTCTTTTCATTATCTTACTTTACTAGCGATTTATGATTAATATAATATAATATAATATTAAACACCAAGAATACTGTGTTATAATTTACAAATGATATTTACCGCAGGCTATGTGATTATTAATCGTTCTCATGTAAGGTGTGTATACCGATTAATACTTTCTTCTGCATATTTCAATACGTGAGAAGCAGTTATTAAAATGAAAGGTAATGAGTTTTATTTGCTGCCGATTCTTGTACGTGAATTTCTAGAGTTAAAAGCTAAAATAATACATACTAACTATTGAAGTGTGCACGCACGCTGACCTCTTGATTTAATTCAAGTTGTTCTCAGCGCTTGGGTTTACGAAATATCGTCCAGTTAACAGACGTGTTTTTAAAAATTATCGATTTAATCGGTGTTGATGTCACATATGATTACGAGTACTGCAATTAGACCTCAACAAGCTGGTAGGTAAAACTTTGTACGTGTTAAGTAATTTTAGACTATATTCTTATAACCATACTGTGGAAGTCTGTATGATTTATATGGTGGTTTACGACCAGTGATACGAATTATTTGCAATTGAAGAATGTGTCAAAATTATTCTATAAAAATGCATTATTTTGAATTGAAAAGCTCTTTCAATTTTCAAATTGAATTTAGAATTTACCAATATACACAAGAAGCAAAGAATGTCTGACAATATGAGTTGCCTAATAGGAATATGTTGTACAATTACAACTGGATTATGAGTCTAAATTAAAACTGGCAACCTAATAGAAGTGTATGGACGGCAAATAAATCTTGAAAAGAGAACTCATTTAATATGGAAATTGAAAAAAATCGAAATATTATGGTTGTAAATGAGTATGAATGCATCAAGCTAATGAATTTGCGTAAATCAATATGTTATAAAATGCAAGAGTTGAATTGTTAAAGTTTTCCAGAATTTTATAATAAATTTATTGGTTTTCTAATAAATGTAGTGGAAGTACGACAGATGAAAAAGCAGGTTCAAATGTTAGCAAAAGCGAGGGTCGTTCTATCGAATATTTGTTTAATGATTGCAGCAATGTGAACAATTTAACCATTTTGAAAATAATTATGTTATCCGAACTAATACCTAGAAGATGTACGTGTAGGTAAATTGCTGACGCAATTATTTGCAAGATTTAATATTCTCGTTTTGAGGGTTTACGGATACCACAGCAGTTGCTAGTTCATATACAGAGGCGGGAGTAGTTTTCAATTGTTTCATTTTAAACATTCAACTACTAACATCTACTTTAGAAAAGAATGTGGGTTCATCATGTTTAGAATTATACATTTATTGGGGAGTATTTGCAATAACGAACAACATGCATTATAAATGACATATAAAACTGTATTTTATTATTAAATTTTGTAAATTGTATTTATTTCAAGAAAATGTTGTTAACAAGTTTTAAAGCGTATAAATAGAGAATTAGAGATTATTTACTCTTGGTTGCTCATTTAGTTATTGACTGCGAGGTATTCATCCACGATCGACTATTTGATGGAGGCTTGAAACTATTTAACTGCGTTGTAACGTCGGACCACCTTGTAAGTGTATGTCGTCTATGTTTTACGGCGAACCAATAGGATACTTAACGTTTTGAGTCTAATTAATCAACTCTTTCTGTAATTACCATTGAAATCAAGTAACATCATCGCAGTTATGTCACAATTGTAATAATTGCAAAATTACCCCCACCATAGAGAGAAGCGAGGATGGGGTTTCTAACGCACAATTATCTCCTCCCGCCACTTTTTTATCACAAGCGCCCGTATAAATACGCTCCTTTCCTCATAAGCCCGCTGTAGAAATTTGTGATTACCTCCTCTGCCTACTTTCCTATAGAGCACGCCCTAATAGATCATACTAGTTCGAAAAACCAACTGCAATCCAGGAACGTCTTAGAATAAGCCGACCACGTTACACGGGGATCCAATTAGAATCAAGGAACGTCTCGAGTCTAATTATTCGACCCTTCTACTAATGCTATTTAAAAATCGTTACACAATTGTAATAGAGAAAAAACGCACTACTTCTGGGGTTTGAACTAGGGATCTCGATAATGGTAGCTTCCTGCAAATATATATATATATATATATATATATATATATATATATATATATTGCAGTGTGCTTGCTCTGGAAAGAAGCCCTAAAATCGAGCTGCATAAATTTGCAGTGTACCTACTGTAAAATAAAGTTAACACCTACAAAAATAAAAAAAACTTTTCATTACAATATCTCCTGAAAAAGCTTCCCTAAATCAGCACACCACGGCTAGCTCTGCTTCTAGCTTCTTCACAGATACTTACTTATCCTATGTTTACTCTTTCTCACTTAGACTACCAAATAAAATTACTACTCAAATAATTCAACAAAACATAAAACATTTTATTCATAAAAATCAAAAATTTACGTCACCAGCTCAATATTTACAAAATCGGATATAAGCATCTTCATAACATTTTACAATATCAACCATTAAATCCTTTTAAACTTAATGAGTTTAATTTATTTCAACATTTTTTATACAGTTCAAGTAGATGGGCTTATCTTGAAACCCTAAATTGAAATTTACTCTGGTCTATGGTGAGCTCAGTATAAACTCTGTTACTCTAAATGCATAAATAAATCGCATCTTTGTTTTCAACAACTCCAAAGACCCGTTTACTATTAACATCAAAATTATACTCCATATGTTTATAACTCAAATTGTCCTTTTCATATAACCTTCAAATTAGCTTTTATGTTCATAAAATATACACCCAATATGTCAAATTACTCTAGCATAAAATAACAGCACAAAATGTTCAAGCAATAACAATAGAAACAAATTTTGTTACCTGGTGTAAGCCTTTTGCACCGTCACCTCTGAAGATGTCGTCCAACCAAACCTCGTCGTTGCATTCCATCCAACTTCTCTCTGTTATATGTACATCAAACTCATTTCCGCACGTTATCCAATTCTCTTCAGATGTTTTCAATACATCTATCCATATAATTGTCCAAATATGTTAGTCAGCTTATGAATCTTCCATACAACTAGCACTCTCGTTCAGAAAAATAACTAGGCTCGCTTACTTCACTAACATCTTTTATTCGTTACTTGTATGTACTTACAGCACCGTTTATAACTTAGCACCTACTCGTGTTTTCAAACACTTTTATTTTAAATTAAAACAGATTGCACTTAGCACCGATTTAAAAAATTTTAACCTAGATGTTACCATATAGATCTGAAGCAAACCGAAGAAGTAAAAGAGCCCCACTACGTCTCTTAGTGTATTTATAAGCATTGAAACCTACTTCCTGTACCCCGTTTTCATCGAAAAACACCACCACTGTAACCGATTCTAAAAATCTAAAGTACAACGATCTTTTAAAACTCAGAATTTCTCATTCCACTTAGCTTTAGTCTAAAAACACTGCCTATCAAGCACAACGGTCACAATGATCCCAGAAATGTCTCTCACTCCACTTACAATCCAGACCATTTTCCCTGTCGTGGTTTTATCATCCAACTATGTTATCCTAGTCTAACTCATATTTACCGTCTTTATTAACATCCCACTACAGCAACTTAAAATCGATATTGTGGTTAGCCTCTACAACTTATCGCGCGCCTTACATGGCTGTTTTATCCAACGTTTGTTACTTGTCATCCTCGTTTACCTTATGTTATTGATGTCCTGTCTCTAGTTTGTTTTCCAACCACCTGCTATTTTGCAGCCTTCGCTTCGACCGTTAACTCAAATTTCTAAAATATTATGTTCCAAAGTACATTCTGGTTTCTTGAATTTGTTTATTTGTCTGTCAGTCTTTCTATGAACTGTTTGCCAGTTTGAAATTATACTTTCCCATGTTGTTTAACCTGTAGATTTCTTAGGATTTGTTTTTAACGAATGCTTTGTTAGTTTAAATGAACATATGCGTTTACATTATCGATTTTATATAGACAAAAGCTCTTCCTTCTTACTTGATATTCTCATTTTACAACCTTCGAATATTAAAACTAATTATACTCGTATTATCCTTGAGTTTTTACGTACTACAAAGCTTTCCCCCTATGCAAATTTAACATTACGATTTATTAATACAAATGTATGCTATTATCTGTTTGTTTTAAAGTCAAAACTAATTAATTTGGAGCGTAAATAATTTATCCCTGTTTTCTATAGACACGGTTCTTACAAAATTACTCTCTTGACTTATCTATCCTTCTTTACATATAATTTACACGATAATATATATATATATATATATATATATATATATATATATTGCTGTGATAATAAGGTCATTTATGGGTAGTTAGGACCAATAGTGTAGCACACTTCATATAAAATACATGAGGGCTCAGAAAACGAGACGGTTTTCTGAAGAAAACAAGAAACACGATGATTAAACTGTAAAGTAAATGACAACGCCCTCTATATAAACCATAAACATAATTAATTTAGTTAATGAGAAATATTTTGAAGTTTATTTGAATAAACAAATTCGTAAGTCGTAAAACAACATAAACGCAAGCTGAAACGCGACAAACATGGATAACGCATCACTATTACGCCAAGAAGCCCAATTAAAACAAGTAGGTTTAATAATGCGTAAGATAGCAAACGCATATAATTTAATGCATAAATTGTATTAAGGCTACGTAGCTAGAAAGCTAAAATCGACACCTGATATATTGGAAACGAACAAGGTATGGTGGATAAAATCAAAGTTTACCAAATTTATTTGAACAAGCAATGGTTTACTTATTTAGATGTATGAAAATCCAAGGAAATCAATGCTATTAACTCGAAATGGTACGTGACAAAAGCAACGCGTTGATTTTAACATACAATGAAATACGAAGGTATGAAAGAATCATGTATAACAACGAACTCTGCGCTTCTCAATAGATAGACGATGCATTCAAATACAACCGAATTTGTAAACAAATCAGTCCAACATGAAGTAAGGCTTAGTTCACATCTCTTAAAGGAAAATATTTACGTGAAATGATTTATTGTGTTGTATGAAATAATACAATGGTAATTATGGAAAATTAGCAGGTTTGTTGTTTTACCCTTCAAAAGCGTAAGTAGCTTAAAGTTGTTTTAATTTAAATTCTAATATTAGCAGTAATAAAAAGGACTCTAAACAATTACTGGAGAAAAATTCTAAATGATTACTGAATAAGTGACTCTGAATGATTAATGGATAAGCGATTCTAAATAATTACTGGATCAAATGAGGAAATGCAACAAGCATTTACTTCAATTATTATTTGCCAAGAAGTTTAACAAAGTATGCTAAAATAATTTAAAGAAAAATGCAGACCGTGTCCAAAGTAGATTTAACGTTGGGAGTATAAAATCACTAAGCTGAATACGGAAACAGTTGGACCAGGGACTGATTCGAGCTGGAAACAACAGGTTTACCAATCTGAATGTTTTATTATTTTTATTTGTGAATATTTCGTTGTACATCTCTAAACTGAATGATTTAAAAATTAACATTTCGTTGAATATTTCCAATTTAAATAATTTAAAAATTGCTTTCATGGTAATTTATGTGAGCGGTCGGAAAGGATCGTTTTTTTTTTTAGTACACGTTGTAAATTACGTAAATATTTAAAGAAGTTGAATGGTCGTTTATTGGGCTTCAGTTAATAATAATAAGGGTGATTTTTGCTGTTTTTTTGATCAACTTTGGGAATGATAATTGTTAATTTTTTTATTCAATTATTAAAAAAAAGCTCTATTAGAAAATCCTTAAACTTTTCATACGTGGTAAATATTTTTGAGAACATTATAATAATTTGTGCTTAATGGTGTTTTGATTTAAAGGTTAGAACAGGAAGTAGAGGTAGAAGGTAAATTTAAAGTCTTCGTTTGTCGTATTGTCGCAAGCTCCATGCGTAATTAAAAACTGAGCTAGCCGACGCAATTAAAATTATATATGAAAAATCCAAAATTTACCGATTAAAAAATTTTAACCTTTTTAATTCATAAACGGGGCACACAGGGGTATTGCTACAGGATCACAACAAAATATATATATATATATATATATGTATATATATATGTATATATATATATATATATATATATATATATAAATGTAAATGTGTGATTCTTCTTGACCTTATATAGATAAATATTCTTAGTTCTTGGGAGTAGGTCAATGTAAACTAGATCAGATTGAAATATTCATATGTTGTCATACGAGATTCTACAAACATTATCAAGTTTGACTGGTATAAAAAACCAACAAACTCAGATCGTTACTTAAATTATTATTCTAATCATTCTTACCAACACAAGATAAATACTATTTTGACCATGAAGAATAGGGTTCTGAAAATATGTAATTCCGAATTTCTACAAAAATATCTTTTGGACCTTCAACGTATCTTCATTAACAATGGCTTCCTAAATCCATAGTGAATAGAATTTTATTTGCAGACGTCAATTAAAATGAATATGAAGAGATTAAAACTGAACTTGCTACCACTCATAAGGCCATCCCTTACATTCAGAAACTCTCTCCATCTTTAGCAAGAATTTTAAAGCGGAATGATACTAAAATTACATATACTTATAACAAAACAATAAGAAATCTATTCACTCAAATCAAAGATAAAACAGACAGACAATGATTAAGCAACGTCATCTATCAAGTGAAGTGTTCATATGGGGGCTTATATTTTGGACAAACTAAACAGTACATTTGCAGAAGATTAACACAACATAAAAGTGACGCCAAACTTGGAAAGATGTCCTGCGCCCTAGCGTCACATGTCCAAGCCACTCACCACAACTCCAATTTTGTTGATGTTAAAATAATTGAAGTTGAACGTGATTACAAGAAAAGACTGTTTTTAGAGTCATACCACATCAACAGGACTGAAAATAATATAAACTCAAAATGTGATATAGACAACTTAAGTTGCGGTTTACACTTCCCTTTACAAATTTAATAGTTAAAAAGAAGCAAACCTATACATTAAGTTATGTATTTAGTATAACACTTTGTTTCAGTCATGCAGTAATTTTAATTCTTTAGAAGGCGTATGCCTTATTCTAAATTTGACATTTTGTATTATTTTTCGATAAGTTTTAATCAAAATTTTTTACATTAATTGTTAATATTTAGTTTTAATCTTCTTTATAGTTTTCATGGTTTTAATAGATTATTGCAGATTTTGCTAGTTGTAGTTAAAATGATAGTGTAAATTTTCAATTAAGCAATTTTATATTTACTGTGTCACCATTTTTGCCTTCGAAAAAGAACCCAAAGAGGTTCGAAACGTCAGAAATACAAATAAATACACCCTACCTGAAGCATTTCTTTCGAACTAAATAGTTACCAATATTAAACAGCCTGCAGTATATATATATATATATATATATATATATATATATATATATATGCTACTTAAATTTTTTAGCAAATCGTATGTTTTATATAAATTATTTAGAAAAAACGCTTTTGGATGAGGTTACATTATAAAGTAATTTATATGTGACGTACATACGAAAATTACTAGCTTAACGTGTAAATTTTTAAATCTGAATCGTATAAACTCCATTTATAATATTTATAAAAAAGCTGACATCAATAAAAACAATTTAAATTTAGAGTGCGATATATAAAGCGTTTCCAGTAAGTAGATTACTTTAGGTGCGACTGAAAAGTAAATCTGGGGATGCATTTGTCTGTAGATACCTGCAAGCATTCGTTAAAGTTTAAAATTACAAGAACTGAAAGGTTGTACAAGGGTAAATATATAAAAGCGGTGAGGTATATACATTCACTTCTAACGTCACTGTAAATGTAAGTTCAGAATATAGGTAGTTTTTATTCAAACGCGGTAACATTTATAAACCTTTCAGTTGCACATAACTGAAAGGTTGTAAAAATTTCTGTCCTGACCTTTACTATGGAATCCATTGAAAACCAGTTCTTGGTGTCCCCGTATCGATTCAATACGCGTTGCTTGCGACGATACAAAGCGGCTTTTATGTGATTTATATGCTCAAGACGACGTTGCAAAATTTAGAGCATTTAGAACATTAAACGTGTATATATTTAAACCTAATTTTTTTTATTTTAGGAGTTTTTCAGATAATTACACATATACACATAAAGATTTTTACGTGACGTACAAAATACAAAGTTTAATTGCCAGTATTAGTTATCATCGACAATTGCATATTGATAAACGATATAATTTGATTATGCTCTGGGGTGTATAAATCGTTCTCAGTAGGTTACTTTACGTGCGACTGAAAGGCAAACGAACAAATACAGATATAGCTTTTGACATGTTGGGCTCTTTTTAAATCACTTCTTACAGAGATTATTTTTCAATGTTTTCAATTTCACGAGGTTTGGTACTTTTACGTACCATTTTTTAACTATGTCACATAACCGCGCATTCTAGCGTCATGTTTGTTGACTTAATCGACATCATTTTGGAAGCCATATTTTTATTTTTTAACACCCTTGTATACTTCCAATATTTTCAATTATGCAACGCTTGGTATAACGTTTAGGTACCATATTTTAACTGTGTCACATAAGCATGCCCCCCAACGTTTGTTGACGTAATCGATTCCATTTTGAGCGCCGTCTTTAAAGCAATTTCTTTTATAACTTACCCTGTATATTTCCAATGTTTTCAATTTTGTACACCCGGAATAATTTTTTTTTTATAAAGGTAAACTAGTCGTGTTTGCTCTCTTTTAAAAGGATTTTTTATAAAGATTCTTTATGCGGGAAATTTGATATTTTAGGATGACCACCCAGTCCACCAAAATCGATAAAGTTGCATATGTATGTCGTTAATTATTGGCTTTGTTTGTTTTATACGTCGCGCGAGAAAGGTTTTGGGCCTTTGGGAGCTTCTTTTAAAAAACATTTATTTCCCAAAAACACTTCTATCAAATTTATTTTAATACAGTAATTACAAAATGATTTAACAACTTGTACGTTATGTTCATTAACGTGACTTTTAATTTAACAAATTAATCGAAGTTAATATTTTAATAATTATCAATGAGTAGCTTGAACTACCAACAATATTAAAGTTGTAAAGTTTGAGACTGACTGACCATCAGGGGCTTCTCAGGGTATTTATGTAATCCCTGTTCTCACATCATTTTGTGGGAAAGTGCAGATCTCACCGTCTGCTATTTCTTGATTACATACAATGTCTTGTTCTAAGTAATGTTTTAATTAAGACTGCTTTATTGCAGTTTCTTGTATCTGCACCTGCAATATCAGGTTGCGTTTGGAATAGTAGTTGCTTCCGTTCTCATGTCTGATATGAACTCTGATTAACCTTTAATATTGTTACCTTCAATTAATACAATGTAACATGCTATTACTAAGGCAAAATAAATACATTTAAATTTTTATACATATTGATATGGGGGATATGTAACTCGCGTACCTTGCAAAATATGCTGCAAAAGTTCGCACGAGCAGTATTTTATACAAGGTCAAAAGGATTGTTGTATATGCAAAAATTTTAATGAAGTCATGGAATGTTGCGTTGTAACCGTTGCTGTACCCAAAGAAACAAAAGAGTTTATAGATAATTTAGAAGAATTAGTGTTATTGCGAGAATTTCTTGAATGTCAAATGGAGTACTTGATGTATCGAAAATAAGTGCATTATGCATTTTTCACTTGATTTGTAGGCTGAACATTTTTAATTGTATAATACGCGTTCGTACATATATTCCCGTCGTATAAAATCCGATCTGGTTAATTATAATTTGGACAGCATCGAGGGATACAAACCTGTCGATTCTTGTCTGTGAAAAAGGTGTAACTAGACCGCATCCTCTTGCTTATGGCAGGATGTACTTTAGTGTACGGGTAGCTACAAAGTCGTTCGGTCACATTTGCCATCAAACAAAAAAATAACGTGTGGTGCCGATTACGATATTACTACGGATGTAAAAGTTCCGAAAAGAATTATAAATAAACTGATTGATAATACCTCCTACACTTTAAATTAGTATGAATTGCCTGTGTTTGAGCATTATCACGGCATCGAAACGTTTAAGTACAGTTAGCTTTTTCGTCATTAGTTTATCCATCTTGGGACTGGTTAAATGCCTACCTCTATTGATTTCTATTCTAAGCTAGTCTACACATTTCCTTGAAATTCCTACAGCCTACATCTTTCACTATCTGTGTGCAATAGTCTAACCTAGGTCTACCTCTACTTCTCTTTCTTCCTATCTCTGCTTCTAATATATTCCGCACTATTCCCTCATGCCGTAGTATGTGGCCTATCATTCTATCTCTTTTATTTTGTACCGTTATCCACATATTTCTTTCTTCCCCTACCATTTTTAGTACGTCTTTGTTCTTAACTTTGTCTGTGCATGATATCTTCATCATTTGTCTGTAGCACCACATTTCAAAGGCTTCTACCTTTTTCTTGTCTGCTTGTCCTACTGTCCAGGTTTCACAGCTGTACAGTGCTGTGCTCCACACATATGTTTTAAGCAATCTTTTTCTTGTTTGTATGTTTGTTGTCTTTGAACACAGTAGTTGCTTTTTCTGGTTTAATATAGCACGACCTTGTGCTAATCTTTGTTTTATATCTTTTGTGCTTGTCTAGTCTTGCGTTATTTGGCTTCCTAGGTAGCAGAAATCTTTAACTTCTTGTAAGTTCTTGTTACCTATTTGTATTCTTGTTTTTGATTTATTTTCCTCTCCTTTGCATACTAGTACTTTAGTTTTATTTTTGTTAATTTTCATACCGTATCTCTCTGTTAGAACCGTTTCCATTTCATTAAGAGCATCTTCTAACTCTTTCTTGCTAGATGCTAATACCGCTATATCATCTGCAAATCTAAGCATATCGATTCTTTGTCCCTGCATAGTAATTCCAAACATCTTCTTACATTTGACAGTATCCATTGCCTCTTCAATGTACAAGTTAAAAATTAATGGGGATAGGGCACATCCCTGTCTCACCCTTTTCCTAATGTTTACTTCTCTGCGTTCCTGCTCTAATTCTATTACTGCTGTTTGCTATTTGTATAAGTTATGTACTATTCGTCTATCCCTATAACTCATTCCAATCTTTTTGAGGTTTCGAACATTTTTCTCCATTTGACATTGTCGGCTGCTTTTTCCAGATCTACAAACCCTATATACACGCTTTCCTCTTTTTCTATTGTTTTCTCCATTATCACTTTCGAAAAATATATTTGCACTAAATAATACATTTATTGACTGTGCAGTTCCAAAGTTCATATAGGCTAGCATAATATTTTTAGGTATGGCTAAGTTTTCAGTGCCAATTGGTTGAGCGGGCAATAATGTAGTAATGCTGTCAAGAACTAAGAAGGATTAAGACGTCTGGAAATCATTAAAGCGCAACTTAATAGTCGCCTTCGTTTTCATTACAGTTGTAGCGCGTGGTTGATACCTGCAATAGGAGCATTAAACGTAAAGTTTCGCACAGCTCTTGGGTGATAAAATTGAATTGTGGTCCAGAATCTAATAAAGTACTACCGACATTGCTAGATATTGCCGTCTTTATCAAACATATGTATTGCTGCCGTTGGTAGCAATACCTCTGACTTAATACTGCAATATGCATTAAATAACTGTGTCTCGGTAGTTGTACTATTTTTATGTTACTAGTTGTTGGCCGTATCAAGCCTCTCACTGGTTCTATGGTCGGATTGGCAATGTCAATGTGTACCAACGAATTATGTCATTTGCTGCATTTTTGCTTTCTAACCTTTAACTTCCCCCAGTTTTGCTATATTCTCCTCAAATTCTGCTCGCTACTCTTGAGCATTTTTATCGGATCTATCACTTATTTCTTTTATATTCTCCTTCACTTCTTGCATGCCTTTCTCATTCTTTTCACTCATTTCTTTCATGTTTTGATTTAAACTTAATAAAAGAGCCATCATTTTTTATTCCTGGGATTCTCCTACATTTTTGGCCTCTTCGCTTCTTACACAAAAACATTTTCTGAAAACCAATTTCCATTCTCTCAGCTCTCAAACTTTCAGGAACTTATTTCATTCTATCAGTCATACTGGAAAACTAATAAGATATTATAAAAAATAAAACAACTCCAAAACAAATCCTACAAGACAAGAAACTCTAATTTACAGACGACTTAATCGAGCCACAGGTTGGGTTGCCGCTAAAAGAGGATGTGATAAGGGCCGCACGTTGAAGACTAAAAGAGTGCTGTGAAAAGGCTTGCTTTATGGAGCATTGCTGAAAGAGTGTTATGAAACAGATACAGCAAATTGGAAACTTGAAATTGATCACTTACCTTCCTTTCTAACTTTACCTGGCTAGCTCAACGGGATTGACGGAGTTTTCAAAATAAAATAAAACACAGCAATATCACACAGCATTTATACAGGATTAAATATTTTCTCTAATTCAAAAGCATTTACAACATCGTTTTTTCGAACATAAAATAATTTCTAAGAAGTATTTATCATATAAAAAAAAATTGTTCCTTACCTTATTTTAAACTTTCAGAACTAAATTTCTTTTTTTTATGGATGGTTTACCTGGTTATGTTTATTGCCACGCTTGTAAGGTTTTTTTGGCCAAGAAATCCTTAACAGATAATCTATTAAAAGATCAGAGTGTATCGAACTCCGATCACACATTTTCCTGGTAATAATCCCTTGCAAAAAAAAATATTATTTGATTAACACTTATTTTTCTACCTTAAGTTAAATACAAATATTCTAATATCAGTTAAAAATAGATCTAAAAGTAATACTTGCATAATCCACAAAAACTCTCCGCGTAATAGAATATTTTCTTATTTTAAATTGACGTTAAATCAGCTTACAAGATTTTCCATATTTAAAATCCTCATTTTAAACAGCAGTTACCAAAGTACATTTTTGGTTAAGTTTTCCTTTCAATTATTTAATAAAATTTTTAAAATAGCGTTATCTTGAGGAATCTTTCCTTTGTGCTTTAAATAAGAAATTTCATTTTTTCTTTATGTAATTTGCATTTAAAACATCGCTTCTATATTCATTGCAACAATGCAATTATCAAATTAAGGTATGCTTATTACATACTTCAAATATTGCCTTCGCAAAGCAACAGCTGGTGACTTTTCTTAAAATAACATTTTGCGATCGAATTTATGAATCGAATGCTTCCTCGTTTTTAATAAAAGCTTCCATATATATATTCAAATTCAAGTTACTAGAATAGTATGGAACATTATTATGCTAGATTTCTCAGAAAAATTTATTAGCGACTAAAATCGCGGAGTTTTATTATTTTGCTATCTGGTTCCAGCTATTCGTGACCCGCGCTGCCTCTTCTTGTTTAACGCATATACTATTTTTGTGGCGTCGCATACTAATGCAAAAACCAATCAATTTTATCTGATATTTTTTGATTTTGAGGGTTTTTGAATGATCGGACCGCTTCTTGGAATAAAATATTTTATTTATTAATTAGATATTTACGTAGTTTTAAATACCGATGACTGATCCTTTTTGTATTCCTAATATTTTAGAAAATTCTTTATTGAAAATAAATTTCTGTAATCCACGGGGTAATTAATTTAAACTTTAATTGCTTTTTAATGCAAAAGGGGTTGCATATCACAGAAACATTTGCTTTCGTGTTTCATTACACAAAATTAATATTAAAATTCAGGTTTTCTTTTAACAAGATTGTGGTTTCTTAAGCATATTGCATAAAGCTAGTGCTATTTACTGTAAATCAAAAGCATTTTTTATCAAAAAGGTATTGATAGTTAATAAGTGAAAATAAATGACTTCGTAATTATCTTAAAACGACTGATTTGCGTTTGCAATGAATGCGTTTTACGGTATCTTACATTTAATTATTTTTACATATACAACTTACGTTATTTGCTATTTATTTACAATACGCTTATTTCATACAAGGTGATTATTTATACACGTGGAATTTGATTTTCCGCTTAAATAAAGGTACGCTTGAGTAATCATATAAACACTTGATTAATAAATACAGGTAACTAATAAACATTTAAATAGATCTCGGCTCAATCTAACATTCGTCTTTAAGATATTATGTTTTAGAGTCGTCTTTCTCTAGAACACACGTCTGAAGCTCGTCGTAGCTCAACTTTGAATGCCTGATCTCTTGCTATGAGCTTCCCTTTCCTTTGTGTTCTAAAGGTCAGGTAAATATTAAAGCTGTAAGTGTTTGCTCAACCTTATCCTGTATTCTTATTCCGCATGGGTGTATCTTAAAAGTTTAATTTACTTCTAAATAAATTAATATTAAGAGTTATTCCTACATTTCGGCCATTTATGATTAGGATTCCGACCCGGAATCGGTATCATTCTGAATCCATCACTTCATAAATTCTGAGCATGTGAATGTGCGTAAGGGATCTTCGTGGTTTCCAACTTTTACTACATCATATCTATCATTGCCTTTTACCTTTACTATTTCGTACGGTCCTAGAAACTTTCTGGGAACTTTTATCCCTGTCCCAAATTGGGTGCGCTTAATGGCTACAAGCTCTCCTGTTGTATATGTGTTAGCTTTTTTTCTTCTTCGATTGTACTCTTTCCGATTCTATTCGTGTGTTTTGAGCAAATGCTCTTTACATTGCTTCCTTAAAGCTTCTCTCTTTTCAACCAATTGCTTTCATGCTTCTTCTTCAATCAAACTGCTGATTATAGTCTTCTTTACGTTTTATTCGAACTCCTATCAGTACTTCAAATGATGTAGTTTTGATGCTACGTTGATAGGTACTGTTAATCGCTTTCTTCACTCTGTCTATATACTTATACTATTTTGTTGGGTCGTCGATACTTAGCTTAGTAAGTACTGGTATGACGGTCCTATGAATTCTTTAATCTGCCCATTCTCACGTGGAACACCTGTCGTAATTGTAACATGAGAATTTCTCTCTTTATCACAGTAGTCTTCAAATTCTTTAGCAGCGAAACCCGTTCCTTTATCTGTAATGATTCTACACGGGTTACCAAAATTTTTTTGCTGTTTTACCATACAGCTTGTCGTTTGCTTGGCTGTGGTAGATTTGGTTGGATAAAGCCATGTAAATTTAGAAAAGTCGTCTATTACAGCGAAAATATATTGATACTTCTTGTTTGTCGATGAAAGTGGACCCATGTGATCTGCATGACAGGTATGTAGTGGCCCTTCTTGTTTCAATATGGGGTGAAGCAATCCTTCTTGCTTCCTTTTTTTCCTGCTTACTAAAATACATGGAACACGATTTGCCATAACTTTCTGAATGTTTTCCGTCAACTTATTAATAAAAAATTTTCTTCGGATTAATCCTCAGTTTTCTTTATGGCTAAATGCCCTTCTTTATGAGCCCTTTTTATTATTTCTGATTGCATTGCTCTTGGTACAACCAATAATTCCCTTCCGTCAACATATTTATATACGATACCATGTTCCATAGAATAACTTTCATATGTCTTCCCTGAATCTAAAATCTTTCTAATCTTCATTAGGTTTTCGTCTTTTTCTTGGACGGCTTTTATTCGTTGTATGATATCGTTTTTTTCTGTGATCGTCATTAGGACGGAGTAACGGCGCAATGCATCTACATCAGGAGGAAGTCTATCGCCGTTTCTATGTTCTATTTCATAGTCATAATCTTCCAATAAAATGGCCCATCTAGCTACTCTGGTATTTAAATTCTTTTTCTCCATCGTCTTTTGAAACGCTGAACAATCTGTAACAATTTTGAATTTTTTTTATAGTAAATAGATTCTAAACTTTTTCTGAGTAACAACGATAGCTAGAACTTCCAATTCATACGACGTGTATTTCTCTTCGGCTAGTGTAGTTTTTTTACTCAAAAAGTAAACTGGGTGTAGTTTTAAATCTTCGTTCGACACCTGTAGTAAACATGCTTCATAACCATGTTTGCTAGCAGTGTGAGTTCCGTGGTAAGTCCTCTTTCAAAAATGTGCAATACTGGGTATGTTAATAGCTCTTTCAATTTAAGAAACTCCTCTACTTGCATAAGTCTAAATTTAAATGGAACGTTTTTTTTTTGAGTAAATCATTCAATTGTTTGGCAATTATGGAATAACCAGGGATAATTTTTTAAAGTATCCTGTTAATCCAAGATAAGACTGAAGTTGTCGACTAGTAATCGGTGCACTAAAATTTCTTCTTGCACCTGTTTTCTCATCTGACGGCTGTATTTCATTATTTCGCACTTTAAATCTTAGGAATTCTACTTCTTCTTTTTAAGAGTTGACAGTAGACCATTATTAAGCATCCTGCCGCCACATTTGCACCAGCATCCACATTTGCACCCACATCTGGACCAATTTACATGTAAATTTCCATAAGGAGGAAATGAGGAGATGAATCTCATCCTTTGCTCCGCCTTGCTCTCCGCCTTGCTCGGACACCCCCAATAATTTGGTTACGTCGCACCCGCATTCTTTCCACCCGTGAGATAAATCTTTCTCTACATTTCCACCCACGAGATAAAACTATATTGTTTGGTACCAATTAATATTAGATTTTCTCAGCTACCCAAATCTCTAGGAATTTTATATATGGCATCATCCTCCAGGGGGCTACCCTCATTTTAAAATTTTTTTACCGCTAACATTCTGAACCAAATAGGTTTCTTCGACTAGCCATTGCATCTTTTGAGATAAACCTATCTTGTTTGGTATCAATTAATATTAAAATTTTCTCAGCTACCCGAATCTTTAGGAATTTTTTAGATAACGCCATGCCCCAGAGAGCTACCCCAATTTTAAGAATTTTTGCCGGTAGCGATTTTTGACCGTCTGCATAAACTTTTTTATACATGCAATACATCAAATTAGTCTAGAATTTTATACAAAATTTGAATATGCAAACAGATTTAAAATAGGACCACGCCTTACAAAATTACACACATACCCTCTGCGAGATAAGTCTTTCTCCACATTTCCACCCACGAGATAAACCTATCTTGTTTGGTATCATTTAATATTAGAATTTTCTCAGCTACCCGAATTTTAAGATTTCTTACCTGTTGCGATTTCCGACCGTCCGCATAAATTTTTTTATACATGCGATACATTAAATTAGTCTAGAATTTTATGCAAAATCCGAATCTGTAAACAGATTTAAAATAGAACCACCCCTTACCATTTTACACACACCCTCTAAATTATAAATTTCCGGCAGCTCATACCTAAAAGAAAATCTAAAAACCATTCTTAAAACTTTTTTATTACAGACAATTTTTTACTAATACAGTTTAAATTTTGTAAACCACATTTCTAAATACATATTCACAATTTTTTATTCTCAACCTAGAACTTCTCATATCGGCTTATACTTATTAATATTTATTTCTAAATAGAGCACCTTTTCGAAAGACCAACCCGACCCACATGTTTCAAATTCCTCTGATTTTGTTCGCATGGTTTCGCTTAAGACCTCGTACATATTTTCCAGATTACTAGAAGACGTTATAACCACATTTTTTTGTGTTAAAGGATTTCACATCGGTAGTCTCTTCCCCCATTTTGGTGTAAACGTCGTAGAGTTCGCAATAGACTTTTACTGCTGTATGTCGTATTCTTTTTCATTAATTAATCGAATAAATCGCTCTTTCTGCTTCCAAAGAAACTCGGGCACTCCATCGTCGGCACTGGCGTTCTTTATGCGATAGCTAGCCATACGATTGTTAAACGCTGTGCTAACCATTTCTACACCATCGTCGTTAGTAGCGGTAACTGATGCATTTTTATGTTTGATGCTCCTTAAGTGTGCGGCATACGTAGTTTTTTCCATTGCGAAATTGCATACTTTACACATAATTCGTGGTTGTTTCGTACAAGACCCTTTAACAGCTGGCGGAGCTGAACGTTTACTGCTTAATGACATACCGTGCTGTTTTTCCTTGTGTCGCTGTAAGCTCTCCATTTTAGTACAAAACAAAATCCGCACTATAGAACTTTGGTTAAACTTGTAAGCAAACTAACTTATAACTAAAAGGTATACTCTTGCGTACCTGCTTTATGTACCCTATAGAATGCAAACCAAAGGTTTCCGAAGACACCCGAACGAAGTTGAGGATTCAGCGGGGAACTAAATGACGTCATAATCCTTGCTGCTCGTCCAGTACATTTAGCACCAATGCATGCACCCGGTTCGCATCGTCGTTGGTGCGAATGAAGTTAGTAGAAACACCGGAAAACGTCTTCCATGTTATACGGATCAACAATTGCATCGAGTGCATATTAAAAATCCAAAAGCGTGGTAGCACTCGCACACAAATTGGTTACAAGTCGTGTGGTAGAAGATGCAGTGCTACTATAAACAAAAACTCAATAAAATACTTTAAACCTTTACTAAAGGAATACCAAAATTGTTGTCTACAGAATACTTACTAATAAAACAATTTAATTTTAAATAACTTCTACGTCATATTTTAAGAAATGGGAGGCTTGAATATTTTCTAAATGAATCACCAAGCGAAAGTATATGCTTAGCGGCATTTAAATTAACCATTATTTTCTCATTTTTACGACCGCGGTTAATTATAGATTAAAATTTAATTTGTTCACGTTCGAGCTTCCCGTAAACTAACAATGCGCTATATAATACATGCATACCCCTTCTCTGCGCTTCTGCTATTCTTGTAGTTGCTAGAAAAAGTCAGTCGCCTTTTTTACTGTTAGGACCGATGCAAAGCACCATTTTATATTTTCTATAGCACATCGCGCACTTTTTCGTCTGATAATTAAATTTTGTTTATGTAGGCTTTTACACTTTCGCACATTTAAACATCTAATACAATCGATTAACCACTTTCGATTATTCTAACGGGAACCGCCATACATTTCGCCGCACCGTTCCTTTTGAATACAACGGTCCTATGGGCTTCCACACACTAACACCTAACGTATCTTTCCTACTATTTGTTAAACAAAAACTACCGGCATCGTAATGTCCGTATGTGGACGTAAGCAGATGTTTGTGGATGTGTACGAGAATATGTAATGTATATGTATATGTAATGTATAACATTAATCAGTCTGAGCTATTTTATTTAGTCCAAGAAAACTAATATTTTCTAAACCACAATTAATAATCGCCTTTATAGATTTAACATTTCTACCATTACCCAATGACTGGTGCTACGTACATTGAAACTTTAATTTCTTATTGGAGAGAATCCTTATTCTCCCACGCACTGTTGCGTAGCTGCATGCCTACCCCTTTTGGGAATATATGCTCGTTATAGGTTGTAGCACCCGCGGTTTTACATAACTACACTTCGTGAGACCCATTTAATCTTTTTAATCGCGTCTTTCTCGCTTACAGTACAGTAGGACTTTGCCCTACTACCAACAAAATATAATACTGGGCCCCATTAAATTCGTTTTTGAATTTTCGTACAACTTTTTTGTCGACAAGTGGTATATTGTGTTTATTATCCGAGGGGTAGTCACTCCTTTAAGATAAATATTCCTTTTTTTGGTATCAACTAATATTAAATTTTTCTAGGGACCCCAAACCTGTAAATGGATTTTAAATAAAACCACCCCATACAAAGTTTTGCCTTTTATTGACCCCAAACCTCTAATTTTTACCCATCTTTATTTACCTCCATCTTTAAAACCCTTTTTTCGCTACCCAAGATATATGCTTTAACCATCCATTTCCCGAGAAATCTAAAAACCGCCGTGTTCCGCGAACACCACGTGGAGATAACACGTATACTCTGCCAACCAGGATAGAAGCAGGAAAGATTTGGAAGGTGGGCGAGGAACTTAAAAATTATGGAATCTTAAAACTAATATATACAATAGATTTACAAAATTTATACAACTATCTTATATCTTTATGCCTCCATGCGTAGATTGATATGCTTCCAGGATGACGTTACGCTAGTCATCTTTGCTCGATAAACTAATTTTATTAATTATCTGCGTGTACAAATCGTGTTTTTTACTCCGGATACATACGCCGGCAAGTAGTCGATACCACCCAAATAAAGAATTAGATGCTTGGTGACTGTTAACATCCGCTTCCCTCGTGTACACCCAGACACATCCCAGCCCGTGCGCACCCCTGCCCATGCGCACCCCTGCGCACGCGCAACTCCTGCCCATGCGCACCCCTCTCTGTGCGACTGTTATTTCGTGGTAACGTCACAGCCTTTTGTAAATAAAGAGCAATGTAATACTATTCTAAAATTTTATATTCTGACATTCATAACAAAATTTAAAAAAATGTAATGCCAAGCATGGAGCCATTTAAACTTAATTTGAATACAAAGTTATACACAGGAGACAGTCCTTTCTTTATGTTTATTTGGAGCGGTTTTAATTTTATTTAATTTTATTCGCAGCTTAAAATTTAAATCGGCACCCAAGTCCTCTATCTCCTTTTCTAGTCAATAGTTTGATACATAGAGACCGTCTAGGTTTTCGAATTGCAAAATGTGCCGAAGTTTGCCTCTATATATAAAGTCTTTGAGTCCACCCACAACCAGATCCATTCCTTCGCGTAATTCTTGCAGCTTGTGACAATCTTTTAATCGCGGCTCTCCCACTATATCCTGCATACGTATGTTGTTAGCTTGATCGACTTCTTGTCGGTATTGGAGGAAATCCTTATTCTCGCACACACTGTTGCGTAGTTGCATGTCCACCACTTTTGGGAATATATGGTTGTTATAGGTTGTAAAACCCTCGGTTTTAAATGATCCGAAAGGTTCTTTACTAGGCAAATATACAATGTTTAACGGACCCCCTTTACGTGCGGTGTACGCCAAGGTTACGAAACTCGCATTCCTTAGTTCGTCTTTGTTATCTGCCATTTTGATAAAAACGTTTTTAGAATAACCTTTTAAAAAATATACGGATTTAGTACCATCCTTTTCCGCAAGAACGCCTACATAACTAAAAGAGTCTTTTTTACTAACCACAAATGCATACAACTTGTAGAAACCAGATGTATCTAAGTCAGTCCATCGGCACATAAAATAATCTTTTAATTCTTCCTCATTTTCTCTAATAAGATGTTCTTTATCTAACACATCTTTGTATTGTTCGCGTATTGTAGCAGTGTTTTCCATGTAGTCCAACTTTCGCTTTTTTGCATCCATTTCCTCTAATTCCAGTTGTCTTTTTCTTCCACTTACAGCGTATGGCATGCATAATGGAGCAATTTCCTTTAGCGTAAACGGATAGAGTTTACTGCCAATATTTACGCGTTGTCGTTAGGCGTATCTATCAACCCCAATTTCGAAATGATTATTTCTTTTGGAATTGTAGAATATGGTGTTGCAGATTGTGTAAAATATGTACTACCTGCTTTAATGTAGCACTTGTGTAAGATTTTTATTTTATCTTGGCTATCTTTCTCCTCTACTATTTTCAAATAATTTACAGGTAAATAGTTAAAACTAAAACCCGAAAGCACATACTTTTTCAATTTTTCCCTTTCCTCTGGTTTTTCGGACAACATAATTTGCAACCCCGGCAATTTCTTTGTATTTCCATTACCCCAATACACGTACTGTAGCAGGTTATTATACACTAAACAGCAGCTATTTTGTAGCTTGTCCGATAGCTTACTCTACATTTTGGCAAGTGATAGCGAGTACATTGACGCCTTTAGGAAGTATAACTTACTATCTTCCAATAAGGTTAAACAGTCTTTTAAGGGTTTATACATCCGTTCCGCACTGACACAGCTTCCAATTGCACAGTTGTATATCGTCGCTTTCAATCGCGTAATACCATGTTCTTTGACCAAAGTAGACGCAAAAGTTTCCCTTAAACGTACATCTGGGCAACGTAAAAAATCTACTATATGATTTCCAAGTTGTTTATTAACACCAGGACTTGTTATCTGACACACAAATTTGTTGTATATCTTAATTCTTGCATTGGTTGTTAGCCATGTTAAACAATCAATTCCCGCAGTTTTATCGTTGTCAACTATAACATTACACTTTTCTTCGTATTCTCCCTTACAGCAAAAGTTATGTTTTGTAGTTAAATATTTACACATCTCCATCTTGCTAAATATGCCAGCAAAATCTTGGGTTACATCCATGTCAAAAAGATAGAAATAATCTTTTTCGAGATCGACTAATATATCTGGTAGTTCCTCCAATATAGTTTCCAACTTAACATCTGCTAGTTCCACTTTGTATGGAACACATATAGGATTTTGGAATTTTCTATTAATGCATTCGAGATCTTCTTTTCCGATAATTTCTTTTAATCTCTGGCCCATCTTGTTAGTACTTTTCAGAGAAAACGGAAGCTTAACTTTAACACCATGCCTAGCGGAAACAAATCGGTTGAACTTTCTTCGTAGATAGCTGTTAAATGCACCACAAATAAACACTTGTCGACAAAAAAGTTATACGAAAATTCAAAAACGAATTTAATGGGGGCCCTGTATTATAATTTGTTGGTAGTAGGGCAAAGTCCTACTGTACTGTAAGCGAGAAAGACGCGATTAAAAAGATTAAATGGGTCTCACGAAGTGTAGTTAAGTAAAACCGCGGGTGCTGCAACCTATAACAAGAATATATTCCCAAAAGGGGTATGCATGCAGCTACGCAACAGTGCGTGGGAGAATAAGGATTCTCTCCAATAAGAAATTAAAGTTCCCATGTACGTAGCACCAGTCATTGGGTAATGGTAGAAATGTTAAATCTATAAAGGCGATTATTAATTGTGGTTTAGAAAAATATTAGTTTTCTTGGACTAAATAAAATAGCTTATACTGATTAATGTATATGGTTACATATTCTCGTACACATCCACAAACATCTGCTTACGTCCACATACGGACATGGCGATGCCGGTAGTTTTTGTTTAACAAATAGTAGGAAAGATACGTTAGGTGTTAGTGTGTGGAAGCCCATAGGACCGTTGTATTCAAAAGGAACGGTGCGGCGAAATGTATGGCGGTTCCCGTTAGAATAATCGAAAGTGGTAAATCGATTGTATTAGATGTTTAAATATGCGAAAGTGTAAAAGCCTACATAAACAAAATTTAATTATCAGACGAAAAAGTGCGCGATGTGCTATAGAAAATATAAAATGGTGCTTTGCATCGGTCCTAACAGTAAAAAAGGCGACTGACTTTTTCTAGCAACTACAAGAATAGCAGAAGCGCAGAGAAGGGGTATGCATGTATTATATAGCGCATTGTTAGTTTACGGGAAGCTCGAACGTGAACAAATTAAATTTTAATCTATAAATAACCGCGGTCGTAAAAATGAGAAAATAATGGTTAATTTAAATGCCGCTAAGCATATACTTTCGCTTGGTGATTCATTTAGAAAATATTCAAGCCTCCCATTTCCTAAAATATGATGTAAAAGTTATTTAAAATTAAATTGCTTTATTAGTAAGTGTTCTGTAGACAACAAGTTTGGTATTCCCTTAGTAAAGGTTTAAAGTATTTTATTGAGTTTTTGTTTATAGTAGCACTGTATCTTCTACCACACGACTTTTTACCAATTTGTGTGCGTGTGCTACCACCCTTTTGGATTTTTAATATGCACGCGATGCAATTGTTGATCCGTATAACATGGAAGACGTTTCCGGTGTTTCTACTAACTGCATTCGCACCAACGACGATGCGAACCGGGTGCATGCATTGGTGCTAAATGTACTGGACGAGCAGCAAGGATTATGACGTCATTTAGTTTCCCGCTGAATCCTCAACTTCGTTCGGGTGGCTTCGGAAACCTTCGGTTTGCATTCTATAGGGTACATAATGCAGGTACGCAAGAGTATACCTTTTAGTTATAAGTTAGTTTGCTTACAAGTTTAACCAAAGTTCTATAGTGCGGATTTTGTTTTGTACTAAAATGGAGAGCTTACAGCGACACAAGGAAAACATCACGGTATGTCATTAAGCAGTAAACGTTCAGCTCCGCCAGCTGTTAAAGGGTCTTGTACGAAACAACCACGAATTATGTGTAAAGTATGCGATTTCGAAATGGAAAAAACTACGTATGCCGCACACTTAAGGAGCAACAAACATAAAAATGCATCAGTTACCGCTACTACCGACAATGGTGTAGAAATGGGTAGCACAGCGTTTAACAATCGTATGGCTAGCTATCGCATAAAGAACGCCAGTGTCGACGATGGAGTGCCCGAGTTTCTTTGGAAGCAGAAAGAGCGATTTATTCGATTAATTAATGAAAAAAGAATACAACATACAGCAGTAAAGGTCTATTGCGAACTCTACGGCGTTTACACCAAAATGGGGGAAGAGACTACCGATGTGAAATCCTTCAACAAAAAAAATGTGGTTATAACGTCTTCTAGTAATCTGGAAAATATGTACGAGGTCTTAAGCGAAACCATGCGAACCAAATCAGAGAAATTTGAAACATGTGGGTCGGGTTGGTCTTTGGAAAAGGTGCTTTATTTAGAAATAAATATTAATAAGTATAAGCCGATATGAGAAGTTCTAGGTAGAGAATAAAAAATTGTGAATATGTATTTAGAAATGTGGTTTACAAAATTTAAACTGTATTATTAAAAATTGTCTGTAATAAAAAGTTTTAAGATAGGTTTTTAGATTTTCTTTTAGGTATGAGCTGCCGGAAATTTATAATTTAGAGGGTGTGTGTAAAATGGTAAGGGGTGGTTCTATTTTAAATCTGTTTACAGATTCGGATTCTGCATAAAATTCTAGACTAATTTAATGTATCGCATGTATAAAGAAATTTATGAGGACGACCGGAAATCGCAACAGGTAAGAAATCTTAAAATTCGGGTAGCTGAGAAAATTCTAATATTAATTGCTACCAAACACGATAGGTTTATTTCGTGGGTGGAAATGTGGAGAAAGACTTATCTCGCAGAAGGTATGTGTGTAATTTTGTAAGGCGTGGTCCTATTTTAAATCTGTTTGCATATTCAAATTTTGTATAAAATTCTAGACTAATTTGATGTATTGCATGTATAAAAAAGTTTATGCAGACGGTCAAAAATCGCTACCGGTAAAAATTCTTAAAATTGGGGTAGCTCTCTTGGGCATGGCGCTACCTAAAAAATTCCTAAAGATTCGGGTAGCTGAGAAAATTCTAATATTAATTGATACCAAACAAGATAGGTTTATCTCAAAAGATGCAATGGCTAGTCGAAGAAAACTATTTGGTTCAGAATGTTAGCGGTAAAAAAATTTTAAAATGAGGGTAGCTCCCTGGGAGATGATGCCATATAAAAAATTCTTAGAGATTCGGGTAGCTGAGAAAAATTTAATATTAATTGGTACCAAACAATATAGTTTTATCTCGTGGGTGGAAATGTAGAGAAAGATTTATCTCGCGGGTGGAAAGAATGCGGGTGCGACGTAATCAAAATGGTTGGGGTGTCCGAGCAAGGCGGAGAGCAAGGCGGAGCAAAGGATGAGATTTATCTCCTCATTTCCTCCTTATGGGAATTTACATGTAAATTGGTCCAGATGTGGGTGCAAATGTGGATGCTGGTGCAAATGTGGCGGCAGGATTCTTAATAATGGTCTACTGTTGACTCCTTTATTTCAAGTCCATAATCCTTCGCTAGTGCTAGGACTATTTTCAGTCTTTCAATTCCGTCCTCTATTGAATTGCGAGAGATTACCAAGTCATCCATATAATATATCACAATATTTCGTATCGTAAGTGGTCTGAATATGTGACTAATAACTTTGAAAGACTGCAGGACTGTTACAGGGACCAAAAGGGCACTTAAGAAATTTATATTGGCCTATGGGGTAAGAAAAAACGTATACTTCACACTACTCTCTTCTACATCTACATGAAAAAATCCATTTTTCAAATCTATTGTGGAAAATATCTTGGCTTCTCGCAATGAATCTAAAACGTCTTCAATCAAAAGCAATGGAAAACGGTCTTTAATAATATTTTTGTTTAGTTTACGATAGTCGCAGCATATCCTTGTAAATCCATCTTTTTTCTTGACTAGAACGATATGGCTAGCAAAATCAGAACAACTTTCTCTTACTATTCCCTTCTTCAGCTATTCGTCAATTTGTTTATCCACTGCTTCTTTTTCTGGAGGGCACAATCTGCGTGGTCGTTGATATATCGGCGCATCTGATGTAAGTAAGATTTTCATTTTAATATCTGTAGTAGCAGTTTATTGTGGTTAATATTCTTCCATTAGACTTTTAACTTTCGACTTATGTTTAGAACTTTTTAGATGACTAACCTCCACTTCGTCCCTAATTTTCGACCTCCTTTATCTATAATAATTCGCATTAAGAAGTTTTCTTCTGCTTTCTCGTGGACTACTATTTCGTGGCTTCCAATCTGAGCATCGGCTTGTTCGACAAATTGCTTCCAACTATGACTTGAAAATTAAACTGATTTTTAGGTATGACATGAAATAAAATATCAAAATTTTCAGAGTTTATTTCGACACACTTATTGAATGACCCCAACGTATGTACTGTATTAATTCCCAATCCACGTAAAGTTATAATATTCGACGATGATAACTGTTCATCGTTGAAGGTCCCTGTTAATGAACGTTTTTTAACGATACTTTTTTTAGATTTTGACCTTTTCTTTAAATTCAACAAAGTTACGAGCGCTATAAAAAACAGTTTTATTGAACGAATCGTCTTGTATCCCGTCTATAATGTACTCGATGATGACCTCTGGTTCTACGTCGGAACGGCTTGCTATTTCTCTCATTATGAGCACATATTCCTGAACACTTTTGTCATATTTCTGCCTTCGATTCATTAACATCTTATGAACCTGCGCACTGCTTACTTTCGTAGCAAACTCTTCGATTAGTTTATGTTTCAATACAGATCATGTTTTAATGACTTTCTGTGATTGAATATATAATTTCGCAGTCTTTTAATGATGTTTTGGCAAAAATAAGTTTTTGCAATTCATTTCAACCAGTAACTTCTGCTATTTTCTCAAAGTCTCCAATCCATCTTTTGCTTGGATATTCGACTTTTCCTGTGAACGGCCTTATACTATCCTCTGCATCTCGAAAGGTTAAAACAAGCCCACTTGCTTCTCACGTCTCTGGAATTCTAAGATTTTGCAAACTACGTTTTCACTTCTTCAACTACTTTCTTTTCTTAATTCTCCACTCTCTTTTCTTGGCTTTTCACTTTCTTTTCGGAGCTAATTGCTGTCCTGCATCTTAGGGAAACAAGATTTTCGTTTAATATCTGCAGATTTTATTTGTATTCTTTCTTTTTTATTTCTTATTTCTCTTTAGATTCTAATCTTTCCACTCCTATTTTCGCCCTATATCTTATATTCGCCTAAGATTTTACTCATTTTCTTGAATTCTTTAGAGTTTCATTCTGCTCGGTTAATTTCTCATTGCTTCCAACTTTTGATATTGTTGAATTTTAGTTACTCAATAAACTAAATTTTGAATTCTTTATACTATGAATAACTACTAATTTTTTTCCCTTCACGTAGTTATATTTCACGTTCAACTTCTGTAAATACCTTTATATTAAAGATACTTTTTAGGTTTTATGAATAAATAACAAATTTCGAGTATTTCGACATTCTTATTAACAACGTATGTCCGTTATAATTCATCGACGAACTCTGTTCCGTGAATGTACTCTATACTCTCTTAATAGTTTTTATTTTTTATTATTACTTTCTTAAATTACAATTCTTACTTTACAACATCTTATAATTCTGTTCATACGTCATTTAATTTTTGATGTATAAGTCTCATTTCTTAATTTTGAGCAATTTAACTTTTGCATCATTTAACTGACTTGCAATTTTTAAATTTCAATCCATCTTCTTGTTTCAACTTTCCAATACTTTTTTAATCAATCTGTTTAATTATACATCATGATTCATTTCGCATTTTAAAGTTTTCAAAATTCTTTGTCACTTTCTTAATTCTTATTTTCAATTATCTCTTTTGACTTATTCTTTTCTGTCGGCTTTACTACTCTCTCTCAGTTAACAACTATTTTCTATTATTCAGTTTCTTATTTACTTTTTTTCTATTTTCTCTTCTTCCTGTTTCAAAACAATTAAGAAAGTGCATATTCTGTGGGTAACTTCTTGAAGCGAGACGTCATAGTCCAAGTCGAGAATACTACATATAGCAATTAAATAAGCGATTTTCATTTGTTCGGTAACATTTTTGATTTTTTCGTTGTTCTCTTTTGAATTGCTGTTGAATTCGAAACCTGTGAATTTACGTAATGCTTTTCGTTCTTTTTTATGTATACTTTCATTCCCAAAACAGATCTCATGTAGTGCTTTAACAGCGGATACCTTAGCGCGTGAAATAGAATTTTTGATTGCGGGAATATCCCCTAACGTAGACATGCTTAATTATGATTACTTAAAACTTGAAAAAAATTAATTGCACACATGCTACCAAGACACAGGACAAGCGCTGAACAATGCGTAAAGGTTGTTAACAATTTTCTTAATCTGTCTATTATTTTTATTAATTAATTAAATTTACAATTACGATATTCTAGTTTGTAGAAATTTAGTAAAAGAAAGCAAGTCTCAATGCACGTATAATCGTGAAAGAAATCTGGAACAAATACTTAAAAATTTTAAAAATTACGCGTCTAAAGACAGCAGCCAAGGTTGAAAACTTTGTATAAACCTATCGAGGCCCTAGATTAAGTAAAATATCAAATATTATCTTAACTTATACTTAAAAATCAGCTAACTTAAAAACAAAACACATAGGGACGAAAACGCTATGCCAAAACAGTGATAAAAAATGTTTGTACATCTTTTGGATTATTACCGGAACAACGTCTACCCCTTTTATCAGCACCGTCTTTGAACTGCAATCAATAAATATAAGCAACATGTACCCTACCTTGTTTATGTTGTATGGTTGTCCTCGCTTACTTCTTTTCAGTAACGATTTATTACCTGGGCATTTCGGAGAATGTGTAGTTCCCTCTTCGATCACTAAATTATGAAGACGAAAACAAATCGGCCTTTGCACTTTATTCGACTGCAAATTTAGAGTTTTACGTCTTTCAAAGCTGTATTAACCTTTTTAATTATTCCGCGGCTGAGCACTCAAAATATAGACTCCTTTTACATTGTCTAGGGGTATATTACTTTTATACTTTTTTGAGATAATCACTCGCGTAATCATATAAATTATTTAATAAAATAAACAGATATAATACAGTTTACGTAAACTTATAATCACAATTAATATTAAGAACTATATAATTTTACTAAACCTAAATTAATCATAACGAGGAATTGAAAACAGTTGAAAGCTCCAAGTATTGATACGTTTACGAGTTGCATAAAAGTTCTGTTTATGTAAGTAAAACTGTTATATTTAATTTGCACTAAGTGTGCAAGTATAAAATTGAGAATGGTGTAAAAGATAGTGTTTGGTTGAACTGGTTGATTACCTACACATTATAGAAGAGGTGTAGGAGTCTGAATGCAGTATGGAGGTGGAAAACGAGATAACCCGTTGGTGATATGGTTGCAGCTAGCAGTCGTAGTGATTGCAATCTAGATTGGGCATTCCTGTAGCATCGAAGGTTTGTAGCATTTTTGTATTTTAGAGACTGCAGCTTTCGCAGTAATAATGGCCACCCAATCGTGAGGCTTGGGATTCCGCAGTAATGACGCCCAAAGGTGGGGCTCGAATTAGTAGTAGAGCGTAAGAACTTTGCAGTATTTTTGGCGTCCAAATCGTGGGACTTAATTTTGCAGTATTAATGGCCACCCATTAGACGGTTTAACTGGATACCTGTTAGATACCGTAAATTGTGTTAATGTGGGGTTATCAATTTGGGATAAGTTTTTCTGCCTCCGCGTTTTCGATTTGTGATTCAATTTTCCAGTAAATAAAAATATTATGAGAGATTTGTGTTTTTACCAAAGATATCTAAAGCCCTTAAGTATTTTTCTTAATCTTTTTGGTTATTAAACCACTCAGTGTTTTTAAAATTGTCTTTATTTACGTTTCGGTACATGATCTAGGATCGTTGTCAAAATAATAAAAAATTTTAAGGTTGATATTTAAGACACAAATCGAGGTGACATTAATTTATTAATCTTTGATTTGAATACATTAGGGGAAAATTTTAAAATTTAGAAAAATGAGTATTTTCAATTTGTGTTGCGCCCTGGTAGCGGTTTTTAAAGTAGGCAATACGCTTAACGTGAAATCAGCTGATTAATTTTTATATAGTTAAATTTCATATAAATTCAATAACTTGATGATTGGAACATTTTTTAATATGTTTGTAGGCTGTATTACATGTTAATATCGCAAGGAAAACCCAGAAAAAACTTGCAATGCTACCTAGATATTGGGGTCATTTGATTTGCATTTGTAATTTCCTTTCTTATTTTTTTTAGCAATGGAATCCATTGTTTACTAAACGTCACAGATTTGTTTGTTACGCAGTTATTTTTATATAGGATTATATAAGTAGCTTTTTTGATTTTTCGTTTTTGGAGGTTTTCTTCTTTGTCAATAATTTTGGCGTCCTCCCATTTTATTTTATGACTAAAGTCCCATGCATGTTGGCAAATCACGGATTTTTCAAATTTTTTATTTTTTATATATGTTTACATTATTTTAATCTAACTTCAAATGGTCTGGAACTTTCCCCTATGTAAAGCTTTTTACATTCGCACGGTATTTTGTAGATGCCTTTTTTTAAAACTTTGTACTGCGTTTTTGGGTTTTGTTTTTGTTAGTTGTTTTCTTAGTGTATTGTTGGTTTTAAATATTGTTTTGATTTTAAATTTGTTTTCTATTCTTTGAATTTTTTTGGAGAATCCTTTTATGTATGGTATTGAGAGCATTTTTTGATGCGTATCGTTGTTTTTCTTTTCTTCTTTTATATTTTTTGGGACTTTATTCATTTCATTTTCTATTATTTTTTTAGAGTACTTGTTTTTTATTAGTGTACATTTGATTAGGTCTTTTTTTTCTTTAAAATTTCTTCGTTTGATGATATTAATTTTGCTCTATCATACATGGGTTTTGATAATTCCTCGTTTGACACAGTGTGGATAGTTTGAATCGAAGTTTAAGTATCTGTTTGTGTGTGTTGGTTTTCTGTATACTGATGTATTAATTGTTACACGGTTTTTGCTGACTAGAATACCTAAAAATGGAAATTTTTCATATTGCTCTAATTCATAAGTGAATTTAATAGTTGGCTCTATTTTGTTAATTGAATCTACAAAGTTTTTAATCAGTTCTGTATTATGAGGCCAAATAGCACAGACATCATCTACGTATCTCCACCAGATTAATGGTTACAATTCTTGTGTGAATATTACATCTTTTTCAAATTCCTCCATGAATATATTACTAAAAATTGGCGATAGTGGGCTTCTCATCGCCATCCCGAAGTTCTGTTTGTAGATTTGGTCATTTATTTGAAAATATGAGGCATTGTCGCATATACCAAGTAATTCCATGATCGATGATATACCTAGTTTTGTTCTTTCTTTAAGGTTGTCATCTTTTTACAATTTGTTCTTTATAATATTAAGCGTTTTGTTTACAGGGACATTTATGAAGATATTTACTACATCAAAACTTGCCATTGTGTGTGTATTTTTAATTATGATGTTTGATAATTTTTCTAAAAAGTGTTGGTTGTTTTTTATGAAAGAATTCGTTTTACCTGCTAATAGATTTATAGTTTTTAGGAGAAATTTTGCTAAATTATGGCACGGTGAATCTATGGAGCTTACGATGTCTCAAAGGAATGTCTGTTTTATGAATTTTTGGTAGACCGTAAAAGTGGGATGGTTTACTGTAATTTGGGACCAATTTGCTTCTTTCTTTGTTTTCAAACTCATTTTTAAATTTGTATAGAGTTTTGTATATTTTATTTTCAATTGATTTTGTTGGGTCCGTTTCTAAACTAGTGTAATTCTCAATGTTTAACAGTTCATTGACTTTTGCGTTGTAATGGCTTTTATTCATTACTACTGTTGCATTGCCTTTGTCAGCAGGTACAATTATAATTGAGTTATCGTTTTCTAGATTGCGAATTGCTTTTATTTAGTTACTACTTACATTTAGTTTTATTTTGTGATTCTTTTTTTTGCATCGTATTCTAATTCATTTGCTTGATCTTCTTCGAGTTTGTTTGCTGTTTTCTCAATACAGCTGATTATTTCAAATGTCGGTATTGATTTTGGTGTTACTGCAAAGTTTAGGCCTTTTGATAGAATTAGTTTTTCTGTGTCATTAATAGTTCTGTTTGATAAATTTATGATGGTGTTTAGCACGGTGTCGCTGCTTTTTAACGTTCTAGTTTGCGTGTTACTCTTCTCTATAAATAGATTATTAAATACCTTTATGTGAATTTCTTTTTGTTGGAAAAATTTCTATTCGTAGTAGGTTTTTGCACTAACGAGAATCTTATCAAAATCGTCTTTTGTTACCATTTTCGTATGAAATTTATAATGCCCTCAATATTTTGTCTTAACTCATAAATAATGTGTCGATGGTTTTGGTAGTCTTTCTCTCATCATACTGTAACTTGCTCTTTCAAGGATCCTTGATAGTTTATTGCTTGACTGGCCAAATTTGATTCTGAATCCTTTTGGTATTATTTCGTTGCTTCTGCATTTTATTAAGAACGTAAGCGAATTCTTGGAGTGCGTTAGCTTTAGGTTTAGATTGTCTAGCTGTCTAAAACAAATAAACATTTCAGGCCTGTACCCTACTTGTAAATACTCCCTGTATGTTTGTTATGGTTTATAAATTTCATACGAATAACGGTAACAAAAGACGATTTTGATAAAATTCTCGTTAATGCAAAAATCTACTACGAATCGAAATTCTTTAAACAAAAAGAAATTCACACGGAGAAATTTAATAATCTATTTATAGAGAAAAGTAACACACACACTGAAACATTAAAAAGCAACGATACCATGCTAAACACCGTTATAAATTTATCAAACAGAACTATTAACGACACAGAAAAACCAATTCTATCAAAAGACATATACTTTACAGTAACACCAAAATCAATAGCCACATTTGAAATAATCAGCTGTATTGAGAAAACAGCAAACCAACGCAAAGAAGATCAAGCAAATGAATTAAAGTACGATGCAGAATCGAAATAGAAAAGAATAATAAAATAAAACCAAATGTAAGTAGTAACGAAATAAAAGCAATTCGCAATCTAAAAACGATAACTCAATTATAATTCTACCCGCTGACAAAGGCAATGCAACAGTAGTGATGGATAAAAACGATTACAAGGCAAGTAACCGAACTGTTAAACACTGAGAATTACACTAGTTTAGAAAAGGACCCAACAAAATCAATTGAAAATAAAATATACAAAACTCTATACAATCTTAAAAATGAGCTCGAAAACAAAGAAAGAAGCAAACTGGTCCCACATTTCAGTAAACCACCCCACTTTTACGATCTACCAATAATTCATAAAACAGACATTCGTTTCGAAGGACCGTTAGATTATAACTTGTAATAATTATAATCAAATTTCATTTTAATAGTTTCTGTATAAGAAAAGTCCACCAATAGGATTAAGTTACTTCCTGTAAGAAGTATAAATTTTAGGATTCTATAAATTCTAATTTAAGAGAGAATTATTTTGCATCATATTCGATCCATAGTCAAAGGTTATAAAATTCATATGTCGATTTTTAAAAAAGTTAAAGGTGATGTCATTCTGGTAATTAATACATATACAATGGCGCCGATGATTTCATCATCTTAAGTACAAATAGAGGTCATGTATAGTTTTGTGCTGACTGAGCACGGAACTTTACCGGAGTAATTCACTGAATTTTTGTGAATTACCTACTAGATACACAGGGAGCCAAAAACTGTACGTAACAAGCTCCAGAAATTATTTAAATCACACTTTATTTTAAACCGAAGACTACTGCAAAGCAAAGACGTACTGATACATATATATATATATATATATATATATATACCTAAAATCCTAAAGGCAAAATGTATTCGTGTAGCCATCTATGAAATTACTAGTTAATTTCGGAATAATTCTTGTATATTTACTGGCCCAGTTTGGTGCTAATCACCTGATTGCGCTTTTAGTCTACTCTGGCCATTATACAAAGATTTCGAGTTTAATATTGGTAAGGATTTGGTTGTTTTATAAGGGTTATTAACCACTCTATTCTGATGAGGTCCATGAGACCAAAACCAGTCGATAGTTGTTTATTGCCTTTATGAGACAATCAAGTTATTGTTTTGTTAATGGCTATGCGTATATTGGTCGAATTTGTATACGTGAATTCACTTCTTTGATTTTCATAACAAGGTTTTTACAGATCTATATTTATATATTGACGTGCCAAGGGGTGACGAGAAGTCATTGAAACCCAAATTCTACAAATAAATCCCACCAAAATATAAAATTATCAAGAAAAATATAAATTTCCGTAAATTCATGGTTACGCTCTGTATAATACAAGCGTACTTTTATTCATTAAAGTGCCATGCAAAAAACGCAAGTTTCGCGTGTATAAATAATCACCCTGTATGATATAAGCGTGTTGTAAATAAATTGCAAATAACGTAGGCTGCACAAACGTCAAAAATACGTCATCGTTCGTTATAGTGTTGGAAACAAAACGTCAATTTACATATAATACAGCATAAACCTAAACATTTGAAAATATCGAAAACAAAATCTTATTATTTAAATAATGGGTACATATATACATGCAAGAATACTTACATCATGTTCCACCCTTTAATATGTACAAGAAATAATACAGTCATATATGCAAGCAATAATACTTTATTATCTGTTTTGGGAATTGCACCTTGTAAGATTTAAGAACATAACATTAAGTTTTAAATAACGTAATCAACTATTAACTAGCAAGTTGTTGACGTTAACATTTATGTACACACGAAAGTAAACAACAAAAAGTGCTCTAACGCAAGCTTTAAGAATAATTTCATAATCGTTCGTGCATTGTGAACGTGGGCTTTGTAACGTACAGTCTACAATTTATTGCGGAATTAAAAAAAGTGTCTATCTTCCAAAACATCAACACAAGTAAAGCAAACAGAAAAATTGTATCTTAAACAAAGCTTTCACTATCTTTAAGAATTCGGAAGTGCGAGTTGCACTCGTCTACGGCTGGGTGCTAGAACAACCAGCTTAACTGTACTAGCATTGTGTACAACAACGCATTTTACAATCGCGACTTTACAACTCAAAGGACGGTGTATAGAATTAGAATCGAATACATTAGAGAAAATAAGCAAGAGAGCCTTTCATAAGTTGAACTTGTATTTATACAACTTGAAAACGACAGGGGTAAGTAACATAAAACTATTCCCAGCAAAAGAATGTTAAATCTTTTGCAAAAACGAGTAAAATTATATTCCAAACAACAACGGCGAAGCATTTCTAGAATGCAAACAATAAAGAAGGCAAAATGTAATAATTAATTCCATTGAATTTTGTTGTTTGTTTGGGAAAGCAAAATTTATTTTAAAAACATCCAAACCTTGCATACTGCCAAGGAAAACCAGTTGCCTGACTTTGAGAAATAAATAGAGATTTTTATTATTATCAGTCCACGCTACGGGAACAACAGAAATGACTTAATTGAAAGAACAATTTTATTATCCATAAAACTTGAGCTACCGAACACGTGCAAATATAACGAAGTAGGTTTTCTCAATAAAAAGCATTTATATTTGTACAAAGTTGTTAAACTTGTATAATTTGAGAATAACATAAAAAGGGTTTAGATCAGCGTTTTTAAGAAGCGCTTAATTACGGTAATTAAAAACCAATGCAGAATTAATTTCAAAAGCTTAAAGTAACACAATTAATAGCAAGCAGATAGGGAATCAAATTGTGGATTTTAATCGGTTGTCTTCGTTTTCGATTATTTACTACATTTAGATCTAATTTGGTTAAGGAACATGGTATTAAGATGCTGAGGCGAAGCTGGTATGTGGTGGAGGTGGAGGTTGCGTGCGCGCGCGTGTGTGTGTGTTGGTAAGCGTGTCTATAGTGACAAGCAGCATTAAACATAAAGAATATGCAGGCGTGTGCTGCTATGATTCGACTCGTTGGAGTGGAGAATGAAAATAAAGATGCATATTATTTGTTATAGGGTTTTCTTAAAAATTAATCTTAATGGATATCCCCATTCAGATAAGCACAAAATGCTCCCAAAATAGCCAAAAATAACCCCAAACCCCAGGCCCACACTCTAAATCCTAGTATGTCGAAGCGGAAACCCAATTCGTATACAGTCATATTCTTTTGTTGGAAGATGGGAAATTATCTCTCCGAAATGCGTCATGTATTCGGAGAAGTCCCTAAGACTTAGCTTATTCCTGCTATTGTAGCACATGCGCTAGTAAATCGAGGTAGTTGACTTAGTAAGTAAGTGCCGTTTCTACATATTTTTTATTGAATTAAGTATGGATTTTTTAAAAATGGGGTTAGCTGGTTTTAGTTGCGCTACGTGTTAACTGTTAAAGTATTATAAACAACATGATTTTATTATATAATTCGAATTCCTCTGTAATAAGAAGATTGTGATTCAGAAACTAAACAGTGTTTCAAAAATAAATATAATTACGTTAAATACGTTTACGTTCAAAATATGGTAAACACCTGGGAAAAGAAATTGTTTAAGTCATCGAAATTGTAGATAGTATGAGAAAATGTAGAAATCTGTATAAAACGCCAAAATCGGAGTAAGTATATTGCAGAAAAATAATACTGTGCTATATGTTGGTATTACGTGATGTTTTAGAAGTAATTTTAGGTAAGTTTCTAAGTCTTATGTACTAGTTTCTAGTACATTATCTTCTTTGCATATACACATTTGTACCTAATTTACTTAATATTGTTTCTGGAGTACAAACTCCTAAACGTATCACCCTTGTCAAGTTAGTGTATAATAAATTTAACATTTATCTGTTGGCGAGGTCCCTAAGTTTACATACAAAGGTTACTACTAAAAGATAAAAGTATTGTAAATAAACTTGTTTCAAAACTGAAATATTAGCTATTTGATAGCACTGCCCTCTTACTTCTATGCGTTTACAGTATATGCACTTATTTTATACTTTTTTACTTCTTACCTAACGTCAATTTCAAAATGTTTAGGTTTTACAAGTTTATTAAAAGTGCGTAGCCTAGTATTACATTTAACATGTTGCAGTTAAAAGACTACATTGTTTTGTTTATTACGTACTGTCGTAAAATTCCGACTGATGTAATATTTTTCTACTAGAAGCTTATACCAGTAATGTATTTTAAACAGAACTGTTTTTGCGTGAACAAACAAATTTTTCTGCCACATCTAATTAATTGAGAGTTCAATAGATAGTAGGTGAATTTACCTATATTTACTACAAAACTTTACTGTTACTTCTTTATTCCAAACTTGTTAAATGCTTTGTTTACACAAATTATAAGTACATATTGTTACTTTAAACACAGATGATTCATTTTGCTTCTTGATAATTTAATTGTTGCTTCCTTTGTTGTATGTTAGGTTGATTGTGGAACGCAGAAATTTTTTACATCAGCTATCATATTTTAGAAAATTATTTCTGCTAAATGAAGCTTGTAATTTATAAATACCGACCTTTAGAAATATGTGAAATTGTTTCTTCAGTTCAAGCTAACTATACAGGGTGTCCAGATACGCTTTTCACAAAGGAAAACTGCAAATTCTAAAGTTCACTCTATGTCGATTTGACGTAAATTTTGTTATACAAACATGTTGCTAAGGGAGTTAGAGCTCTTTAATAATGGCGCCGTAAGATCGGTTTAATTCAAATATTTTCAAAACGATTTCGTTTTCAGTGATAACATTTTGTGCATTTGTTTTGTGGAATGTACGCAGCTGTCTGTCCATGGACAGACAAGGTTAAGAGCTAAGAACAAAGAGGTTCTAAAAATAGTAGGGGAAGATAAATATCTATAGAACACAGTAAAAAATAGGAAAGGCAGAATAATAGGCAAAGTTCTAAGGCACGAGGGAAGAGTGCGGGATATATTAGAATGTAGGTTGTGGGAATTTCAGGGAAGCGCGTGGTTTAACTCAGAATAGAAAATCATGGAGATATGCGTTCAACCAGTTCCAAAAGAGAAAATCTAATGATGATCATGCCCAATCGTATGGCGTGGAAATGATTTTCAATTGCAGTCATAAGCGGTTTGTTTGGGAGGAGTATTGGACATTTTTATTCATAACTTTCCTACCTTTCAAGTTTCGCCATTTTGCCATAGCATTTAACAAATTTTATGTTTATTAGAAATTTTTTTTTTTATCTAAATCAACTTTAACGCACCGTTTTCGAAAAACATAGATTTGAACATTTCACGTGTCGGTGCATACGTTTTCATTGATTAACAAATTTATAAATTATGAAAGATGGCTATGGAAAGTAAACATAATAACAATTGTATGAATATCAAACTGTTCTTATGTCATAAACCGTTTCTCATGATTTGGTCTTTCTAAGTAAAAATAAATACGAGTAAGGAATTGTATTAATGTCAAATGACATATTTCAATATCGTTAGTTGTAAACTAGTTCTAAGTAAAAATTTATTTATTATTTAGCGTTACCTTAATTATAGTTTTCAAATACCAAAAGTTTAGGATTATCATAATGATTTAGATTAGTAACAAAGAATATGCCGATATGCATTTAGTGTATACTGAACTGCAATGCAACACGCTCGGACAGCAGTACATAGGTATATGGATAAATTTCCAAATAGAAGACATCCTGCTCCCAAAACATTTACAGTCCTTAAACAAGGAATTAAACAAACTAGATCGGTAATTCCTAAAAGTAATGAAACTGGAAGCTATGTTGGCGTAAGAAAAGAAAATAAAGGTAATATTTTAATGAAAGTAGAGGACAATTCCGAAATCAGAGTTAGAAGATTGGCTGCAATGTATCCTATTTCTAAATCTTCTGTGTGGAATATTATCCAACTTGTAAGCTATATGTATGAAATAGGCGAGATACCCAAAGATTTCAAACGTAATATTATAGTAAATATACCAAAAAAGAAAGGCGCGGATAGATGTGAAAATTTTTGAACAATAAGTTTGACAAGCACACGTGTCATAAATATTAACTAGAATTGTACAAAGACGAATGGAAAAACGGGCTGAAGAAATACTAGGAGAAGGCCAATTTGGGTTTAGGCGAAACAGGGGAACACGGGAGGTTATCTTAGCTCTGAGAGTGATAATGGAGAAAACAATAGAAATAGAGGAAAGCGTGTATATAGGGTTTGTAGATCTGGAAAAAGCATTCGACAATGTAAAATGGAAAAAAATGTTTGAAATACTCAAAAAGATTGGAATGAATTATAGGGATAGACGAATAGTACGCAGCTTATACAAAGAGCAAACAGGAGTAATAGAATTAGAGCAGGAACGTAGAGACGTAAACATTAGAAAAGGGGTGAGACAGGGCCTATCCCCTATCCCCATTAATTTTTAACTTGGACATAGAAGAAGCAATGAATACTGTCAAATGCAGGAAGACATTTGGAATTACTATGGAGGGACAAAAAATTGATATGCTTAGATTTGTAGATGATATAGCGGTATTAGCATCTAGCAAGGAAGAGTTAGACGCTACTTTTAATGAAATGGAAACGGTTCTAACAGAGAGATACGGTATAAAAATTAACAAAACTAAAACTAAAGTACTAGTATGCAAAGGAGGGGAAAATAAATCAAAAACAAGAATACAAATATGTAACACGTACTTACAAGAGATTAAGGATTTCTGCTACCTAGGAAGCCAAATAACGCAAGATGGAAAAAGCACAAAAGATATAAAACAAAGACTAGCATAAGGTCGTGCTACATTTAACAAGAAAAAGCAACTACTGTGTTCAAAGACAACAAACATAGAAACAAGGAAAAGATTGCTTAAAACATACGTATGGGGCCCTGCACTGTACGGCTGTGAAGCCTGGACAGTAGGAGAAGCGGACAAAACAAGAAATGTGGTGCTACAGACGAATAACGAAGATATCATGGACAGACAAAGTTAAGAACGAAGAGGTACTAAAAATGGTAGGGGAAGAAAGAAATATGTGGAAAACGGTAAAAAATAGGAGAGATAGGATGATAGGCCACTTACTACGGCATGAGGGAATAGTACGGAATATACTAGAACCAGAGATAGGAAAAAAGAGAAGAAGAGGTAGACCTAGGTTAGACTATTGCACACAGATAGTGAAAGATGTAGGCTGTAGGAGTTTCAGGGAAATGTGTAGGCTAGCTCAGAATAGAAATCAATGGAGGTACGCATCAAACCAGTCCCAAGATGGATAAATTAATGGCGAAGAAAGTAACTGCACTTAAACATGATGATTATTATAAGCAAGGACAAGTATTGGGCGGGCAATATTCTCGAATAATGGTAATTGCGTGAAAGCATTTACAGGAAAACTATTTTTTCGGCTAATGTCAAAGTGTTGGAGGATCTTGGCAGCCACATGCTGCTTAAACCCCTTCGATGAATCTCGGTGAAATAGGGCATAAAATTAGAGAACAATAGAAGGGGAACTGAGCTGTATTGCTGTGTGAGAATTTCAGGGAACTATGTAGGCTAGTTTAGAAAATAAATAAGTGCAGGTACGTGTCCAACCAGTTTTGAGACGGAAAACCCAATGACGAAAAAATAGGCGCAGATAAATCTGATGATTATTATAAACAACTAGTTGTTTGTTGTGAAATATCTGCAACTAGTGTTGACTATGCAAAAAGATATATTGGAAAAAATATTAAATCGGCAATAGTTGAAGTGCTGTTGGAACTTAGCAGGCACAGGCTGCTTACCTCCCTTCAGAACCACTGAACGTCGGAGAAATAGGGCATATAATTGTAAAACAATAGAAAAGGATCAAACTGCATGTAACAAGAAAGAACAGCGCCTATGATGAAAGACAACTAACATAGAACAAAAAGTTGTTGAATGCATATGTGTGGAGCACAGCACAGACAGTATGCCTATGAAATACGGGCAGTCTGAAAAGCAGACAGAAGAACAGTAGCAGCCTTTGAAATGCCGTGCTCAGATGTATGAGGATGGACAGACAAAGGTAATAACAAATAAGTTATAGAAATAGTAGGGGAAAAAGGATATCTTTGGAAAGAAAATAGGAGAAATAGAAGGGCAGAATACGTTCTAAGGCATTTTTGGGGAATAGTATGGGATATATGACAAGCAGAGATAGGAAGAAAGAGGTGGATGTAGATCTAAATCAGATAGTGATAGATGCAGACTGTGCAAATTTCAGGGAAATCTGTAGGTTAGTTCAGAATAGGAAACAATGATGGTATGTGTCTAACCAGTTTCAGGACTGAAGACCTAATGATGATGATGATGGAAAACTTATATCCTTTTTTTTTTTTCTAGACCATGCGTGACAGTGATTTTCCTGTTCTTGTAGATTTTTCTAATTGGTTGCAAAATAAAGAAAATCAAAACCTAAACCTGTTCTCAAATATTTTGTTTAGTGACAAAGCTACTGTTAACAAGGATGGAGTTTTGAATATGCCAATCGCCAAATGTCATCTATCACAGTAGTTCGACCACGTATATCACACTTCTAACTGGAGAGCACTGGCTGCTATCTTCGAGGAAAGATAGTTTCGAAAGCACGTCCGTATTACGATGACTTGCACCAGCACGAAGTTTTATGTTGGAGTCATACTTTTGCAGCCCTTACATCTATCTATCGACTTGCCCTTTAGGGTTTTTAAACTAAAATAGTCACTTCAGGACGGGGTGATCTGTTCTCAGCTGAAATTTTTTCCATAGAGGTATTTATAAAGGTATTCTACGGATTTCACTGCAGCCAACAGTTCCATTTTTGTAACGCAATGATTTCGTTCCGGTTTCGAAAGCACCTTGTTAAATAAAGTAACCAATGACTCTTTCTTACCCGTCATGCATCTGAGATAGTTCACCTCCGGTGACGACATTGTTTGCTTCCGTATCTAAGATGAATTTGCCTTCCGACCCAGGACAACTTAATAACTTAACTTAATATCGAAGTTATTGTCAATAAATGCCTTTGCTGTTAAAATGCATTTTGGTTATCTTCATCTCAAACTTAATCACAAGCTTCTTGACAATATTCGCAAACCCGGAAACAAATCTTCCATAGTAAACCCACAACTCAAAAAAACTGTGTAACTGATGCATCATTGACTTCATTCGCTCTTGTAACTTCTTAATCTTTTACGGGTATTGCCTGACTCTGTTGCGTGTAATTACGCGTATTAGGTCTTTTACCTCTTTGCCTAGCAGGTGACACTTGTTCGAACCCAGCTTCAGATTGGCTTCTCCGAGTCTTCGAAATATTTTTTCTAATTTTCACAAGTATTTCCCAAACGACTTCCCAATCACAATCACGTCATCAAAATATAGAACACGTTTTCTAAGAAAGTCGACGACGGAAGGTTTTAACCATTAAACGCTCAAAAGCGACAGTAGCATTGTAAAGTCCAAATAGCACCGCTGTGAATTTTCCTAGGCCAGTACCAATAGCAAAAGCAGTCTGTTCCCGATCTTTATGTTCCATACCCACCTGCCAATAGCCACTATTTAAATACAAGATTAAGAACCACTGTGACTTTGGAATTGTAACTAAGATGTCTCCAACCTTTAAATGTGGGTAGATATCCATTTTGGTCACGTTGTTTAATCGTCTGTAGTCTACACAATATCTAGTCCACCCGTCCATCATCTTATCAAGTACAACAGGTCAAGCCTAAGAGCTATCTGAGTGCTCAATCACTTCTTGTTCCTTCATGCCCTCGATCATCTTTTGGCTCCCTCGCATTTGACCAATGGGGGGGTTTCTCGGCTGATGTGTTCTTGGTTGGGCATCTTCTATATTGATTCTATATTTGACTATTGCAGTGTCGTCTGATCTACCGCACGAGTACCTTCAGGTCAAGTTTTTAAGTCCTGCCAGTAGTTGTTGTTCAAGATACTAGCACTGTTTCGTCTACTGGGCCAATAAATTTCCGAATCACTTTTTTGTAGGTGGTTCGTTCTCAACACCGGCACATTCCGCCACTTGCATATCCGAAGAATACCAGATAACCGTTGCATTCTTGTTCAACGTAATATCGTAGTTATTGTCCTTCAATATCCTAACAGGTACATCAACCATCACTTTGGTCAGAACCTTCCCCTCAAGCGTCTTTTCTGAAGGATTCGTTAGTTGGTTAAAAAACGGGCGGAAAACCCTCCCGTAGAGCAGGAACCAAGCGTCCCATCACCACACTTTCTATCCTTCCAGGTAGGATAACGTCGTCTATTAGTCAAACTCGCACAGACACGTCATCTACTTTGCAAAACAGTACTTCCTCGTTTTTCACTTTTAAGACATGCTCTTTCATATTTACATGAAATCCATACTTCTTTAAGATATCTATTTCCAAGATAATTTCTTCGGCGATATTCATCACTACTAATTGATGGTCAAATATTTTAGCAATCTGTGTGTTTGAATTTCCTTACCAACCACGGTTCAAAGATGTACGGTTCCGGGTGACACTTTACTACGCTTGTACACTGCATTCGGGTTAGCGATCGTCTTAGTAGACCCAGTGTCAACTAAGAACTATACAGTGTTGCCGTTAAACAGTCCATATATGTAAATGCTGTCTGCGTGTTTAGATCGTGTGATGCGGATAATGATCTCCGAGACAGAATTCGTGGAAAATGACTTTCGCCCTCTCCTGTCGACTTTCTTCCGTTTCTGGCTTCTTTAGTTCCTTCCCAGGCTGTCTACATTTGGACTGTATATTCCCAAACTCGCCACAAATATAAAATCTGCGCCTTTTTCTCTTTTGCTTGGTTTTCACGAAATACCCGTTGCACCACCTCCTCTGTAATTTCTTTGCCCTGCTCTTCTACGGAGCATCTTACCTTGCCATTACATCGATGTAAAGCTTGCTCTGCCGCTTCAAATTCTAAAGCATGTGCTAACGCAACATTTAGGGTATTTGATCTAGCCAGCCGCAGTACTTGCTAAATCTCCACCTCGCGTATCCTGTCAACAAAGATCCTTTACTACCAGCTATTCTAGGAAGCTGTTTGGTTTTTTTGGGTAAGCTAGTCTCACAAAGCAAGCAATATGTTTCAGTAGTGGGGTAGGGCCGGTCCTAATTCAAAACGCGACAAACGTATTTTCCATGTGTAGAATACACCTGCACCGTTTTGAATTATGATCGGCCCTATATAATTTCAATGTAAAATAGTCGTGAAAACATTTCAATGTAAAATAGTTGTGAAAACATGAATTCTTATATACTTTCAATGTAAAATACTTGTGGGCACGTTTTGAATTAGGATCGGCTTTATATTACTTTCAATGAAAGATATTTCAAAACACACGTATGTTGAAAAATGTAAGTGCAGAGAAAATGTGTGTAGATGTTTTGAATTTGGTTTTCTAGCTAGAAGTTATAAAGTATAACAGATGCAAAATATCGCATTCAAGTCAATTGTGTTTAATTAAAGTGGATTCTGATTTATGTTTAGAGGCTGTAAATACACATGGGCCGGTTTCAATTCAAAATGTGTTCACTCTTGTGATAGGTTGAAAAGTGGGTTGGCAAAGTACGCAGATGGTGGTAATCTGCTATATAAGGAGATTGCTCCTAATATTAATTTAATTAGTCGAAGTTTACTGCATATATTTACATACAAACATGTATATAATTGATATTCAGGGATTTAAATACAAGAAAAACGAGTTGGTGTGCAAAGAAATTGCGGTTTTGGACTTGTTGTTAGGTGATGTTTGGCATCAAATTTTTAAACTGCCAATGCAGTCTAGTTGTTTGAGTCAAGATCATATAAAACATAACGACTGGGTGACAAGGAATATTCATGGTCTTTCTTGGGATGAATCTTCAACGGCTGGAATGGTGTCATCATATATTGCGCTTTATTTGAAGCAAATTATCCGACCCGGTGAAGAAGTGTTTGTGAAAGGTCTAGAAAAGAAGAAATTGATTGAAACATATATAATGCAAAACTTTGTAACTGATATGCTTGCACTAGGTTGTCCTAAGCTATCGGAGTTAAAAATCAACAATCGTTTAAAATATAACATCCATTGTTGTAGACACAGCAATAATAATCTGCAATGCGCAAAACAAAATACCTTTTTATTAAAAGAATGGCTTGATAATAATAAAAAACAATAGAAAGATTTTGTCTGTATTATTTATTTTAATATAATTTTACAATGTTAGCCTTATTAACTATTATTATAACAACTTCTAGCAAACATTATTTTTATCGATCCAGCTATTGTGTACGTTAGAGAAGCCTAACCATTTTACAAATACTTTATTTCCACTCTTTCTTAGGACTTTTTCTACCAGGTAAATTCCTGGATGTTTAACCTTTTGCAACTCCGTTTCATAAAATGCACCTTTGATTTCTTTCTCATCTTGATCTTCTAATATATATGTTGTAGGATTGGTTACGTTTACCTTTTAATCTTAAAATTTCATTTGACCAGTTTGGTGTGTAACCTTTCGTAAATGCTTCCTATGTTTACTAATCCTCACACTGTCTTTTATTGAATATTTTGGTATTTTGGTTGCAAGTTTGATGTGGGTAAATGATGATTTAAGAATAGTTTTTCATTTGATTTATCAACTTTTACAGGTTTGACTCCGATAGTATTGTGAACTGTATTGTTGTATTGTTTCACAATATCGCTTAAATTTATTATCCAATTGTAAGAACCGTTCAGGTTAAACAAGCGCCACATTTTTCCCTTTAAAGTTCTAATTACACGTTCCACAATGCATGCTTTCTTTGTAGAAAAACACTATAATGGTTTATGCCATATGTCTGCATTAAGGATTGAAAGTGTTTGTTATAATATTCTTTACCAAAATCAGACTGCAAATTTCTTGGAGGATTTTTAAATTTATTTAAAATTGTTTTCATTGCAGCAGTAACATCAATACCCGTTTTACTTTTAAGTGGTACAGCCCATACGTATTTGGAGAAACAATCAATAACTACTAAAATGTATTTAAATCCTTTGTTTGTTTGCGAATATGGTAGCATTTCAATCAAATCGGTCTGAAGAAGGTCATTTAAATCTTTTACTATCACTTTGCGTCTCTTGAAATTTATTCTTGCTGGTTTATGAAGTTCATTTACTATATCCTCTTTCACTTTTGATTGAGCAACTATCATAATACTTTTTTCTAATCAGGATTTATTAAATACAATTAATAAAATACTTCTATGTTTGAATGTCGTGGGCTCCACTTGCTTTGAAAGGAACTTTTAATATAAAATCAAGAAACATTGTGGTATTGTTTATGATAGCACCGCTGTCACGAAAGCTGATTATATCCATACGTTTAAGCAAAAATCCTTGTAACTGCGCAATTACATAACTTTTTTCGTTTATAAGAATTTCAATGTCTTGCGGGTATCCTATAATATTCTCAATGACTGCTTCCTCATAAGGAAATTCATAATTATGTTTAATGTTGAAAATAAGGAATGGCTTGTCACCGTCGAGGAATGTATTAGAGTAAAACTTTGCTACTACCGTGTAATGTAGCATATGTAACTTGTACTCAATCAAGGTTTCAAAACCTTCACTTTTGTTTTCATATTCCTGTTCACTTATATCTATTTTACGGTTATGTAAGTGCCTTCCAAATTTGTCAATTGTCATATCATGTAATTACTTTCGCTTCACGCAATTCTTCAATGATCGAATTTATTTCGTTGCCGTGACCTGTGTGTCCAGCAGTCTGAGATGAAACTAAAAGTCGTAATCTATCAACAAGTTCATTGCAATCATTCCAATATAAATAATCTATAGCGTTATTTGATACTTCCATTGTCATACCGTCTCCAAGACGCTTTCTATAGGGTAATGTTCTAGGTCTACGGGGTGTTTGGGGAAGTATGTTTAATGTAGAAATTATATTTTTGTACTTATATGAAGTATTGCCCTGAATTTGTTCTGTTTCAGAATAATATCTTCTATTAGCATTTGTTCTTTTCACAATATCAAGGTACGATTTTAGATCTTGATGACTGTACCCGACAGGATATTTTTTAAACAGTAGTTCGTATAATCCAGGAGTACCTTTATATTTCAAATCATTTATTAGAACATTTTCATCATCCAACACGAAATTCGAATTGCCTATCATAAGACCATTTGAATCAGGGTTAAACCTAATACCATATTTATGATCAAATTCGTTCTTAACATCTTTAAACATATTGTAAATATATTCTCGAGGTAGCGGATGTAGCTGTTCGAAATAATGTGTCATACCAGGTGAATCGGCAAAGCTTTGAATATATTCCTGGGCTTCTTGTGCATTTCGATTAATTTTTGCTTCGTATTCATTCTCAACATCATCATCATCATCATCTACCTCTATGGCATCATTTTTTATATTTGGTATATGCTGAGCAATAACCGGCGAATCAATATAGTCAACGTTCCTTTCTAGCAATTTAGGTTTAATTTTTTTTACACTGCTATAAGGCAGTTCTTCTTCTTTAAATATTTCTTTTTTTACCACACTTTCCCCATCCAGTTTATTAGCAATAGTTTCTAATCGTGATGTTATGGGTAAGATTGATTCCACTTGGACGACTTCATTATCTTTTAACTGGCGCAATTTGTTTTTTACAATGTTTCTTTTCTTAATTAAAATTCTTTTAAGTTTTATCGCCTCCTTGTTCATTGCGTAAAAAGTTTATTGTAATAAAAAAATTCTTCGATACTAACGATACTTGCGTCTCTCAAGGTTTAAATATGTATGAAGTGATCAAAACCTATTCGGTACCTTCCTTGATCTGGTTCACTATCTTTGTCTACAACTAAGAAACCGTATTTGTCTTGCCAACAAGCAGCACATATTTCACGGAATTTATCATACTTCATGTCAGTATTGACGTGATCGTCATATATGTGTTTTAAGTTTAAATCATCTTGTTTAAATAAAACTAAAAGATTAGCATTATCACGTAGTAAGTGCTTAGGTATACGAGTATAACTTTGACAAAGGTAAAACTGTCTACTTGTTTATGACGCCCCATACTAAAGTATTCCCTAATGATACCTTGTTTATCGCAAGCTACATCATCAAAAACAAATATAGAATTATTTCGAGCATAAGATAGTGATATAATATTATCAGAACTGGAAAATGTATAATATTTGATCCCTTTTATTGGTCGCAGTAGACTTTCAAGGTATTGATACTTTGGTTGATAAAGTGATTTAGAATAAACTTATACGTTTTCAAACTTTAAACCATTAGGATGTTCTATCAGCCCAATCATAACGTTGGTTTTACCGCAATTTGATGGACCAACAACTATACATCGAATAGATGAAGGTAGAAGAACGCTATGTTTTTTCCTTTTAGCTAAGGATTGCACGCCAATGCCATTATTGTTTATGGTTAAAGGTGTTGATTGTTTCACAACACGCATGTTTGCAAAGTACTAAATTCGATTGTAAAAAAAGTGGAATTATATATAAGAAACGTCGAGTATATAAAAAATCATTAATTCACAATATTTTTATTTATTTACTGCACAGCTTGAGAGGACAGTTGTCCGCTAATGATTACATATAATAATTCTAAAACTACTGGGAACGGTCTATTAAATACTGTAATTAACAATTTACCATTTGAAGCGCATATTCCGGGTTACAAATTTTGCGGTCCGGGTACAAAACTAATCGAACGGTTAGCTCGGGGAGACAAGGGAATAAACAAGTTAGACGAGGCTTGTAAGGAGCACGATATTGCATACACAAAAGAAAAGGATCTATCTAAACGTCATCAAGCAGATTCGAAGTTAGCTCAGATAGCTACAGAAAGGCTAAATTCTGGTGACTCGTCTTAAGGTGAAAAAATAGCAGCATTTGGAGTAGCTACCGCAATGAAAGCTAAAGTAAAACTTGGTATGGGTGCCTGTACATCACTGAGAACAAAAAATATCAATAAAATAAGAAAACTGATAAAGAAACGTAAAATAAGAAGTACGCTAGGTATTAAAAGTATTATCAAACAAGCACGTACAGCTTTAAAAAAGGCTAAAGGATCTAATATTATGGATTCAATCAACATAGCAATTAAGGCCGCCAATACAGCAAAACAAAAGAAGCATATTAAATCAGCTCGTATTATATCAATTCCTAAAACAGGAGGTTTTCTAACACTAATACCAATTTTTGCGGGTCTAAGCGCCCTTGGTACTCTTACTGGAGGTGCAGCTGCTGTTGCAAAAGCAGTTTCAGATACTAAAATAACTAAGGAACAACTAGCGGAAAAACAACGTCATAACAAGGCAATGGAGGACATTGCAGTCGGAAACGGAATGTACATCAAACCTTATAAAAAAGGTTTTGGTCTTTTTTTAGCCCCTGCAAAACCTCAAAGGAACGCAACTTGATTTTACCTAATCGAGCACTAAGCAATATAGAGCTAATAGAGTTTGTTAAGCAATTAGAAGTACCATATTTCCGTGGAGTGTTCATGAGAAACAATCTTCCCAAGAAAGTTAATTTAAAAGAATGTGGTATAATCAATTTAGATGGAATAGAAGGTTTAGGCACGCATTGGAGCTCTTACAAAAAGTACGGTAGTAGCGCTATTTACTATGACAGCTACGGAAACCTGCGACCGCCAACAGAGTTGATAAGTTATTTGAATAGCGGGGGTAAATGTAAAATTCTTTATAACATTAACCAAGAACAATCGTACGGTACTGTGTTTTGCGGTCATTTATGCTTACAATTTCTAAGTAGTGCATAGAACTGCGTACGAAGTTGTCATGTCGTACACTTTTACTCTAACGGGAAACACTTCAGTTTTAACAAGCAATTTTAATCCGCCTATAAACTTGGATAATGATTCGGAGTACGTATTAGGATTAACAAATTTTGAGTCTTATAACACAATTCCAAACATAGAAAAAGGAATAAATAATAAATTTTATTATGGATCTAACGGAGAATTCATAGAAATACCTGAAGGTGCTTATGAGATTAGAGAAATTAATAAATATCTTCAAAAAGATGGCGTGGTCGTATGGAACAATCACGAAGCGCTAGAAAGACTCCAATGTATATAGAAATTACAGCTGACAATAATACACTTAAATGTAGTATTAAATGTAGTCTAGATGTGGATTTTACCAAAAAGGATTCAATTGGTTCTCTACTTGGTTTCAATCCGCGAAAATTGCTAGCATATGTCACGCATCAAGCAGACTACGCGATCAACATTTGTAAAGTGAATGCAGTTTTAATCCATTGTAATATTGCAAGTGGATCTTATTTAAATAGTAAACCAGCTCATGTAATACACGAATTTTTTCCTCAAGTACCTGCAGGTTTTAAAATTGTCGAGTGTCCACCTACGATTATATATCTACCAATCAAGTCACGTATAATAAATGAAATAATAGTTAAAGTGTTAGATCAAGATGGAAATTTAGTTAATTTCAGAGGAGAACTGCTAACTGTAAGGTTGCATTTAAAAATAATCTGCAATAGCCATGGGTATTAAGTATAATGCACGCAACATGTCAAGAATTGATATAAATGCTGGAAATTTCAAAGCAATCGACACTCGATTGATTGTTTCAAGACCGCTAACAACACAAAACCGACAGTTTCTACAATCGATAGGACTGCATTTATTTAATTAAAAAAAGTAGAATGAATAGTGAAATACTGAACGTGCGTGAAAAAGTTTACTTCGACAATGCAATTGTTAATATTGAAAAACATACTCATCAACCTTATGCTAACACATCTTTAAACAATAATGATGAAATTCGAATCCCTATACAACAACAAAATGTATACACCTTACCATCGATGAGCATGCTGTACATAGAAGGCAAATTAATTAGAACAGATGGAACGCCGTCTCAGACAGCAAAATTTGTAAATAATGGAATTTTGCTGCTTTTTGATGAAATTAGATATGAGATTGGTGGTATCATTGTAGATCGTGTTCGGAATCCTGGATTAACGTCTATAATGAAGGGATATGTTTCATATAATAGCAATCAAAGTAAACATTTACAAAACGCTGGGTGGTTTCCTATGGATAATTCGCAAATAGTTGATGCCAATGGGAATTTTAATGTTGCAATAAACCTTTCAATGGTTCTCGGATTATGCGAAGATTTTAAAAAAATTATTTTAAACCTCCGTCACGAGTTAGTTTTACTACGTTCTAGTTTTGATACTAATGCTATAATTAATCCTACACCCGATGAAGAAATAAAAGTTGTTTTAAACAAAGTTTTATGGAAAATGCCGCATGTAGCCGTTGATGATACTCAACGAATTAATTTAATAGAATGCGTTGCACAAAATCAGGATTTGCATATTCCGTTTAGAGGATGGGAGTTGCATGAATATCAACTTCTACAAAAACGCAACGTCATACATGGAACATTAAAACAACAACACAATTAGAAAAACCAAGATTTGTGATTGTTGGTTTTCAAACCAACCGAAAAAATAGATACATGAGCAACTACAGTCGTTTTGATCATTACTATTTAACCAACATGAAACTATATTTAAATTCAGAAATTTTCCCAAACGATAACTTAAATTTGAAGTTCGTGAATAAACAGACTGCGTTGTTATATGAGATGTATGCTCAGTTTCAGCAATCATACTACGAAAAGGAAAATGAACCACTTTTTAATCCTGAAGATTTACGAAGTATTGCACCATTAGTAGTCATAGATTGTTCTAGACAAAACGAAGCGTTAAAATCTGGTACTGTCGATATTAGATTAGAATTTGAAACTAGCAGAAACGTTTTGCCAAATACATCTTGTCATTGCCTTATACTTCATGATAAGATAGTCAAATACAATCCACTCTCAAACAGCATAAGAATAAGAATATTATAATTACTTTATTATTATTATTACTGTACCTTTACAAATTATGAAAAAATAATAAATCATTTAGCAATCACAGTCTATTTATTCATATTTTTACATGTTTTTTACAATATCTTTCACATGTTTGAATTATTAAGTGATTTAGTAAACAACCATAAACATTGACAATTTTAAAATAAAAGTTTTGTTATACATTTCTCAAAATAAACTAACTGGATTTTTTAAACAGAACGGTTATTACTACTATTTTTCTCTACAATACATTTATACTAATATATAGTTCAAACTCAGGCAGATTGAAAGGTATCCTATTTTAGATACATCCAAAAACGGCGTACTTGTGCAGGTATAAACATAACACTGAAGTTTTATAACTAAAAAAATTATATGTTAATCGAGATAAAATAAATTGCATTCTTTATTTGAGCCAGTGGTTGAAGCTTTACAAGTCATTTCTGAGTGTATAGTTATACCCCAAGGTTTAGTATCAGTGGTTGAGGTACTAAGAATTCTTTTATCATCACTTGGATTAAGAACAATTTTGTTTTGTTTAATAGTAAAGACATCATGTTTGACTGATCTAATTAAACATTGTTGTTTCTGTACAGTCTGTTTATAAAACAAAGCATTCTTATAATCGTCAAAAGAAATTTGCTTAATACTTGCTAAGGAAGATCCCTTTGACTTTTTTATTATCCTATCCTGAACTCTGTAAGTGTACATTTTAGATCTAAGCCCTACAAACTCTAGCATGATATCACCATTGTTTTCATCTTTCATAATACCAGGAACTTTTTTATTTGATAATGGAATATGATATTTGTTATGAGGATCGTAATCGGAAGTATCAAATCTATGAACATCTTGTTTGATATAAGAGTAAATATCTTCAACGCTAAACTCGTATATCAAACTATCCGTATCTGTGTACAGCAGCTTTGCTTTGTTAGCAAATTGCGATTTTATATAACTATAGTGAAATTCATATAAATAGGTTTTTGAAATGTCTAGAATAGAGAAACCTACATAAATGGGTTTGTTTAAATAAACCTCTAATTTATTCATTTCTATTAAGACTAGATCTTTGTCCAACACAGTGCAACTATGAAAATTAGGCTTCGCTATGTAACTACGAGCTCCAAACCGTCCTTCCCATTCGCTCACTAATTTCACATCTTTCCTTTTCCGTACGTTTTCCATCATTTTTCCATAAACCGAATTTATCATATTTTTATAAAAGCATATATCGAAACTGTTTTTGACTGTTGTCTTAATTTCGTATTCAAATCAATGTATTCTTTTAACCAAGGGCTTGTTTAAACCGAAGAACCTTATGAATCTTTTCAGTTCTAAACTGTAGCTTAAATACATTTTAAATTTTGTAGTGAATAATATAGTTGAGTTTTGGATATAAAGTTGTAAGTAATTTCTTTAAGTTTGATTTATTAGAAGGTACTGGTGGTATCATATGTTCAGGCGCTAAAGGTAAGTCACTGTGAATTTCATGTAAAGATACTGGATAGTGTAAATCGCATTCAAAAATGTATCCTACATCAGAATCATCGGGAATATTAAGTATGTCTAAACGTACTATATCTGGACTGGTACCATCTAAAAATTCAAATTCTCCATATGGAAGATATTCAGACATTGCAGCCCCATATAAATTATTAACATCAAAATACATTAAATATTTAGAATCGAAATTTGGATCATAATCTGCATTCATATATTTGTTATTTGCTTTAGCATATCTATTCGAACATTGAGAAACACCTCCACGAATTCCCCGTTCTAAAAACATTATTTTTTCAATATCAGTAAGCAACTCGAGTTTAACGTTCGTCGTTTTTAACATTGCATCTAGAGCTAAACTAGGAGCCGTAAAGTAGTGAAGCGGATCTAACTTATACGTGAACATACAAGTTTTTCTAAAGTTTTCAAATATATCAGTCAAGAGCAGTACATCTGTTTTTAAATATAGGTCTGAATAGTCCCCTAGTGTTTTTATATTAAATGTTTGCCAAACGTGTTTAGCATGATTGTAGTCTTCATATGAGATTTCTTCATTGCGTAAACGATTAAAGAATGCTGTTTTACAGGGTAAATCGGTTTCATTGCGCCTATCCCAAGAGTTAATGTAATCATAGGGAAATATGCCTTTGCGCGTAAGTAACTGAAACTCATTATCAGTGTTACAATTTTCCCTGGTGATGGATTTTTTATTATCATCTAAGTAGGAAGCTAATTTTTCGATGCTAGATGCCATAAACCTGAATGAATCGATAAATCTAAAACTAACTTTCATACCTTTCACATATTTTGTAAAAGATATGTATTTTTCCTTATTTATTGGTAGAATGTTTAACGAACCTGAAAACTCTAACGAGATTTTTTTAATAATGAAATGCGAATCGTAGCCTGATAAGTTATGAAAAACTACCGGTATCATATAAGAATTATGATAATTGATGTTGCAATCTTGATGAGCCGCTCCTCGAAATTCACCTGTAAAGTGGCAGTGATCGCGAACTCTAATATCATCTATACTAAAAGGTTTATTGCAAATGTGACAGTGAAGGGCAAATTTAAATGCTGACTTTTGTTCTTCCGTTAAAGGATTCATAGGTTTTGGGTTACAGAAAATTTTATTAGTCGTTTCTGAAATCAGTTTCAATTGAGCAACAAACCATTCTTTACAATCCTTTCCGCGATACAATTGAAATTTGGAATATTTATTATCATACGAGCATTTTAAATAATACGCTACACTAAAGGGTATATGCCTTTGGTAACGGACTGTGTTTAATATTACCTCAGACTCATTGCATGGTTCTAATATACATTCTAGATCTGCATAAACTACAAATGATACTTTTTCTTGATAGTGGAAATGTTTAAACGTTAGATACTTTTCGGATTCTTCGGGTAATCTTATTGAGCAAGTATTCTGTTTTTCGCAATAATTCGAATGACGCTTAAGTAATGCTGCTGTACTAAAATTATTTAAACATCTATAACAAAAAAATTCTATGGTGATGTGAAGACAACTGTTTTGCAAATAATTTTGACATATCCTTAATCCAAGTAAAATGAAAGTGATTCTCATTAGCATTTGTCAGACGAGAATATTGTAAGGAATCATTATTTAAAACTAACAGATTAATAGGTTCAATTTTTTTTAAATTTTCACTTAAACAAAATAGCAGTATTTTAGTATTTTCTATACAATATAGGTTAATTGCGAGATTGTTAAGCTTCTCAATTTTTTTTGTCTTTTAATGCGATTGAAAACTGAATTGAATTGTAGCGTAATACTGTATCAAAATGTGGATAGCTAGATATACTCTGACTATTTTGTTTAGCAGGATATAAAGCGGAAACCAAGCTCCAAAGAATGCAATGTTGATCGTTATTTATTACATTTACCACAGCTTTTTTTTTTATAAAGTCCGGAACCGGTACAAACGTTGAACACCCTCCTTTAAGTGGATCATGATTGTTTATATTTACCTTCAAGTGTAAAACTTCTTGGATTGCCCAACCAGAATCTTTCTCGCTAAATTCTTCTAATCGCTTCGAAATCTTGTCCTTATACCACAGCTTGAGATTGGTATTTATATCGATGTGACGATTTGCAGTAGGAAACGTTTTCAAATCTATTTCGCCAGTTGTAGGCTTAACAAAGTTAGCGGACAATATTACATTAACTTTCAACATTGACTTTTTTAAGCAAGCAACAATTTTGTGTTTAAAACTAGCGAACGCCTTGTCTAAGAACACTAGAGGATCTCTATAATTTAAATTGGTAATAAGTCCCGTAATTATTCGACTTCCAAAACATGATTGTACATCATGCCAAATCAAATTTTTTCGAGTATGACCTCTAGAAAGCGTTGCATCAACACCTTTACCACGATATTCCAAAGAGCGTTTCAAGTGCCTCAATCGTACAAGGTAGCTTTTAAGATGTGCCAAATTAGATTCCAGCCTACTAGGATTTTCTTGTTGATTGTCTTCGTATACCTTATTTCTAATAGCAAGCTTCAATATATTAATATTTGCTTTGATAATTAAAATGTGTTTTGTTATTTCATTCACTGATTTAATTAGATTAACGCATTTTACAGTTAATCTCAAAATTGCGCTACTAATCTCGGATACGGTTTCAGCATTCATGATTCTATAGAAAATCAAAATACACTACTTAATATACGTATTCTCTATTTACTATTTATACAAAATATCATCTGACGTAAGCAAAACAACTGCAAAAGGTACATTCATCTGAGTTTACGGAAAACGCGTAAGCAAAAACAACTGTAAAAGAAATAGCATACAAATCAAAATAATTGCATAGCGAATTGCTTTGAATGCAATTGTTAAAAAAAATCGCCTTTATTTACGTTTTTATTCAAGACGATTTTCAAGCTTGAATCGTGCATGCGATCTAAAAAATTGCAGAGTTGCCTTTAGTACGTAACTATGACAAACAATTCGCTATGCAAGCATTTCCAATATTTACATACTGAAGGCAACTCTAAGCAAAACAACTGCAAAAGGAATAAGCATTCAATATCATTTTTCATTCAGTTGCGTTTACTACAAAAAATGTTTTATACGACCTTTGATTTATGATGTGTACAGAAAATACACTATCATTACAGCGCTATTTTTTTATGATTACATATAAAATATTTTAAATAAAAACAAAGCAAATTTGAAACAAAAAGTCTCAGATTAAACCGTCTTTGTTTAATAATTTACACGCACTCATGGTTTTTAAAAAACCCAGTATTAAAAAAACATTTTGCAGTTTTATTATATAACAGTACCTTTAAAGAATTTCACACAACTTACCTATATATGCATGTAAATTGTGTCAGCGGTAATCTAAAACTTATTCTATAAATATTACTACTTAAGGATTTATTTGCATTGCATTATTTTTAAACGAAAAATTAATCTAAAGAAAAATATAATAATTTACACGCACTCATGGTTTTTTTTAAAAACCCGTTATTAAGAAAAACATTTTTCAGTACGTTGATAGAACTAAAGAATTTTTCTTATTCAGCATGATTCGCGTAAACATACACCCGCACAAATTACTATATCCCTATATATGCATATAAAGTCAATTTTTGTTAATTTTTTATGGAAAATAAATTATGCTAGCAGTAATATAAAACGAAATTAATCTAATTTAGGTTTTATTATGCGCCTTCTTGCAATTTCTTTTTCAGTCAATAAATGTAATTCATTATTTCTGCTGAGCAGTACCTATATATGCATATAAATTATGTCAGCGGTAATCTAAACAAAATTAATCTAATTTAGGTTTTTTTATTATGTGCATTCATTGCAATTTCTTTTTCAGACAATGAATCTAATTTATTATTTCTGCTGAGCAGTACCTTTAAAAAAAATTCTTATACAGCATAAAATCGCGTAAACACACAATTACCTATATTTGCATATAAATTATGTCAGCGGTAATCTAAAACGAAATTAATCTAATTTAGGTTTTTTTATTATGTGCATTCATTGCAATTTCTTTTTCAGACAATGAAACTAATTCATTATTTCTGCTGAGGTATAATTATATTCGCTTACATACTGTTTTGTTCATTAGAATAGATTACAGAGCTGAATTTTTTCAGAAAACGATGCAAATTTTTAATTTTTTCTAACAGATCAGTTTATTATTTAATATAAATACTTCACGTAGATTTTACCAACAGTATTCAATCAGATCTCTTGTATAATTATTAGTTACTATTACTAGCAACTTTTAAAAAAATGAGTAACTTATCATCAATCAAAAATTGTAATAGTACCAACGTAAAAGTTCTAGAGCAATTTATATTACATTCTGACGAAGACGTGATTAAAGAAGTTTTTGGTTGTTCTTCGCCTCAACTCAACACTGCTGCTATTTTTGATAGTGACGTAATAGATATATCACGGTAAGTGCTTTTTTCACATTTATACATGTGTTTTTAAAACACTACTAATTTATAAGTTACATTAGATCAAAAAACCATTCTGGAAATTCTGAGGCTATCGTAGGATCGTTGACACACTCTGATCCTCTCAGAAACATCAGGTAGTATACAAAAGAAAAGGTGAACCTACAATAATCTTTTATGTTATGCTCACAGATCAGGCAAAAACATGTCGGCTACGAAAAAGTCATGTACAGAATCTAATGTGGCTGTTTGCTGTGAAGATGACAAATCCTACGAAGATGACACAGTAGAGTTGCTTAACGCATTTAAAAAGCGTGGAGAGAAGCTACTGCGTCGTATATATTTGGAGCTAGAAATAATAAAACAAAAAGAGAGGAACTAGCAGCGAGGGAGCAGCAGATACTTCAAGAACGGGAGTTAATAAATACTTTTTCATTTATAAATAGTTAGATCAAAATATTCAACAATTTGTAAAATAAAAAAGTATTTTATAAAAGTTTCTCTTTTGAAACAAGACTTTCTCTAAACAAGGTAGTAAACTCAAAGTAAAACGCACATAAATCAGAACCCACTTTAATTTAATACATCATTCTTTATAGAATCGACTTAGATGTGTTATAATAATAAACTAATTTCTTAAATTAGTGACATATTATTCTGAAAATTCTATGTTGACAGTTAGACCGATCGATCCCTTACTAGTTATGTATACGTGTTTGTTCGAGCCAATACTTTCATTTAATTGTTTCACTCCATGTGCTTGAAGGTATTCAAAATATCTCAATGGCAATATACTCTTGAACTCTTCTGTTTCCACTAATACTCTTTCTCCATATTTTGTCTTGATTGTTTCCACTTCTAAAACTTCAAACCTCTTATTCACTACAATATCTTTTGAATTTACATAAGGTTTGCGATATGTGGTTTTATTAAGAGTATTAAAATCCATATTGCTTTTCTTTGACTAATTAAATTAATATTAGGAGCAATCTCCTTATATAGCAGATTACCACCATCTGCGTACTTTGCCAACCCACTTTTCAACCTATCACAAGAGTGAACACATTTTGAATTGAAACCGGCCCATGTGTATTTGCAGCCTCTAAACATAAATCAGAATCCACTTTAATTAAACACAATTGACATGAATGCGATATTTTGCATCTGTCATACTTTATATCTTCTAGCTAGAAAACCAAATTCAAAACATCTACACACATTTTCTCTGCACTTACATTTTTCAACATACGTGTGTTTTGAAGTATGTATGTTCCATTGAAAGTAATATAAAGCTGATCCTAATTCAAAACGTGCCCACAAGTATTTTACATTTGAAAAGAATTCAGGTTTTCACATTTTACATTAAAAGTATATAACGCCGATCCTAATTCAAAACGGTGCACGTGTAACTTCTCGCTAGAAAACCGAATTCAAAACAGCTACACACATTCTTCTCTGCACTTACATTTTTCAACATACGTGTGTTTTGAAATATCTTTCATTGAAAGTAATATAAAGCCGATCCTAATTCAAAACGTGCCCACAAGTATTTTACATTGAAAGTATATAAGAATTCATGTTTTCACAACTATTTTACATTGAAATGTTTTCACGACTATTTTACATTGAAATTATATAGGGCCGATCCTAATTCAAAACGGTGCAGGTGTATTCTACACATGGAAAATACGTCTGTCGCGTTTTGAATTAGGACCGGCCCTACCCCACTACTTGTTTCAAACTCTTGTAAATTTTTTTTAATCTTTTGGTAACGGTTCTTCACTTGAGCGTGGTACACTTGTTCCTTATGATTTTCAGCTTTGATGTTTAGGTCCGTAGCTACTTTTATCAAGATCTGGTATGGTTTGCAAAATGTTCAAGGCCTCACATCCTAACGCTACAATCAACAAAATTGATCTTTTATCATCGTTTCAGCTGTTGGCTCCCGCAGCAACCTTGAATTGCTTGAAATATATCTACCAAGGTGACTTTCCATAAAATATCGATGGTTGTACTCTGAACCATGACGTCGGTTTGTTTTTCCCGACATACTTAAATTCTGGGACGTGCTCTTGTATCGCCGGAAGAAAGCTCTTTGGCGCTTGTGCTGTTAGGGAATTAATCCGTTCTTCTATATCTAACACTTTTCTTTTATTTTTTGCGAGTTTTCAGAGAACTTTTCTTCCAATGTCTGTAAGCCATCGAAAAGCTAGGCTTCCAGGTTTTACGCGAATTGTTAGTTTTCTTATAAATTGCTCCCTCAGTTGAAATTTTAATTGGTTTTCGTTCGACGGTTTTACGTTCTGATCTAGTTTCTCCGCGGTTTTTATAACTTTCTGTATAAACTCCGCTTTCAATTGCTCAACGGCTTTCGTGTTCTGATCTAATTTTTTAGTAAAGTTTGCGGCGGTTTCCAGTAATTTCTTTGTAAAATTCACACTACTTTCTTCTCATTTTGCTGCCCGGCATGGAGAGTTTTGGTCTTGTTCATCCGCGGGTTTTTGTAATTTTCCTTAAAACTTTCTTGTAGTTTTATGGAATTTTACTCCGTGCCGAATTTGAAATTCTTTAGAAAGGAAAGAGGTTCGCTGTCCATTTCTTGTTGTTGACTACGAGTTACAGGTATGCAAATAAAAATCGTTCAAATGTCTTTTAACTACAATCTTACCACTTGGCACCAGTGTAACGAAAACACTATTGCAAAACAACAACATTTCTTTATTATTAACAGATTACACACGCTTCTTCGGCAGCTCGTACTTACAGTGAAATTCAAAAAGCTTACACTCATTTATGTCCAGCTAATCGCTAACAGCACAAATACTAGCTTCTTAAACTGCGATGCTATATTCTTAATTACTTATTATCGAAGCACTATAATTAACTATCCAAACACTAATTATTAATTTATACCGATCACTACAGTAATTTATGTCACAGAGAGAAACTTATATCAACAGTGATTTATATTACGTGGGGCAATCTATATTAACAGTATGCACCACTAATTTACGTCGTATTACGTTTCACTGTTCTTGCAGATCGTCAGACGGACGCATCTCTTTTTGCAAAACAACCAAGTTCTGCGATTATACACCAATCAAGGTGTATTTATAATACAAATTGTTTCTCATGTGCCCTCTATACTCGAATGTAAATAACTAACCATCTGTAACTTATACAAGTCCCAACATGATCAGCATAGATGGAGTTGCCAGACAAAATTTTTAAAAACTTAGTCCTAAGACAAGATGAGAAATAAATAAACAAATGGCCATTAGTTTCAGTAGGCCAACATCCTCAATTAGCATTGGGTGTAGTACCTTCTTAGAAGGCCCGCCAATGTTAAGTACGAATTCGGCCATTTCTTTATTTATTTATTATAATCTTTGTAAAATTCTTAGATGCAAACTCTTGTACCATGTCAATCAAGTCCTTCTAAAGATGTCACGCCGCAGGTTGGCTATCAATCACTTTTTGTGTACAGAGAAATTGTTTACGTTCTACTGTATTATTATAGTCACATACAGTCTAACTGCTGCTACAATATTATTGATTTATTCAACTTTCTAATAAAATACTAATACACTATTTATTCTTTGTTATTCATTGCCCTGCTAATATCCTATAAAATAATAAAGAACGTAGATTTTAGAGGTTACGTGTAAATTTTTTTGAAATTGGTTACAGGACATGATATAGATTGGAACTGAAGACAAAATTTCTGGGAAAATAATTTTTGAAAATATTTATTTCTCTAGAACCAACCTATTGGTAAGCGTAAAATAATTAAAGTTTTAAAATATATAACACCAGATATCTTAAAAATAACGTTCAGCAAAACGATAAACTTAAGTCTGTTATAGCAGGTAACAACAAAAAAAATAATTAAAATCAAAGTAAATTTTTTATTTATTAGGGATTCTAAAAACTTAATAAAAAGCATCTGTCTTCTGATTAAACATAATTAACTTTTAGTCGAAAAAAATAGGACAAAACTCTCATTTAAAAGATTTAACAAACAATTGTGCAGTACGGTCACATCACTAAGAATAGCTCTTCCAAACTTGTTCAAACTTAATTAAATAATACTATGATTTAACAGATTCTTCCATGGCTCAGTCTTAGGATCTTCCTTATTTCAAGTCTATATCTAGGGCTGCTTTAATAAAATAACCTTCAAATCTGTGCTGTTTGAAGATAATGCGACTATAATAACTAAATTAAATCAAAAAGTTCATTATTGGAGAAAACTTTTCAGACCTAAAAAGTGCCAATTTCTACGTTGTGTTACATCAACGATACACTAATGGTTCGAAAACACAACATCAGATTGCTTCACCACAAGAGTATTTAAGTCTATAACCCTATTTTTATCAAATTTCCTAGAATTCACTTGAATAGTGGTTTACTTTGGCATCACCATGTTGATTCTATCAGAATAATTATCTAGTACTACTTACTTAATCATTATAATGATTAGGTCTTCAGTCCTAGAACTGGTTGGATGCGTACCCTCATTGCTTCCTAGTCTGAACCAACCTACACATTTCCCTGAAATTTGCACAGTCTGCATCTATCACTATCTGTGTGAGAAAGTCTGATCTCTGTCTACCTCTACCTATCTTTTTCTATCTCTGCTTGTAATATATCCCATACTATTCCCCAAAAATGCCTTAGAACGTATCATGTCCTTCTATTTCTTCTATTTCTTTGTTTTCTACAGATATCTTTATTCCTCTACTATTTCTACAACCTATTTGTTATTAACTTTGTCTGTTCATGCTACCATCCTCGTACATCTGAAGCGCAACATTCCAGAAGGCTTCTATCTCTTTCTGTCTGCTTTTCCCACTGCCCCTATTTCATAAATGTACTGTGCTGTGCTCCACACTATGCTTTGAACAGTTTTCTTCTTGTATCTATGTACGTTGTCTTTGAACATATCTGCTGTTCTTTTTGTTGTTTGATGCAGTTCGGTCACCTTCTATTGTTTTATAGTTATTTCCCCGATATTTAGTGGTATGTGAAGGGGGTAAGCAGCCTTTGGCTGCCAAGTTCCCCCAGGACTTGAACCTTTGTCGAATTAATAGTTTTCCAATTTATCCTTTCGGACAATCAACATTAGATGAAAATATTTCACAACCAACACCTGTAGTTGTTTATAATAATCATCAGATTTAAGAGCACTTATTTTTTGTCATTGGGTTTTACGTGTTGAAATTGGTTGGACGTGTACCTCAGCTTATTTGTGTTCTGAGCTAGCCTACACAGTTCCCTGCAATTCTCACAACAGCCTATGTGATTTTTTTCTAATGCTCCGCCCGAAGGTACTACATTGGTCAGGAAGCGAGTTTTTTTTTACCTGGAAAATTTGGAATTTTCCCGAACCATTGCTGTTCCAAGTAAGGTAGGGATTTTTAACGTGCGTGACAACACTCACACACTGGACATCTATTTTACCTCCCATCCGTACGAAAATGTATTTTTGTGAAAAATGCTCTTCTAGCCTTTTTCAAGCGGACCGTGTCGGGATTGGAACCCGGGACCTTGGACGTAGAGTCACACACATACCAACTACACCACGAAGCCGCTCACAGCCTATATACAGCTCGATTCCCTTCTATTGTTTTCTAATTATATGCCCGAGATATCACCGAGATTCAGTGGTGTGTGGAGGGGGTTAAGCAGCCTAGGAGAACTTTCTAGTTGCCGCTTGAAGCGAGCGGACGTGTTTTTGCCGAGCTCCCGCTTCAGCAATAACAGTAAGTTTTTATCTAGGGATTATATTATTTATTGTTGTATTATTTTATTTGAAGCTTTGCTTTTTATTGTGTTTTATTTTATAATTGTGTGCCATCAAATTTTAAATACAGGGCAGTAAAATAAAATTTTAAAACAGAATTTAAACTAAATAAAACTAAATAAATCGCGTCTTCTTTGTAATTTAAACCAAATCCGCGTTTTAAAATAAACTAAATAAATTTCGGGTTAATAAAACAAAGGTCTACTCAACTAATACTCAAAAACAATTTCGAAATAACTTAAAAGGCATTTTTAATAATAAATTTAAAATAAAATCCGCCTAAATTAAGTAAAAACCGGGTAAAACAACCAAAAGTGTGTGAATTTTTTATAGTGCGCGTATAATAAAATAATAACCAAAAACAAAAATCTAAGCCCTTTTAAATCAAATAAATAACTCAAAACTGTAAATTTTAAAACAATTTTAATATAAATTTTCCGTAATTTAAGTTCACGCGTATTTAAAAGTTCCTTTAAAATCGATTTTGGTGTAATTAAGCCGTGTAACAGTTACGGGTTGTGCTAGTTACCAAGCGATTAAGTGAAAGGTCATTTCCGGTTACCACATTCCGATTGCGCTCGACCTTATTTTGTTAATTACACATTTAAAAATAAAGTGTTCTTATTTATAAATTAGATATTTTAATATTTTGAAGTAATTAGTTTATTTAAATTTGATTTGGCGGTTTAAAATTTAAAATAAATAAATAGCGTTCTTTACGGTACATTTTAAATCGAGATATTTTTATTGCGTTAGGAAATTTATTTGATTCTAGTTGTTATTTTGACGCTTAGTGCTTGTTGTATTTTTGTTAAAATTTGATATTTAATTGGGCGGTTGAAGTTTTAATAAATACAAGGTTGTTTACGGTTCACCTTTAAACAAAACATTTTTATTGGACCAACGTTTTGCGTTCTTCTAGCGTCGTTCTTTTAGCGTCGTAACGGTTAGGACGTTTTTGAGCTGCGTTTTAGGTGTCATTTTATTGCTAGTTTTGTCAGCATGGTGGTCCACCGCGATGAGGAGCCGCTGCCCAGGAGGAAGAGGGCGATCGGTCGGAGTCTGCTAGGTCGGCGGCGGAGGGCGCTGTTGGGGGGAAACAGCTTAAGGTAGTGCTAAAGGACTTCTTGTTAGAAACTCAGGAGGAGGTACAGGAGGTAGGGAAGGAGCCTGCGTCTGCGGCGGTCGTGTCTGGGGAGTCAGGGGCCTCCCGTGGTGGTTGCGCGCCAGAATTGCCCTCTACTTCGAGAGCCCAGCGCACGATGTCGACTAGCAGCAACGGTAGCGTTAATGCTAGCGACCTCGATGAGCTGGAACTCTTAAAGTTTAGGGTGAGGAAGGCGCACGCTGCCGTCTATGAGAAGGTGCCGACGACCTCCGCCACTATCGTCGTGGAGGATAGGAAGATGGTGCGGCACGCCGTGGATGATATCCGTGACGTGTCGAACCAACTGATAGGTATGGTTAGGGCGCTGCGTCTTTGTTTAGATGGTTCTGGGAGAGCAAGTGTTGTTGGGGGAAGTCCGGCGGTGAATTCTGTCGTTTCAGGAGGCCAGAGTCAGGGTGCGTCGGTGCAGCGCAAGGTCTCCTACGCCGCTGCAGCTTCAGGATCTGCCCCTACGTTTGCTGTAAGGGTCGACGCCAGGCCAGGCCAGAAGGACGACGTGATGACGACCCTGAAGCAGAAGGTCGATCCCGCTCGAGATGGGTTTGTTGTTGTCGGAGCTCGTAGGACGCGCCGGGGCGGTGTCGTTGTGGAGTGCGCAGGTCGCGACGACGCCAAGAAACTGCAGTTGAAGGTCGGCGGGAACTGCAAGGAACTCGTGGCGAAGACCATCGAGAAGAAACGTCCACGGGTCGTTCTTCCGGGGGTCGAAGCGGGGATGAAGGCTGAAGAGCTCGTGCGGTTGATTGCGAGCCAGAATCCCCGTTTCGGCGATTTGAAGCTAGAAGACCACCTGAGAGAGAAGTTTAGGTTTGGCGGAAAGGGCCCTAGAGATCCCTTCGCCAACGTAGTCTTCGAAGTGACCCCCACACTTCGAAGACGTATATTAGCTGATGCTATTAACCTCAGGTGGCGAAGAGTATGGGCCGGGACCACTTCTCGATGACCCAGTGTTACCGGTGCTACGAGTACGGCCATCGATCGATGGAGTGCAGGGAGAAGGTACAGTGGTGCGGTAACTGTGCCGAGGTCGGGCATGAATTCAAGAATTGCCGGAAGGCAGTCCCCTGCTGTGTGGTTTGCGCTAGGGCAAACGACAGAACTGGCGGTGGCGCGAAGGTCGATACGCGCCACGACGCCAAGTCGAGTAGATGCCCCACGATGCAACGTCTGAAGCACGCAATCACACGAAACATCGATTATGGACTGTGAAGATAAAACAAAGTCCATAAGAAGCAAGAAGATTAAATTCGCGCAACTAAATCTCGGGAAAGGTAGAGGGCAACAAATAACTTCGTAAAGTTATTCATCGAAAATAATATCGACATCGGGTTTATACGGGAACCGCACCTGTATGGCCACAAAATAACAGGTTTTGGGAGGGTTACCGTCTTAAACGCGAATAGTGAACGACCGCGTAGCGGATAATAATAAATAATGGAACGTGCGCCGGAATTATATTAAATAATTTATCGAACGAGTTTGTAACGACGGCCGAAATCAAATCAGGGAAAATGCGTTCTATGTAATAGCGTGTACCTCCCGCCGGTCGATTCCCGGCGGAAAATCCTCAAACCGAAGACTTGATAAATGAAGTAGATAATATTATTCGTAAAATCGGCAGAAATAAAAATCTAGTCATTGGGGAGATTTTAATGCCAAGTCGCCACTATGGGGCAGCCCTATCGAAGACGATAGAGGCTCGCAAGTTGCTGATCTTTTACGGAATGGGATCTTAGTGTGATAAACACTAATGATTTACCTACGTTTGAGACGCATAGAGGCAGCAGTTTTATAGATATTACTGCAGTCTCGCACGAAATGTTAGAAACGATTTGTAATTGGAAATTAAGGTCGGACGAGGAAACGCTTTCTGACCATAAATTAATAACATGGGACGTTGAAACCAAAACAAGTGCAAACGAGCAGCTAACTGTATTTCCGCGGTTCTGTAATAAAAAAGCAAATTGGGAGCGATTTAAACAAAAATTTGGCGAAAGTATCCTTGTGCTCGAAAATGAGCTATTTAACTGCCGAGAGGCAGACGAAGTAGAAACACTCGCAAAAATTAAACGACGCGGTGGTAGACGCGTCGTCGTATTCCATGCCGAAAAGAAAACATTTAAAGACAGCGTACCCTGGTGGACCCGGGAACTAACCACCAAGCGGGCAGAAACGCGTAACCTAAGGCGCCGCTATCAACGCGCCTCGGGAGATATAAGAGAACAACGGAGAATAGAATATAATCAAAGTTACCGCGAATATAAAATATTAATAGAAGAAACGCGAACGAATAAATTTAAAGAATTCTGCACGCAAAACTCAGAGAAAGAACCCTGGGGAACCGCATACCGCGTAATTAGAGGAAAACAACAAAAATCGCGCTCAGTAATATAAAGAAAACAAATGGCGAATACACGGAAGGTTTTAAAACCACAGCGGAATATTTACTAGAGAAATTTTTCCCATCGGATAATCCTGAGGGGATGAAGGGTCGCACGATTTAATACGTCGGGAAGCTGCAAAGGCGCAAGGAACAGGTGCCGATAAGGCAATCCTAGTTCACGAGGTCGTCAGGGCTCTTAGGAGGATAAACCCTAAGAAGGCACCGGGGCATGATGGAATCACTTCAGACGCAGCTCTGCAGGCGTGCCTGTTAGCCCCGTGTGTCTTTGTTGGGTTGTTTAATCTTTGTTTAGAAAGGGCGTTTTTCCGCGTTGCTGGAAAATCCAGAATGTGAAATTTATACCCAAACCTAAAAAGGCGGATGCGTCAGATCCGGGCAGCTATCGTCCAATTAGCTTGCTACCGGTGCTGGGGAAAGTTTTAGATCGCGTTATGACTACGCGTGTTGAACACCTAGTGCGAGACAGCGGCGGTTTTAATAACCGACAGTTTGGTTTCGTGGAGGGCAAGTCGACTATCGACGCGTTAGAGTTCGTTGTCGGGGAAATTAAGCAGGCAAGAGATGCCAAAGAGTACTGTGTCGTTGTTGCTTTGGACATTTCAGGAGCATTTGATGCTGCCTGGTGGCCATTAATCGTTTGCGAGTTAGATCGTAGGGGTTGTCCGCGAAACTTGATGTCTTTGGTCAAGAGCTATTTCTCGGGGCGATTAGCACAGGTTGAAATTCCGGGTGAAGTTCTGTCGCGTGAGGTGGAAAGGGATGCCCGCAAGGGTCATGTTCTGGTCCCACATTTTGGAAGTTGTTGTATGAGAGCATCTTTAGGGTCAAGTTGCCCGCAGGATGCTCAATCGTTGGGTTTGCAGATGACACACTTTTAATTGTAAGATCGAGATTGTTAATGGATATGCGCACAAAACCGAACGAGGCGCTTAATAAATTACACGAATGGTCGCAGGCGGTAAAATTAAAATTTAACACGGCGAAGTCAGAGGCGCTTTATTTCGGCACGAAACCAGGACAGAGACCTCCTAGGTTAGAGCTAGGAGGAGAAAATCCGTTTAAAGATTGTATTACCTACCTCGGCGTCAAGATCGACAATAAATTAAATTGGAAAGCGCACGTACAATACGTAAAAAGTAAGTGCGGCGAAATATCAAATAAAATGATGGCGGCGGCTAAAATAAAGTGGGGTTTCAGGGGCGAATCGCTGAGGACGGTTTATGCCGGAGCAATTGAGCCGGCAATACTGTACGCAGCTTCTGTATGGGCAGAAGGTTGTAAAGTCCGGGAGATGCGTCAATTGACGAGCGTACAACGCATAACCGCGGTAAAAGCGGCGAGGGCGTACAGGACCACCTCCACGGAGGCTGTCCTGGTGATCAGTAGGTCTCTCCCTATCGAATATGTCGTTAGGGAGATTAGAGATAGACGATTAATAAATATAGGAAAAGGGCGCGAAATTATCGAAGATCTTAATATTGGTAATAGGGAAATTGCAAGAAAGATCGTTGTATCTGAGTTAGGGCACCCGGCTGATATTAGAGGGATCGAGTTTGTCGAAGGTGATGAGGACGCGATGGGTATCAGAATTTATACGGACGGTTCACGTATGGACGATGGGCAAGCAGGCGCGGCGTTTGTCGTGTATAAGCAGGAAAGGGAGGTGTTTCGGTTTCAAACCAAACTCGCGAACTGGTGCACTATCTTCCAGTGCGAATTGGTAGCCATACGAGAGGCTATCGATTACGTAATAAACCATACGGGCAGAGACGAGTATTATATAATCAGTGATAGTAAATCGGCGCTAACGGCTTTAACAAACATGAACACCTCGACAGATCTCCAAGCGGACGTCTGGAGGATAGCGCGTACGGCGCTAGAGTTTCGACGTTTAAAGTTCTGTTGGGTCAGGTCGCACAATGGTAACGTAGGAAACGATAGGGCTGACGAATTAGCTAAAGAGGCCGCGACGGGCGACTTTCGAATATCACATTCGTCGATACCGAGGTCTTTAATCAAAAGAAAGCTGCGCGAAAATCAATTCGACAATGGGAAGAGAGGTGGAACAACGCTGCCACGGGCAGGTTGACCCACAAATTCATACCGAGCATAGAAGCCAGAGGTAAGATCGAGGTTAAGCTCGATCACAAAATGGTGCAGTTGATAACAGGGCACGGCGCCCTGAAGGCGTATTTACAAAGGTTCGGTCTAACCAATAGCGACCGCTGCGAATGCGGTGAGGGCGCGGAAAGCGCAGAGCACGTGCTCTTCGACTGCCCGCTTGAGGCGGGAAATCGAGGGTTGGCTGATAGCAAACTAGCTATCCTAGGTCTGGCATGGCCAAAGAGCCTAGAGGAAGTCGGGAAGTGGTTAACCAGAAGGCGTTCTGGACAGCCTTAAAAGAATTCGCGGGAAGGGTCGCGAGATTAGACAATCAATGACGACCGCGTGTAAAAATTCGGTGGGGTTGGTGGGAGGATTGAAAAATTTTAGATTGACTTGGCGTGAGTAAGGATACGAGCATAACCAAAACCTGATATTAAAAAAAAAAAAAAAAAAAAGATAATTATACCAAAATGTCCAATATGCACGAGAAACCCCCACTCCATTAATACAATCACTGCCTACCTTCATAATTATGTGCGGAAAATCGGGAATAAATAATACCAAGTAAACAATAACAAATAAATCATAAACCCTCATTAAATTAAATCAATAAAGTAAACAAGGATAATAAAACAGAGTGCAACCGCGCATCCCCCCAGGACTTGAAAGTGAAGTGATAGTGATAGTGATTGTGATCCCCCCAAAAACATTTAGTGCATACCCACCAGGACTTTAGCAGTGCACCCCGTCCCACATTTAGAAGTAAGTTACAGACGACCAGATCTTCGGATGCTGGAGAATTTTATTATCGAGGTAAGACTTAAATTGTGGCGGCTGTACTCGCACAAGCATTGATTTACATTAATTAGTAGTTTTGAAATAATTTAAGAAGCACGTTTGGTGTGTAAAGGCGCTAGCCGACATAATGCTTGTGCGAGTGCACCTGATAAATAGGGTGATGCTTTCGCTATTTTGTGCACTGCTATATGCTTAACGCTTATTAAACATTTATTTATATATTTACATAATTATATTTATTTATATTTTATATTTACACTTTATATTTATTTATATATAGCATGTATTATGTGGCTTATTTGTTTTGTTTGACGTTCTGTCGCCATTTTGGTTGCAGTATATATTTGGGAAGGACGAGCAGAATTGCGAAGATTGTAATCATAATGTAAATCAGTTAGGAACGATAGGAAAGCTAGGGATGGATTTAAATTAGTTAGCTAGATTTGGATAGTTTTAAGACGACCCTTCAGGTCGCACTGGTAAGCAGAACCGGCGTCTGCTATCCGGTATTACGGATCCCTCCCCCTCACATTTTTGCTTGTTGATCGGGTACACTCGAAAGTCAGCGCTAGGGATACCATTATTTACAACCCTGTTTTTAGTTTTTGTTTTGTTTTTGTTCCAGTTTTTGTCAGATTTTTAGGTTTGTTAGATTGTTAGAGTTTGTTAGGTTTGTTAGATTTTTAGGTTTGTTAGATTTTATTTAGTTTTTATTTAGGGTGAATCAACTATGAAGTAAGAATAAATTAGGAGCACGACTATTTTTCGCGTTTAATCCCAATGTAGTACCTCCGGGTGGAGCATTGGGGACGTGGCCGCAAGTATAGCGGCCCTAATTCAAATTATAAAAAAGGTTAAGCAGCCTAGGCGTCGCCGTGGATCAATGTAGTAAGCGTAAGACTACGGATCCCAAGGTCCTGGGTTCAAATCCCGACACGGCCGACTGCTTGAAAAATGGCAGGTGAGCATTTTTCACAAAAATTACGCCCTCGTTCGGATGAGAGGTTAAATGGAGGTCCCGTGTGTGAGTGTTGTCACGCACGTTAAAGATCCCTACCTTGCCTGGAACGGCAAGGGTTCGGCAAAATTCTAATTTCCAGGCAACAAAAAACTCGCCTCCTGGCCAATGTAGTACCTTCTGGTGGAGCATTGGAAATGTAAACGAACGGTTAAGCAGCCTAGGCGTCGCCGTGGATCAATGTAGTAAGCGTAAGACTACGGATCCCAAGGTCCCGGGTTCAAATCCCGACACGGTCGACTGCTTGAAAAATGGCAGGTGAGCATTTTTCACAAATATTACGCCCTCGTTCGGATGAGAGGTTAAATGGAGGTCCCGTGTGTGAGTGTTGTCACGCACGTTAAAGATCCCTACCTTGCCTGTAACGGCAAGGGTTCGGCAAAATTCTAAATTTCCAGGCAACAAAAAACTCTCCTCCTGGCCAATGTAGTACCTTCGGGTGGACCATTGGAAATGTAAATGAACGGTTAAGCAGCCTGTAGCTGCCAAGGATCTCTCATCACTTAGAAATTTGCCGTATTAATAGTTTTCCAGTAAATCCTTTTGCACAGTTAACATTACTTGGGAGAATTGCAAAACCAATATCTGTAGTTGTTTATAATAATCACTACGTTTAAGTACAGTTATTATTTTTGTCACTAGTTTTCCATCTTGCGACTTGTTGGAAACGTACCTCCATTGATTTCTATTCTGAGCTAACTTACACATTTCCCTGAAATTCTCATAGCCTACATCTTTCACTATCTGTGTGCCGTAGTCTAACCTAGGTCTACCTCTACTTCTCGTTTTTCTTATCTCTGCTTCTAATATATTCCGTACTATTCCCTCATGTCTTAGTATGTGGCCTATCATCCTATCTCTCCTATTTTTTACTGTTTTCCACATATTTCTTCTTTTCCCCTTTCCATTTCTAGTACCTCTTTATTCTTAACTTTGTCTGTCCATGATATCTTCATCATACGTCTGTAGCACCACATTTCAAAGGCTTCTGCCTTTTTCTTGTCTGCTTCTTCTACTGTCCAGGTTTCACAGCTATACAGTGCTGTGCTCCACACATATGTTTTAAGCATTCTTTTCCTTGTTTTTATGTTTGTGGTCTTTGAACACAGTAGTTGCTTTTTCTATCCAAATGTAGCACGACCTTGTGCTAATCTTTGTCTTATGTCGTTTATGATTTTCCCATCTTGCGTTATTTGGCTTCCTAGGTAGCAGAAATCCTTAACCTCTTGTAAGTTCTCGTTACCTATTTGTATTCTTGTTTTTGATTTATTATCCACTCTTTTGCATACTAGAACTTTAGTTTTATTTTTGTTAATTTTCATACCATATCTCTCCGTTAGAACTGTTTCCATTTCATTAATAGCAGCTTTTAACTCTTCTTTGCTAGATGCTAATACCGCTATATCATCTGCAAATCTAAGCATATAAATATTTCGTCCCTGTATATTAATTTCAAATGTCTTCCTGCATTTAACAGTATTCATTGCCTCTTCTATGTACAAGTTAATAATTAATAGGGATAAGGCACATCCCTGTCTCACCCCTTTCCTAATATTTACCTCTCTACTTTCATACTTTAATTCTATTACCGCTGTTTGCTCTTTGTATAAGCAATGTACTATCCATCTATCCCTAAAACTCCTTCTAATCTTTTTGAGTATTTCGAACATTTTTTTTTCCATTTTACATTGTCGAATGCTTTTTCCAGATCTACAAACCCTATATATACACGCTTTCCCCCTTCTCTATTGTTTTCTCCATTATCACCCTCAGTGCTAAAATAGCCCCCCGTGTTCCTCTGTTTCGCCTAAACCCAAATTGATCTTCTCCCAGTATTTCTTCAGCTCGTTTTTCCACTCGTCTTTGTACAATTCTAGTTAATATTTTTGAAACGTGTGCTGTCAAACTTATTGTTCGAGAATTTTCACATATATCAGCGCCTCTTTTTTTTTGTATAGTTACTATGGTGTTAAGTTTGAAATCCTTGGGTATCTCGCCTGTCTCATACATATAGCTTACAAGCCGGAAGAGACGTTCTGTTACTGCTTGTCCAGCGGCTTTTAGAGTATTTACTTAATAAGAAATCAAAAATATAAGTTTTTTACTTACACTTAAAATCGTTTATCTAATGGTCTTCTTTTGTGAGTTCACTCGGCCTTTATCTATAAAATTTTTGCTTTCAACGGTGAGCTTTTGGGCGAATAGTAGGTTTTCCCTATAGAACCGACTGTAAAGATTACTTTCTTAAGCTGTTAATCAACATCTTTCCAAGTATTCATATTTATCATACTCTATTATTTTTATACTAAAACTTCATTTCATACAGAACTCATGGGAAATCCTTATTCAAATAACATTTGGAACAACTCAAATATTTGTCTGCGAAATTTTCAATTAAAATAATTTGACTACGGAGTAAATTGTTCTGTCAGAAGAATATTCAACACTCCGCCAGTTTTATTTAAAAGGTGCACATTAGAAAGTTAATATTTTACTCCATTGATCAATTTCTTACTAATAATTTTGAAAAATTGTATCGTATAAAGGTTTGCTTTTTTACCTTGTCTGGTTATGTTTAAATTATATAGTATCCGAAGCTAGGTCTAGTTGTATTTATTTATTTAAAGTTACTAGGTTGTTTGACTGTGTACTGTCCAAGACTGTTAAATTTTTCTATTTCTATTATACTTGTTTCTACGACTTGTGCAAGAAATTGTAGAATATTTAAGCGCATCCATAAATTATATTATTATTAGATTATATTGTTATTAAAATTAAAAGGTTAAAATACTGGACATTGTAAACAAAATAAATGAGATTGACTCCAGATCAAAAGCAATAAAATTAGCATCTCAAACAAACAATTATTCTTTATTTTTTTAAATATGCGTCTCTTGTTTTTATGCAAATAATTTTGTAATAAATACACCTAGCCTTGGGAATTTGATTTCATATGAAAGATAATAAAAGCTTTTCGTTGAGTTAACAAAAAAGAAATTGGCTTCATTATAGGATTTCCACCAAACATAAAAATACAGATAAAGGTATGCCTTTCAACGATGACAAATGTTTGAAAACTGTTAAAAATTCCACCTTCTGCGGTAGAGTTTTGTCCTACATTGGAAAAGACCTTCGCCATGTGTTGATAAAATTTTCTGGAATAGCTTTCCCTAATTTTTCAAGGGAAAGGGTTTCTCACGGGTAAAAAATTATATCAAAAATGTAATTCACGGAAACTTATACCCCAAACTTTGATTTCATATGGAAAATGTCTAGAAATAAAAAAGTTGTGATTATATGGTTATCAAAATGTTGAATATGAAAGCCTGAACGGAAATACGCCGCGCACCCGACTCGTGATTTTCTACTCGTTTTGCTAAATTACCCTTAATCTTAAACGGAAAATAAATTAACTCCAATTCTTGTAATAATGTAAAGGAATTCAATTACACCAGTAACAATAGCAATTACAGAGAGAAATTTTTTAACTAAAATTTATTGAAACGTTTTTACGCTACCTACACTGTCAAAAGAAAGAAAAATGAACTTTCAACAATTGTAATTACACACGAAATCGATGACCTTAAAAAAGCGTTTGGGAAGATAAAAACTAAACGGTACCTCGCATCTCGCATATATTATTTTTAATCTTTTATTGCTTTGTAATGTAATTAAATAAATTTATTTAAGACTGTTAAGTGCTTTATTGAGTAGACCATGAAGCATCAACCGCTAACCTCAGATAAACTATCGCCAAACATAATAACGCTTCACAAACACCTAGAAATACATCAAATACTTTTAAACACTTTCGCTGATTATGGAGTTAATGCGATTTGTATAGCACCTTCTTCCCGTGCGGTAACATTCAATTGAAAGTGCAGGTGGGGCGCTATTGTTGTGTTGTAGCTTTATCATGTATAAGAATTTAAATATTGTGAGTGTAATAATTGTCTCTATAATAATTGTATAATATTTGGTAAGTTTAAGAACGTTTAGGAGTTTTTGTTACTATTGCACAAACGAAGGTGTCTGTTAGATATGATTCGGGATTACACGGTAAGAGATGAAATGGGTCATGGGTCAAGTAGGTCACTAGGTTCAAGTGGGTTATTTTTTGTTTGAGTCACTGGGTCGATGGGTCCATTGTATCGACCCTCGGATTGACACAGTGACCCAGTGACCCAAATCGATAGTGACAAATTAAACGATTTTCCTATCACATAAAAACGCATTTTTACATTTTTTTCAAGAAACGTGCTGAAACCCAAGAATGCAGCTAGATGAAGTTCTAAAATTTTGTAATAATATAAAATAAATTTAAACAAACTTTAATATTTTTGTTTCTATATTTTCACTATTTTAGCAATAATATTTTTAAGATTTTAACGTTTGCATTGTTGTAGATTGTAGTTGGACAATACTTAAAGAAAGAAAAACAATGACAATTAAAAACTAACAAAGTAATCGTCATAGTAATATATAAACACTTAAACTAGTTTGCCAATAAAAAATTTTTTTCACATAGGAACTGAAATAGTTTGTGGTAACAAATCTAAACATTATGCTTCATTACGTTTGTAGTTTGTATATCATTAAGTAATAGGCATTACTTTAATTGTAATATATACCTTAGACATAACATAAGTGTCGAACTCTGTAAATCTCCGAGAAGCGGGGTTGTCATAATACAAATACAATGGTTAGAATTATTTACGATGGGTATTACAAGTTGCGATTTTTTTACGTTTTCTTGGAGGGCCACCTCTTCTTCCCCCGTAGATGACCTTTGTAGGTTATAAGACAATTGCATTTTGTTTAAAATTTTGGGAAATGCGAGGACTGCAGTTTTGAGTGAAGAATGATGTGCTAAGCTGATTTGATGACTTGATTACTATAGGTATTTTGCATGCTTAATTGCTTAAATTATACATAATATATAAAATTGCCCATTATTAAAAAACATTTAACTTTTTCAAATTTATATATAGAATCTCAATGCACAAAAACGACTTTGTATTTTCATAATGTGTAGTAATGCTCTCATTCAATGTTTTCGATATTTAAACAATCAGGATTTTTGAAGGAAGTGATATTAAGCTATTAACAAGAGAAAGTGTATGCTTGTGATGGTTAATTAGATCAGTGTTTAGTTGAGAAACAAAGAAATATGTAGTCATTGGAAGCTTTAAAAGAAAAAAACGACTTTGACAAATTCTGTACAGTTTTCAAAGTAAAACGTTTTTTGCCAATCACTACAATAACATATTTTTCTTCAGGCTATTATTAGTAAACATAATAGATCATTAGCTATAGTATCTGTTGTTTGTTTGAAGTTCAGGATAATGGGCTTTTAAGAAAGGAGTGTGATTGAATACTATGTAAATTTGGTTAAACGGTAACCAATATCTATTATACACAAATAATCAACTTAGCTATAAGAATTAATTTCGTCGTACACCCACTTTGTACCAAATGAATTGTAACATTATTTTGTAATGTTAACTAATAAACAGATCAATTAATTAATTAAAATTCATTAACCTGCATAACTTATAGACAAAAATTCCAACAATAAATTACTTACATATTTTAGTTAGCATTCCTCATAAAAGACCAGGTTTACAAATAGCTTAAGGCTAAACTATTAGAAATTCCAGCGGGAGGTCATCATAATTTAAAGCTCTATCCTTGCAAATTCAAATACAATAAACCTCTTAAAGCTTAGGACGGTTACAGATTGACGAATCTGATAAAATTAAAATGGAATAGTACCTTTTAACGTAAATAAAGAAAAGCAATTTTCTGTTGAAAAGCTTAATTTGCTTCATAATTTCTTTGATTGATAGCGGGTTATAGAAAATGAAACATTGTAAATAGCGAAAACTATTTTCAATTTGATTTGTTCAAAGATTGCAAGTAATTTTAAGTAGTCTGGAGACATCCATTGTAGTTAAAAACCATTTCGGCTCAAGTGGGTTAACCGGTCTTTTGTTAATGGCAGACTACTGTTGTCAACGGGTATGGTCCACAATTCAGTAATTAAGAAATGCTTAGAAGATATAACATATTTATACCCTTAGAAAAATAATTACTTCCGCGACCCTCATCTCGAAAGGGGTTGGATTTGGTTTCTCAAATCTTGTTTTGTGGGAGGTTCTGTTAAGTCATTGGATAACCGAAATATGACGTAAATAATGGTTAGAGTAGGAATTAATCTATATAGCTTAAGGCTTTAGCCAAAAGACGGAGAGTTTTTCCAATGGGGCTGTTTGTGGTCAAGAAGTAGAAAGAAACGTAGTTCGCGGGTAGCGTTCTCCGGCATCACAGATATGGAATTGCACTTAGTATCACGATAGTGAAATTGAAAAGGAGTGATAACTCTTCCAGTTCGCGAGGGTTACGCCCGTATGTTCGCGGATTAATAGTGATACAAGGTAAATAATAAAAAGCTTGTAGGCGTGTGACGCACAAGTTAAGTGATATTGTCAATAAGATCCTGCCGGGTTTGTGTGTCACTCAATTATTTAAAAATTACAAACAAGGGCAACAAGTGAGATTCTCTCCCCCAATTTAAGAGCTGTTCTACGTTGGAAGGCAAGCCATCACACAATGGACGATTTTTAGTAAGTAAGTTTTTATAGTTAAGTAGCATGACCAATTTTTAGTTAGTTTATTTGTTAGGACGTTTTGGCCATAAACCGTGGGATTAATTTAGTGTAAGATTTATAATATAAGTTTTCTTTCATATACAGTGTTTGGGAATTACTTATGTACGCAAAATTTGCATAATTCCATATTCACCTATTTAATTAAATTTCTAAATTAAAATCAATGAATGTAAGAGGTTCAAGTTTATTGCTCTGTTAATTAAATAGTTTTGTTTGCCGTTGGTTAAGTCAATAGTTTTTTTATTATTTTTTTATCATGGAAGTTGCATAAGTAGTAAAAAAGATAAGAGTTGATTAAAAGAAACAATTGTCCTCCTTGGGATGACAAGTCTCTCAAGGTTTTGCACGAACATTTGGACATTCTCGACTTGTCGGGCGTCCTTGGTAATTGTCATTCAGCCACGATATTTCTGAAAAGTAAGTGCCAAATTTTTTTTGTAGTATATTATAAATTAATCTAACCCTTTCTGCAAAATTTTAACCCTCTATATGATCCACGACCTTCCGCTAGCCAGTGCCGGTGACCTCCCTTTAATTTTTGTTTTACAGGCCGCCCCCATTTTATAATTTTACTGGAAATTACATACTTAGTAGCTTTTCCACCTGTAACAGAATAAGAATTTCGGATTTTAAACAAAACCGTGTCTTATTTACAACGTTCGCGAGAGTGGTAGTGATTGTGCCGAAGTTTTAGTGTTATGCATTAAATAACATTATAATAAATTAGAATGAACAAAATGAATTTTTTAAAACTTTCTGAAGAGAAAGAGAAAGAAAATAGTGTTCATGAACTGTACAATTACGCAAGAGGAAGAGATGACTGTTGGAAAACTTTTAAAACGATTAAAATTAAAGAAACAAAAGAGGGTGTTTTGGAATAGCTTGTTGTGCAAAATGTTAGCCATGCTACATATTTCGAAAAGAAGTAGAAATAACTTTATTGAATTTGGTACTAAAAATTAAATGATCACCAGAAGCGTTGTTCGGCACTATAGGATGTAGGCGGCAAGAGCTAGAAAAATAATATCAATATTTAAAAAAGCAATCCAAAGATAACTGATCCAGATTTTATGAATGTCAGAAAACGTCAAGTATTATTAACTGTCCATTGCTGTCCTTTGCTGAAAACTGCATTTTTAAACTTTGCACAAGGAGTGATTTCTATAGGCGCAAAATATTGCAACATAGAGGTATCGGCTGTTTTAAGTAGTCGAATAACTGTTCGAAGGGAATTAGTAAAATGTGCAAATGAATTACAGGCCGGCATAAAAACTGCTTTGCAGAAATCTATAAAAGAAAACTGTATAGCCGTTACAACTGATTTGTGGTCATATAATGTGGTACATCGCAACTATTTAGACGTGACATGTTTTTGGACTGAAGAATCGAAAGATGGTTTTTGAAGTTAAAGCAGGTGTATGTATGGTTGTAAATCCTTCTCTCAAAAGAAGGCTGCAAAAAATATTTTCGATAACGTATCTACTATTATAATGCAATTGTGATGCTGTCGATATTCCAATAACAACAAATTGTGGTAGTAATATTATAGTTGCCACCAATCAAAATGTACGTGTAAACTGTGCGTGTCATAGATTAAATACTAGCATACTAATTACTTGGGAACACTGTAGAAGGTTAAATGAAAATATTAATCTCCTTGATTAATGTTTGAATGTGCTTGTAACGTACGTCAAGAAAATACACATCCAATCGAAATTGCCTCGATCCCTAAAACATGGTGGAACAATAATGCCCTAACGGTCATTATTCAACATATTTAGTTCGATTAGTGAAAATTTGAAGGTAATCGATGAACGGAAAGTTTTGGGATTAGTCTTAACTGCACGAGGACGCATCGGTTTCGTTGAAAACGTTGATCGTCAACTGCTTAACTATGTGTTCAATTTCTTAAATCCTGTGAGACAAATGTTTAATGTTATTAAAAGTCTCTCCAGTGCACTCTCCAAGGCGTCGTTCTTTCGTTCTACTGTTTGTGAAATAATATAAAGTCCACAAAATCTCGTCGAAATTAGATTACTAAAGCGAAAATTTGTTAAAGCATGGGACGAAAAGTTTTGACATTCAATAACAGCCTTGCATTTAATGGCAACATTTTTGGATCTATCATTAAACGAATTTTCTTTTGTCAGAAAAAGTGACGATAAAAACAGTTTATACCGTCAAATCCACGAATGCTTGGTAGGGTATGGAATTTTAGTAGCTAAGGAAACAAGTCTTCGCGCCATAAATTCATCAGCAAATGAAGAAGTCCAGTTGCAAGATATGGAAAACAAACCATACCAGGTAATATTGTAATATACATATTATAGGTTTTGATCCCGAGTTAAAAATAATAAAAATGTAAATTCCCGTTAATTTATTTAAAATGTTAATCGTAAATTGTATAGGTTTTAATGAACGTCCGTTCTATTAATTCTGTTACATCTTTTTAATTACTTTTTGATATTTAATACAATAATAGTGAAACGCAGAACCGCTATTTTGACTACGCAAACTAGACAAATGTTTATGACCGCTTCTCGACAAAGCTCCCCGGTTCAGCTATGCCGTCCACTCTTTACCGTTCTATTTTGCTATAAACGCATTAGACATTTTCAGGATTATTATATCCTAATGTATATACGCAATATACTTTTAATTTGAGCTTTACCGTTGATATTGTGTTTGTGTTAATATTTATTCTAAGCAAATTGCTTATTATATTAACATGTGAGAAATAATTGATTTATTATATTACGTCTTGTACTATAATCATATTGAAACGAACTATTAGGCAACCCGTCAAACATGCAAGCTGCATAACCGAAGTATATTCTACAGAAGTCTAGAACCTTCCAGCAAACACTAGAATAAAAGTCATCTATTTAATTATAGGGTATATATATATACAGTGTGTCCAAATTTCGAGTCTCTACATTGTGATTTCAGTTATTATAAGAGATAGAAATTGGGTTAAATGGGGAAAGATTTGGAGGAATCCAGGCCAGTTTTGTATCCGTTTACAAAATTGGTGTAAGTTGTCTGGTTTTGGAGATATTCGAAGAAAACTAAAAATGGCGGATTTTGTTTTTTGATAATAAAACATGAATCATAAGTCGCACCATCACAAGACTTGCACATTATTAAGACACTTTTCTAAAAGGAGTATTTTAGCATAAACAGAATCATTCGACTGTCTTTTGTTTTCGAGGAAACGCCCACAACTTTTGTTTTTCTTATGGCCGCCATTTTGAATATTAAGTGAATATTATGCGCCTTAAAATTACCTTTTCAAAAATATGCCACATGTCTAAAAAAAAATGCAAAACTATCCTAAATTTTAAAAATAACTAAATTTGTATGTTCTTTAACGTTTGGTAATCTCAACAGGGCAAAAATTTGATTTCTACTTTATGAAAAGTACAATACACATTTTATAATGTACACAAACAGCATTTGTCGGAAATTATTAATTATGGTGGTACTAGAGTTAAAGTGATATCGTTTTATAATAGAAGGCGGTGGTATGTGACAAAACCAAACAATTGAATTACAGTTATATGTCAAACAAATTCTAAAATTTAGATAAACTTGTGTGTGTTGTAAGTTTTGATGCCGGTGGTGCTGCATTTTTAATTTAAAAAATGGCACATGTCTACAAGTTTTCGAATGAGGAAAAGTTTGATGTGATAATACTTATTTACAATCGTTTCGGAACGCTGATACGGCATCCGCCAGATATTTGGAATTGTATCCAGAAAGACGACAACCGCATAAAACACACTTCAGAAAAATTGTAATGGATTTACTGAATTATGGTGCTTTTGAACAGACTAGGGAACAATACGACTTAAACAATAGGGAACGTGTTCTAAGCATTACTGAGGCGGTAACACGAAATCGATCCACATCCGTAAGATCTGTAAGCCGTGAACTTAATATTCCAAAATCAACTGTTCATAATATTTTAAAAAAGGAAAAGTTTCATCCTTATAAACCTACTATTGTCCAAGGCCTCAAAAGAGAAGATTTCGCCAGACGAATGCGTTTTTGTAATTGGTACATCCAAAAATGCAAGGAAGAACCGCACTTTCCAGAATTGATAATATGGACAGACGAAACGCGGTTTACCAATTGCGGGGTGTTCAATAAACCTAACACGCATCACTGGAGCACTGAAAATCATCATCTGACGGCGCAACGCAAATTTCAAACGAGATATGGATTTAACGTTTGGTGTGGTATCTTAGGTAGTTAATTATGATATAAATATTTTAGTAAATTAACCAATGTAATTAATACTTTTATAGGTAATAATTTGATTGGACCCTTTTATTTTGTCAATAACCTCAATGGCGCCAGATATACGGAATTGTTAAGAGACCAAATAATTCCGGCTATTAGAGGACTTGTACCAAATGATAATGATTTTCGATAACTATGGTTTCAGCAAGATGGTTGTCCAGCTCACAATTCCCGAGAAGTTAGCGCCCTTTTAGCTGAACGTTTTTGGCCAAAATATTATATGCAATAGTGGACCAATTATGTGGCCGGCAAGATCGCCAGATCTTACACCACTTGATTTTTATTTATGGGGTTTTGCTAAAAATGAGGTATATGAGTTTGAACCGCCTCATAATATAAACGAACTGCAGGAAAGAGTCCGTGACATTCTTAACTCTATAAATAGGCGCACGTTAAGCAGAGTTGTACGGAAAGTTTTAATTAATTGTCGAATGTGCCGTGATGCAAACGGACAGCATTTTCAGCATCTACGGGAAGGAATTTAGATGATAGTTTGCTGTTTCGGTCACATTTAATTTTGTTCCCTAAATTAGATAAGATAGGCTACAGTTTTATGTTTAAGTTAATTTTAAGATTTATATCCAATACTATACGAGTTCTACTTAACAAAATGTATGTGGTACTACTACTACTACTACTGTTTGGAAAGTAGAAATCAAATTTTTGCTCTGTTGGAATTACCAAACGTTAAAGAACATACAAATTTAGTTATTTTTAAAATTTAGGATAGTTTTGCATTTTTTTATAGACATGTGGCATATTTTTGAAAAGGTAATTTTAAGGCGCATAATATTCACTTAATATTCAAAATGGCGGCCATAAGAAAAACAAAAGTTGTGGGCGTTTCCTCGAAAACAAAAGACAGTCGAATGATTCTGTTTATGCTAAAATACTCCTTTTAGAAAAGTGTCTTAATAATGTGCAAGTCTTGTGATGGTGCGACTTATGATTCATGTTTTATTATCAAAAAACAAAATCCGCCATTTTTAGTTTTCTTCGAATATCTCCAAAACCAGACAACTTACACCAATTTTGTAAACGGATACAAAACTGGCCTGGATTCCTCCAAATCTTTCCCCATTTAACCCAATTTCTATCTCTTATAATAACTGAAATCACAATGTAGAGACTCGAAATTTGGACACACTGTGTATATATAATCGGTGATGAGTGTACAGAGGTTAATCTATATCAAAATGTATATAAATCATTTCGTGTATAGTTAATTGGTCATTACGTTTTGAAAGTCTTACGGTAAATATAAATTTGTGTTATGTGAACGTGTATGTTGTACCGCCAGCTTGTACATAAATAGACAAAAATGTAATAAATAAATTATAGTAGTGTTTAGTGTTGTTAAGAAGACTTATGGTTAAGGGTTTAGTTTAAAAAGATATTAGTGCTTGTAAAGAACATTAATGTTATAGTGCTTCGTTGTTAATTGGACTGAAAACATCTATAAATAAGACATATACTGTTAATTAGATTTGCGAATAGTGAGTAATAAAGACTTTTGTTGTTACTTGTTCTAAATTGGTGAAACGCGTTAATAGTAGCCAGCTACAGTGTTAACAATAAAGCATAATTTTTTCACGAAACCCTCCAAAAATATCTGTTGAAAGAACTCGTTTTTGTTGAATTCAAATTAATTTTGATTGAAAAATTTTTTTATAGAAGAAAGTAATGCTAGAGCCATTTTCAACTATCCGTACTCTTAGAGAACAGCACGGATCCATGCCTTTTACATCTACACGTACGGTAGACTTTAAACAGCGGACCGAAGAAGAATTGCAAAATATTATAAGCAATGAAGAACACAGTTATAAAAGTTTGATTGGCCCCTTTAATGGTAATAACGATAACGATGAAGCAAGATTTGATCCATTAAAATGGCGAGTGTTAATAATGAAAAATACCCACTATTTAGCAAAATTGCCAAGAAAGTTCTGATATTCTAGCTTTATCTGATGAGTCAGAGAGACATTTTTTTGATGCTGGAAAAATTACACGCAAAGATAGGGCAAGGATCAAGACCGACGCCGTAGAAAGTTAACTAATTGTATCAGAATGTTTAAAAAACGGAATTTTACAAATATAGTTTAACCATAAGTGATATCACTTTTTTAATTATGTAGGTTTCTAAGATAATTTGTATTTCTTGATAACGATATATGATAAACATGTACGCAAATTATCTATTATAGATATTCTTGGCTAATTAATATAGCATTGTATCAAAAACTGATAAGCAAAAAACGCGGAAGGAGGGTCTGCTGGAAACATGAATGCCACTCTGTAAACTCAGTTTTCAATACACCCCATAGCAGCAAGGTGATTTTTATCATTATATTATTTCAATAAAGAAATACCTAAGACTTTATCTCATCATATTTTTAGGAAGCAGCCACCCACACTTAAACACAATTTTTTAATCTATAACTAAATGTGTATTTTTAATTTAGATCAAAAATATAAAATGTTCTTCGTTTTTTTGCCTGTTTTAAATTTAGTATTCTAGGCAGACTTAAGAGGAGCGCATTTACAATACTACTTGCAGGTTAAAAGAAAGCTATAGTGGACGGAACTATCGCTGACGGGAACCACAAAATTTACTTTTTAATTCTCACATTCCTCGCGATTCTAGCATTCTTTAAAAAGCGATTACAACACATTCTTGGCTGTATTTTTTTTTGCCAAAGTTAGGAAGAAGTGCTTGCTGCGCAGGGCAGTAACGGGGTTTTAATTGAACATGCAATGGATTTACGTATAGACCACATGCGTTGTTTTTCTCTTTGGTTCATTTACAGAGTATTTCTAAAGTAATGAATAATCATAGATTTACAACATGTTTTTAATGTTTAAAACGTATATAATTTTATTGTAATATGTAATTTAATTTTTCGTAAAAATAATTAACTAAAAGAATGCTCAAAAGGAAATAAAGAAATGTCTCAGTTTCAACTCAGATGTCAGAAAACCGCGATTATTGAATTTACTGTTGTCTGTCGTTAATAGATATTTGTTCAAAATTAATAATCAAATTTTGTTGTGGTCGATATTTTTAATTTGGCAGATTCCAGATGTTTCATAATTTGTTATTCGATAAAACTCTCCCACTAATTGAAGGCATTACAAGTGGCCAATTTGGTTTGGAGAAGTAAGAAGACTTTGGTTACTAGGTGAATTTATGTCACTGAGTCAATTTGGGCTGTCGGGTCAATTTAGGTCACCGAGCCAGCTTGCATTACCGAGGCAATTTGGGTCACCGGGTGAATTTGACTACTGAGGCAATTTTGCTCAGTGGATCACTGCGTCGTGGGTCACACCTCAATTTGGGTAACTGAGTCATTGGTCACTTTTTTAGGTGACCCATTTCATCTCTGCACAGGGCATGTCTGGGCAGGTAAAGCTTATTGAATAACTGTGTACACAAAAATAATAGTTAGCTTTTCGTTAGTTCAGTCTTAACCTTAGTAAAGTATATAGATATTTCTTCTGATTAATTATACATGATAATTTGTGTTTCGAATAATTGTGACGTTTAACCGCATTAAGAAAGGTATGAACCGTGCATTTGAGGATTCTGGCGATTCCGTGTTTGATGAAGATTTTAATCTTTCTACAAATGAATTCTATTTGGAAGATGTTAATGATGGGAAAGATAATGAAGCTATTGAACAACATACGAGACGTACAAATTCCGCGGATAAGTATCGTGAACGATAATGCTGTTATCGATTGGGAATCTGTAAAAACCTTTAATCCATTATATGCAGCTTGTGTAATTAAAACGATTCAAGTTTTCTTGCGCAAGTAAATACGCCACTAGATTTCTTTAAGCTAATGATAGATGTCAAAGTGATTGACAAAGATAAATATGCAAAAGCCTTATTGTTTAAGGAAATCGCAAAAAAAATCAAGAATTAAATGATGAATTCCTACTAACAACAACGAAATGCTATCATTTCTTGTCACGTTGGATGAAACCGTTTGAACAAATTGCAGCGATCAATTAATAAATAGCTTAGGTATTTTAAAAATGTATGATTTTGTAACATTATTTTGAAATATTAACTTACTAACAGAATAATTGATTAATTAAATTTCAATAACTTGCATAACTTATAGGCAGAATTCCACAAAAAATTATCGTTATATTTTAGTAAGCATCCCTTATACTAAAGATCTCAAGTTTGGAAATAGTTTTAGGCTTAAATATTATAAATTCCAGCGGCTGTCATCATAATTTAAAGCTCCAACCTTGCAAACCAAATACAATAACCCTTTTAAAACTTATGTCGGTTATAGATTGACGAATCTGATAAATTTAAATGGAATAGTACCTTTTAACGTAAACAAAGAAAAGCAATTTTCAGTTGTAAAACTTAATTTTCTTAATATTTTCGTGATTGACAAGAGTTACAGAAAACGAAACATTACAAATAACCAAAATATTTTCCAATTTGATTTGTTCAAAGATTGCAAGTAATTTTAAGTAGTCTGAAGGCATCCATTGTATTAAAATTCATTTCGGCTATCCGGTCTTTTGTCAATGGCAGACAACTGTCGTCAATAGATATGGTCCACAATTTCAGTATTAAAATTCCAAGAATGTACAACATATTTAAACCCTTAGAAAAATAGTTGCAATCCGTGACCTTCATCTTGAAAGGGGTTGGATTTGGTTTCTGAAATCTTGTTTTTGGGAGGTTTTGTTAATAATCATTGGATAACAGAAATATAACGTAAAATAATGGTTTAGAGTAGGATTAATATATAACTTAAGGCTTTAGTCAAAAGAAGGAGATTCTAATGGGGTTGTTCGTTGTTAAAAGGTAAAACGAACCGTAGTCAGAGAAGTTCTCTGGTAGCGTTCTCCGGCATCACAGATATGATATTGCACTTAGTATCACGATAGTGAAATTGAAAAGGAGTAATTAACTCTTCCAGTTCGCGAGGGTTACGTCCGTATATTCGCGGATTTATAAGTGATATTAAAATATATAATAAAAAGCTTGTATGCGTGTGATGCACAAGGTAAGTTAAGCTCAACAAGATCCTGTCGGGTTCGTGTGACATTGAATTATTTAATAATTGCAAAGTACAAGAGCAACAAGCGAGATTCTCTCCCCCAATTTAAGAGCTGTTCTGCGTTGGAAGGCAAGCCATCAACCAATTGACGATTTTTAGTCAGTAGGTTTTTATAGTTAAGCTAGTATGACGAGTTTTTAGTTAATTTATTTGTTAGGACGTTTTGGCCATAAATCGTAGGATTAATTTAGTGTAAAATTTATAAGATAAGTTTTCTTCTATATAAAGTATTTGGAAATTACTTATGTACGTAAAATTATCATAATTCCATATCAACCATTCAATTAAATTTCTAAATTAAAATCCATGAATTTCCTAATGTAAGAGGTTCACGTTTATGGCTCTGTTAATTAAATAGTTTTTGTTTGACGTTGATTAAGTCAATATTTTTTTTATTTTTTTGATCATGAAAGTTTCATAAGTAGTCAGTCAAAAAGGTAAAAATTGATTAAAAGAAACAATTGTCCTCCTTGGGATGACAAGTCTCTTAAGGTTTTGCATGAATATTTGGACATTCTCGACTTGTCTGGCGCCCTTGGTAATTATCATTAAGCCACAATATTTATAAAAGGTAAGTGCCAAATTTTTCTGTTGTATAATATATATTAATTTAGCCTTTTTTGCAAAATTTTAACCCTCTATACGATCCACGACCTTCCGCTAGCTAGTGCCGGTGACCCCCCTTTAATTTTTGTTTTACAGGGCGCCCCCATTTTATAATTTTAATGAAAATAATATACTTAGTAGCTTTTCCGCCTGTAACAATTTCTGGCAAATCATTAAAAAAGAGTAGTAAATACTACGTCACGTTGTACAAATTTTGTAAAGCAAACGGTTACACACTGAACTTTTAAAAGTTTATGCTGAAAAACGCGACACCGTGACTGGAAAAGTTATGCAAAGTTCGTCGTACACAGATTGCTAATTGAATATTACTGAAATGGTCACACAATAGTATCTGGTAACTATTATACAAACTGAAAATTGGCTGAGAAATTGTTTACTGTAAATACAAGATAGTGCGGTACAGTTCAAAGGAGTATCAAATATCTGTTTCCCGAAATGGTAATTGTAAGTTGAGAAAATGCGAAATAGTCGAAAGGCAAAAGGAAGATATTAAATTAATAAAGTGGGTTATTTAATTATTTATTTATATATACTATTCCAGAAAAACAAATGCTTATAAATTGGAACACGACTAAAAAGTATACAATCACCTATTTACTATAAATACATGTACACAAAAAGACAAAGTTACAAATATTTACATTAGGCAGTCTTTTTAAACAACCAACAGTGCAGCTCTAGATATCAATCTTAGTATTTATTTTTTCGTATGCCTCACACATACGATAAAGTGGAGAATATTTCAATTTATTTGTGATGGGTGTCGAAAGAACAGTTACCGATTTCTGGATGCCGTTCGTGGAGTGTTATATTGAAATAATCTGCTAATATTACGACCTGTAATCTGTGGTTTATAAATTTTATTGAAATATAATGATACAATATATTTCCTACGATCAGAAAGACTTTAAAAATTGTGCTTTTTCAGCAACAGGGTTGATAAGAGACCGATGTTTCTGTTAACTACATGCAAATTCCATGATAACGACCTACACGAAACGGACAAGGTTATGGCGTTATTATTTTCCCGTCATATGCTGTTTACTTAAAATTGTATAAAATAACAGGTCCTTGAAGTATTTTGTCCAAAACGATTCGAATTTGTTTAATATTCCTGATTTGGAATTTATTATCGTGTTTACTGTATAGTGGCGTGTAGTGTTTTTGAGCTTTGATTGTTTGCAAGATATTTTTTAGGATTTTGGAGGTGGTTTCTCGCTCATTAATTTGGGCAGTTGTAATGGTGAGAGCTGATCAGAACACATTAACTCTTGGCGGCGAAAGAATACTTAACAGATATATATATTGGTCACGGGGCCGTTTTACATTAAGTGATGAATTAGTTTCGTTAAGTGTACGATCAGCGGTAACTTTTTAATTAATTATAAAATGTGTAATTCTTTCGGGTAACACTCTGAATTTTAACACATTTTGTTGGGTACAATTTTTTTCATTTGGATACTCGAACGTATAAAAATTCATTTGTGGAATTCTTTATGTTTTGTCGTATAATAGATGGAGAAAGTATTAGTTCAAACGTTAATTTTACTTCAGTCTGAAAATCATATTAAATAACAGACAAGAATGGTCAAACTGAAAACGCGTGCGATAACAATTAAATGAAATTACCAGTGCAAGGTCAAGTGGTTCTTATGCCGTTTCTAGTTCACGTTCACGAGGAGTAGTATATATTTTTTCCACGGCACGAGGTAATTTACTGTATTTAATTTTGCGTTATAAGTTTGAAACATTTTCTTTTATTGAAATGTGCTTGCAGTAATTAAATTATAAGTTTATCATAAAGTTACTAGGTATTTAAATTTTTGCTTAAACTTGACATTAGTTATTCAACATTCTTATTAAGAGTTAATGATTGCTATAACTTTACCACATTAATTAATCTTTCAGAGTTCTTAAAGTTTTGTAAACGAAAAGTGCACGTCATTACAAAAGTATTAATTCTGTAAAGGATTTTAATTTCATTAAGTTTAAAAAAAATGTTAAATGTATCAGTTTGTTTTTTTGTAACAGCATGAAGAATAATTTTAATATTTCAAAATATAATTTCTTTTTAGTTTTGATATGTCTGTCTAATGTTGATAACAATTATTGTTGAGTACAAAAAAGTTATTAAAAATTATTATTTCCAAATCATTTTTCTTTTGGTTCTTGATTTATTTATTATGCAGGAATTTAAAGCGCATCACATTCACCTTAGAGATTAAATGTTACAATTTTGTTGTTGATAACTTGTGCGTAAAACCTAAATAGTAGGTTGTAACAGTTTACCCGCCACATTTCCTCCAGAATCCCATATTTCCTCACACATCTGGACCAAATAGTTTTCTTCGACTAACCATTTTCGTCTTTTAAGATAAATCTATCTTGTTTGGTATCAATTAATATTGGCGATTTCTGACCGTCTTTATTAATTTTTTAGCCATGCGATACATCAAATTAGTCTAGAATTTTACGCAGAATCCAAATATGCAAACAGATTTAAAAGATCCAAACCTCTAAATTTTTGCTCATCTATATTTAACTCCATTTTTAAAACGTTTTTTTGCTACCCAAAACATATGCTTTAACCAAACACTTAGGGGTATTAACACAAAGAAATTAAGCACACAAAAGTTTAATAATCTATTTTATCCGATTTACAGTTTAATAAACTAATAGAATACAATTTTTACATTGCAAAGTATAACGTTATTTTATTTTCTTCGTGTGGCCGAATGCAAGCAGATTAAAGTAACCTGTAACAAAAAAAAGAGATTAATGTGTTGTTTAAAAAGACCTGTAACAAAACGAGATTAATATGCTGCTTAAAAAGACGTGTAACAAAAAAGAGATCAATGTGCTGTTTAAAAAGATAGGAAATGTGTTTTCGATCAATAAAATATATAGTTAGATTAACGACAATATGTTTTACCGTCCAGCGAGACCGCGTGGAGGTAAACACATGTCCCCGGGAACGAAGGAATTATTAAGGATGGGGATGGTAGGTATGTCTTATAACTAACTTATATACTACTATATACACAATAAAATATATACAAATATAGCAACTATCTTATATCTTTATACCCTCATGCGTAGGTTGATATGCTTCCGGGGATGACGTAGCGGTTGTCATCTTCGCCCGGCAAACTAATTTTGTTGATTAATTGAATATAAAGTTGGTGTTTACATGGTTTCGCTTAAGACCTCGTACATATTTTCCAGATTATTGGAAGATGTTATAGCCATATTTTTTTGTGTTAAAGGATTTTACATCGGTAGTCTCTTCTCCCATTTAAGACGCTGTAGAGTTCGCAATTAACTTTTATTGCTGTATGTTGTGTTCTTTTTCATTAATTAATCGAATAAACCGCTCTTTCTGCTTCCAAAGAAACTTGCACACTCCATCGTCGACACTGGCGTTCTTTATGCAATAGCTATCCATACGGTTGTTAAACGTTGTGCTAACCATTTCTACACCATCTTCGCCAGTAGCGGTAACTGTTGCATTTTTATGTCTGTTGCTCCTCAAGTGTGCGGCAAAGGTAGTCTTTTCCATTTTGAAATCGCATACTTTATACAGAATTTGTGGTTGTTTTGTACAAGACCCTTTAACAGCTGATGGAGCTGAACGTTTACGGCTTAATGACATACCGTGCTGTTTTTCCTTGTGCCGCAGTAAGTTGTCCATTCTTGTAAAAGCGATACCGCAAGACCCAAAGTTTAAGTTCTTTGCTGCTGACGGATGTATAAGCTTAACCCTGGTCGCCTTTTTACTGCTAGGACCGCTGCAAAGCATCATTCTATACTTTCTTTATAAGTATAGCACATCGCGCACTTTTTTGTCTGATAATTAAATTTTGCTCTTGTAGGCTTTTACACTTTTGCATATTTAAACATCTAATACGATTGATTAAGCACTTTCGATTATTCTAACGGGAACCACCATACACTCCGCCGCATCGTTCTTTTTGAATCCAACGATCCGATGGGCTTCCACACACTAACACCAAACATATCTTTCCTACTATTTGTTAAACAGAAACTACCGGCATTGCCATGTCTGTATGTGGACGTAAGCAGATGTTTGTGGATGTGTACGGGAATATATAACCATATACATTAATCAGTCTAAGCTATTTTATTTAGTCCAAGAAAACTACTATTTTTTTAAACCACAATTAATAATCACCTTTATAGGTTTAACATTTTTACCATTTCCCAATGGCTGGTGCTACGTAGATGGAAACTTTAATTTTTTATTGGAGAGAATCCTCATTCTCCCACGCATTGTTGCGTAGTTGCATGCCCACCACTTTTGGGAATATATGCTCGTTATAGGTTGTAGGATCCTCGGTTTTAAATGATCCGAAAGATTCTTTACTAGGCAATACGTCTTTTTGGTCAATAAGACATATTGCCGTTAATCTAACAATGTTTTACCGTCTAGTGACACCGCGTGGAGGTAAACACATGTCGCCATAAGCGAAAGGATTATTAAGAATGGGGGATGGTGGGTATGTCTTTTACCTAACTTACATGCTACTATATACATACACAATAAAACATATACATATATAAGTAACTATCCTATATCTTTATGTCCCCAAGCGTAGGTTGCTGTACTATTAGGGATGACGTACCTTTTGTTATCCTCGCACGACAAACTAATTTTATTAATTAATTGAGTATAATGTTGGTGTTTATGAGTTCGAATACATACCATGCTATGCATAAGGGTACCAGAATTATTACGTACAATGTCCTTAAAACTATTTACATTAATATTCTTAACTACACTTCGTGAGATCCCTTTAATCTTTTTAATCTTGTCTTTCTCACTTACGATACAGTAGGACTTAGCCCTACTACCAACAAATTATAATACTAGATGCCCATTAAATTCGTCTTTGAATTTCCCTACAACTTTTTTGTTGACAAGGGGTATATTGTATTTATTATCCGCGGGGTAATCACTCTTTTAAGATAAATATATCTTGTTTGGTATCAACTAGTATTAGATTTTTCTAGGGAGCCTAAATTTGCAAATAGATTTTAAATAGAACCACCCCTTACAAAGTTACGCCTTTTAAAGACCCAAACATCTAATTTTTGCCCATCTTTATTTAACTCCATCTTTTTCGCTACCCAAAACATATGCTTTAACCAACCATTTCCCGAGAAATCTAAAACCGCTGTGTCCCGCAAAAACCACGTAGGGATAACACGTATACTCTGACCACCAGGATAGAAACAGGAAGGATTTGGAAGAAGGGAAGGTAGGAGAAGAACTTAAAAATTATGGAATCTTAAAACTAATATATACAATAGATTTACAAAATCTATACAAATATAAACAACTATCTTAGATCTATATCTTTATGCCCCCATGCGTATATTGATATGCTTCCAGGGATGACGTTACGCTTGTCATCTTCGCTCGATAAACTAATTTCATTAATAAGCTGCTTGTACAAATCGTGTTTTTTACTCAGGATACATACGCCGGTAAGTACTCCATACCACCCAAATAAAGAAGTAGATGTTTGGTGACTGTTAACTTCCGCTTTCCTCGTGTACGCCCAGACACATCCCTGCCTATGCGCACCCCTGTCCATGCGCACTGCCCATGCGCACCCCTGCCCATTCGCGCTCCTCTCTGCGCGACTGCTATTTCGTGATGATGTCATAACCTCTTATAAATAAAGAGCAATGTAATATTATTCTAAAATTTTTATTCTGGGATTATACATAACAAAATTTAAAAATATTTAATGCCAAGCATGGAGCCATTTATACTTAATTTTTATACAAAGTTATACACAGAAGGCAGTTCTTTCTGTATGTTTGTATGGAGTGGTTTTAATTTTATCTAATTTTATTCGCAGCTTAAAATTTAAATCGACACCCAAGTCCTCTTTCTCCTTTTTTGCCAATAGTTTGATACATAGATAACTTGATACCACTAATTTCACTTACTGTGCTCTACGAGGCAACAGAGCCGCATGAATTAGGTCACCATAATTGCCCATCCTAATAAATTATTATACTGGACGCACGTTTTGGGTTGACGGGTTGCTTTGCGTGATATGAAAATACTGGATGATATTATACGGGACATTTCTACTTTATACCGCACTTATTTAGATTGCGATACTAGACAAATGTGCCCCATAACGCACTGTAAATGGAAAGCAGAAGTGGTAAACAGTAGCAAACATGCTAATGAGAAAACGCCAAAAGCACAAACTTTACAAGTTTTTACATAGCTTTGATTTTATACCTATTGATTTACAGCTTAATCAAGTGGGCCTCCTACTACGGCATTTTTCTGTCTATTTGTTGTTATTTTTAATATATTTTAAAACAAAAGTTCTTTATAAAAATGGTATCGTTTTGAACGGACCTGCATTTCGAAGAATTCGAGAATAATAGAAAGGGTAGAATGGCTTTCGTGTTTTAGCGAGCTAAAGAGCCGAACTACGAATTTAACCAAATTAGTGGGGTCAATGAGAAACCAGACTAAGACAAGTCCTCGAAAAAGGACAGCAATTCTTTTAGTAGTTAGACTGGCAGATACTACAGGGGTTGGTATAGCATTCTAAGATACACCCACTGCAATGTGTAAGAAAAAGGGACACCCCTATATTACTTCCAGGTATACACTACATTTGATTTTTTCAATGTTCTACCCGTAGGTACTACATTGGCCATGAAGGGAGTTATTTACCTAGAAAATTTTTGAAATTTGTCGAACTTGTGCTGTTTCAAGCAAAGTAGGGATCTTCAACGTGCGTCACAAAACACACACACACACCTCATGCGAACGAGGGCGTATTTTTGTGAAAAATGCCCGCCTAACATTTTTCATGAGGACCGTGTCGGGATTCGAACCCGGGACATGCCCACCAATAGCAATAGGGAGTAAGAGGTAGAAGCAACCTACAAAGATATCAAAGACAAAATATTCGTTAAAAGGTATCAAAATTTGATAATAGCGGGAGCTATTGTATTGGTAGGTGAGGGTAGGATAGAAGCGGTATTAGGTTTGTTTGGTTAAGGCACAAAAAAAGAGAGAGGAAATAGGGTGCTAGAATTTTGCGACATAAACAATTTAACTATCACAAACACATTATTCCAACATCATGCTAGAAGACCATACACGTGGAAGATGCCAGGAGACACAGGGGGATATCAAATAAGTTACATTCTGGTTTAGAAATCAAGTAAAAGCTTGAAAAACTACCGAAAGCAGATATATACACTGACCACAACATGGTAATTATGAAGTCATGCTTAAATTTAAAAATTTGAGATAGGTGGAGAAGGGCTATGAGAAACAAAAAGATATAGATATCCACAAAAGATTTGATAAAAATCAAACGAATTTCTGAAAAACATAGAAAAAATTTCGGATACTAAGAAAGTAGAAACAGAATGGAATAACATTAGATCCAAATTAAACATGGCGGCCAGAGGTCCTCTGCGGTATAAACAAAAAGAAAATAAGAAACCATGTGTAGCAAAGAATATTTTGAATATAATAGACGAAAGGCAAAAATACAAAAACAAACCAGACGAAACTGGAAAACAAAGATACAAAGATATAAAATGAGAAATTATTTGCAAATGCAGGAGAGCTAAGGAGTAACGAATCGACGAGGTACAAACTAAGATGGAAATAGGAAAGGTACACAAAGTACACAAACTAATTAGTATGAATTTTAGGGATATAAAACGTATATCAAATACATAAGGGTAGCGGGAGGAGACAACATTATAAAAAAATTTAGACAAAGTGTGTAGATGGCAAAAGAATAGAGGGAATTTATGTTAAAAACCGAAACTCGAAGCATTAAAACAGGAATCGGACATTGAAAAGGATGAATTGGGATATCCTTTACCCAGGAATGGGTTAGAATTAGCAATAAAGGGTGTGAAAAAAAGCACCGGATATAAATAAGGTGCAAGCAGAAATTCTAAAAACCGCTGGACAAGCAGTACAAAACGCCTCTTCCAACTTGTAAGTTATATATATATATATATATATATATATATATATATAAGACAGGCGTGAGACCCAAAAATTTCAAACAACACCATTGCTACTATACCAAAAAAAAGGTGAAGTTTGATGTACAACACATCATAGTCACTATAACAAAAAAGAGAAGCGCGGATAGATGTGAAAATTTTCGAACGAAAAGTTTGACAGCACATGGTCCATAATATTAATAGAATTGTACAAAAGAGGCGGGTAGAAAACGGGCTACGGAAATACTACGAGAATATCAATTTGAGTTTAAGCGAAACATGGGAACACGGGAGACCACTTTAGCTTTAAGGGTGAAAATAGAGAAAACAATAGAAAGAGAATAAAGCACGTATATAGGATTTGTAGATCTGAAAGAGGCATTTGATAATGTAAATGAGAGAAAATGTTCGAAATGCGCAATTGGATAAGAATGAGCTATAGGAATAGACGGATGTGGTATAACTTATACACAGAGCAAGAAGCAGTAATAGAATTGGAGCAGGAATGTAAGAAAGTACATATTAGTGAAGGCGTAAGACAGACATGTGACCTATCCCCATAATTTTTAATTGCATATCGAAGAGACTGTGAAATGCAAAAAACATTTAGAATTATTATGCAGGGATAAGAAATTGATACGCTTAGATTTGCAGATGATATAGGTTATTGGCATTTAGCAAGGAAGGGTTAGAAGCAGCTCTTATTGAATCGAAGATAATACTAACAGAAGGATACGGTTTGAAAATGAACAAAAATAAAACAAATACTAGTATGTAAAGGAGGGGCAAGTAAATCCAAGGCTAGAATACAAATAAGAAACCAGATATACAAGAAGTAAAAGATCTCTGCTATTTAGGAAGTCAAATAGCGCAAGATGGAAAAGTGCTAAAGATATAAAACAAAGATTAGCACTAGGCTTTGCTGCATTTAACAAGAAAAAGCAACTACTAAGGTTAAAGTCAAAAAACATAGAAACAAGGAAAGGATTGTTGAAAACGTATGTGTGGAGCACAGCGCTGTATGGCAGTGAAACGTGAACAGTATGAGAAGTGGACAGGAAAATGATATAAGCTTTTGAAACGTGATTTCACAGACATATGATAATTTCATGGGCAGACAAAGTTAACAACAAAGAGGTTATAGAAATATTAAGGGAAGAAAGACATGTGTGCAAAACAGTAAAAAGCAGGAAAAATAGGATGACAGTATACATACTAAGGCATGAGGGACTAGTTCGGGATATGTTAGAAATAGAGAGAAGAAAAAAGATGGTAGAGTTATACCTAAATTAGCCTATTGCACACAGATAGTGAAAGATCTAGTCTGTAGGAACTTTAAGGAAATGTGTAAGTTAGCTTAGAATAGAAATCAATGGAGGACCGCGTTTAACCAGTTCTAGGACGCAAAAGCTAATGATGAAAAACGTATTTGTATTTAAACCTGATGATTATTGTAAACAACTACATGTGTTGGTTTTGCAGTATTCTCAACAAATGTTGATTGTGCAAAAGGAGTAATTGCGTATTATTAAATATCGGTGAAGCAGTGTATATTTCTAGAAAACAATAGAAGGAGAAATGTGCAAAAAATAGCAAAGAAAACTATAGCACATGGCCTTGCTGTATTTAAGAAAAAAAGGAGCTGCTATATTCGAAGACAACAAACATAGAAACAAGGAAAACGATGCTGGCAGCATATGTGTGGAACACCACTGCACGGCGTGAAACTCGGACAGTAAGAGAAGCGGACAGGAAGAAGGTAGAATGTTGAAATGTGATGCTACAGACGTATGATGAATTTATTATGAGCAGACATAATTAAGAACAAAGAGGTATTAGAAATGGTAGGGGAAGAAAAAAATATATGAGAAACAGTAAAAATTGGAGGGATAGGATACTAAGACACGAGGGAATAGGCGACATAAGTTAGAAGCAGAAAAAGGAACAAAGATAGGTAGAGTTAGCCCTAGATTAGACTATTGCACACAGATATTGAAAGGTGTAGGTTGTTGGAATTTCAGTGAAAGGTGTAGGTTAACTCAGAATAGATAATAATGGAAATACACGTCCAACCAGGTGAATACCTAATGATGATGATAAAAATGTTAGTTTTCATTTTTATAACTGTTCTATATAACATTTGTGCTACGAAGTAAATTGACAGAATCCAATATTTGCAATTGGTAACAAACATAGTTTTGGACTGAATGGCTGAAGCTGATTTCCAAAATTTTGAAATTGCTAATCTGACTTGTATTATAAACACGATAGAAAGGATTATGCAAATGTAACAAGTATGTAGTTCTATCAACAATAAAGTAAAATTTGAAATTTTTTAAGTATAAAATGTCTGTCAAATTTGTTCGGTGTTTGTGACATTTGAGAAATGTCATATATGACACGGTATTTATAACATTGTGTAAAATACAACAGCGTCTTCAAGTTGTTGAATTATTTTATAAAAATAATAGCTCAGTAAGAAATGTTTCTGGAATATTACGGTGTACTTAAAATCTGCATTATCGGCCCCCTGAAAGCAGAATCAATCGAGTTGCTTAATTTCAAAATAGTCGTTTGGTGGAAGATAAAGAAAGAGGAAAATATATTCTTATTATACAAGGATATATTCAACAAACAGGAGTCGTTTACAATGACATATTGGTTAATGAAAGTGTTGTTAAAGATCAAAAAATGTTTATTTGTTGATATTCATTACATATTTGGCCATCAAATCTATAACTTGGTATATTTTACAAAAGGGTTTAGCTCTTAAGGAGTAAAGGAACTAAAGCCACTAAATCATTCAAAACATTGCGCATTCACTAATTGGATCGAAAAACAACCCCTACATTTGGCATTCCAATGCTCCGCCCGAAGGTACTAACCTGGCCAGAAAGCGAGTTCTTTTACCTGGAAAATTTGAATTTGGTCGAGCCTTTGCTATGCGAAGCAAGGTAGGTATATTTAATCGCCGATTGAAAACCACCTCTTACATGTGATTTTTCAATGCTCTACCCGAAAGTACTACATTGGCCAGGAAGTGATTTTTTTTACCTGAAGAATTTTTAATTTTGCCGAACCCTTGTTGTTCCAAGCAAGGTAGAGATCTTTAACGTGTGTGACAACACACACACGGCATCTCCATTTTATGTCTCATCCGAACGAGGGCGTATTTTGTGAAAATTGCTCGCCTAACATTTTTCAAGCGGACCGTGTTGGAATTGGAACCCGGGACCTTGGGCGTAGTAGTCACACGCATACCGACTACGCCACGGAGCCGCCGATGGAAAACTACCACAGGATTATTTCAAAAAATTATTTTTTCTTAGGAACTTTTTGAAAATGGCAGCCAGGTCATAAACATAATTGTCGCATTTGGAGTGAGAAAACAATACATTCTAGACGAGTCATTGTTTAGTGAGCATTATGATGAGGAGATGTTATTTATCCATACTTCTTCGAAAACCATCTTAATAAAGCTATAACAGTGAATAGTTTTGGATAACGTGAAAATACCAGCCGACTTCTTTAGTTGGAATTGGGTAATAATACTATGAAGAACAAACATGTAGTTTTAGCAAAACGACTGAACCTGTCACAGCACTTGCGAAGCAATTGAGTTGTTGCTGGCAAAATTTACTTGACGTTTAATCGCAAGAAATGGTTATATTCATATGGCCCACAATCGATTCTTGAGCTGAAGGGCTACATTGTTAACGTTATTAATAAGTCGGAACCGCAATTATGCCAAAACGCAATCGAAAATTTTGACAAAGGATAGACTTCTATAAAACTACAAGGGGTAGGCATTTGGTAGATATTGCTTATCCAATTTAAATATCGTACATTATATTTCAACAGCTATTAATTTTTTGAAATCAACTCAACTTGGGTGATTTATTCAAGAATTCTGTTCAATTTAAAATACCCTTTACAATGCAGGATATTTATCCTTCACTTCAGTTGCACTGCTTGAGTATCGCAGATCGAAGTAGGACTGGATGCAATGTAAAATTTTGGATTGGCTATTTGAAGTACTTTATTTCGTACACACATTGCTTAATGCAGTACTATTTCTGCATTCGCATTGATTATTTTGTTTTTCAGTAAGATTAGTTTGCAGTCTGTATAATAAACATCTTGTTGATAAACACAAATTATTGTTTCTGGAATTATTAATTAAGAATCCATTTGAACTATCAATTTCTTGAAATGTTAAGTGTGTAAACATATTTTGTTCTTTGGAGCCCATGCAATCGACGTGTGGCCGAGTTAGGAGAAAGCGGTTATAGATCATGAACTTCTGAAATATAATAAAATTTACATGATTCTTAAGGCTTTGCTAGGATATTTAAATATTGTTTACGTTACGCTTTAAAATTGCTATAGTTCTAACGCTTTTACAGTTTTCACTTATTTTACCGAGATTAATTATTATAAACAACAATTCAAGGTTAGCTAGTGTTGTCCGGAGTTAGGTTAAGGTTAAGTTAGGTTAAGGAAAAATTGATAGGTTAGGTCAGCGCCGTGGCGCTGACCTAACCTATCAATTTTTCCTTTTATCTAACCTAGGTGCACACAAGTGCAGCTAACCTAACCTAACTCCGGACAACACTAGCAAACCTAACTTCCGACAAGTCCACATCCAACCTAGGTCGGAGGTAATTTTACCCTATGGGGTAATTACACCGTAAGGGGTAATTTCTCCCTATGGGGTAATTTCACCCAAACCAAACATCCTACATATATCCGGACATATGTCGATGCGCACCCCTGCCCAGTTCAACCTAGGTCGGATTAAATCCGACCTAGGTCGGATAACAAAACTGTTCCTAAACAAGAGAATGTAAGCGATATGACGGTGTCCGACATATTCGTGTATCTTCGGCAATATTCGCCCCCACTCTGTAGGTACATAAGGGTAATTTTCGTATTCAATTACGAAAGATCGAAATGTTGTTGTGCTACCTGCGTACGAGTGCATCAAGCTATGGTAATATTTGTTATGTCGAATGCGAGCAGATGCTGACTGGTGGACTACACACACCAATTACAGAACCATTTTGTGGCAATATAATGTTGGTTAATATTTGCAACCTTTCTGACGCCGAGCAAACATCTGCAAACAAAAAGATGTTTATCCTAAAAAAAGAAATTTGTGGTGCATTTAACAGCTATCTACGAAGAAAGTTCGACCGATTTGTTTCCGCCAGGCATGGTGTTAAAGTTAAGCTTCCGTTTTCTCTGGAAAGCACTAACAAGATGGGTCTGGGTGTAAAAGAAGTTATCGGAAAAGAAGACCTCGAAAGCATTAATAAAAAAAAAAATTCCAAAATCCTATATGTGTTCCATACAAAGTGGAACTAGCAGATGTTAAGTTGGAAACTTTATTGTAGGAACTACCAGATATATTAGACAAACTCGAAAAAGATTATTATTATCTTTTTGACATGGATGTAACCCAAGATTTTGCGGGCATATTTAGCAAGATGGAGATGTGTAATTATTTAACTACAAACCATAACTTTTGCTATAAGGGAGAATACGAAGAAAAGTGCAATATTATAGTTGACAACGATAAAACTGTGGGAATTGATTGTTTAACATGGTTAACAACCAATGCAAGAATTAAGATATACAACAAATTTGTGTGTCAGATAACAAGTCCTGGTGTTAATAAACAACTTGGCAATCATATAGTAGATTTTTTACGTTGTTTAGATGTACGTTTAAGGGGAAGATTTGCGTCTACTTTGGCCAAAGAACATGGTATTACGCGATTGGAAGCGACAATATACAGCTGTATAATTGGAAGCTATGTCAATGCGGAACGGGTGTATAATCCCTAAAAAGACTGTTTAACCTTATTGGAAGATAGTATGTTATACTTCCTAAAGGCGCCAATGTACTTGGTACCACTTGCCAAAATGTAAAGTAAGCTATCAGACAAGCTACAAAATAGCTGCTGTTTAGTATATAATAACCTACTACAGTACGCGTATTGGGGGAATGGCAATACAAAGAAATTGGCGGGCTTGCAAATTAAGTTGTCCGAAAAACCAAAGGAAAGGAAAAAATTGATAAAGTATGTGCTTTCGGCTTTTAGTTTTAACTATTTACCTGTAAATTATTTGGAGATAGTAGAGGAGGAAGACAGCCCAGATAAAATAAAAATCCTACACAAGTGCTACATTAAAGCAGGTAGTACATATTTTACACAATCAGCAACACCATATTCTACAATTCCCAAAGAAATAGTAATTTCGGAATTGGGATTGATAAATACGCCTAACATTTGCCCAGAGGTTGTACGACAACGCGTAAATATTGGTAGTAAAATCTATCCGTTTACGCTAAAGGAGATTACCCCATATGCACGCCATACGCTGTAAGTGGAAGAAAAAGACAACTGGAATTAGAGAAAATGGGTGCAAAAAGCAGAAGTTGGACTACATGGAAAACACTGCGACAATACGCGAACAAAGATGTGTTAGACAAAGAACTTATTATAGAAAATGAGGAAGAATTAAAAGATTATTTTATGTGCCGATGGACTGACTTAGATACATCCGGGTTGTACAAGCTGTATGCATTTGCGGTTAGTAAGAAAGACTCTTTTAGTTATGTAGGCGTTCTTGCGGAAAAGGATGGTACTAAATCCGTATACTTTTTAAAAGGTTATTCTAAAAACGTACTTATCGAAATGGCAGATAACATAGACGAACTAAGGAATGCGGGTTTCGCAACCTTGGCGTACACCACACGTAAAGGGGTTCCGCTAAACATTGTATATTTGCCTAGTAAAGAACCTTTCGGATCATTTAAAACCGAGGGTCTTGCAACCTATAACAACCATATATTCTCAAAAGTGGTGGACATGCAACTACGCAACAGTGTGTGGGAGAATAAGGATTTCCTCCAAGACCGACAAGAAGAAGTCGATTAAGCTAACAAGATACGTATGCAGGATATAGTGGGAAAGCTGCGATTAAAAGATTGTCACAAGCTGCAAGAATTACACGAAGGAATGGATCTGGTTGTCGGTGGAATCAAAGACTTTAAATATAGAGGCAAACTTCGGTACATTTTACAATTCTAAAACCTAGACGGTCTCTATGTATCAAACTATTGGCTAGAAAAGGAGATAGAAGACTTGGGTGTCGATTTAAATTTTAAGCTGCGAATAAAATTAGATAAAATTAAAACCACTCTAAACAAACATAAAGAAAGGACTGTCTTCTGTGTATAACATTGTATTAAAATTAAGTTTAAATGACTTCATGCTTGGTATTAAATATTTTTAAATTTGTTATGTATAATGTCAGAATAAACATTTTATAATAGTATATAACATTGTTCTTTATTTATAAAAGACTGTGACGTTACCCCGAAATAGCAGTCGCACAGAGAGGGGTGCGCATGGGCAGTGCGCATGGGGAGGGGTGCGCACGCGCAGGGGTGTGCATGGGCAGGGGTGTGCATGCACAGGGTTGCGCATGGAATGGGATGTGTCTGGGTGTACACGAGGGAAGCGGATGTTAACAGTCACCAAGCATCTAATTCTTTATTTGGGTGGTATCGACTACTTGCCGGCATATGTATCCGGAGTAAAAACACGATTTGTACACGCAGATAATTAATAAAATTAGTTTATCGAGCGAAGATGACAAAAGGTATATCATTCCTAATAGTACAACAATCTACGCATGGAGGCGTAAAGATATAAGATAGTTGTTTATATTTGTATAGATTTTGTAAATCTATTGTATGTATATATTAGTTTTTAAATTCCATAATTTTTAAGATCTTCGACCACCTCCCAAATCTTTCTTGCTTCTATCCTGGTTGACAGAGTATACGTGTTACCTCCACGTGGTGTTCGCGGGACACAGCGGTTTTAGATTTCTAGGGAAATGGTTGGTCAAAGCATATGTCTTGCGAAGCAAAAAAAGGTTTTTAAAGATGGAGTTAAATAAAGATGAGCAAAAATTAGTGATTTGGGTCTTTAAAAGGCATAACTTTGTATGGGGTGGTCCACACAAAGACTAACATACAAACATCTCATACCTAGCAGAGGACTGATCCACTTCCTCACTGGCCACGGCCCGTATCCGACCTATCGGGACCGTATGCACTTAGCACAAAACGACACCTGTACATGCGGAGAGGTTGGTACGCCCGAGCACGTTGTGTTTGAGTGCGTAGACCTTACCCAGGAACTACACGGATACAGAACAATACTACAAGACATCCCTATCAACGAAATGATATGGAACGAACAAATCTTCCCATACCTAAACGCACTGACTCAAAAGACTACGCAAGTATTACACAACCGCTACCTTGAACAGGCCTCTTAAAAACGGCACGCAATCGTACATACCAAACTGAGACACCAAGGAACAACTGCTCTAGGATCCCGGGGGCTGCACCCCCGACGCCAGAGTCCGTCTTCTGGAAATTCCGAGAACAATAGCTCTCGAAGACCGAAGAAGGTACTCAAACCCGATCAAAACCTACCGATCAATTATGTCTCTAGCAATAAGGACTAACATTAGTATTAAGTTAGGCTAAGTTTTAGGATAAGTAGTAGAATAGGAACTTTTTACGCTAACACCACTGTATGAAATCAAAAAGTAACAGTAATTGAGGCAACAAAATGTCAAATTGAAGTATTTTTTCCACCCGACTGTAACCTGTACCATTCAAACATGCATAAAAGAAATTAATCTTTTGGAAAACGAACACACACAACCACACAAACACGAGCGTAAACACAAACACACACACACATACACACACACACACACACACACACACACACACAACACACGCAAAACAAATGTGCCCTTCATTAATCTGGTTCCGGCTGCCGATGGTCCAGATCGAAGAGTACAAATTCTGCGTAATGCTTTTTCTCGAAGCCTGGGATTTCCGGCTGCCGATGGTCCTGGACAGAGAGCGAGAGCACGAAGCAGAAACAACACCAACACCACCACAACTACAAACACAAAAAGCAAACCCATACACACCAACACAACACATACAAACACAAATTGTGCCCCTCAATAATCCGGATTTCCGGCTGCCGATGGTCCGGATGAAGGGTACAAATTCTGCGGGACGCTTTCCCTCAAAGACTGGGATTTCCGGCTGCCGATGGTCCTGGTCAAGAGCGAAGGTATAACGTAGAAACAACATCAACAATAAACACAACAATTAACCAACACAATAAAACACACTAGCGCACACACATAAGCACACACAAACATCGACACTTACTCAATTACACACAACAAAGAAAAACACCCAAACACAATCCGTACAAAAATGATAGTAATCAAGCACAGGTTACAATGGGGGGAAACAGGTCTGTCTAAAATGTCAGATGACAGACGACTAGAATGTTATATTTAAAAAAAAAAAAAATGGGGTGGTCCTATTTAAAATCTATTTACAGATTTGGGGTCCCTAGAAAAATCTAATATTAGTTGATACCAAAAAAAGATATATTTATCTTAAAAGAGTGACTACCCCGCAGATAATAAACACCCTATACCGCTTGTCGACAAAAAGTTGTATGAAAATTCAAAGACGAATTTAATGGGGTCTAGTATTATAATTTGTTGGTAGTAGGGCTAAGTCCTACTGTACTGTAAGCGAGAAAGACGCGATTAAAAAGATTAAATGGGGTCTCACGTAGTGTAGTTAAGTAAAACCGCGGGTGCTACAACCTATAACGAGCATATATTCCCAAAAGGGGTGGGCATGCAACAGTGCGTGGGAGAATAAGGATTCTCTCCAATAAGAAATTAAAGTTTCCATGTACGTAGCACCATTCATTGGGTAATGATAGAAATGTTAAACCTATAAAGGCGATTATTAATTATGGTTTATAAAAATAGTAGTTTTCGTGGACTAAATAAAATAGCTCAGAGTGATTAATGTATATGGTTACATATTCTCGTACACATCCACAAACATCTGCTTACGTCCGCATACGGACATGGCGATGCCGGTAGTTTTTGTTTAACAAATAATAGGAAAGATACGTTAGGTGGTAGTGTGTGGAAGCCCATCGGATCGTTGGATTCAAAAAGAACGGTGCGGCGGATGTATGGTAGCCTCCGTTAGAATAATCGAAAGTGGTTAATCGATCGTATTAGATGTTTAAATATGCGAAAGTGTAAAGGCTTACATAAGCAAAATTTAATTATCAGACAAAAAAAGTGCTCGATGTGCTATACCTTTAAAGAAAGTATAGAATGGTGCTTTGCAGCGGCCCTAACAGTAAAAAGGGAGACTGGCTTTTTCAAGCAACTACAAGAATATAAATAGCGCAGAGAAGGGGCATGCATGTATTATACAGCTCATTGTTAGTTTACGCGTAGCCCGAACGTGTAATTGATCACGACTTATAAATCCCTCGGAGGTTTAAAAATTCCGAGCCCATTGTCGTTTGAAAAATGTTTGGAAATTATCAAAACGGTAGCGGGTCTAAGTTTAAGTTAGATGGGTGATTGACCGAGTCTTTTCTACCTTTTACGAGGGCATTCGAAGTTGACAGACATCGAGCATCTAATTCTCTATTTGGGCGATATCGAGTACTTACAAGTTCTAGAAATCATTACGTGCTACCGACCGCTATGCGAAAGGGTAAAAGCCTACATAAGCAAAATTTAATTATCAGACAAAAAGGTGCGCGATGTGCTATACTTATAAAGAAAGTATAAAATTGTGCTTTTCGCATCGGTCCTAGCAGTAAAAAAGGCGACTGACTTTTTCTAGCAATTACAAGAATAGCAGTAGCGCGGAGAAGGGGTATGCATGTATTATACAGCGCACTGTTACTATAAAATATGTTAGTTTACGGTTAGCTCGAACGTGAACAAATTAAATTTTAATCTATAATTAACCGCGGTCGTAAAAATGGGAAATTAATGGTTAATTTTAATGCTGCTAAACATATACTTTCGCTTGGTGATTCATTTAGAAAATATTCAAACCTCCCATTTCCTAAAATATGACGTAGAAGTTATTTAAAATTAAATTGTTTTATTAGTAAGTATCCTGTAGACATCAAGTTTGGTATTCCCTTAGTAAAGGTTTAAAGTGATTTATTAAGTTTTTGTTTATAGTAGCACTGCATCTTTTTACCGCACGACTTGCAACCAATTTGTGTGCGTGTTCTACCACCCTTTCGGTTTTTTAATATGCACGCGATGCGATTATTGATCCGTATAACATGGAAGCCGTTTCCGATGTTACTACTAACTGCATTCGCAGCATGGACGAAGCGAACCGGGCGCATGCATTGGTGCTAAATGTACTGGACGGGCAGCAAGGATTGGCAAAAGATGACGTCATTTAGTTTACACGCTGAACCCTCAACATCGTTCGGGTGTCTTCGGAAACCTTCGGTTTGCATTCTATAGGGTACATAAAGCAGGTACGCAAGAGTAAACTCTTTAGTTATAAGTTAGTTCGCTTACAAGTTTAACCAAAGTACTATAGTGCGGATTTTGTTTTGTACTAAAATGGTACCTGCAAACGTTTTTAAGTGCGAGCCCTGTCACATCTACTTTACCAGGAGGGATGCTCTCAAGCGACACCAGAACAAATGACGTGGTGTAATATCGTTCAGGGTTAAGCGTATACATCCGTCAGCAGCAAAGTACTTTAACTGTATGTCTTGCGGTATCGCTTTTACGAGAATGGATAGCTTACAGCGACACAAGGAAAAACAGCACGGTATGTCATTAAGCCGTAAACGTTCAGCTCCGCCAGCTGTTAAAGGGCCTTGTACGAAACAACCACGAATTATGTGTAAAGTATGCGATTTCGGAATGGAAAAGAATACCTATGCCGCACACTTGAGAAGCAACAGACATAAAAATGCCACAGTTACCGCTACTGGCGAAGATGGTGTAGAAATGGTTAGCACAGCGTTTAACAACCGTATGGCTAGCTATTGCATAAATAACGCCAGTGTCGACGATGGAGTGTCCGAGTTTCTTTGGAAGCAGAAAGAGCGGTTTATTCGTCTACTTAATAAAAAAAGAACACAACATACAGCAATAAAAGTCTATTGCGAACTCTACGGCGTTTACACCAAAATGGAAGAAGAGACTACCGATGTGAAATCCTTTAACACAAAAAATATGGTTATAACGTCTTCTAGTAATCTGGAAAATCTCTACGAGGTCTTAAGCAAAACCATGAGAACAAAATCGGAGGAATTTGAAACATGTGGGTCCGGTTGGTCTTTGGAAAAGGTGCTCTATTTAGAAATAAATATTAATAAGTATACGCCGATATGAGAAGTTCTAAGTTAAGAATAAAAATTGTGAATATATATTTAGAAATGTGGTTTACAAAATTTAAACTGTATTAGTAAAAATTGTCTGTAATAAAAAGTTTTAGGAATGGTTTTTAGATTTTCTTTTAGGTATGAGCTGTAGGAAAGTTATAATTTAGAAGGTGTGTGTAAAACGGTAAGGGGTAGTTCGATTTTAAATCTATTTACAGATTCGGATTCTGCGTAAAATTCTAGACTAGCAAGATGTGTCGCATGGCTAAAAAATTTATAAGGACAACCATAAAATCGCTACCAACCAAAAATCTTAAAATGAGGGTAGCTCTCTGGGGGATGATGTAATCTAAGAAATTCCCAGAGATTCAAGTAGCTGAGAAAATTCTAATATTAATTGATACGAAACAAGATAGGTTTATCTCGAAAGATGCAATGGCTAGTCGAAGAAAACTATTTGGTTCAGAATGTTAGCAGTAAAAGATCTAAAAATTAGGGTAGCTCTCTGGGGGATGATGCAATCTAAGAAATTCATAGAAATTCGGGTAGCTGAGAAAAATCTAATATTAATTGATACCAAACAATGTAACTTTATCTCGTGGGTAAAAATGGCTAGTCGACGAAAACTATTTGATTCAGAATGTTGGCTATAAAAAAATCTTAAAATTGGGGTAGCTCTCTGGGGGGATGATGCAATCTAAGAAATTCCTAGAGATTCGGGTAGCTAAGAAAATTCTAATATTAATTGATACCAAACAAGATAGGTTTATAGGTTTATCTCGAAAGATGAAAAATGGTTAGTCAAAGAAAACTATTTGGTCCAGATGTGGGAGGAAATGAGGGATTCTCCTCATTTTCACAAGGCGGTCCACAAGGCGGAAGTCCCACCTCCTCATTTCCACCTTATGGGAATTTACATGTAAATTTGGGAGGAAATGTGGGATTTGGGAGGAAATGTGGTTCCAGAAAGCCTGTATTCCTCCTACTGTTGTTGCTGGTAAAATTTACTGGACGTTTAATTGCAAGAAATGGTTATATTCATATGGCCCACAATCGATTCTAGAGCTGAAGGGCTACATTGTTAACGTTATTAATAAGTCGGAACCGCAATTATGCCAAAATGCAATCGGAAATTTTGACAAAGGATAGACTTCTATAAAACTAAAAGGGGTAGGCATTTGGTTGATATTGCTTATCCAATTTAAATATCGTACATTATATTTCAACAGCTATTAACTTTTTAAAATCAACTCAACTTGGGTGATTTATTCAAGAATTCTGTTCAATTTGAAATACCCTTTACAATGCAGGATATTTATCCTTCACTTCAGTTGCACTCCTTGAGTATCGCAGATCGAAGTAGGACTGGATGCAATGTAAATTTTTTGTATTGGCTATTTGAAGTACTGTATTTCGTACACACATTGCTTAATGCAGTACTATTTCATTGTGTAATTTTCAATCTGTACCAGCTAATTCGTTTGCACAAAACGTGAATATATATCATCGTTAAGATACAATAATATTTCTATTTATTTTAAAGGTGTTTCTATTTTGCAACTAGAACTCAATTGCCTACAAAATATTGTGCAAAATTTATGTTGATTCTGCATTCGCATTGATTATTTTGTTTTTCAGTAAGATTAGTTTGCAGTCTGTATAATAAACATCTTGTTGATAAACACAAATTATTGTTTCTGGAATTATTAATTAAGAATCCATTTGAACTATCAATTTCTTGAAATGTTAAGTGTGTAAACATATTTTGTTCTTTGGAGCCCATGCAATCGACGTGTGGCCGAGTTAGGAGAAAGCGGTTATAGATCATGAACTTCTGAAATATAATAAAATTTACATGATTCTCAAGGCTTTGCTAGGATATTTAAATATTGTTTACGTTACGCTTTAAAATTGCTATAGTTCTATCGCTTTTACCGTTTTCACTCATTTTACCGAGATTAATTAATATAAACAACAATTCAAATAAAATTGAGATTAGATATGTGGTCAAATATTGTATGTTGTATTATCTTTGAGAACGCGTTAAGAATCTTTTAATATCCAGTGTTTGATTACTGGTATACATACTAACCTAATTAATGAATAATATAAACTTAAAATACATCTATGCACATTAGTGCCATTAAGAGAATCAGGGGAAAAGAAAAAAGAATCATTTGGTTTTAGCGACTTAATTAGGTTAATGCTCTGTTTGCATTTCTTGTTTCTTCAGTAAACCCCCTTAATTTTGATCAATAGTTTTCAATTGACAGTCGCTTCAGTTATAAAATTACTGCAGTAAAATAGTTTTTACTAAGCTTTGGTAATGTAAGTTGATCTTGATACATACGAAAACAAAATTTATTAGATTACTTGCAGTGTAACTTTAAATCTATGGTTTACTATGTTTGAATTTTGTAGATAATAATTTTTAGTTAGGTTACATTCATCGGGCAATTGCTGAATAAGGAGTTGCATTTCTTTGTCACGTACGTAAGTGTTACAAGGTGACAAAAAGATAAGAAACCCACATTTAAAAAGTATTTCGAAGGGACGCACGTGGATTATCCATAGTTCACCCTAAAAATACATCGCTTCGATAACCTTCGACTCTTTAATTCAGTAATTGGATAAGGTCGTTATCTTTCATTCTGTATAACATTTAGGGCAATAAATGTAATTGAATTTTTTAATAGAAGTCAAAGAATCCTAAATTACATATCCAACTCGAATAATTCGTCTTAACTACAGATTTTTTAAAAATTAGCACTAAAAAATAGATAAAAATGCAGAACCAGCATTATGGTGTCACACTTAATCTTTGATGACTAATATCTCCAAAAGCATACAATGTAACGTAGATGTTGAATATGACAGCAATGTCGTTCACAATCTTCTACTACAAATAAAAATATGTAGAAAGAAATGTAGTCTTTATCGCCCTCAATCTTTTTATCGTGGCTTAGTGACGATTCCTTCCAACGAGCTATGTGTATTTTGCACTTCTTGAAATGATCAAATATAAAATAAAAATTCCCGTAATAATTATCTACGTCGAGGGGTGATCCCCTACTTGAACACTGTAGACTGAAATCTTTTTCAGTGTACGAAATCCTGGGACATCCGCCAAAATCTTTTGTCATCCTAAAATATTCATCGAAATTCTTTTACATCTTCAAGACATCCGCTCAAACTTCTAGACATTATCTGACATTTACTGACATCTCCTGACATTCTCGGACATTCTGGGTGATCTGCCGATATTCATGAACATCAATCTAGCTCGTAATGGGTAAAAAAGTTAATAGGTAAATATAAGAAATCAATTTAACTCAATAACACGCAATATACGGTTTGCTGCTAATAATTTATTTTACAAAAAATTATAGGAAAAGTTTCAACTTCGGTTTTAAATGGTACATGTGAAATAAGGCAAATATAAAAATCGCATAAACTAGAAGAAGATAACAAGTAGCAGTTATTTATAAGGATCATTTAAAATTAACTCAAAAATACTTATTCCCTAAACGACATACATTTTTGGTTAAGATTCTTATAACCTAATTCAGTTAATACAAAATCAGGGGTTAACTTTACCGGGTCCTAGAAAATATACTGCTTGAAAACTTCGGATATGTCGTGTTTTTTGGCCAATAAAACTCAGTATTACTATTTTTTATTTGTTTTAAAAATTTCATCTTCTGATTCTATTTACGCAACGTTTCGATTATGAGTCCCAAGTGGCACTGATTTTCATAAAACACTGCGTACCTTGTTCGGATCCATTTTTAAGTGTTTTATTTACTGTTTCATAATTAATGACAATCAAATTGGGTTCTTTTATTTCTGTTGAAACATCGGAGTATGTTTCTGCATCCGTTGAATCGTCATACTTATTGCTCATATCACATCGTCGAAGAATTCCTAGAAGGATTCTGTAAAATGTGAAATGGATTTACGGTAGTCTGTTTATACGTCTCTTCTTCTGAGATTTTTTTCTTCAGTTGTGTTTCGGAACTTAGTTTTTGCCTTTTCATTACTTTCAATAAATCGATGAAGCGATCAGAACTGAGTTTTTGAGTTGTACTATCTAAAAGTCAGCACAAGGTCGACTTTTTTTATTACAATTAATTTATCGGCTACTGTGACTTTTACAAACGGCCTTTATTCATAGAAAGAGTCGTCTTCGTTTTCTACAAACTTTTATTAGAAATCATCCGGAAGAAGTTTGTGACCAAACCCTGTCCATCATATTTGGCGAAGATCCGGATAAAGATCACTATTTGGATTATCTAGATCTGATACTGCGTCTTCAGATTGAAAAGGCAAAAAATTTAAAGATTTTTCTTGTTCTTCTTCAAACAAGAGTACATTATCATCCATTTGAGTTTCATCGAGTGCTTCACTTTCGTTTTCCTCGATTTCCTCCGACATAATTGGTATTGCTAAGAAGATTCAACTTTCTGGGACAACAATCCCCAGCGAGTGTGTCTTCAGTAATGCATCATTCAGGGCCCTTTCTACGCTCATTTGTATGCATTCATCAGAAAACATTTTCAAATGGAAAATATGTTTTACATTTATTTTTGATTGGTTTTTTTAGGTCTCTCGGAAATACAAAAACACATTTAAGATTATTCTGGATATTATTGATTGCTTGGATGTGATCCAGTCTATGAATAAGGTCTGTAGCGCTGAAGTTAACAACAGTTGAAAATGTTGAAGATATGTATTATTAACATTTATGCTATCTTTAATCCATTTACGCCAAATGCTCAAGAAAACACACAATACCACGCATTATATAATCACTCCCCGATTTCTAACTTTGGATCTAAAAATGAATCAACAGTCAATCTCATTAACCGCAGATAAGCCGGTGTCCCTCAACTTTCTGGTATGTTTTTAAGCAAAGAAAATACAGCGGTAGTAAATATCTTTTCGTCCGCTCTAAAATTTATCTTGTCGTCTACCTTCAAGTCTCTAGGTGTTAGCAGATCCTTGTATTTTGATAAAACTTTAATAAGTTCTTTCAAATGATCAGGGGTAGCTGCAGGTGTTGCCAATGACAATGAAAATTTTTCGTTACAAAAGCGTGTCCGAAGTTTCAATATGTATAGTGTCTTGAGCATCCGATGTGGAACGACAATAATCATTATTGTACCTTGCTTGATATCAGTTCTTGTTATATGAGAATTTGTTATTTTCGGCTTTGGATGGAAGTAAGGCTTTGAGTCGCATTGATTTTAAAAGTCTAGTGTCACCATCGCTTGACAATTCCAGAGTAGTTGTGCCACGTGAATTTAAATTTAAGTTGATAATATCCCATCTTTTGGAAACGTCTTGAGAAGTAAATCGATTATTTGAACCAAGCCGAGCAAGGCAGTAAGCCGGTACTAATGTGGATAATGGTTGCACCATTATTACGTAGGCATAATTAGACTTGCACTGCTTTTCAAAATAATCTTGAATTGCCTTTGCCGACCTGGTTAATAATGTGTCTGTTTGAGGTAACCCGTTCGTCAGGGGCATAGTAAATCCAATGATTTTATTGGATTTAGGATCGTATTCAATTCTTCCTGTTACGCTGGTGGCATTCTCGGCAATCCATACAACTTTTGGCAAGTGTCTTTTAGCTAGGAACCTAAACAGACCATCATAATCATAAACATCTTCTTTGATCCTTATTACTTTTAGTAAGATATCGATTCAAACTGATAAAGTATTTTTCATATTTTGGTGAAACGTGTCGCATAACAATCTATCCGCTATATAAAATAAATACAATGCAAATTTTTTTATGTTATCGCCGAAAGTGTTTTTATTGCTGGATCGTTTTATATTTGCAATAGCCACGTTAAGAAACGCCTGTAACAGCTTGTTCATAACATTGCCCCTTTGACGATCTGCATTTTCTTGGTGTTTTAATATTCTGTTATTTTGAACATTGCCAGCGACACTGTCATTTCCGCACCAAGTTCTTTGTCGTTCTTAATAATATCGACGGTGATGGTTTCCACCCTTCTAATAACAGGGAAATATGATGTTATTACGCGTTGATCAGTGATCTCGCTTTCCCTCTTGCTTCTGTTTCTTTTACATTTTTGGTACTTATTCGTTGTCCATTTAGAGTCGACGATTATGTCGCTAAGAATAATAAGTTTTGCACTTTTTGGGTTGACTTCGGGATTAACTTTTGACGAAACCCGATACATATAGGTTGGTCACTGAAACAGTGTCGTCATCACTACATCTATTTTCTTTGTTACTTTTTGTCACTGCAATTAAGTTCAGCAATTCTTGTCTTTTTAGTCCCATTTGTTGTACGCCAACTTTTGGTTCACTATACTACACGATGATTTGGAAGCTTGAGTAGTGCTGTTGTGAGATCCGTAAAGATTGTTATGATGTGTAGTTAAATGCCCGTTGAAGTTTCCATATACCCATCAACTTTTTATACCTTGCATTCTTGGTCATTTTAAAATTTGGGATTATGTTTTGCAAAAACAAGTCATGTTGTACATTAAATTACATTGAACGGCCAACTTTGTAAGAAAAGAAATTATTTTAAATTGAACCTTAAGGTAACCCATTTCTTTTGCACATGACATTTACTTTTAACCAAGTTTTTTAAAGAGTGGGAGATTGGTGAAGTCTTTAATTAAGTTCACAGCGAGGTTGGCACCATGCGCCTATGAGCTTCCATCGGAAACATATATATATATATCCTCGCATTTACTTACAAAGAAATTGATTAGTAGCAATACTTATCATTGAAACTATGCAAAATAGTAACCTTGTATGTATATTCCTTTAGTAGATTGTTTTAGGTTAGGGTTGGCATGTGAATCAATTTGATGAGGCGTTTATTGAATATTGGCATTCGTTTCCAAAGTTTTCTGGAAAAATTCGTAAACCGAAAGCAATAGCTTCTTATGGCCGTTTGGAGAGAGTACTTCACGACTTAGAAGGGACTGACTCGGGCTCCTCTTTGTCTTCGGAATCGGAGGTAAGTATATGGCTTCCATCCGGGTCCACAATTCACGCATAATTTCTTATGCTTTACAAACGCAAACCTGTCATTTGAATGTTTGAGTAAAAATTCAGGGCATTTTGAAAGAACGTGCCCTTGACTGCACATGTGGCAGGTAATGGAATTGTTGTTAGGTTTTTGCTTTTGAGTAGAACTTTCGTTACATAAAGACGTAAATGAAGGCATGTTTTGAAAACTTTTAAATAAATTATTGTTAACCGTCTGCGACGAAGAATTAATTTTGCTTGTAGGAATACTTAGAAATTGCACTGACTCAAGCGCCTTGCATTTGTTTTCCAGAAATAACATTAAATTTTCGAAAGTGGGAATATCATCCCACTGTACTTGACCTCAAAATCGATGCGTGTTGTAACATCTATTTTCTGTAAAAGAATGTGAAAAAGTAAAAAATCCCATATTTCTGTTTCGAATTTTAGAGCGTCTGATGTTGAAATGAATTCAGAAAATGTATTTAGAAGATTGCGTAAATCTTTGACTGCATCACCTTTAATGTAGCCTTCATTATATTGTTGACCGATTCCGCGGCTAAAAGTCGTTTGTTTTGATATCTTGGCGACAAGAAAACTATCTCCTGTAATAGCAATACCTGAAAGTAACTTTAAAGGTTCTCCTTCCAGAAACGATAGGAGGTATTGAAGCTTTAAGATAGGTGCCAAATTATCATTTTTTACAATAATGTTTTCGAACAGTTTATGAAACGTTTTAAATAATTTTTGATTGCCCCTGAAAATGGGAATGCTAAGTGGAGGTAATTTTCCAGCGACCTCTACCGAACCAGTAGTAGAAGATGACGCAGCACAAACAACTGGGTTTAATTTATAATGTGCCATTTTTGCACCGTAATAATACTGTTCTACTTGAAATTTTATAGCTTCCTCTTCCTCAAATTTATCGTCGTCCGTAATTTCTATGATTTGATTGGGAAGTTCAAAAAACTCATCAAAGGAACTTTGTAGGTGGCCGTAACGAGTATTAAAGTCAGGCAAATACGTATTATTATTGGTCGCTCTAATGGACAAGTTATACAATTCAGTGAGTCGCTGAGTATAAACCTTTGTTTTATACTCAAGTCACTTACGCTGTTGAGTCTTTTTACCTTAAGAAAATTAGTAATATGTGAAAAATCAGTAGGTAACTATTTACGTAAATAAATGCAGATTAAGTTTCCATTATAGAAACAATGTTGAAAGCAAAGCGAAAACTTAAATGTTTTGAAACGAAATGAAAGGTAATCCTTTTTTCGGAGAATTCGTAGTTGCATATAATGAAATTGAAAATTGAAAAAAAAAATTAATGCACTAGCGATCTCTGAAAGAAGGCGTAAGTATGTTATTACGTAAATAAGGAAATATTTTAATAACCTGTGGTGATGTACACTTGCACTTCGCAATTCATTATAAAAGCTATCAGATAAATCGTATATGGGCTTTTGCTGAACATAAAGAAAATACTCGCACATGTGTTTTTTAATGTTTAAGTGTAGTGATAAATACTCGAATTTAATGAGTTTAGATTGTCACTCATTAAATTTTAAATAACTTATAACAATTAAATTCGATTTTAAGAGGAAAACAACACGTGCTTAATATTATATAGCAAATACGAAATACGATAAAGTTTTAAATTTATTTTGCAAACGGAAACGCACTTTTATTGACTACTTTCTTTGATTTAGATATGGCTCAAAGTGAACAGCTTGAATGGTGGGCGCGAGTGGTTTAGGGAAAGAAAATATTGTAATTGAAAGTTTCTTCGATAGCGGACCACCCTTATATTTACGCCAAACAATAATGTAAAGATGAACAATAAATGAAAACGTAAAAATTCTTATCACTAATCACTCACCATAGTGGTCGTAGCTTCAGTCGAATCTTGTAACGTAGACTTGTGCACTAGGTGAGGAAACTGGAAAAAGAGGAATGGAAAGAAGTAAATGGTTTTTAACCAACACTACCGCGTTTCGCTGTATTAAAGAGGAGTTGCCCGATAGCTATCACTTCACTTGCTGGACTGTCCTATCCTAGTTTGCTGTCCACTTGGCGCGAATGCGATAACAACAATACTGGTTTAGCATAAACTAAATGTGATATTAACACTGCCTAATAGTGTCGAAAATAACTACGCATACGTTGCTGTAACAATACTATTATACTATTATACTGTAGACTTTTTTATCGTTGTCTAGGGGGTGGGTTTATATCTACAATCATTACACTGCATAAAATCAAGTAATAAGTATAATTTCGTCAATTCAATATATACAATTAACGACTCAACAACATCAAAGCTTTACAGATTAATACAATTAAATCGTTTGCGTCTAACACAGTAACACAGTCACTTTTCAAAATAACAGATTGCGTCTCAACTTGACATTTTCCGTCTTTGCAATTCAGTACTGAGGCCGGCTTCCTCATAACACGTCTAATAACTATAACAACGTTAACTAGGGGCGGCTTGATTAATTCCCGTGCGTCTATCTTGGGTTAACCTATTCTCCACCGCATCCTGAGTATAACTGACTGCAATTTCTTATTTCGTCACCATAAAGAGTGAACCTTTATTTGTCCGCTGTTGCTAGGTAGCTAGCGTTCTATTTTTATTAAATTGTTGAAGGTTAACTTTTGAAACAGACAGAGACCTTACTGAATTTACGAAATCAACGGAAATAAAATATTAATACTAATGTAATGCTACTATAATGCTAAAATAAAAACTAAAATTCTACATTCGGTCATTCTTTTCAGATTCCGCCTTGGAATCTGTTGCAATTTGTACCCATGGCTTCATATATTCTGCACAAGTAGAGGTTTTTATTGGCCCTTCTTGTGCTCCTACCTTGACCACATCGTATCTTTCATTACCTCGTGCATTCACAATTTCATACGGTCTTAAAAATTTTCTGCTGACCTTCAATTCTGTTCCAAACTGTGTCCACTTATTGGCTACTAAATCACCTTTTTTATAAGTTTTGGCTTTTTTTCTTCTTAAATTATAAACTTTGCTATTTTCTTCCTGCACTTTTGAATGTTGCTTTTTACACTCTTGCCTCATTTTTTCTGTTTTTACAAAATTGTTTTCTCGCCTTCTCTTCGATTAAGTATTTATCGCTACTTGCTCTGTATTCTTCATTTTAACACCTACTAATACTTCAAAGGGTGAAGTATTAATGCTACGTTGATAAGTGGAATTAAGTGCTCTTTTCACTCGATCCACATATTTAAACTACTTTGTCGGATCTTCTAAACTAAGTTTCGTTAACACTGGAATCACCGTCCTATGTATCCTTTCGACTTGTCCATTTCCTCTAGGGACACCAGTCGTAATCGTCACATGCTGAGTATTCTCTTCTTCACAGTAATTTTTGAATTCTTGGGCAGTGAAGCTAGTACCTTTATCCGTGATAATTCTGGTTAGATTTCCAGAAGTCTTTTGCTGTTTCACTAAAACTGCTACTGCTTCCTTCGAGGAAGTACTTTTGGTTGAATAGAGCCACGTAAACTTTGAAAAATCGTCTATAACAGCTAAAAATGTTGGTGCTGTTTGTTAGTTGATAGAGGTCCCAAGTGATCAATGTAAAAAGCGTGAAGTAGGCCTTCTTGCTTTGAAATCGGGTGAAGCAAGCCCTCTCGTTTTATTTCTTTTTACCTAAAATACAAGGAATACAATTTGCTATGACATTTCGAATCTTTTCGTCTAACTCTGCTTTAAAAAATCTTGTCTTATCAACTCTTTAGTTTTTTTAACGGCAAAGTGTCCGTCTTCATGAATTCTTCAAAAAACTTCTTCTTGCATTGCTTTTGGAACTACTAACAGTTCTCTTTCACCTTCATACTTATATATAATATCATGTTTCACAAAATAAGTATCATGCTCTTTTCCCAATTCTAAAAGTATTTTGATTGTAACTAACTTTTCGTCCATGTCTTGTGCAGTCCTTATTCTATGTAAAAATCCATCTTGTTGTATAACTGTAAATGCAGTGTAGCGGCTTAGTGCGTCCACGTGCGGCAGTTTAGTACCACTTCTGTGCTCTATTTCGTACTTAAACTTTTTTAATAAAAGTGCTCATCGTGCTACTCGTGTATTTAAATCACGCTTGTCCATCGTGTTTTGAAAAGCGGAACAGTCGGTAACTATTTTAAATTTTTCATCTAATAAATATACTTTAAATTTCTTTAAAGTTGTGATTATAGCTAAAACTTCTAATTCATAAGAAGTATATTTTTCTTCCGCAAGTGTCGTCTTCTTACTTAAAAAATATAATATTCTAATGGAACCATCTTTCTTTATCATCAAGACTATTGGACTAGCAAAATCCGATGTGGTTTCTTTTATTATTTCTTCCTCTAACCATTCTTCAATTTGTTTGTCTACCTCTTTTTTCTCCGGTATCGACAGTCGTCTCGGGCTTTGATAAATTGGTTCGTCGCTATTGAACACAATTTTCAATTTGATGTCTGTTGTTGTGACCTCTTGTGGTTTGTAATCATCAATTAACTCTGCTACTTTTTTCTATGTTCTGGGTCCTCTATATGATTCACATCTGGTTTTCCGTTTTTCACCGGCTCATGTTTCACTACAATTCTCATAAGGAAATTTTCTTTCTTCTGTTCACGTATAAGTATTTCATTTTCATTTATTTGAACAGTAGCTTGCTCTTACAGATTGTTTCCCAATATAACTCGAAAATCAGAATGACCTTCAGATATTACATGGAATAATATATAAAAATTCTCCATCAATTTCGACATTTTTATAAAATAACCCCAACGTCTTTACTGTACTATTGTCTAAGCCTCGTAAAGTTATTGTTTCGTGCAATAATTTTCGCCTCTAAGGTGATGTTCATAAATATCTCGTCTAAGAATACTTACGTCCGTGCCAGTGTCGAATTATGCAGTATGCGTGACGCCGTCAATTATCAATCTTATTGAGTTTTTTTGTATAATATCTATAGTTGTCACGTTCGTCGATGTGCTCGATTTCTGAGAACAACTGCTTTCCACTTTTGCTGAACATTACGTTGCTACATGTCCAAATCCTGAACATTTAAGACATTTAGTTTCTTAGCTTTTATCATGACATCCTTTCGATGTGTATTTCCGATCTTCACAATTAAAACAGAATCCGACCCTTCTTTTACTATTTATATCTTTAGACGTTGTTACGGTTGAAATTTTCACTACGATTTTTGATTTTTAGCAGTGTATTAAATAGTTAATTCTTTCTGTATTAGATTGTACATACTTTAATATTGATAGCGCGTTATCAGGTACGAGTTTGCAAACCAGCTGTAGTGGTATCATCTTCACATAATTTTTCATTCGAATCGTACAATTTTAATTTACGCTTTGGATTCGTATATATGCCCGCCTTCGTTGAAGGGATTTTAGTTAATTAATTTGAAAGGAAATTATTCTGAGATGATTTTAATATAATTTTCCTTATTGCCTAATTGGGATTACGGCGATTCAAAAAGTTGAGTCCTCGATTGCTATCCTGTTACACATTTTGTTTGTTTGCGCATTGAACCCGATTGTGGATCGGTAAGTAAACCGCGATTTTATTGACTGTAATTAAAGGATTATATTTTAGGGTTTTAATTCTGGTTCAAGTTTTACTTCAGGTTTTACTTCAAGTTCTACTTCAAGTCTAGTCTAGTTCCATTCAAGATTTATGTTCCACGTTTTGTTCCACGTGCTACATTCTACGTTTTACGTGCTGCTATTCTATGTTCTAGTACCGTTGTAACCTGTATGTTGAATTTCGAGTTCTAGATGTGGTATCTGTAATGAAAAGGAGAAGATGTTTACAAGTAAGGATCCAATAGACCCATGCGAGATAATAGGTGGCGATATTCTACCTTCCCGCGCCATTTGAGCTGGAACATCGCCATCCACATCAGCAGTTGGTGAGTCCGTTCCATACCTTTTTTTTTCATCGCAACCGTTTGGTTGACTTTGCATGCTGTTGAATTACATTGTAATATTATTGGGTTTAGGGTTGTAGTGTCCATACAATTATAATAGGGTTGGGTTCTAATATAGGGTGTTGAACATTGCATATTCACAATACCTAATCGAGTATGTAAAACTAAGCCAACGACCCGCCTATTATTACAGGTATTATTGCAGATACCCTCAGTACTTAAAGGTTATCCAACTAGGATCCTAGTGCAACCCCTTATTTGCGTAATAGTCTTTTTTAAACCGGCCGTATGGTCGCAAATTTATGTTGCCTTGTTGGCTGTGTTAATATTTGATTTTAAAGTAAAATTTGAATTAGTCAACCGATGTATTGGTATATGTATCGTTAAAGTTGCACCATAACAAGTGGGTAAGTCCAGTTATTAATTAAATTATAGTATATGTGTTTATTGTTCTTAATTTGATATATTCTTGTATAGTAAATGTATTGAATAGCTATGAGGTCTACATTTCTGTGTGTCAACGTATGAGAGCTGGATTGTATGCTGTGTGAGTATTATTTGTGATCGTTAGGAATTTCCTATCTCAGTTCCGTCGGAGCCCAGCTGTTAGAGTTAGGTGCTTGAAAAATGTTAGGCGAGCATTTTTCGCAAAAATACACCCTCGTTCGGATGAGAGGTAAAATGGAGGTCCCGTGTGTGAGTGTTGTCACGCACGTTAAAGATCCCTACCTTGCTTGGAACAGCAAGGATTCGGCAAAATTCAAAATTTTCCAGGTAAAAAAAACTCGCTTCCTGGCCAATGTAGTACCTTCGGGTGGAGCATTGGAAAATCACATGTAATGTTAGAGTTAGGTGGCGCTCATTTTTGGCAAGAGGTTTGGTTGATGGTTTACCCCACTCCCCGCCTTGGTACTGGGTTAGCTCAGGGTACATTGAAGCTGATTGCTCCGACTGCCCCGATAAGCATTTACCTTGCTTACCTCATTAGCGATTTTAGTGTAAATTAGAATTCAATTTGAAATCCCCCCTTGCTCGTTGTCATTGTATTGCGAGCGCCACGTCTCGTTATAACGTCGCTTTTTACGTCAGTTTTCGTTTCTTCATTTCTCAGTTTATATTGGGTAGTTGTTACCACTGTACGTCTTTTTGAAATGCTTTCATAAATTTTCACCTTTTCTTTGAACTCTGTAAAATTTCGAGCTCCGTAGAGAATGATTTTATTGGAAGATTCTTCGTGTATTCCTTCAATAATGTATTGAATATGACTTCAGATTCTATATTAGCACGGCTTGCGATTTCTGTCATCGTTAAAACATATTCCTGTACGCTTTCGTCAAATTTTTTCTTTCGCGTCATCAAAAGTTTATGTATTTGTGCACTGTCTACTTTTGTATCAAACTCTTCGATTAAGCTTTGCTTCAGCGTTTTCCAATTTTTTATTCCTCTTAGCGATTGGATATACAATTTTGCAAGTCCTATTAATGATTTTTTTTAGCGAAAATTAACTTTTGTAAGTCATTCCATCATGTAACTTTCTCAATTTTTTCAAAATCGTCAACCCATCTTTTAATGGGATATCCGTCTTTCCCACTGAATCGTTTAATGCTGTCTTCGACGTCTCGAAATGTGAGCGAAGAACATTCTTCGCGATTTACGGGGTTTGCCTTCGTCCCCAAAACATATTATGTGAAGTGCTTTAATATCTGTTACCTTAGCACGTGTAATAGCATTTTTAATTATAGCAATTTTTTCTAAACTCGACATTATTTAAAAAACTAATACTCAACTTTAATAATAAGTCTGAAAAATTAAACAATAGACCGTGGGCCTGCTACGTTCAAATTTAACATAGAACAATGTTTCCTAACAACTAAGCACGCGATCCCTTGAAATCTAACATCAAATTTCTAGCAAGCGAATAAAAAGTTTCAATTTAGCAAAACCATTAAAATACCAGATGTATACGCCATTAATTAATATGTGACTTTAATAAAGTTTTCACCCTTAAGATCAAAATAATTAATTAAACAATTAAAATCTAATACCATACGACAATCAAATTAGTTATTTAAAAATAGCAATTAGCATGCATAAATCACTAACGATAAATTAATATAGTCTTAAATTTCTTTGCCTCTGACTGCAACTTATTCAACGTCAAGCAAATAGTAAACATGCATCCTACCTTCATCTCAAGTATTTGACTGGATTATCACACAAACGTCACAAACCATCTGTTACTAGTACACGGTAATTCCGAACATCTGCAAATTCCAATGTAGCTTTCAGTGTAGAACTCAAACACAGGCACAAAACGTTCGACCGGTTCTTAAAGTAGCAGGTAGTTTAGTTTCACATAAAATCTTTTGTCTATTACGGGAAACGAGTACCCAAACCGTAGGGTTTACAACTTGACCAGCAGGGCACTCTGTTTCTTTGTCTAACTATATTCGAATATCCCGTGCGTCTATTGTAACCAAGGTATGCACTAGAAATATACCGATTACTAATACCAGGACGATCCACCAAATTGTAAACTTTTTATCGTTGTCTAGGGGGTGGGTTTATATCTACAATCAATATACTGCATAAAATCAAGTAATAAGTATAATTCCGTCAATTCAATATATCGTGGGCATAAAGCGAAAACTCACTAAGTCGAAAACAAGTTTTGAGAAAAAACACTTTGAAAATTGCGGTTTACTAGAAATGATTGTATGGTGTTGAATTATCTAAAAATTTTCTTTTAGAAATTATTACTAGATGACTTTAACTTTTAACTACTGATTACATGTTAAAAAACTACTTAAATTTAATCAAATTATAGAAAAAAACGTAGTTTCAGAAAAAATGTTACTTAGTGACTTATGCCTGGGAGATTTATGCTAGATGCGTGACTTAATAAAACAACCTGACAAAAATCACTTTATGTATTGTTCCAAAAAACTTAAACAGTAATGCTATTCTTGGTCGCTGTCATTAAATTCAGGTTCTGGTGCTGGTTCTACATCAACGGATCCACCGATTGCAAGGAATCATACCAACCATGCTATTCTTTTGGAATAGTTTCCCGTCTGCACAAATTCATTAGATCTGATTTCTTTTCTTTGGTTATTGGTATCAACTTTTTATACAGATTTTTTAGTTTTAAATCCTGAAAGTTTATTTTTTGAAATAATCTTCGTTTGTTTCCACGAATATCTATTTGGTTATATTCGCCAAAATAATCATACTTGTATTTAATAGTATAAGCAGAACCGTTCTTATAGCGCAAACATTTAATTTTTAGCCACTGAACTTTTTTATTATTTATATCAAGCAACCTATTTCTTAAAATTTGTTTGGCCAAATCTTTAAAATCTATAAAGTCTTCAAATGTTATTTGTTCAACAATATATGGCTTTCTAACTCGATTACGATTCCTTTGGGATCTTGCCAGTTTGAAAATATTCAACCAATCATGTACAACGTATACAGGGGTGTTCTTTTTTTTGCATCTCGATAGCGGTGTGCATCGAGTCCACTTCCTTGCATGAATGTCCACTTTCAAAAAATTTGTGTTCAATAACGTAAACATTGGTCATCTGAGTCAAATAAAGCATCATAGCGCAAACATATTGGTTGCAGTTTTGTCCACCGCAAGTGTCTGAAAACAACAAAACCTCTTTTACTTCTTGCGGTAGAGTGGTAAACCACTTATATAAACACGTTCCAATTCCACAACTGCCCCTTCTTCCATTATGTTCTGTCCATGAATAACAGTATGCATTATTTGGCAAACCAGATTCTTAGACTGCCAAGTTATACATATTAATTTTTCTGGTGTAATACATCAAAGACACATCAGAGCAAGGTATCTGTAAAACAGACTGCAGGTCAAAGGTTGCAGAAACAAATTCCCTGCTGTTATTAGCCCTTACTTTATCCATCTGTTTGGCTTCTGCAGCTTTCGTTTTTCTTTTTATATAATTGAAGTATTCTTGATCATTCGAGCTTTTGTCTGGTTTGCCTTTATCATGTTTCCAACAAATCTCGCATTGATCTTTCTTGGGAACAAAGATAAATTAAAGTTTGTACAAAATATTTTTCGGTACATTGATTGAGAAACTGGGCAACGGTTGTGTTCTAAGCATTTTTTCTTATACAAATGAAACATTTTAGAAATAGAAAGTTTAGAATCTAAGTGTAGCCTTTTGGTGCTTTTACGTGTATAGTGGCTCTCTACCTTTGGGAAGCAGTTAATGTGGCATTCTACAAATGATACATCACACTCTTTGGTTTTATTAGATGGAATGTGTTGTCCCCTATTATCTTGTCCAGAAAATGTACCAGAAATGTTTCGATGTGTAAAAGCTGTTAGAATTGACCCATTATTAATGCACAAGGTTCTCATGAAAAAAGACTGGCAGACTCTAACTCGGGCTTTGCTCTTTACAAAATAATAATATTTTACGTTTTGTTGTTTTTTGCTGTCAGGTCCTTTCCTAGGTCTTCGTGTTTTTGGAGATTTAACATCAACATTACTTAAAGTAAAGTCTTTTTGCCGTACATAATCCTTCAGGGCCCAATACTTTTTACAAATCGAAAGCCGTTCTTCTTCAGTAAAATTCTCACTGCAGTTAAATTTGCATTTTTGACCACATGCTATTTGCTTGGGCTACTTAGACACCCTGACTGTTCCCGTTTTAGAACAATAGGGCTCGCATTTAGCCATTCTCTTTTTGTTTACATTTTTCTTTCATTGGCTTTCATGCTTCGAAACCTATTTTTAACTTTTTGTTCTTTGGGTTCTTTTTTAAGAAGTACATCTTCAATTCTCTTATGTGAATTATTATCGTCCCCTTTTTCAACTTTTGTTAGAAATAATTTTCTCTGCAAGGAGGCAAGAGTTTCATTCTCACTGTCTTCTTCATCATGAGGTAAAGATGTATTACCACATTCTAAACAAAAGTGACTCAAAATTCTGCTAAACGGTAATGCAAGAAAGTTTACCACTATCTTCTACATCACTTAATGCAGTCTCCTACGCCAAAATTTGTCCATCAGTCTCGCCGTCAAAATCGAAACCTACCTCAGTTTCTTCATATTCATCTGTTGCCCTAGGTCCTTCTTTAAAAGATCGTTTTCAGTTCTATCTTTCAAATTAGTCTCGTACACATTTTCGGTGCTTGTTTCATTTTTATAATTCTCATGGTCGCAGTCTAAAGTTATATTATTGAAGGTTGAAATACAAATTACTCAAAATAAAACATAAATCCATTATTGCTTACTGCCATGTAACAAGCCGTTTGCTTCAGTTTCTTGCACCAATATAAGTTCGCCATTATCACCAACATAATAATCGAAAACTATTCGGTTTTCTAACGATTCTTTTACAATCAAAATTGTAGAATGATAATAACGATATTCTTAATAATAATTTAAATTTTCAAGTAAAGTAAAACTACTGACCTGGACCATTTATGTGCATGCTCTCACTAAATGGAGCTAGTACTAAGCTGTAATCTACACTTTCATGTGTTGCACTAGCTAATAAAACACCTGTATCCTGTGTTTTTTTCTTAATATTAAAAGTAGTTGTGGTTAACTGTGTTAAATATGGGCTATCCTGTTTCATAATTTCTTTATTCTCCTTGCATACTGAAGCAGAACCCACACTGGAATCTGTAAAATAATAGTTTTATACAAGCATAGCTAAAAGGATTATTTACTAAATCAAACCTAATATTTTCTTACCATCTTTGTTGCTTATAGCCAGAGCACTATTAACTAATTTCACAGTCCAAGATGAAAACATTTTCACATAAACATCAGGAGCTTCTCACATTCATAATTACTTTTTCATAGGTTATGATTTTAGGTATGTAATAACAGAGCTGTAGCGCATAAGTGACTTAATGAATTTTAGAGTGCTCATGAAGTCAGCTGATTAGTAATATTAATTTTGCAAGAACTCACTATGGTACTTAATGAGTTCTTCCTTAAAAGCAGAAGTGATCGCTTGACTTAGTGTAAACCGAAATATAAAATTTGTTATTAAATCTAAGGTATACTAGACTTAGTGAGTTTTGCAAAATACTCTTTCAGTATGGCAGTCTTAAAACGTGATGTAACCTATTTTCTTAAAATTTTGACTTAGTGAGTTTTCGCTCTAAGCCCACGATATACAATTAATGACTCAACAATATCAAAGCTTTACAGATTAATACAATTAAATCTTTCGCGTGTAACACAGTAATACAGTCACTTTTGAAAATAATAATAAATGTAAGTCTACTTTTTCATGTCGCCAATGCAATCAACGTCATCATTCGTTATTGCACTTCGATCGCGTTTTGTCTAAACCCGCTTTCGCTGCTAGTAACCAAGCTCGCTTGAGCCCGGACACCGCCGTCTCTAAGGTATCACCTCGCTCTATTCCCGCTATTCAAGACCGCTACAAGTCTTCCGCACCTCGGGCCTCTGAGGAATCATCAACTTCGTTTAGCTGTAGTGGTCCGTCAACTTCGAATGTCGTTTTATTTAATTCTTTAGCTAAACCTTCACTTGTTTTACTTTCCACCGTTCAAGTGGAAATTGCTGATTGCTCTGGTTCTTTCCAGCAATTTCGCGGTTTACTAGATTCGGGCAGCATGACTTCTTTTATTTCGCAAAGTAGCGTGAAACGTTTAGGTTTTCGTACTACTCCACATTCTCTTACCCTTAGTGGTTTAGGTTCCATGTGCTCAGCTGTTCAGCATGGCACTGTCGCCGTTTCGCTCAAACCAATAGGTGTTTCTTCACCGATTATTAATTTTCAAGCTGTAGTACTTCCCAAAATTTGTGAGAATTTACCTACTTCTAATATTTCAATCATCTGGCTAACCTCAAGCTTGGTGATCCGCGTTTTGCTCAATCTGGACCATTGATTTCTTACTTGGCGCGGATATTTTCCCCAAGTATTATTAGACGGTTGCATCCAGGGTGATAGCGATCAACCTGTTGCTATTAATACCATTTTCGGATATGTTTTAATGGGAAACATACCTTCCTCGCCCGCTTCTGAAATAACTAGCTTGTTTTGCATGACAGATTGTACTGCCTCCTTGGAAGATATTGTCGCTAAATTCTGGGAAGTCAAAGCTGTCCCCGCCGCTCAATCTTTCACGCCTGAAGAAACTCTTGTTGAAAAACATTTTGTCGATACGTTTCGCCGCAATGAACAAGGTCGATATGTCGTCTCACTGCCGTTTAGAGATCAAGAACCATTTTTTCCAGGTAGCCGTGATCTTGCCTTACAACGATTTATTTTTTTAGAAAATCGTCTACTTAAGCAACCTCGTGTTTACGAACAATACGTTTCGTTCATGCGTGAATATCTTGATTCTCAACATATGCAATCTGTTGTTATTGGGTTTCCTTCGGACTTTTTTTATTACATCCCGCATCATTGCGTTGTGAAACCCGAAAGCGTAAGTACGAAATTACGAGTTGTTTTCAACGCATCCGCTAAAACTCTGTCTCAATCGTCGTTAAACAATTACTTGTTTGTTGTGCCGAAGTTGCAACCCGATATTACCGCAATTTTGTTACAATTTTGTTTACATCCTTATATTGTCACTGCCGATATTCGTCAGATGTACAGACAAATTATTGTAAAGCCCGCTCAGTGTGACTATCAACAAATTGTTTGGCGCTTCACCCCTGAGGAACCCATTCAGGATTTTAAATTAAATATCGTTACGTATGGAATCAATTGTGCTCCCTATCTTGCCATACGCACGCTTCAGTAGTTGGCCGTGGACGAAGGGAATTCTTATCCTTTAGCCGCTTTTGCACTTTGCCACCATACTTATATTGATGACGTCGCTACTGGTGGAGATTCTATTGAATCAACCCTCGCTCTACGTAACCAACTAATTGCTCTTTTAAAACTTGGTGGTTTCGAACTTCATAAATGGTCAAGTAACCATCCCGAATTATTAAAAGATCTTTCCGCTACGCAGCAATTCGCGCAACCCTTTGAGGATCCTGATACTCAACCCTTAAAAGCTTTAGGTCTTAAATGGAATCCCACTTCAGATTATTTTTGTTTTCTAGTTCAGCCACTAAGTACCTGCTGTACCAAACGCAACCTACTTTCTAACTTAGCTCGTATTTTCGACCCCATGGGTCTTTTATCCCCCTCTACTTTCTGGTAAAACACTTAATTCAACGTTTGTGGTCGTTAAAATTAGAATGGGATGCTCCCCCTCCTCCTGACCTCCGTTTGCGGGAGAGATACTTGCATGAGTTACCGCTTCTTTCGGATTTCGCTTTACCCCGCTTGCTAATTCCGCTACAGTTTACTACGTGCAAAGTTTACTGTTTTGCTGACGCTTCCGAACGTGGTTACTGTGCTGTTGCTTATTTTCGCTTTGTTACTCCTTCCGCCGTTGCGGTTCGCTTAGTGTGCGCTAAGTCTAAGGTCGCACCCCTTCGCACAATTTCTTTACCCCGTCTCGAATTGTTGGCCGCCACACTGGCATCAAAATGATTAGTCTTTGTCCTCAAAACTTTTGATTCGAACCTTACTTTTTATAAAATTTATTGTTGGTATGACTCCATGGTAGTACTTTCATGGATTCGTTAACCGCCGCCAATCGTGTTGCTTACATTCAGGAAAACACGTCTCGCGCCTCTTAGCATCACATCTCCTCCACCGAGAATCCTGCCGATGTCGGGTCACGTGGTTTACTTCCTACTGATTTGTGCCAATGTTCTCTATGGTGGGCGGCTTCACCAACCTTGTATGGGTCTGTCGAAAACTCCAGTCCATATATTCCGCCTTAAGATATTCCTGAAATTCTCACTTAACAACGCTCTATGGTTTTATCCGCTGTCGTAACATCCTTTTGGATTCAATCACTTCTCGAAAATCACTCTTTCTTTCCTTTTATTACCCGCATTGTTGTTTGGATTCTCCGTTTTGTCATAATCTACGTCACCCACTCGAAAGGTACTGCGGACCTTTGTCGTCTTCTGAGTTGCACAATGCTTTGATCCCCTTGCTTGTGTATACTCAACAATCTTATTTCGCTATCGAACTTGAAGCCATTCATTCTGGATTCCCTTTAAAAAAGAGTTTTTGCAAATTGTCCCCTTTTATTCGTGATGGAATCTTGCGCGTCGGCGGTCGCCTGGCTTACGCGCCTTTGTCCTCTGACCGTAAATTTCCCGCTTTGGTACCTAGCAAGAGTCGATTCACTGACCTGTATGTTACTTACGTTCATTTAAAATACTTCCACGCGGGTGCTCAAATGGTCCATTTTCTCGTTAGTCAGCACTTCTGCATTATTTCTGGAAGGCAATCCATCCGTCCTATTTAGAGTCATCGTCTAACGTGTTGGAAGACCAATCCTGTCGCATTGCAACCTTCCATGGACAATCTGCCTTCATGTGGAGTTACTCAAGTCAAACCTTTTTTGTGGTCGGGCGTCGACTTCGCTGGTCCCTTTTCTACTAATGTCTCGACTACGGGGCGCTAAAGTTTTAAAATCATATTTATGTCTTTTCATCTGTATGGCTACCAAGGCTCTGCACCTTAAAGTCATATCTGACTTGTCAACGGACGCCTTTCTCGCGACTCTGCACCGATTTATTGCCAGGCGTGGCCGCTGTGATCACCTCTATAGTGATTGTGGCACAAATTTTGTGGGTGCTCATAAACAGTTGATTCATCTCGACCAGCTTGCTGCTTCCAAGTACCGTATCTCGTGGCATTTTATACCGCCAGCTTCACCTCATTTTGGTGGCGTATGGGAAGCGGGAGTGAAATTTGTTAAGGCCCTGCTACTACGCACTATTGGCGAACAAGTGTTAACTTTTGAAGAGTTGGCCACTGTCTTTATCCAAATTGAGGCCATCTTGAACTCACGTCTTCTCACACCTTTAAGCACTGACCCGAATGGTTTGAGCTGTCTTACACCCGGTCATTTTTTAACTTTGGCCCTTTTAACCGCCATCCCGGAGCACGCACTTTCTCACCTACCGCCTAACCGCCTCTCTCGCTGGCAATTGCTCCAGCGCATTCACCAAGATTTTTGGTCCCGTTGGTCCAAAGAATACTTACACTCGCTACAACAGCGCTCAAAGTGGCACACCCCATCTCCTCAAGTTGATTTGGGCACTTTAGTACTAATTAAGGTCGCTAACGTTCCTCCCCTTTGTTGGTCCCTCGGCCGTGTTGTGGCTGTGCATCCTGGGACAGATGGTGTTGTAAGGGTGGTCACACTTAAAACCGCTTATGGCGAGTTGAAGCGTCCTGTGTTAAAGCTCTGCCTTTTACCCGCAATACAGAAAAAAGAATTCTTCTTTTTTTCTTTTGTTTTTGTAGATCCTTTTTTTTCTTTTTCGCTTTTTTTCGCTTGGTCATTTCCGCCCCCCGCCTTATAATTATTTTTTCTCTAAAACGCCTTGCATTTTGGTGGGCGGTATGTTCCGTTTATAGTAAATAATTCTAGCTAAATTTTATTTTATTGAGTTTGTTGGTTATTTTAAATTTGCCGCGTGTATATTCAAAATTATTTAGAGTGGAATTTCCTTGGCTTTACTTGGAGCACCCGCCAACCAGCAGGGAGTGATAAAGTTCTGTGTGTTAGTCCGCATGTGCACAACAAGTATCGATTGGAGAATCCACGAAACCAGGAATATAGTTACGTCTTTCGAACTGACCACATCCCAGTTCTACTCGTTATACGTAGAACCAATTACGTATGAACCGCTTTGTTAAGAGTCTTGCTTTGTCAGTCGAATACACCGCATTGCGTTTACACGTTCTACATAAAATTAATTAGATGAACCGCTTTGCCAAACCGCTATCGTTAAATGTGCTTTGCTTCGCCCGCCAAAGGAAGAGTTGTATTTGTTTCATCGTTTTTTCGTCTGCACACCTGCATAATTTATCCAGGTAAGTGCTTTAAAGTAAACGCTTTGCTTTGATTTGATTAAAAACAATTAATTATCTGTTGTTTGTAAACTATCAATTTAAGTTATGCAGTCCATTCTCTCTCCAAATGAGCTATTCGAAATTTACACCGCAATTATTTTACAATACTATTATACTATTATACTATTGTACTATTGTACTATTGTACTATTATACTAATACACTACTATACTATTATACTATTATACTATTATACCATTATACCATTATACCATTATACCATTATACCATTATACCATTATACCATTATACCATTATACCATTATACCATTATACCATTATACCATTATACCATTATACCATTATACCATTATACCATTATACCATTATACCATTATACCATTATACCATTATACCATTATACCATTATACCATTATACCATTATACCATTATACCATTATACCATTATACCATTATACCATTATACCATTATACCATTATACCATTATACCATTATACCATTATACCATTATACCATTATACCATTATACCATTATACCATTATACCATTATACCATTATACCATTATACCATTATACCATTATACCATTATACCATTATACCATTATACCATTATACCATTATACCATTATACCATTATACCATTATACCATTATACCATTATACCATTATACCATTATACCATTATACCATTATACCATTATACCATTATACCATTATACCATTATACCATTATACCATTATACCATTATACCATTATACCATTATACCATTATACCATTATACATTATCATTATACTATTATACTATTATACTATTATACTATTATACTATTATACTATTATACTATTATACTATTATACTATTATACTATTATACTATTATACTATTATACTATTATCTATTATACTATTATACTATTATACTATTATACTATTATACTATTATACTATTATACTATTATACTATTATACTATTATACTATTATACTATTATACTATTATACTATTATACTATTATACTATTATACTATTATACTATTATACTATTATATTATTATACCATTATACCATTATACCATTATACCATTATACCATTATACCATTATACTATTATACTATTATACCATTATACTATTATACCATTATACCATTATACTATTATACTATTATACTATTATACTATTATACTATTATACTATTATACTATTATACTATTATACTATTATACTATTATACTATTATACTATTATACTATTGTATTATTGTACTATTATACTATTATACCATTATACTATTGTAGTATTATAGTTATTTCGTCCCTAAAGCTTTATACCTTTATTTGTTTTTTCAAACCATAGGGTATTAGAGCGAGTGCGGTGTGGTACCTCTTTTACGCTTATCATTCTATACAAAACATTAAGACTTCTCGTTCTGTGGTCGCAAAGTAAACACCAGTGCACTTTTTTGAAAACCTGCAAGTTTCGTTCGGTCACAGTGCACGTTTGTCATAGAACAAACACGCTTTTGGTAAGTACTTAATTGTGGCATGTACTATTGTTACATCAATCGTATCCCAAATCATATTGGGTGGCCCTTTCCTATAAAACATTCCACGTGTGTATCATCAAACATCCACTTCTATCAAGCCGCATCACGCCTTCTTAATTAATTCGCACGCATCTTTTCTTGGCCCTTCAACCTGGATTAGCCCTAAGTTTTAATTACAGTCCATTGCTTAATTATTTGAGAAGCACAGAATTTGAGCTTTTAGATGTCAAGGTGTATATTCACATAAATTCTGCATTCTTATTTAGTGAAATAACTGGTTTCCAAGTATAGCTTATCTACAGACTATTGCATGTGTTATTTACAGTTATGCAGCAAGAATTGTGTAAACCCTTTCGGAGAATTTGCAGGTAGGAACCGAATTTACTAGTTTCAAGCCGTTTCGACCTTTGTTAGCTTTGTACAAATACTACTTAAAACTTTGGAAGTTTAGGTATAAGCAATAATATTATAAATGCTAAGGAGTGAATTTTGTTCATGTTCCTTTGGCACGCGCATTTTATTTTGATTCGTTTCTAATTAAACTTTTGCATTAAAATACCCACAACCCGCAGTATTGTTTCAACTTTATAACTTTGTTATTGAAACGTAATCATGAACTACACATTAGATTAATCAGTGATTGTCGCTAGAGAGAATGTTGCGTGCGCGTTTAAAAACCTTTGAAGCATTATCAAACAATATTGAACATATGCAAAATCGTTTCAAGTTTGCAAGCTGCCTTTGAAATCGCAACGATATTGTACGATGACTTTCAGTCTATTAATCGTAGTACACGCTAATCGATGAATCATCTTATGTTTGGACTGACTTTTATAATACGTATTTGAAATTGACCTGCTCTTTTGTGAATTAAAAGCAGTGTATATGACCATAAATGTTAATCGACAGAAACAAAATTTACAGAATCCATTTCAAACTCAAATGACGGAAACACAAGTGACAGGTTTACGTTTTAATTCCGTAGAATTAGTGGTCTTGGAAGCGCCAACTCCTAGTAAGACTGCCTAAAATTGAATTGGTTAGGTTTTAAGGTGTGCATAACGAGTGGACTTCCTATATGGATTTATTCAACGCATTTATACACAATAATAAAAGTTTATGTGACTAAATTCCAATATTTAATCAGTTCCTTGTCTAAGGAGCGTTTGTCTATTGTCAAGCATTTGCCATTAACTCCCGATAATTGTTTTATCTCTTGTCCAGATATCAAAATGAACGTGTTTTAGCACCCATGTATTGGCAATCAATTTTTAACGCACCAAAATGCAACAATGATTCAGTTCAATTATTGCGAAATTTGTTGAACACTTTCAATAAAAACCTAACCGCACTTTCGCAGTACAAAGACATAGATCTTTGAGAATCCACACTTTTTAATTGGTTAATACAAAGTGTTACGTCATCTTCGAACAATTCGGTATTTGTGACAATAAATACCATCAGTGCGTTTACCCTACAGTTTGAGTGAAACATTTTATACCGACAGTGTGGAAGTGCGTTGAAGAACACAGTCGCATCCGAACCCTTGCAGAAGCCGGTTGTATGAGAGCTTTTGAAAGCGACACCGACATCACCCGGTCGAGCGTGTTACTGGTGGTCCGTCGAAAGCTTTTGTGTGTGAACGTTATTGCCCACAGCGGCACAGGATAAAAGGTATTTATACCCTTTATTAAGTAGTTTGGTGTAGTTGTTTTAATTATTACATAACCGCTCCACCGCTATTGTTATTGCTACAAAAAGCAATTGGTCCTTCCCTATAATAGCATATTTATAGCATCTCCTTAACCCCAATCAGCCACAAAGAGTAAACAATTCTACATGCAAAGCTTTTGAAATTAAATTCGCCGATGTGGAATTTCATACTTCTGAAGACGAGGCATTTTTTATCATACAGATTTAGCGCATTATAAAATAATTCTTTGGCTAGTGCTTCCAACACTAGTGGTGCCGTGAGTAAATCTTTATATAGGCCAAATATTAATGATCGTCTTCAAGTATTTTTAGCTTCTACTGACAGTGCAGCTCCAAAATCAAAATGTGCCAATTGCAAGGCCATAACACATTCAATTAATAAATGTGTCTTTCTTACAATTGCCTATAACCGCACGTTTCAATATTCTAAATCAGCACGTTTGTGCATCAATTGTTTTAATTCGTTGCATTTGTTAAACGATTACAAGTCGACGTCTACCTGTAAGCGTTGTTCCATTATAATTAACGACATTGATACTTCGCTATTCCATTTCAAATTTCCATTTATATGCAATCTTGACGTAGAAATATCAGTATGCAGGTGCATTTAGTTTTAATACATTACGAATTAGCAGTTAATCTTGAACCAAGGTTACTTATATTGATCTGATAAACTCCGTTATATTTTTTCAAATAATTAAGTTTCGTAATTCATTTTAAACTTTTGAGTTAATAAAGCTGTTTAGCTTTCCAAGACCACAGAAATATATATATATATATATATATATATATATATATATATATATATAAATTATTGGTTGTGGATTTCAGGTCAGCTGGCAAGTTCAGTACTACTCTTTTTTATAGCCTAAATTTTCGAATTTATTTTAATTCTTGATCACAGGCACTACAAATGATAAATTTTAAAAAACTGGTACAATTTGGTTTTAAAGTTACATACTAAATCGAGGTTTATATAAATAATTAGCAACCATGTAAAAAATAACAGGAACTCTAACTTAACATAACTAAAAATAATATAAAATGTATAATTTAATAAAATGACACCATTTCAATCAAATTTGTCACATTGTTCTTTTATTTTTGTGTGTGACGGTATGGAAAAATTGAATGCATGCATGTATGTATGCATGTAACGTTTTTTATGAATTAAGTGAGTTTTAATCTGTGTGTGTGTGTGTGTGTATTCTTTTTTTTATATTATATAAATATTTTATTTTTATGGTGTATGTTTATAACATCTCACTGTAATAACAACAAACAAGTACTTTGATCCAATACGTAGTATCTTGTTTCAAGTATCTAATTTTTAAAATTTAATAAATGGGTATATATAGAGTTCAAGTTGTTTATGTCCGTCTTTTTGTTCATTGTACAAGAATTTTGATAAATATATCACATTTCTAAAAATAGTCGTTTGGATTCTGATTTTTGAATTTAAATAATTTTTGGGTTTTGAAAGTCCATTACGTGATTATTTTCTAAAATATGTTTAGTTAAAGCACATGCATTCGGTTTTCGTTTAACATCGCTTTTATGTTGAATTATTCTTTGTTTTAAGCGTTGTTAAGTTTGACCAATATAGATTTGGTTACAATTGGTACAGTTAATTTGGTAAATTAAGTTTTTTTGTTGTAGTTTAGGTGTTTTGTCTTTTAATTTGGAATGTAGTTTATTTAAGGTAATTGGTTTAAGCAACTAAATATAAAAGTTGGGCTTCTTTGAATAAAATTTACGCTTTACTAAAAACTCATAAAATGGTATTTTTAACGAGAATAAATACTTTATGCTATTCACCTGTCAGAAGTGTACAAATTGAAATGTGTTTAGTAGTTTAAAAGTGCATGCGGCTTATTTTTAGTATGCAATAAATTTCTATACACGGTTTTTATATTAATGCAGTGAATGAATGCTAATTTCACAATTGGTCTTCGTTTTTATGCTTCATTTAAAATAAAAACTTGTTTTAAGGTATATACCAGAAATAATTATTTACATACGGTTGAATTGAATTAACATATCATGAATGCTAATTTTGACGTATTTCAAACTAACACAATCAATGAATTTAAAGTTGGGCTTCATTCTTAAATGGTATGTGTCTTTAAAACGCTATTTTATATGGGAATACGCTTGTACGTTTATACAGGGTAAAATTTAAATCTTAACTATCTAGTGCTTATTCAATCGGCAGTAGGGTAACTACATTAACTACTAGGTATGCAATTGGCGGTCGCATAATTATCTCTCTACACCACTTTTTTATACAAACGCCCGTGTAAATAGTCTCCGCCTTTCCTCATAAGCGCGTTGAAGAAATGTGATTATTTCCACCCTCTACTTTCCTATAGAGCAGGATCTAATAGATCATACTCGGGCAAACGACTGATAGTAATGCAGGCACGTCTTAGTGTATGCCGACCGACCACATTATACGGGTACCCAATTTGAATCGAAGAACGCCTCGAGTCTAATTATTTGACCCTTCTTCTAATACTATTTAAAAATTGTCACACAGTTGTAATAGAGAAAAACGCGGTACTTCGTGGCTTCATGCTTGAGAGTTGCGCTATTGACCGCATATAATAATACCTGATATTTCTGCTACTTAAATTTTTATCGAATCATATAAGTTTTATTTAAATTATTTAAAAAAAACGCTTTTGGATGGGATTGCATAATAAATTAATTTATATGTGACGTACATACGAAAATTTCCAGTTTAACGTGTAGATATTTAAATCTGAATCGCATAAACTATATTAAAATTATTTTTAAACAAAAATTTCTAACGACAATGAAAAACAATTTAAATTTAGAGTGAGAATACAAAGCGTTCTCAGTAGCTTGCTTTAGGCGCGACTGAAAAGCAAATCTGTGGATGCATTTATGTCTGCACATACCTGCAATCATTCGTCGAAGTTTATAATTACAAGAACGGAAAGGTCAAAGAAGGGTAAATATTTAAAGGCGGTGAGGTATTTTCATTCACTTTAAACGTCACGGAATACAAACTTTGAAATGAAAGCACTTTTTACGCAACGTACGAAACTTGTTTTTGTCCAAGCTTAAATTCTGGCGAACTGAAAAGATTGTAAAAATTCCTTTCCTGGCCCTAACTGTGCAATCTCTTATAAAACAAGTCCCTGTATGGATTCAACACGTACTGCAAGCGATCCCATAAAGAGGTTTTTATGTGATTTTATGTGACCGTTGCAAAATTTAGAGCAACCGAAATCGAACATATTTAGACCTGATTTTTTTTAGAACTTTCAAATAATTACATACATAGACACAAAGATTTTTACGTGACATACAAAATACAATGTTTAATTACCAGTATTTTAGTTACCAACAATTGCATATTGATACACGATATAATTCGATATGCTGTGTGATATATAAAGCGTTCTCAGTAAGTTAGTTACTTTACGTGCTACTGAAATGCAAACGAACAAATGCAGATGTATCTCTTGACAAGCTGGTCTCTTTTTAAATGACTTTTACGGGGATTCTTTTTTCAATATTTTCAATTCTGCAACGCTTGGTATAACTTTTACGTACCATTTCTTAACTACGTTACCTAACCACATTCCCTAACAACATGTTCGTTGACGTAATTAACTCTTTTTTGAGCGCCATCTTTAAAGTAATTTCTTTTTTAGTTTATTCTATATACTTCCAACATTTTCAATTTTGCCCTCCCGGTACAACTTTACGTGCAATTTTTTAACTACGGCACATAACCACGCCCATGAGCGCCAAGTTTATTTACCTAATCGACGCCATTTTGAGTGCCATCTTTAATTTTTTTTCAACTTATCTTGTATATTTCCAATATTTTCAATTCTGCACACCCGGTACAAGTTTACGCGCCATTTCTTCAGCTATGTTACATAACCATGCCTCCTAGCGACATGTTTGTTGATGTAATTGTCGCCATTTTGAACGCCATTGTTAAAGTAACTTTTTTGACTTACCCTGTATATTTTCAACGCTGTAAAATAGTTTTGATTACCGAATTTTGCTGAATAGGTAGTTAGATGCACAGAGATTGCCCTCTAATAAGATTTTGTTTTTGTTCTGCTCTTTCGTTAATTCGATGCTATTAGCTTTTCTGTTTGCATTTGCTATGGCTCCAATAAACTAGTCATAAAACGACAAAAGAGCTCTGTCGCTTATCTCTTTGAATTTATAACTTATCAGCTTTTGCATATTATATATCTTCATACACTCTCGCTCATTTTAAACGATAGCATCACGATATATTGAAATTTTTTTTTTTGTTAACCGTTTCCAATAAAAGCATTTTTTGTATGCGCTACCAGCTTTAAAATAAATTCTCGACGGAGTTCTAGATCATCATCATTATGTCTTCAGTCCTGAAACTGGTTAGACGCGTACAATCATTGTTTCCTATTCTGAACTAACCCAGGGATTTCTCTAAAATTTGCACAGTCTGCATCTATCATTATCTGATCTAGGTCTACATCTACCTCTTTCTTCCAATTTCTGCTTGTCATATATCCCTTACTATTCCCCAAAAATGCCTTAGAACGTATTCTGCCCTTCTATTTCTCCTATTTTTTTCCACAGATATTTTTGTTCCCCTACTGTTTCTATAACCTATTTGTTATTACCTGTGTCTGTCCATTTTCATGCATCTGAAGCACAGCATTTCAAAAGGCTGCTACCGTTCTTCTGTCTGCTTTTCAGACTGCCCGTATGTCATAGGCATACTATCTGTGCTGTGCTCCACACATATGCTTTCAACAACTTCTCGTTTTATGTTTGTTGTCTTTCATTATAGGCGCTGTTCTTTCTTGTTAGATGCAGTTCGGCTTCCTTTTATTGTTTTACAATTATATGCCCTATTTCTCCGACATTCAATGGTTGCGAAGGGGGGTAAGCACCCTATGGCTGCCAAGTTCCCCCAGCACATAAACATTTACCGATTTAGTATTTTTTCCAATATATCTTTTCGCACAGTCAACATTAGTTGCAGATATTTTACAACCAACACCCGGAGTGGTTTATAATAATCATCAGATTTATCTGCGTTTATTTTTTCGTCATTAGGTTTTCCGTCTCAAAACTGGTTGAACACGTACCTGCACTTATTTATTTTCTGCATAGTTCCCTGAAATTCTCACACAGCATATACAGTTTGGTTCCCCTTCTATTGTTTTCTAATTTTATGCCCTATTTTACCGAGATTCAGTTAAAGGGGTTAAGCAGAAATAATAGTTTTCCAGTAAATCCTTTCACACAATTAACATTATTTGAGAATATTGCCCAACCAATACTTGTAGTTGCTTATAATAATCATCATGTTTAAGTACAGTTACTTTCTTCGTCATTAATTTATCTATCTTGGGACTGGTTGGATGCGTACCTCTATTGATTTCTATTCTGGGCTAGCCTACACATCTCCCTGAAACTCCTACAGCCTATATCATGCACTATCTGTGTGCAGTAGTTTAACCTTGGTCTACCTCTTCCTCTCTTTTTTCCTATCTCTGCTTCTAATATATTCCGCACTATTTCCTTATGCCGCAGCATGTGGTCTATCATCGTATCTCTCCTATTTTTTACCGTTTTCCACATATTTCTTTCTTTCTCTACCATTTTTAGTACTTCTTCGTTCTTAACTTTGTATGTCCATGATATCTTCATCATACGTCTGTAGCACCACATTTCAATGGTTCTACCTTTTTCTTGTCCGCTTCTCCTATCGTCCAGGCTTCACAGCCGTACAATGCTGTGCTCCATACATATGTTTTAAGCAATCTTTTCCTTGTTTCTGTTTGTTGTCTGTGAACACAGTAGTTGCTTTTTCTTGTTAAATGTAGCACGACCTTGTGCTAATCTTTGTTTTATATCTTTTGTGCTTTTCCCATCTTGCGTTATTTGGCTTCCTAGGTAGCAGAAATTCTTAACCTCTTGTATGTTCGTGTTACATATTTGTATTCTTGTTTTTGATTTATTTTCCCCTCCTTTGCATACTAGTACTTTAGTTTTAGTTTTGTTAATTTTCATACCGTATCTCTCTGTTAGAACTGTTTCCATTTCATTAAGAGCAGCTTCTAACTCTTCCTTGCTAGACCTTAATACCGCTATATCATCTGCAAATCTAAGAATATCAATTTTTTGACCTTGCATAGTAATTCCAAATGTCTTCCTGCATTTAACAGTATTCATGGCCTCTTCAATGTACATGTTAAAAATTAATGGGGATAGGAGCTCAGAGCTAAAATAGCCTCCCGTGTTCCCCTGTTTCGCCTAAACCCAAATTGGTCTTCGCCTAGTATTTCTTCAGACCGTTTTTCCATTCGTCTTTGTACAATTCTAGTTAATATTTTTGACACGCGTGCTGTCAAACTGCTTGTTTGAAAGTTTTCACATCTATCCGCGCTTTTCTTTTTTGGTATAGTTACTATGATGTTACGTTTGAAATCTTTGGGTATCTCGCCTGTCTCATACATATAGCTTACAAGTTGAAAGAGATGTTTTGTACTGCTTGTCCAACGGCTTTTAGAGTTTCTGCTTGCACCTTATTTATATTCGGTGCTTGTTTAGCGGCTTTTAAAGTTTCTGGTTGCACCTTGTAACAATTACGATTTTCAGCTATTTAAATATACGCTTTTGTTCAATACAACTAGTCAATACATATTAAATTTCTATTGAAAACTTATATTATGAATTCATACATAGTACGCCATCTACATTAGAATAGCCAAAGTAAATTTTAAGTACTCTTCTATTTGCTTGTATCTTGATTCAATATCCCCCTTCCCGGCGCATGCTTGAATAGTTAACATTGCCTCGTGGTCGAAGCGTTTTTTATATCAGATGTAATCCGAGTACCAGTGTTATCGAGGGTCTGCAGGTTTTTAATCAAACATGCCGTCCCAACAGATAGTCAAGTGGAGTCAACGTATACCATGGGTTTAGTTTGAGTTGTAGCATCGACCTAAGATGGTTGTAAATATATTTCTACGCGCAAGTTTTTAAGTTTAGAGTTTTAAAGTTTAAAGTATCAAGTATTAAATATGAAGACAGTATTAATTCCGAGTTTTAAAATATTAACTTTAAGTTTCACGTAATAAAGCAATGGAAATTACGTATTATGTAAAACAATCGTTAACCATATGGCAAGTACGAGACTGAAATCCAGCTTCAATTGTTGCTAGGCAAAAGTGTGGAAATCCCCACAAATGTTTGGTTAGTATAGAAGACACCTGTTTCAGCTGCGCACAACCACAACTGTAAGTACATAGATGTTAAAGAAAATTCAGCCGCCAAGCAGATATCCAGCGGTGAGTCATCTTTAATTTTTATACCTATATTCTTTTCAAGGAACATTCATTTAAGATGCACAAATAACTTTCGAAGAAGTATATATATATATATATATATATATATATATATATATATATGTTTATTTAAAATTAATTCTTGAATTTTTGTGAAGGTTCGAAGATCAGTTAATTTGATTCACGTAAAATTTAGTTTAAAATTTAGTACTTGGATAATGTATAAATGATCTTAATATTTTCAAGGTATTTTTGTAAGATTATTTTTGAAGTTACAAAGTTGTATTAAAATGTTTGCATAACTAAACATGTGATACGATAAGAATTGTTTGCCGAATTATTGTGTATAACACATTTTGATAGTACACCTGCAGTATAGCTTAATGTTGATAATAAGTATTTTTCTTTGACCGTTGATTCTATTAAAGATATCTATTAAAAATATAGTGTTATAACCTGCAAATTTCTTTTGAACATTTAATTTGTTTCTTGTAAACTGAACAAGATCCTATTCAAGTATCATGAAGTAACTGTAACATAAAAAATGAAAATCATATATTTCTTATAGAGAATTAAAGTAAATTATGCAATTAGAAATGTATCCCACGAATGCTCGGAGATTAATGTTAAATCGTAATAAAGGAACTGTTTCGAAAGCCTCCGTATAGGTAGCTTTATATAAACAATGTATATATATATATATATATATATATATATATATATAATATATATTTTTTGAAATTAATAGAAAAAATAAGTTGTCAAAAAAATTTTTTTCATTGAAGTCAGCAGTAATTGTCCTACAGAAGTAAACAGTTCACAAATATGAAATTTTGGTATTGAAGAAAGATATTATTGGTGTTAAAGTTAAAAGTTCTTTTTGAAAGTATAATTTTGACTAGTGGATTTATTTATAATTTTTTTTTGTGATAAAGTGACTAGGCTCTAACGAAGCCCTAGTTTGAACATGTTTAGGTGTGGTTAAATTTTCAGATAGCACGAGATCGTCGTTTCCATTCCAGATTGCAGAGACCAAAGTAAGTATTTTTGTTTATGTTGCTCGTCTTAAATTTGTTTCTTTCGAAGATTTCCGTATCTGATCTTCGGATAGTTTCTTATCAAACACTCATTAAGATACGGTGGCGTCCAATAAAATTTCTTTTGTTTTATCGTATACCATCCTACGATCCTAGCTCATAGCTCTGCCCTAAGTTGAAGAAGCTTAGCTGGCTGGAAGATCCCTTTAGAGGGACCTTTTTTCTCTCAAAGCCATTTAACATCCTTTTTACCCTGGGCTTAACCGTTAAACAGGAACCCCTCGTAATCTGTCGAGGCTCTGCCGCCTATATGGTAGAGCGAACACACTATTTACCTTTTGAGGAATTTAGTATCCTACAACCTTATCTGTACCCGGCGCCTTACCATTTTTCAGACTCTTTAATGCTAATTCATCTCTAAGTATAGGATATCCCAAGTCATCATTTTCAATGTCTGATTCCTGTTCTAATGCAGTTAGTTCCTTTTCTGCATATAGATTCCCTATATATTCTTGCCATCTACCCACTTTCTCTACATTTTCTATAATGACGTTTCCTCCCGCGTCCCTTATATTTTTGCTATACAGTTTTATATCCCTAAAATTGATTCCAATTAGTTTGTATGCTTTATCTGTTTTTCCATGTTCCATCTTAGTTTGTACCTCTTTGCACTTTTCATCAATCCATTGTTCTTTAGCTTTCCTGCATTTGCGAATAATTTCCCATTTTATGGCTTTGTATCTCTGTTTTCCTGTTTCGTCTGATTTATTTTTGTATTTTCGTCTTTCTTCTATTAAATTCAGGATATCCTGTGTTATCCATGGTTTCTTATTTTCTTTTTGTGTATACCCCAGAATATCTTTGGCCGCCATGTCTAAGCTGGATTTAATGTTATTCCATTCTGTTTCTACTTCCTTAGTATCAGATATGTTCCCGAAATCTTTGAGGAATTCATTTGACTTTTTTCAAATCTTTCTTGAATATCTTTATCTTTTAGTTTCTTTAAGTCCAAGTGTTTTTTTCCGTTTCCTTTTTTCAAATTTTTAAATTTAAGTGCGGCCTTCATAATTACGATGTTGTGGTCAGTGTCTATATCTGCTTCTGGGTAGCTTCTGCAGTCTTTTACTTGATTCCTAAACCGTTGTCTAACAAGAATGTAATCTATTTGATATCTTCCTATATCTCCTGGCATCTTCCACGTATATCGTCTTCTGGCATGATGTTGAAATAATGTGTTTGTTATGATTAAATTGTTCTTGTCGTAAAATTCTACCAGTTTATTTCCTCTGTCGTTTCTCGTGCCTAAACCAAATAAACCTACTACCGCTCCTTCCCTACCCTCACCTACCACTGCTTTAAAAACCACCGTAATTATTAAATTTTCATGTCCTTTTACGTATCTTAGTATGTCTTCGATATTTTTGTAGATCACTTCTACCTCCTCTTCACTGTAGCTAGAGGTGGGCATGTATACTTGTATTATTAATGTGTTCTAGATAGTTATTATTTATTTCGACACCCTTGTGATTTAGTTTAATTTCATTTATTTGTAGGACAAACTGCATTACTTTAAATTCCACTTGAAAACTACAGATGTTCGGCCACTCTTGATGGTCCAGTTTTACACCATAATATAGACCAACATTCGTGCAAGCAGCATGACTACACATAATTTTAATAACAAGTGTCATATACAGATTAAATCCCTTTTCGGTGCCGTGATAATGCTCAAAAGTCGACAATTCATAGTCGTTTAAAGTGTAGGAACTCTTACATCCGTAGTTATATCGTAATCGACACCACTTATTATTTCATTGTTTGATTGCAAACTTTGTAGATACCCATAAACTAAAGTACATACCCGTGCTTATGGCAAGAAGATGCGGTGTAGTTACACACTTTTCAAAGACACGAGTCGACAGCTTTGTATCTCTCGATGCTGTTCGCGTTTTAATTAACCAGATAGGAATTTAAACGATGTGAATATATGTACGAACGCGTTTTATACAATTAAAAAGATTCAGCTTACAAATCAAATGAAAAATGCATAATGCACTTAATTTTGTAATATCAAGTACTGCATTTGATATCCAGGAAATACTCGTAATAACACTAATTTTATCCAGTTTATCTATAAAATCTCGCGTTTCTTCGGGTACAGAAGCAGCTGCTACGAAACATTCTATAGCTTCATTTAAATTTTTACTTATAGAACAATCCTTTAACCTTGTGTAAAATACTGCTCTTGCGAAACTTTTGCAGCATATTTTGCACTGTTTACAATAGGATATAAAATTATTTAACACGTTACGTAAACCTTCGAGCATTTTGTGCCCTTGATTATAGAATGTTTGACTAAATTCTACCGAGACCGAAATTACTATAGAAATATCTTGTCGATGCATGTTCGTTTTACGCATTACTCACCATTCTCTTTGAATGTATTTTTTCTAGTATACTTTAATCTTATTATAAACAAGGAACGCGCGGCATATAAAACAAAACATTGCCATCAATTAAAGACATACAAAAGCAATTTTATCTATTGTGGTGGGCTGGGTGGTTATCCTAGAGTAAAAATCCTACCGTATAGAATATATTTATAAACAATCCTTTTGAATGAGCTCAAACACGACTAGTTTATTTTTATAAACAAAAAAGTTGTACCAAGTGCTGCATAATTAAAAATACTAGAAATATACAGGGTAAGTAAAAAAAATTACTTTAAAAATGGCGCTAAAAATGGCGTCGATTACGTCAACAAACATGTCATCAGGAGTCGTGGTTATGTGACAAAGTTAAAGAAACTGCACATAAAGTTGTACCGGGTCTGCAAAATTAGAAATTTTGGAAATATAGAAAATAAGTCGAAAAAGAAATTACTTTAAAGATGGCGTTGAATATGGGGTTTATTACGTCAACAAACATGTCGCTAGGGGACGTGGTTATGTGACGTAGTTAAAATAATGGCACGTGGTTTTACCGGGTGTGCAAAATTGAAAATATTGTAAATATACGGGGTAGGTCGGAAAAAAATTACTTTAAAAATGAAGCTAAAAATGGTGTCGATGACGTCAACAATCATGTTGCTAGGGGGCGCGGTTAAGTGACGTTGTTAAAAATGGTACAAAAGTTTTACAGGTTGTACAAAATTGAAATTAATTATTGGAAAAGTACTGGGTAAGTCGAAAAAGAAAGTACTTTAAAGATGGCGCTCAAAATAGTGTCGATGACGTCAACAAATATGTTGCTAGAGAGCGCAGTAAAGTGACGTAGTTAAAAAAATGGTACGTAAAACTTGTACCAAGCGTTGCCAAATTGAAGATATTAGAAAAATAATCTGCATAAAAAGTCATTTAGAAAAAGTCCATAGTGTAAAGAACAATATCTGCATTTCTTCGCATGCATTTCAGTCTCACGTGAAGTAACCTACTAAGAACGCTTTATATACCCAGAGCATAACCGAATTACATCGTGTATCAATATGCAATTGTCGGTAACTAAAATACTTGTAATTAAACATTGTATGTTGTACGTCACTTAAAAATCTGTGTATAAATGTAATTATTTAAAAAGTTCCAAAAATAAAAAAAAAAATTTAGGTTTAAATATCTTCGAATTCGTTTGCTTTAAATTTTGCAACGGTCGTCTTGAGTATAAAAATCACATAATAACCGCTTTATAGGGTAGCTTGCAGTGCGTATTAAATTGATACAGAGATTTGTTTTAGGTTTAAATATCTTCGAATTCGTTTGCTTTAAATTTTGCAACGGTCGTCTTGAGTATAAAAATCACATAATAACCGCTTTATAGGGTAGCTTGCAGTGCGTATTAAATTGATACAGAGATTTGTTTTCTAACGGATTTCATAGTAAGGGTCAGGGTAACGCTCAATGCGAGTCCTTCCTTTATTCTCTTCTACCTGGAAGTGTCACTAGTACATTCCAAAATGCCTACCTCCTTCTTTTTACTTTTCCTATATCTCTATTGCATTTTCATTTCTGTGAGTCGCCGTATGGTTGCGCGGGGGGTATTCACTGACACCCGGATCACGTCTCTGGGAATCTTTCGTGAGGTCATGCGGTGCCGCTCTCAGCCGCACGTGGCCGCTAACAGTGAACGCATGTATGAGTGTGTGTGTGTATGTGTGAGTGCAAGAATATATATATATATATATATATATATTGCTATAATTATAGGGTAGCTGAGGGGTAGATTAAGCCACAGGGGTCGTAGAATAAATAAAAGAAACTTCCAGTTAACAAAAGCACATAATTACAGATATTATAAAAGTAAATAGGTCACTATACATATTGTTAGTTGAGAGCACACTATATAAAAATACATGAGATTAAACGCATAAGAAATAGAAATATCCAAGAGTAGTTACAAGTTGAGATAAGATTTGAAAACGTAACAAAATGCATCAAAATTAAATCAACGGGAAACTTATATGAATTGGCTTGATAAATATTTAACAAGTGCGTTAAATATATCATCGTATACGCAGTCTAAAATTATGCATTATTTGGAAATCGTACGTGACATAAAGTATTACATTTGTTCAAAAATCCAATATCAACTAGGAAATAAACAAACACCAAATTTATTTCGGTTTAGATTAGAATAAGCAATAAACAATGAATACGTGACTTAATAAACGGAAATTCGTGGGATTTTTCAATTAAATATCATGGTATGTAAATGAATACGTGACAACTCAAGCATTCATCTGAATATTTGAACTATACAATTGGTAAAATTCCCGGAGTACACAAAAATAAAGGAAAAGTGTCGTTCCAACACGTGAATAAACGAATGGAAAACAAGAGAGGTACGGCCTTTAAATACGATAACAATTGAGCGACGAGTTTAGTATAAATTTTAAACTGGGCTACGACGATACTTTGAAGTGCCAAATTATTTACGTAGCCAGTGATACGAAAGTAAATTAAAATCATTTTTAAAAGTGTACAAATTGTGCAACTATTCGTAAAATTGTTAGTCTATTTCTGTAAATTGCAAAATATTTTAATTTTGATGCTTATTCAAGATTTATATGTACGTTCGTTATATTTTGACATCGTTTTGACACTTTCTTTAATATCGTAATGCAGTCTTATCGCATTAGGACTATAAAATTCATTATTCTGCGCATTTAATAAAAAATGCATATTTTAATTATCTAAATTTGTACGTACATAAAACTAAATATATGCTTTCAAGGTGTGTGATTTCGGCGTTATAGACTAACTGTAAAAATAGATATGTAAATTGTCAATAAATCAAAATACATTTGAATAATTTATAGAAGACTTGTGCAACCAATGTAGTCATATATTTAAAAAATAAAATGATACGTTTCGCTCATTGAATGAGCTTTTTCAAACAGATAAAATACACATGTATAACAATCTAAAATAACTAATATAAACTAAATGAAAGAAATTCTCTTGACTTATACTTACAGTATGGTGATTATGATAATATATTACTAATTAAAGTTATAATTTGCTTAATTTTTAATTTTTAAGTTGTAATCATTACGTGTAGTGTACATTTTAAATTGGATGTATATTGCATAATAACGTATTAGTTAGTAAAATTGAAAATTGATTATAATGTGTTTATTAATATAACAAGTTTATTATCTATTAATTTATCACATGGGTTACAATAAGTAAGACGTAAATGCTAATATTGGTTGATTAGTTTTAATATTCACATGGTCAGACAAAGCAGTATTAGGTTTATTAGGTGTTAGTGTTTTAGTTTTTATTGAATTTTTATGTTGTGTTATTCTTGATTTAAAATATTGTTTGGTTTGTCCTATATATGCTGCAGGAAAATTTTTACAATTTATTTGATATATAGTATTAGATTGTAAATTAGGATCTATTTTTTTGATATATAATATGATATATAGTATTAGATTGTAAATTAAGATATATTTCATTCTTCAACATCAACGCTACTGCACAAGAAAATATAACAAAAGAGCTTTGTATAATAAACAAAACTTGTTATAATTACATAAAGGTAAGTGAAAGAATTTTTTCCTGACACAATGCAAACAAAAGTGTATCACACCTAAATTCCTACAGAAACAATTTAATACCTTAAAATTTAGTAAACAGTTAAACCTAATAAAACTTCAAACCTACAAAAAGAATTTACTTTAAAGCTATTTTTATACTCTTAAATGAAGCCTACGCTACAAAAAATTTCCTACATAAAAAAATTATTAATTCTGGAAACATCATAGAACACATAATAACAGAGGAAGAAAAATTAATGCAATACCCTACCCAAAAATCATAAATTTGTTAAAACTTTCCAAATAAAACACACCATAACCTTATATAAAAAATTGGAATTACTAATAAACTAACAAAAATCCACGCAATACAAAAATGCAACGACCCTAAACCCTTATCCTTCAAATGCAAATCATCCAGCCCAAAATACTGAACATTCAAACTATATAGAAATTGTAACCTTTCTGATAATACTAATAGCGGTACTGAAAATACTAGCCCTAGGTTCAAAATTTATTATATTTAATCTCAAACACAATAACCAATAGAATCCTTTATTTCATGTATAGAACCAGCAATTGAACAACTCCAAGAATAACCGCAAAATGAATCAGAGCAAAATTTGTAATATTCTGACAAATTACAATAATAAACCCAACAGATTGTATTTAACTGATAACCAATTAGAATCCAATAAAAATTTAAATAAAAATATTAAAATTTACACAAACTTATTTAAAGCAAAACAAAAAAATTATAATCACTACTGCATATAGAACGCAAAAAAGCCGTATTTATCTATAAAACGGAATATGTATATATAAAAAAATGCTATTAATAAAAAATGACAAAGTAACTTATACACCACTATTGAAGCTTCTACCTTTTCTATACAAATTAAAAACAACAAATATATAAAACATTACTAACAAATATTGCTTATCACATACAATTCCGCTGCACCGCAAATCTATGGTTTACCGAAATTGTATAAGATAAATGCTGTTTTAAGGCCAATAATAGTCTTTTATAAAAGTCCAACCTACAAACTATCAAAATATATATCAAAAATAATTTCAAACATAATCAATAATAATCCTAACTGAACCATACTCTTGGTCATTCAAAAATAAAATAAAAAATTTTCTGTGTCCAAATAATCACAGCCTATTTTCTTATGATGTAGTGTCTGTTAACGATTCAAGCTGTAATTAATAATTGGAAAGATATTTCAAAACACACTACATTACCACAAATAGTTTTATAGAAATTTTAAACTTCGTTCTGGAAGCATTATAGTTTACATTCAACAATAAAATTTATAACCAAAAATTCGGAGTACCAATAAGATTCCCAATATCACGTTACATTGCTTATTTTGTTCTCATGAGTCTGGAAAAACAAATATTTAGAAATAATACCAATATATGGTTTTCGACACGTTGCATAAATGATATTTTAATAATAGCTATAAATCAAACATACACTCTATTCACGATACATTTTGCAACTTGTACTTGCGTGTAACGTTCACTTGCTTGTAACGTGTGCATGAATGACCCTCGGCTATTGTATTTATCTAATCTTTCTTACTTAAATCTCCAAAGAGACCTAATCATCAGGGCTAAACAGTGGGTTTTTTGTTTTATCCCTGCGGTAGCATACACATGAAAATAATCTACCTAACAAGACTTCACTGATTCAGTTTTGAATAAGACAACAACATGTGATATAATTACATATAATAATTGTAATTGAACTAACAAAAGTAATCAAACTTTGGATTATTTTAGTAAAATAAAAAATAAATCTTTAACCAATTTCAATTCTTTTAAGAGTTTAACAAAACATGTAAATTTTACTACAGTAAATTTTTTTTCTTTTTTTTTTTAATAACTACAGAGTATCAAAAAGTTAACAAAATAAACCGACCTGATATGAGCTCATGTCTTGAGGCTTTTACAAGATAAAATCACAACGTATCTAATTCAAACATTAATTAAAGCATTGCATCTTTGCAGTGCTATTAGCATTTAAACATTTGTGAAACAAACAATTGTTATAAGTTTTTCTTTTACAAAAATTTAAACGGATATATACATAAATACTTGAATAAAGTATTATCAAAGTCCTTGATTTTAACCACATGTCAAGACAAAATGCAATCAGTTGAATTATCAACAGATGGTGGACATCATGGCGGACACCCGAACTTCTGTTCCTCTAAACCAAAGAATATTAACCCAGGAAAAGCAAGTCTTCCAGAATTCATTTCAAGATGTAGAAACCGTGTAAACTAGCTCAATAGCTCTGCTGATGCTTTCCCATTTCCTCATTTCACAATACTCGAACAAGTATTCAAATTCGCTTAAATGACAATATAACAAAAGCCATGTTAAAGTGAGCAACAGGTTTTTAGAAATTAAATTAATTTGCTACAACAGATAATCTTATTTTAAAATCATTGTATAATAAATAAAGTCAGCTTACCCCTTAGCCGGCGATTTAATTTATTTTTAAAAGAAAAAGCTTCCCACAACCAAACCAACATTTGGAAAAAATAACACGCTTCCTCGTGTCTATCTTACACCAAAAGTTGAATAAGATAGCTCGACCTCAATAAGTGAGAGTGCGCAGAATACCACAATACGCCTTTTGATCCCTACCCAACTGAATTTTGACTAATAAGACAAAGAAGACTGCTTCTGCGTTTAAATTATAACCCAAATGCAGGTAAACAAAGTTGCCTAACTTCTAGATTCGTAACAGTAAAAACGAACTGCTACAATTAACAGCATAGATTTTTGTCTACAATTTACCATCGAACAACAAAACGAGCATATTAGATTAAATTTCCTGGATTTAACACTTTTCCCAATTTCGGATAGTAAAATTTTAAACAAGTGTAACATACTGTTTTAATAAGCTCTAATAGTTCTAGTATTCCTAAAAATAGTTAGTTTCTAGTTTAATTTTAGCATGCTAATTATTAGAATTGTAGCGGCTGCAGGATCACCCAAGTAGCTTCTCAGCGAAGTTCCCAGAAAGATCTAATCCAAGAGTTAATCAATTTTTCTAAAGGCACTTACTTTAAGGGCACTAAACATGTCAAATTAGTCCATATCTATGATTAGATGTCAATCATGCTTTAGGATCCTATTTATGTCAGGGTGGTCTGAAGCAATTTTTCAATTAGCTGAGCACTCAACTAAAATCAATTCTGAGAGCTACGGTTGTGGTTATCTTAGGCATTGACAGTTTTAATTAAAATGAAAGATTTACGACCGGCGCATCCTAAGCCGAGTAAGAGCGTCAAGAAAGGGTTATTTTCAATTAACCAAAATGTATATAAGGAGGCCAGCCGGTGGGAATCGGGTTGTTTATTTCCAGACGCGTTAGAGGTTAAAGCTAACGGTTACTAGTGATGTGTTTATTTCTCTGCAGTCAAGTGCGGGCCGTTATGTTTTAAGTTATTTATTTCTCTGAGTAAGTAATTAGTATATGTGATATTACTATGAACTCAAGGCTGTGTTATGCAGCATAAGTCAGTTATTTGTTTAAAAACAGTATTTGTCGACTTCCATAAAATACAATTCCGGGTGAATGCCCAGTTCAAGTAAATTGATCCGTTTTATTATTGCTTTGGAGACCGCATCGTTTTAGAAGGGTCTTCTATTATATTGTGTTTCGACGGTGTCAGAGGTCGTTAATCACTAATCCACGAGACTACCTGAGAATGCAAAGCTCAGGCCCGAAGTCAAGTTACGGTACTATTTGACCCTTGAGAAGGTCGTATTTTTCATGGTGTAGATGACCCCGTGGTTAAAAGGGTCGTCGCACTATGCAAGTTAATTAGACTAGGGTAGCATTAATAAATTTTGTTATTGGGGTGTGTACACCTAGAACTGTATCTATTCAAAATATGTTTGTTAGTTAAGTTTAGTTAAGTTGTGTTTGTGCTAGCCGGAGACTATAAGTGACTTATTTTCTGTTCTGCCATTTTGGTTCATCGCCCACGAACAAAGTGCGACGAGAGCTATTACCGCGATTGGTCCATGGGCCGTTTAATTCCCATGGTGGCGCCCTTTTGTACATAAGGTTATTTACTTTATATTTTGTTATGCATATGTAATTAGTTGAAGTTTTAGTTAGTAGCTCGTTCAATAAAACAATCGAATTTTCGTCTCAGTGTGTTTGTTTAATGAACCCCCCCTTCACCGACTGCTGCAGCTTGCGAGGCAACGTCCCGAAACGTGAGGGTACGATGGTGTTAGAGGTCCTGTTATTTATTATTTATTGTTAATTGGATACCCTCATGCGGTAGGTAAATATTAAAATTACACTGGCGCATTAACGTGGTTAAAATTGTAATTATGGTAAACAACACACGGACGAATTTTTAGATTGTTTTGTTTTATTTAGTGTTAGGCAGAATTACAGTTTAATATTAGTGATTTAGGAACAAGTTTCGTTATTGTTGGCTTTTACCTTTAGTTAGTCATGTATGTGGTAGAAGCTTTAAGAAGCGATGAGCTTAGTTATGAACTTTTAATTAGGAACGTTGAACCAACAAAGTTAAGTGTGTTAGAAAAGCGAAAATTATTGCGTAGAAAACTCATTGTTGAGAAAGTCGACAGTAATGTTTTTCTAAGTATGAGAAAATTGAAATCGTTCAAAAGGACGAAATTGAATTATTAAAACTTAAGATTTTGAATTAGAAAACTGTTTAAATTCTTTTACCATTCTTCCTAAAAGGACAGAATATATTAAACTTAACACGAGATTAATGCATGTAACACAGAGACTAAATTATGTCAATTTCGATATTGAATTTTAGAAGTACACAAAGAACTGCATTCCAAATGCATTAGAGCTTTTGAGATTTTAGAACAGGTAAACGGGGAAAATGAGATTAACGATAACCCTCTTTATTGTTCGGCTAGCGGTAATAAAAATCCTACAATAACACCAACAGCAGAGGGTTCATGCCCTGGAGCATCAGCGGTTTCTTCCATTAATACCCCATCGGTCTCGATTTCTAGTAATGATTTAGGTACGCTAATTAAGTCCTTGAATAAAACAACGACATCAGTCCCGATCCACAAGTGGGGATTACAATTTTCGGGTGAATCTGATTCTATATCGGTTTTAGATTTTATTCAACGCGTCAAAGAACTACAAGTTGCAAGAAAAGTTTCGTCAGATGACCTTTTCGAAGGGGCTATTGATCTTTCACCAGTTCAGCACTGGATTGGTATAGAGCAACGCGGTGTACAGTAAATTCATGGGAACAATTAATTTTAAATTGAAACAAGATTTTCTTTCAGCCGATTATGCAGAGAATCTTTTAATGTTAATTAAATCCAGACGGCAAGGCGCCGATGAATCACCTACCATTTATATTTCAAAGATGGTAAATTTATTTTCTCAATTAGAAGAGTCCATTTCAATCAGGGAACAAATAAAAATTATTAAAAGAAATTTACAGACTTTTATGCCACGCAACTGGCGTTAATTGAAGTGACTGACATTTCCCATTTGATTTCTCGTTGTAAGCTTTTAGAAGACATTAAGCCTACACATTTTATTAAACAGGAACATTCGGATTCTGCCAACGTACCAGTTATCTTAGAACGTCAAGTTCGACAGAGTTCATTTTCTAATAATAATTTACCACGGTCCGGCGTTTCGAATTATTTTAAAACACAGCAAAATTTTCGACTATTTGTTTCAAATGTAAAGACGGGTCACTCGTTTCATACTTGTCCGGAGAAACGCGGAATATTTTGTTATTCTTGTGGGCAGTTGGAAGTTACGTCCACAAATTGTCCAAACTGCTCAAATAATTCAAAAACTAAGGACAGGAAAGCGCGTAGTCAGCCGTTGCTTTTCTTCGTTTAATAATATTGCTGCTGACAAAAGACGTGGTCGGATTGGTTAGTAAAAGTTAAGAATTTTGTAAATCATCTAAGGTTTTTCAAATTTTATAAAGTAAAAGATGATACAAGACCTTATATTAATATCGAGATATTTAAGGAAACTTATACTGCACTGTTGGATTCCGGCGCGAATACCTCTATTTTAGGCAGACATGGTTTGTGTTTATTGGATAAATATAAGTTAGAATTAATTAAAAATGTAAAACGTCTATATTAACAACCGCGGATGGCACTGCACAATCAATTTTAGGTTCAATTAATTTGCCCTTGACTATAAACGGGGTTACTCGGTCTTTAAATGTTTTAGTTTCCGACTCAATAGAGTGTACCCTAACGTTAGGGATTGATTTTGTCAATTATTTGAATTGAAAGTAGATTTTCAAAAATGAATTTTATGCTCATTCTGCGGAAACGAATAAATTAAATTTCATTAAAGTCATGGCCGATTTAAATGAAGACCAGAAATTTGAATTAAACAAGGTTATTTCTTTATTTCAATCCCTGGATCGTCCTACCTTAGGCCGAACCACTAAAATTTCACATCATATTACAACGGAAGACGTTGAACCAATTAAACAAAGGTATTACCCATTATCACCGGCGATGCTGGAACATGCTAATAAAGAAATTGATGCAATGCTTGAACAAGGCATTATTAGCCCAAGCAATAGCCCGTGGAACTCCCCATGCTATTAGTAAAGAAAAAGCAAAAGGTGAATTTCGTGTATGTTTTGACGCTAAACGATTAAATTCAATTACAAAAAGACGCGTATCCCATTCCGTTTGTAAATGACATTCTTGATAGATTACGCAATGCGAAATATCTCAGTTCAATCGATTTAAAAAAGCTTTCTGGCAATTGCCCTTGAGTGACGAAAGCAAGGAAAAACAGCCTTTACTGTCCCAAGGCGCGGATTATTTCAATATAATGTAATGCCGATGGGTTTGGCCAATGCTCCAGGCACATTACAGAGGCTCATGGACTCTATTTTGATTTTCATTATCCCAATCAGTATTTGTTTATTTAGATGATATAATTATTATTTCAAGCACATTTAAGGAGCATATTAGAATTTTGAACGAAGTGTATGAGAAGTTGAAAGGCGCTAATTTAACAATTAACAGTTCAAAATGTGAGTTTTGTAAACCAGAGTTACAATATCTGGGATATATTGTGAATAAAGATGGTCTCCGAACTGACCCAGCAAAATTGACGCAATTGTAAATTTTCCTCAACCCAAGACAGCCACTGAAATAAAACGTTTCACCGGTATGTGTTCTTGGTATAGGCGTTTTGTTTTGGATTTTGCCACAATTATAGCACCTATTAATGATTTACTAAGAGAAGAGAAAATCGCAAGCGATTAAATGGACGGACGAGGCTCTTATTTCGTTTGAAAAATTAAAGATGTTCTTACAAAGGCTCCTATTTTAAGGAGTCCTGACTTTTCGAAAGTTTTTCTTTACAATGTGACGCCTCAAATTACGGCGTAGGTTGTGTTTTAACTCAGGGAGAAGGAGACGAAGAACATGTAATTGCTTATGCTTCTCGCAGTTTAAATTCAGCAGAGAAAAATTATTCAGTCACAGAACGGGAACTTTTGGCGGTGTGTTTTGCTATTCAAAAATTCCGACCATATATTGAAGGAACTCATTTTAAGGTCATTACGGACCATCATTCTTTAATTTGGCTCCACAACTTAAAAGATCCTGCGGGACGTTTAGCTAGATGGAGTGTGAAACTCCAACAATTTGATTTCGAAGTTATCCACAGGAAGGGTAAATTTAATGTGGTACCAGATACATTATCCCGAGCTCCTAGTGGAGCCTATGCTATTAATTCTTTAAATTTTTCTTTACACGAGGTCGAGGATTGGTACAAAACATGTTAAATAATATTAAGGAAAAGCCAGATCTATATCCCGATTGGAGAGTAGAAGATGATAAAATGTATAAGTTTATTCCGAATAATTTGAATATCAAAGTCAATTTAATTGAGTGGAAGTTAGTAGTGCCGAAATCATGCCGTGCACAAATTTTAAAAGAATGCCATGATGATCCAGTTTCGGCCCATTTGGGTGTATTTAAAACATATACAAAAATCAAAGAGCTCTATTACTGGCCTAAAATGCGGTCATATATTTCTAAATACATTAGTAAATGTGTTACGTGCTGCCAAAGCAAATCCAGCACGTTCAACCATTATGGTTTTATGGGCAAAGAGAAAAAAAGTTTCATTTCCGTTTCAATGTTTGTCGATTGATTTAATGGGGCCCTTTCCGCGCTCGAAATTGGGGAATACTTACCTTTTAGTTGTTACTGTCTGGTTTACAAAATTCACTTTATTGCATCCCATGCGCAGCGCTTCAACAAAACAAATTTGTAATTACCTGGAAAATTTTGTATTTTTGGTATATGGGGTACCTCAAATTTGTATGATAGATAATGGCCCCCAATTTAAAAGAAAATTTAATTTCCAATCTCATGACAAATTATAAAATACCTTCGGTTTGGTTTAACGCCAGCTACCATCCTCAAGTTAATTATGTAGAACGCGTTAACAAGGTAATTGGAGCTGCCATTCGCAGTTACATTCAAGATTCTCATAAGAATTGGGACGATAATATTCACAAAATTGCCCATGCGCTTCGTAATGCTGTTCATGAATCCACAAAATATTCCCCAACATTTTTAGCTTTTGGACGCACGGTTCCTCTGTCCGGGGAATTCTATAATAAATTAAAGGATTTAAATCCAGAGGATCTAGCAATTGATACTCGAGAACAATTGGTTCAAGACCTTAATGAATTATCGCCCATCTTTAAAGAAGTTCAGAAGAACATACATTTGGCGTATGAACGTAATACGCACTCGTACAATTTAAGGCGCAGACCATTAAATTTCAAAGTAGGGGATTTAGTGTGGAAGCGCAATTTTATATTATCAGATGCTTCTAAACATTTCAATAAAAATTAGCCCCGAAGTTCCTAGAAGCAAAGGTGATGGAAGTTTTAGGTTCTACCACTTATAGACTATCTTCCATGGACGGAAAACCGCTAGGGGTGTTCCACGTTCAAGACCTAAAACCTCACTAATATTTTATTTTTCCAATTTTTATTTTTCCTTCCGCCAATTTTCTGAAAAGACTCAGTTGTCTTAAACATAATTGCGGTTGGATGTGTTAATTTCTACATTTTTTTTTTTTTTCAATTTTCTTGAAATTCCTAAGAGCAATTTCAATTTTTCGAGGGGGGCTGTGTAACATACTGTTTTAATAAGCTCTAATAGTTCTAGTATTCCTAAAAATAGTTAGTTTCTAGTTTAATTTTAGCATGCTAATTATTAGAATTGTAGCGGCTGCAGGATCACCCAAGTAGCTTCTCAGCGAAGTTCCCAGAAAGATCTAATCCAAGAGTTAATCAATTTTTCTAAAGGCACTTACTTTAAGGGCACTAAACATGTCAAATTAGTCCATATCTATGATTAGATGTCAATCATGCTTTAGGATCCTATTTATGTCAGGGTGGTCTGAAGCAATTTTCAATTAGCTGAGCACTCAACTAAAATCAATTCTGAGAGCTACGGTTGTGGTTATCTTAGGCATTGACAGTTTTAATTAAAATTAAAGATTTACGACCGGCGCATCCTAAGCCGAGTAAGAGCGTCAAGAAAGGGGTTATTTTCAATTAACCAAAATGTATATAAGGAGGCCAGCCGGTGGGAATCGGGGTTGTTTATTTCCAGACGCGTTAGAGGTTAAAGCTAACGGTTACTAGTGATGTGTTTATTTCTCTGCAGTCAAGTGCGGGCCGTTATGTTTTAAGTTATTTATTTCTCTGAGTAAGTAATTAGTATATGTGATATTACTATGAACTCAAGGCTGTGTTATGCAGCATAAGTCAGTTATTTGTTTAAAAACAGTATTTGTCGACTTCCATAAAATACAATTCCGGGTGAATGCCCAGTTCAAGTAAATTGATCCGTTTTATTATTGCTTTGGAGACCGCATCGTTTTAGAAGGGTCTTCTATTATATTGTGTTTCGACGGTGTCAGAGGTCGTTAATCACTAATCCACGAGACTACCTGAGAATGCAAAGCTCAGGCCCGAAGTCAAGTTACGGTACTATTTGACCCTTGAGAAGGTCGTATTTTTCATGGTGTAGATGACCCCGTGGTTAAAAGGGTCGTCGCACTATGCAAGTTAATTAGACTAGGGTAGCATTAATAAATTTTTGTTATTGGGTGTGTACACCTAGAACTGTATCTATTCAAAATATGTTTGTTAGTTAAGTTTAGTTAAGTTGTGTTTGTGCTAGCCGGAGACTATAAGTGACTTATTTTCTGTTCTGCCATTTTGGTTCATCGCCCACGAACAAAGTGCGACGAGAGCTATTACCGCGATTGGTCCATGGGCCGTTTAATTCCCATGGTGGCGCCCTTTTGTACATAAGGTTATTTACTTTATATTTTGTTATGCATATGTAATTAGTTGAAGTTTTAGTTAGTAGCTCGTTCAATAAAACAATCGAATTTTCGTCTCAGTGTGTTTGTTTAATGAACCCCCCCTTCACCGACTGCTGCAGCTTGCGAGGCAACGTCCCGAAACGTGAGGGTACGATGGTGTTAGAGGTCCTGTTATTTATTATTTATTGTTAATTGGATACCCTCATGCGGTAGGTAAATATTAAAATTACACAAGTGGTATAGAAAATTGATAAAAACAAATAACTACTTAAACTTTCATTATTACACCTCCACCAAATATAAAGAAAGCTTAATATATGAACTTGTATACAAAGCTATTCTACTATCAAATACTAAATTTCACAAATACAACATAAAAAGTTAAAGAAATATTTAGGTCTAACAATTACTCAACACATTTCATAAATAAACAAATTTCAAATATAACATACACATTAAAAGATAAAAACACTAAAAACAATCTTGAAACCAGTATAAATCTAAAACCTAGTTGCTTTGCCAACGAATTCAATAATTTTCAACAACACAAAATCATACAAGTTTCAATTCCATATATTCTTCAACTATCTGAAAAAATAAAAACACACTGCTTAATAAAACATTCAACCTACATTTAAAAACAAAAATACTTTAAAAAGTTATTCTATACAAATTTATAGAATAAAATAGAGTCTAATTTACAATCTAATATTATATATCAAACAAATTGTTAAAATTTTCCTGCAATATACATAGGACAAACCAAACAATATTTAAAATGAAGAATAATTCAACATAAAAATTCACTAAAAACCTCAACACTAGCACCTAATAAACCAAATACTGCTCTGTCTGACCATGCGGTAGACCTTGCACATAATTTCGACTTCAACTCGCCAAAAATTCTATGTTCAAAAACAAACCTTAAAAAGCGCCTAACATTAGAAAACATAAAAATTAAAAATCACACACTGCTATTAATTATAAAACACGTTCAGAAATTTAATTCAATTTATTCTAAGCCATTATAAAGTAATTTTGCGAATCTAGATTAAAATTGTCTATCTAACCAATGGTACCAACAAGCAATTAATAGTAAAACTAATCAACCATTATTAGCATTTACACCTTACTTATTGTAACCCATATGAAAAATTAATAGATAATAAACCTGTTATATTAATAAACATATTAGAATCAATTTTCAATTTCACTTACTAATAAGCTATTATACAATATACATCCAATTTTGAATGTACATTACACGTAATAATCATAACATAGAAATTAAAGATAAAGCAAATTATAGCTTAAACTAGTAAATATTGTCATAATCACCATACTGCAAGTATGCCAGGAGAATTTCTCTCAGTTGTCTTATATTATTTATTTTAGATTGTTACACATGTGTATTTTATCTGTTTGAAAAGGTTTATTCAATGAACGAAACGTAACATTTTGCTTTTTAAATATATGACTACATTGGCTACTAAGTTTTCTATAAATTATTGAAATAAAGAAAATATTTTCAGCCGTAAACAACATAAAGTATATAAAAATACATCTTCACTTTATAATAAAATTCCAACGTTTTAACATTAAAACTATGGCAAGTATTTTAAGGTAAACAAATCTGAAATAAACTCTGTAAATTTTAAAGAATGTAAGACTAAGATTTATGATAAAAGACTCTTCTTTGACAGTTTGTAGTGTTAAATTAAGAAAAAAATATTTTTATAAAGGGAACCATTACAACAGTAGATAACTTTCTTGATATTATACGTGCCATTTTTGAACTTTATAGCACGCTTTTAGTTAAGAACTTCGTTTTCATATCGTTCTGTAGATATTAAACGCGTGGTATAAAATACTCTATACGGAACTTTTAATATAAATAATTACTATGCTATTCTAAAATATTTATACTTTATATATATATATATATATATATATATATATATATATATGTTGTGGATTCAAAGGGGTAAATATGTATATACAATAAAATTACAACCATGTATATAGAAAAGAGCAAATTATTTACGCGCAAAATTAATTTAATTTATTTAGTGAAAACGGACGAGTATTATAGAAGTTCAAGGATACGCATAATTAACCATAATTTATTTTAATCAAACACATATAAGGAAAAGGGAGCGTGCTTGCGTAAGAAAATCAATAATTTTCAAGGCAAATGTTTTCGTTTTAAAAGCCAACGTCAGTTTTATCCGATACAAAGAAGCAGAAAATCGAGGAATTGTTATTTTCAAACGGTCGATAATTAACAGGAACACCTGTTTGTTAAAGGTTACGTTCACAGAATTTTTACGTACGTTAAGATAAGATTTCATAGAAATTGTTTTCAACCGTCAATTTGTACAAACAGCTAGGGTAATAAACATCTTAAGGAGCGAGTGAAATGAACAATTGGTAATATACAACAGATAGAGATAAATATAGAGCAGCGTTTGAATTGAAAATCACGTAAGACAGACGTGGAGTTGATGTAAGACATCGACAATATCGATTTTCTGTAACTCAGGTGGAGTTTTGAAGGAGACAGCGAACATGTATAGAATAAAGATGAATAGCTTTTAGGAGGAGTTTGGTGACGACAGAAAACTTTGTCATTGGTCGAAAGCCAACAGTTTTAAAAACGAACGCACACGCAAAGGTAGAAAACGAATTCGATATAAGCAACACGTAGGGCGAGAGAATTTTTCCGAATTTAGTGACGGTTACGCTCAAAATTTTTAGAAACCGTTTGGAGAATAAGCTTTTCACGCGAAACAGGTTCCACTGGGGGGGTTTGGAAGAATATAAATACTCAAGTGGCGTTATTAAGCTCTCTCTCTTCTCTTTTACTTCGATCAAATGCTGAATTCTGATTCAGACCACGATAATAACAAAGCTTTTGGTTAGTATTTTGTGTATGGTAGTAATGTTACCGTTAATGTAGTAGTTGAAAGTATAAAACGATAGTAGCGGACTTCAAATTATTAACGTGACGTACGAGTTAGTGCGTATTTAATTAAAAAGGTCCGGCTACTACGATAAAAATTATTAAATGGATGCATGATATATGGGGGTAAGCAGAACTGGTAATCAAGTTTGTATGCATGATATATGAGTATGGAATGGTACTGTGAAACGAGGCGAATAGCTTGCAGAGATATCAGAAGGTAGAGGCCGGTGGATCCACCGAGCAGCACTGTAAATGGAAACAACGCCGAGGGGTTTTCTGGTAATCTCCGACGGGAATGAAGAATGAAGAATTCTCCAGGTAATTACTTTGAAATTTCTGTTGTTTTATAAACATTGTGTGGAATTTTTGTGTTGTGTGGAGTTGTCCTTTTTTATTCTTTAATAAATTGTATATACGCACTGATATTTTTTAACCTCTTTTTGAGATAGGTATGTTTATACTCTTAAGATGGGTAAATCGAAAATCGAGCTCTTTTATGAGTTATACTTTAAATAAATGATTAACTCTTTTTAAGCGTTAATGGAACGCTATCAAATGACAACCAAAACTATGAATCAATTTGAATTATCTTTAATATAAAATTACGGACATATTGTGTCGCCTGGATTTAAAACATCTTTGTGGACAATTATTATACAAATTATATTTACTGCTAGAGATCTATATAAACAAATGGTAATTTCCTGTCAACTGCTGATAAGTAAATTATTGATATCTCAGTATCATGTAACTGAACGAAACGATAGTTGAGACAAATATGTGTTTAGTACTTGTATTATGGACAGAAAAAGGCATCCGAAATTTTGCGTCTGTAGAATATCCTAATCCAACAATTGACAAAATTTTCATCATCATTTGTCGTGTATTCACGCGAAAAGAGTGTGGAAATTTGTTAGCTCTTGATTATATTTTGTTTTGAATGTGATAAAAATTACCATTTCTTATCGTTAGGTTATATAAAAATTGCGATTTAGTTGAATACGTACTCAGTTTTAAGACCCCATTCTAGTTCCTTTCATTACTGCAGTAACATCAACAACATATCATTTTGTTTATAAATGTTCAAGTGTATGAAATCATCTTGGGTATAAAGTTCATGTTTTGAAGAATCCCTCGATTTCTCTGTCAATAACATTAGATAATTTAAATGGGAATATTTTTTAGAGCAGTATACGATTACTGAAAAGAACCTTATTAAAATCTTTTTTAAGCTAAAGTATTCTTATCGAAAGTTTGATCATAGCGAAAGAAATATAATTCTAAAACTAATTTCCGTATAAATGATAGGGGTTTAGCTGTTGAGTCTATATCGTTATTTATTACCTTCTGCTTTCTCTGTTAATTTCATATTTTCATACAGCTAACCAATAGGAATATTTAAAAAATCATTTTTGTGTGCAAGCTTGTAGTCAAACTTATGATCAAATGGTATTTGCAATTCAATTAATAAACCAGAAAACATTAAATCAAAATGAATATAGACAACAAGCCAACAATTATATGAGCAACACACATGCAGTATGAGGCGCCGTTTGTGTCTATAATAAATACTGAAATATATATATTTTTCTAATATATATGTAAAATATTTTGTAATATATATTTTTTTCAAATATATATATTTTTAATATATATATATATATATATATATATATTTAAAAATATATATATTTAAAATATATATATATATATATATTTAAAAATATATATATTTAAATATATATATATATATATATATTTAAAAATATATATATTTAATATATATATATATATATATATATATATTTAAAAATATATATATTTAAAAATATATATATATTTAAAAATATATATATTTAAAAATATATATATATATTTAAAAATATATATATATATATATATATATATAAAATATATATATTTAAAATATATATATATATATATATATTGAATTAAGTAACAATGAAATATATATATATATATATATATATATATATAATTTTGCATTGGACTACCGCCCGATAGGGGCGCTGTTCTTATTCTGAACGCGTGCGTCTATTAGAGATCGCACGTTTCCAGAGTTAAGCACCCTGGCTCTGGTCAGTACTTGGGTGGATGGACACTGTTTTTTTTTAGGAGCGTACATATACATATAGCAGTTGCAGGACCGTGTAGCACATCTCGACATGCACATAAATAATTATTTAACAATCCTGTACACGAGTTCAATGCAAATTTCGGTGCTGCATGTGATTTTAGCTTGACATACATTTTATTTATTATACCTGTTGATGGTTGCAAGCCGCCGACACAAAGGAGGGTTACTTACAATCGCAGAAGAGAGTGCTTGCTATTATGTAATGATTATACGACTAATTGCTCGTCTTTCAGTCTACTTTTCGGCTGTCGTTTATTAAATTTTTGAGTAATTTTAAGAACACGCGGAGTTTGAAATTTGCTAGATGCATTCTCATAAGCACTTTACATACCCGGAACGCGACATTAAGTATAGACAACGACGATAGCATGTTGAAAAGCACAGCTTCTCGTCCGATTACCGCAGTTAAGCAACGTTGAGCGCGGTCAGTACTTGGGTGGGTGACCGCTTGGGAACACACCGCGTGTGGTTGTCCTTTTTTTTCTTTTTACGCTGGAATATCGTAGTTTTGCCTAACTTTGTAATTTTTATTAAATTACACAACCCCAACTTTATATGGAAATGTCGCGTTCCGAGTATGTAAAGTACTTATGCGAATCCATCTAGCGAATATTCAAACTACATGTTTTCTTAAAATTACTCAAAAATTTAATAAACGACAGCCGAGAAGTGGACTAAAAGGGGAGGAAATAGTCATATAAACATTACATAATAGCAAGCACTCTCTTCTGCGAATGTAAGTAACCCTCCTTTTGTGTCGGCGTCTTGCAACCATCAACAGGTATAATAAATAAAATGTATGTCAAGCGAAAATCACATACAGCACCGAAACTTGCATTGAACTCGTGTACGGAATTGTTAAATAATTATTTATGTCCATGTCAAGATGTGCTACACGGTCCTGCAACTGCTATATGTATATGTACGCTCCTAAAAAAAAACAGTGTCCACCCACCCAAGTACTGACCAGAGCCAGGGTGCTTAACTCTGGAAACGTGCGATCTCTAATAGACGCACGCGTTCAGAATAAGAACAGCGCCCCTATCGGGCGGTAGTCCAATGCAAAATTATTTATATATTTCATTGTTACTTAATTCAATATATATATATATATATTTTTAAATATATATATTTTTAAATATATATATATATATATATATATATATTTTAAATATACATATTTTTAAATATATATATTTTTAAATATATATATATATATATATATTTAAATATACATATTTTTAAATATATATATTTTTAAATATATATATATATATATATATATATATATTTTAAATATATATATATATATATATTTAAATATATATATTTTTAAATATATATATATATATATATATATATATATATATATATATATTAATATATATATATATATATATATTTTAAAATATATATATTTGAAAAATATATATTACAAAATATTACAGTTTTTTTGTTATTTTGTGCACTAACAAACTTTAAAACGTCTAAATGTTGATTTTAGATTATTTAGTTTTGGAACGCTCTGCGTGTGTGAATTTAGCAAATTTCGAGTTTTTGTGCAATTTTAGTGTTTAAAATATTAGTTATACATATTTTACAAAAAGCAAAAGGACATTATTTAGCAATCGCAAAGTATTTAATTATTCAAGGGAGAAATTTTTGGTTCAGAAAGATTAGTATATTGGTATAATTCTCATTATTACTTTGACAAAGTCAGTAAAACTAAATTCAAATATTTCAAAATTTTATATTTGTATTTTGCTAAGATATGCGTATTACATAGTTGTATTAGTAAAAACCTATAAAAAGTTAGAACACATGACTTTATAAATGAAAAAATTTTTGATAGAGATTTAGGCATTAAAAAATAATCAACTATAATAAACAGGAAAGCGGTAAAAGTGTGATTGTGGAGATCTATCCAGAAAGATGAGAAAAAATAAATTTTTGCTTCTTAGGAAATACAAATCACAATAGAAGCAAAAGAGGTATAGAAAGTAAAATAGCTCAAGAAAAGCAAGCCTATGGGATGCAACGCGAGTTATGTATCCCCCAATTTACCTATATATATTGAATAATAGAATCTAATAGGAATTATTAGAAATTGTTAAATAAATCATAAGTCAATTGCAACAATGTAATACAAGGATAAATCAGACAGGTTATTAACAGTTCATGAGAACGGATATGCAACTTTGTATCCGAGACGACAGTGATACTGCAGGTGGCAGGTCACAGACGGTTAACATACCGCAATTACCTAGAAATAAGATTGTTACAATGTAATAAAGTGTAGGTAGAATCAAGAGTAAAGCAGACATGAGATCTGCAAGTTTTCACAGCCATGTGAGGGGCCAGGATATTATAAAAAGCCCGGGAGCTCAAGGCCCGGCAGCCTGTCTTCGAACTCCATACTTCGTTGTTCAAGCTACTCACTTAAGTCAGTTTGAGTATTACAACTTTTGCATTGTTGTTTACCTAGGCTACTCGCCCTAATATTAATAAATAAATTTGTTTAAATTTGGAAACGTTTTTTTTAAAAACATCGCTCCAAAGGCCCGAACCTTAACTCGTGCAATACAAAAAATCATTATAACTTTAGTTGTTGGGAAAAGACTATTGAAAGCTTGTTTGGAACGTACTATTATGGCAGCGAAATAGTAACATAAACAATTGAAAGTATTATTGGAGAAAAATATTTTGCAGAACATGCAAATTATACCAGCTTGAAAATCATTTGTCTTATGTGCAAGTGGACAATTTCGAACATAAAACAGGTTGAGCCCTGTTTGTGTTCTATGATTTTGAAACTCGCTATGGCTAAGAAATCTGCGCTAAGTTAGTTGTTCGCGAATCTAACTTTGCCTAAGTTTAAATGAAACGTACATATTTTGCGCTAAATATTGCGTTAGAATCCATATTATAGTGCTAAACGTGATTCCGAACTTTGTTCAGGTTGCTCTAAATCAGAATACATTGTTTAAACAGGCTACAGTTATAGTACATAATGGGCAAGACTTTGATCATCGATTCATACTGAAATATATCTCAGAGAAAAGAAAGACACACCCACTCTACCCTTTTTTTTGTTACCTCCACCCACTTTAAACATTTTAATTTTAAAAGAATAATATGTGTGTGGCTTTTGTATTTTTTGACATGCATTGGTTAGTAATTGTTCAGAAATATATTATGGATATTCAGTTATTCGTGCCTGGTTTTTTGTTTGTCGACTTCTGCAGTCACAACTTGATTTCCGTAAGTTGTATTTTAATATTTCGGTTTGCTACAACAGTGGTGTATGGATAGTTTCTGCAGGGTGGGACGGTTCTCCTAAAACCTTTCCAAATCTCATACACTAGATAGCTGGTATATCTGAGGAACTAACAGTTCCTCTAACCTCTAACTACTCTCAAAATTATTTGGCGTAAATATATACTTTAACATCAATAGCAATTCTACAAAGTAAATCTGTAACATAAAATCGTAACCAACTTACCTTACAAATAAGTAGTGTACCACCCTCACTATCTCTTGGTTACTTGGGTGTTTAGATTATATAAAATTGTTGAACCTAATTCCTAAGAAATTAACTACTTAATTACAAATATAGATATCAACTATATACAAAAATTTTAAGCATCACTTAAAATTTAATTTCAGTCCTTCTATAATGTAACACAGTCATAGAAAACGATTTACCTTAGATCTACGAGTTCTCCTTGATTAATTCATAAACTTTTTATTTTCCTTTACGTTTGGCCTGAGTTAGATCTTCCCCAATACAAATAAAACAGCATTAAGTACTTCAATTTTTTTTAAATTCCTCCTCGTTCGGGATATTTAATTCATCTTCTATGCAATCATAATCTTCACCACTTTAGGGGCTACACTCGGCTTCCGACTGGGCGATTTTTATTTATAATTCTGCTTATTTAATGTACCACTGGGTACATACTTTTTTAACTCATATCGTCTCCCTCTAGTCTTTCACCTTCTGGCTGTCATCCTATATTTATACCTCTGGTCATGTGACTTGTTCCATCAATCAGAATACTAGTGGTTTTTGTTGACTTACTCGTGCTCGGGGCTTAAAACAATTAAATCGGTTTTTTTATTGCAAGTGTTGTAACAATTTTATTTTAGCAGTAAAAGAACCTATTCATTAAACGTACAATGAATATTGAAATACCTTTATTAACTAAAATAAAGATTCGAGTAACAATCAAATTTTTATAGTATTACTATATCTAGGATTAGTAGTCTATTTGTTTCGGAGTTCGGTGCAATTCCACAGCCACTGGCGCGCGCGTGAGAGGTTCGAGAACCCCACTTATGATCCTCCCACCATGCAAGAACGCAGCGAGCGCACTCGTCGATAGTTAAAGGCAGCGTGAAGATGCATTCAAAAGAATGGCGAGTGACCTCCGGGTCGCCTTATTTTGGTGAAACACTTCCTGAGTAACGCGCAACAATACGTCAGAAATTGCAACGATAAATTAGAAACCGCACGACCACTTTGAAGTTACAATTTAGAAACCTTAACTTATGGACTACGCAATGAAAGATTATATTTGTAAATAAAATTAGACAACGGAGGAGTACGCTATGAAGTAATGCTGCCGTGAACCAATGTGAGAAATCCGCTTCGCTCCTACATCTGTATTAAAGCATGGAAAACAAGCATATTTAGCTGCAGGCCCCGCACTGCGAAGTTGTTTCCATTGCAACCAAGGACGACAGCCGGTATTGGGTTCGTAATAGAATTAAGAATTTCCTCAGTACTTCCTTCTGAAAGTACATTATTTCATTTTGTTTGTTGGATATACAAAATTGTTATTCACTTTACCTGTGATTAAACTGGTTTTCCCCAGTATCGGGTTTGATTTCACTTAGTTCCGTAAATATGTGACTACACGTGGCTACAACGTAAATTAACAGCTGCTATTACGTCACCTGTTTGTTTGAACAATGCCGTCAACAATTGCACAATGGCTTACAGATGTTTAGCATTACAGTACTGCCACTTTTGATAAAATTAGAGAATATCTTGGTGATTCTTTTGACTTCAAACTAATATTAATTTTGTTAAATTAATGAGAAAATTTCGTATATTCATTTGTAAGTGACCTACACAGATCTGGTTGGGTTATAAAAACCTTAATATTGTTAGTTACACTGAACTGTAATATATTTGAGTAAGGATCAGTTGATAAACCTTACAACAATTTTGCAAGAATATCAAATATTTATTTTATTTAATTATAATGAAATTTTATTTACTGAAACAAAGAAAATTCTTTCTAGTAAATTAATAATCTACATTTAAAGTTTTTATTCTGATCTGGTTTGATCAGACCTGATAAACAAAAGACAGCAAGAGTTAAATTTTATGATTCCAGTATGTAGGAAATATTCTCTATGCATTTTAGGTATACTTGAGGTACGCAAATAGTGTTCCCATTTTTCTAGGTGACTTAACTATTATTCTTTCTTACAGGAGCAGTGTCTTATTCTGTTAAGACAAGTTTGTATGTCAGCGAAGGCGATCTTTTTTTCTTTGGGTCTCCAAGTCCGCCCTTAGAAATTTGCTATGCCATTAATATAAATCAATCTGGACTTGGTGGCGCCTGTTTGTTTTAGTTTGAGTGTGACCCCCCACAGTTTTCGACTTACCCCCCCATTGCTCATAGCTCTACCCAAGGAATAGACCCCTAGTTACGTCGAAAGATTTAGTTTTGCAGACACCTAACTTGAAGCATGGTGTTAATAAGGTTTCACTAGCGCCCATGCGTGTGGCGAGTTGAAGCCACTAGAAGTAGTAGTGTCAGCCCTAGCAAAAAAAAATATATGTAGTACTTGCGCCCAACGCTTGGGGCGTCGAAATTTGTTTGTTCAACGCTTGGGGCGTCGAAATTTGTTTATTCAACGAGTGATTCGTCGAAATTCGTTCGTTCATAATTTAATTTAGCTCGAAATTTGTTTGTTCATAATTTGATTTACCTCGAAATTTGTTTATTCAAAATTAATTTTACTTCGAGATTCGTTCGTTCAAAAATTATTTTTTACTCTGAAACTTGTTTGTTCAAAAATAATTTTACTTTGAAATAGTCTGTTCAAAATTTATTTTTGCTTCGAAATTTGTTTATTCAAAAATTTAATTTGCTTTGAAATTTGTTAGCTCAAAATTTATTTTGCTTTGAAGTCCATTTGTCCAAAAATTATTTTGCTCCAAAATTTGTTTGCTTAAAGTCTATTTGACATTTAGATTTGTTTGTTCGCTTTTGATAAAAGATTGGTTGTAACGTTAAACCACAGTCAATCAATTAATTAACTTAGTTAAATTTATTTTAACTTTCATTCTATTTTGACCCAATATAATTTTTTGATATTGTTTTGGCAAAATTATTTTACCAAAAACACCTCTTGATTTTTACCTTTAGCAGTACGAATTTGTTTTGATCACTTTTGTAAGGTTCAGATCATTTAGATCTTTCAGTTTGATTCCATTAGGCTTTTGTAATCATGTCGGATATTCCGAATTGTTTGTCTACTCAAAGAAGAATTGGAGTATGAACTGAAAATTAGAGGAGTAGTGAGTGAGAAACCAGTTTTGAGGAAAATTTTAGGAGGACTGTCAGCTAAAGAAGCTGATAAGCCTGTTGTTTGATTTGTTTGAGTCAATAAAGAACATCTTTGTCGAAATTTGATGATAAGGCTAGAGATTCTATTTTGAAGGTACATTGGAGTGAGCTGTCGTTGTGTCGTTTGAGAATTGCTCTTTGTGCATAAGCACGTTTTTGATTTTGTTAGCAGATTTTGTTTAGATCGGCATTGCAACGCAATTTAGTCTAGGCGGAACTTGTCGTCGTGGTTGGTCGCTCAGCAGTATGTCAGTCCAGACGAGACTCAGGAAGAGTTGGTCGCTCGGCTTTACATAAGTCTAGACGAGACTCGAGGTGAGTTAGGCGCTCTAGAATTTTTGCATCTTTTTGATTTGATGTAAATTTTGGTATTGTTAGTCTAGGTGAGACTCGTAGAGGGTTTGTCACTCTAGCATATTTAGGCGTTGTGAAGCTTTATAGTTGTTTCGACAGTTCAATTGGTAGTAGGGTGTGAGTGTACCTGAACACTGATTTTTGTTAGCTATTGTCATGATTAGTTTTTATTGATGACTCATAAGCAGGTAAATGGCTCTTAGTTGTTGGTGATTGGTTCTCGAAGTATTCGATTTTGCAACCTTTACGTAGTGCCACGGCACATTTGATCGAGAAATTTTTGGAGGAAAAAGTATTTCTTGTCTACGGAGTACCACAGTTTGTTATTTGTGATATTGGTCCACAATTAATCGGACGTATTTTTAAAGCTTTGTGTGCAAGGTACGAAATTCAAAAGATTTGGTATAATGCTGTTTATGCTCCTCAATGCAATTTTGTGGAAAGAATCAATAAGACAGTTGGTACAGCAATCCGTTCATACGTAGAAGAACATGATACGTGGGATATGGAGATATCAAAGATCCAATACGCGATCAACTCAGCAAAACATGAGTCCACCAACTATTCGCCAAATTTTTAGTTTTTGGTCGTCAGGTACCTTTAAGTGGAAAAGCTTATAATGATAATTTTATACCGGGTGAAGATGTTGATGTCGTCTCCAGTAGTAGACCTTCTTATGTTTTGGATCGTCAACCTTTGTTTGATATTTTGGAAATGTCCGTGAAAATTTGCATGTAGCTTACCAACGTTCGAGTAAACGCTACAATCTTAGGAGAAGAGACATTTCATTCCGAGTCGGAGAAAGTGTTTGGAGAGCTAATAAGGTCCTCTCGAGTGCTAGTGATAAATTTTCCGCTAAGTTAGCCCCTAAGTTCGTTATGAGTAAAGTTCGGAAAAAACATTCCAATTTAGTATATGAGTTAGAGAACGAAGATGGGACAAGAACAGGGAAATGGCACGTAAAGGACTTGAAACCAGTTGAAGCGTCGTATCCAAAGGAAAATGATGATCCTGACGATTAATTCCGGTCCGATCATCTCTTTGATATTAAGTAATGACGTAGTGGTTTGTTTTGTTTTGTTCCGATTTTTGATTTAGTGTCGTTTCACTAATTTTGAGTATTTTATTTGAGAAGTGAAATAAGTGGTTAGAGATTTTGTAAATTTTGTAGGTTTGAGGTGTGCCTTGGTGTGCACGCTGGACATTTTGCTCGCGCGTTGCTCAGAGATGTGTTTGGAGGATGTCTTTGACAGATATCCTTACAATGTAGAAGTAGGTGGGCTATTTAAGTGTTGGTCCTGATTTCTACATATCGAGGTAGAGAGAATATTAGATTATTCTTTCCTTGTTCCTTTTGACCGTTCGAAGTTCTTTGATTTGATAAGGTCAAAGTTGGCTTGGTGAGTCTCACCATTTGCTCCATCACTAATGAGATCAGTTGTTTGTTAGAACTTAGTGATAGGATATTCAGTAGGGTGTAGGATAGTACAGCCCTGACTGGCTCAGTTTTGTATTTGAATTTGATAAGTAACCTTATGGTTAGGTTACCTTTGTTTTGATCATCTCTTTGCGATGAAGCGATGATATTTTGTATTTGGATTAGATAAGTAACCTTATGGTTAGGTTACCTTTGTTTTGATCATCTCTTTACGATGAAGCGATGATATTTTGTATTTGCATTTGATAAGTAACCTTATGGTTAGGTTACCTTTGTTTTGATCATCTCTTTACGATGAAGCGATGATATTTTGTATTTGCATTTGATAAGTAACCTTATGGTTAGGTCACTTTTGTTTTGATTATCACTTTGTGATGATGGTGTTTAAATATAGACCTATTAGTAGGGTCTTACTTTTGATTATCACCTTGTAGTGATGATGTTTTGAATAGTTATGCTGTCTTGATGAGGAAGCATTCCTTTTTTTTGTAGATAGAGCTAAATGAGCTCCTGGAAGTGAAGTTTTTTTTGAAATTAGAAGTAAATCGTAAGTGTTTGGTTATAGGTAAGAAATATTAGCCTTGTTAGAAGTATGAATCTCAAGTCAGGAAATATTGTAAATTTGAATTTTTTGTCCCGTGGAGTGTTTGACTTTCTAATTTGATCCTCCCAATTTTGATTATTACCGATTGTGACTCCCCGATTTTGTCTCCCGATGGACGTCAGGTACGCGTAGTTACCAACACACTCATTTGTAAATATTTGTCCCCCCCATTTAAATAAATTTATAAAATTGCATAGTTAGTTAGGAAGGTAGGAAAGGCTAGTATTGTTATAAAAAATTTTTTGTATTTGTTATATTTGAAGTTTTTCTAAAAAAAAAAATTTTTTCTTTTAGGAAAGGGGTAGTGTAACAATTTTATTTTAGCAGTAAAAGAACCTATTCATTAAACGTACAATGAATATTGAAATACCTTTATTAACTAAAATAAAGATTCGAGTAACAATCAAATTTTATAGTATTACTATATCTAGGATTAGTAGTCTATTTGTTTCGGAGTTCGGTGCAATTCCACAGCCACTGGCGCGCGCGTGAGAGGTTCGAGAACCCCACTTATGATCCTCCCACCATGCAAGAACGCAGCGAGCGCACTCGTCGATAGTTAAAGGCAGCGTGAAGATGCATTCAAAAAGAATGGCGAGTGACCTCCGGGTCGCCTTATTTTGGTGAAACACTTCCTGAGTAACGCGCAACAATACGTCAGAAATTGCAACGATAAATTAGAAACCGCACGACCACTTTGAAGTTACAATTTAGAAACCTTAACTTATGGACTACGCAATGAAAGATTATATTTGTAAATAAAATTAGACAACGGAGGAGTACGCTATGAAGTAATGCTGCCGTGAACCAATGTGAGAAATCCGCTTCGCTCCTACATCTGTATTAAAGCATGGAAAACAAGCATATTTAGCTGCAGGCCCCGCACTGCGAAGTTGTTTCCATTGCAACCAAGGACGACAGCCGGTATTGGGTTCGTAATAGAATTAAGAATTTCCTCAGTACTTCCTTCTGAAAGTACATTATTTCATTTTGTTTGTTGGATATACAAAATTGTTATTCACTTTACCTGTGATTAAACTGGTTTTCCCCAGTATCGGGTTTGATTTCACTTAGTTCCGTAAATATGTGACTACACGTGGCTACAACGTAAATTAACAGCTGCTATTACGTCACCTGTTTGTTTGAACAATGCCGTCAACAATTGCACAATGGCTTACAGATGTTTAGCATTACAGTACTGCCACTTTTGATAAAATTAGAGAATATCTTGGTGATTCTTTTGACTTCAAACTAATATTAATTTTGTTAAATTAATGAGAAAATTTCGTATATTCATTTGTAAGTGACCTACACAGATCTGGTTGGGTTATAAAAACCTTAATATTGTTAGTTACACTGAACTGTAATATATTTGAGTAAGGATCAGTTGATAAACCTTACAACAATTTTGCAAGAATATCAAATATTTATTTTATTTAATTATAATGAAATTTTATTTACTGAAACAAAGAAAATTCTTTCTAGTAAATTAATAATCTACATTTAAAGTTTTTATTCTGATCTGGTTTGATCAGACCTGATAAACAAAAGACAGCAAGAGTTAAATTTTATGATTCCAGTATGTAGGAAATATTCTCTATGCATTTTAGGTATACTTGAGGGACGCAAATAGTGTTCCCATTTTTTCTAGGTGACTTAACTATTATTCTTTCTTACAGGAGCAGTGTCTTATTCTGTTAAGACAAGTTTGTATGTCAGCGAAGGCGATCTTTTTTTCTTTGGGTCTCCAAGTCCGCCCTTAGAAATTTGCTATGCCATTAATATAAATCAATCTGGACTTGGTGGCGCCTGTTTGTTTTAGTTTGAGTGTGACCCCCACAGATTTCGACTTACCCCCATTGCTCATAGCTCTACCCAAGGAATAGACCCTAGTTACGTCGGAAGATTTAGTTTTGCAGACACCTAACTTGAAGCATGGTGTTAATAAGGTTTCACTAGCGCCCATGCGTGTGGCGAGTTGAAGCCACTAGTAGTAGTAGTGTCAGCCCTAGCAAAAAAAAATATATGTAGCAGTGTATTGACTCTAAACTACTTTCCAATGCATTTATCAGAATATCCAAAAGTTTTGGATCTTCCAAACATAACTAGAAAAGGTTATATTCTTCATCTATTTAGCATTAACAAAAACGAAAACTATTCACAACAGATGCCTGAACGCTAGCTTTACGATTACAACTTGTTAAAGCTCAAAGCACGATAGAAGTTTTTTTACATGATGAAGCACAAAAAAACAAGTTTAATTTCCAGAAAAAACTAAGAATGTTGCCCTAATGACACCAAGCAGAATAACTGCAGCTTGTCTTAAAGGGTATTCTTTTGCCGAGCAATCTATACTATTGTATCCGCAAGTTATCTTGTGTTTAGAAGAAACTCCTTACAGTCAGATAGAAATAACATCATTCGATGTCACGGCTATAAAAAATCAATTAACCAATCCATAATAGCCGCTTTTATGCTGAATATGAGAGTTTCGTCAACTGGTAATGGTAGAGAAATTACAAAAAGGGTCGAAGTTGATTATTTTTGGGAAGAAAAGATATGTTTTTGACTTTCACGTCTGTTACTTTCACAGACAAGAGCAATGTTAAAGGTCATTACGTTTTAACCCAAATAATGTCTGATGATGTCCAAAATTTCCGTTTACAACAAGCGAAAGATGAATCAAAAAATTAAAAGCTCTAGAATACGACTTTACGGAAATGCGAGAGGGGAATTTAGAAACGTTCTGAATCAAAACAAATAAATTAATGAACTTATATATTAACATCCTCAACATGAGCTTCACAATTAATAGCAAGGAAATCTTTATTTTGTGGAAAAACTTTAACTGAAGTATGAAATATAACCGAATAAAGAATTGAATATTCTTTCTGTTGGGTTATCTTTAGATATGTAAGTACGGAATTTACCCAATAGGCCATACACACATATACAAGGAAGCAGTGAAATAAATTTAAATAAAGTTAGGGGGCTTATAAGCCGTTAAATTTTACCGTCTCAAAATCTTTTCATTCAGCTGTACTAGTTAAAAGTTTATATTTAATCGTTGCCGTAGATATGATTATTATCTTAATCAGTTACCATGCAGTTATAGCAAAGATGAATAAACTTTAACAGGGCATGGAAAATCAACCAAACCTTAAAACAAACAAAATTTTAGTATATTTGGAGAAATGTTATTGCATTCACAATATTGACAACATTTAGAACTACAAAATTGAGAAATACAATAGATGCACATATAGTGGTGGCCTATTTACAAAATATATCAAGAGTTTTTAACAATTGTACGAGGTATTCGGCTTCGTCGAGCTTTTTCACAACATAAAAGAAAGAGGGACTTATATTGAAAAATATTTTTGTCAAGAAATAATTCAGTTGAGTCACTAGTAAAACTGAAACTTAATAGTATTTAGGGTAAATTTAGGTAACCAAAAAATCTAACAAAAACAACAATTGTGAATTCTCCGATGTCCTGCGCACATTGTTATACATTTCTGTCAAATTCGATACTGTTTTAGAAATAAACGAAAATGCATTGATCGTCAACTGGCGACATAAGGAGGAATTTAATGAACAGTTCTTAACGGCAAATGTTCGCATACTTTCCTTCACACCTGCACGCACGCGACTTGAACTTTATTCTTATCTGGAAAGGTGAAAAGATAAGGATTCTATATTATGATATATGTTTTATGGTATTTATTTCTAGGAAGGAAAAATAAGAACTAAGGGCTGGATGTTTTTTTGGGATTTAACTGATTAACTAAAAGAATATGACAAAAGATACTACATCTCATTGTTTGCTTCAACTGGTCCAAACTCGTTAGTGTATAGTGTATATCTAGATATGGTTAACAAATAAAATAAACTTACATATATATATATATATATATATATATATATATATATATATATATATATATATTGTTGTGGATTTAAAGGGTAAATAGGTATAGACGATGCAGCAAATTATTTACGCGCCAAATTAATTTAATTCATATAGTGAAAACGGACGAGTATTAAGGTATTTTTATATTTAAACTGGAATGCAAAAATTACATAAGGGAAGAAAAGCTTTAAAGTACATAAAAGCTCAAGGATATGCATAATTAATTATAATTTTTTTTAATCAAACGCATGAAAACAAAAAGGGAGCGTGCTTGCATAAGAAAATCAATAATTTCTAACGCAAATGTATTCGTTTTAAAAGCCAACGTTCATCTACACAGATACTACGAAAGGGAAAATCTAGGAATTGTTATTTTCAAACGGTCAATAATTTCAAGAAACACCTGTTGGTTAAATGTTACGTTCAGAGAATATTAAACGAACGTTAATATAGAATTCCATAGAAATTGTTTTCATCGGTCAATTTGTATAAGCAACTACAATAACAAATATCTTAAGGAGTGAGTGGAATGAACAATCGATAATATACAACAGATAAAGAAGCAGATTAAGCTAGCGTTAAATAGAAGTCACGTAGGATATACACGTGGATTTGGTGAAGGACGTTTACAATATCGATTTTCTGTAACTCAAGTGGGGTTTGAAAGGGGACAACAAACATGCATAGAACAGAGATGTATAGCGGATAGGTGGAGCATTGTGACGACAAAAAATTATATCATTGGTTGATAACCAGCAGCAGTTTTCGAAAAAAGCTCATACAGTAAGGTAGGAAACGAATTCTATGTAAACAGCACGACGGACGGGAGAAATTTTTTAGTCGGTTACGTTTAAAATTTTAAGAAACCTCTTTGAAAACAAGCTTTTCTCATGAAACGGGTTCTACTAGGGGGATTGGAGAATAATATAAATACCCAGGAGAATATATTAAAGCTCCCTTTTTCTTCCATCGAGTTCTGAATACGGGTTCAGACCTACTTAATAGTAAAGCTTTCGGTTAGAATTTGTGTGTTCAGTAAAGTTACGTTAGACATCTTATTTGAAATTATAAAAACTGTAGTAGCGGACCTCAAGTTATTAAAGTGATTGCACGAGTTAGTGTTTATCTAAATATAAGGTCCCGTTACTACGACAAGCTGATTATATGGATGGATGATTTTTGGGGTAGGCAGACCTGAAAGCAATTTGTATGCGTGGAATATCTGGTATGGAATGTTACTGTTGAAACGAAGCTAGTATCTTGAGAGAAGTACAATAGGGGTAGCGGAGATATTAGATGGTAAGGATCTGTGGATACTGGAATCAGCGTAGTAGATGGACACAACGACAAGGGGTTTCTGGTAGCCATCTCCAGCGGTGACGAAGAGTGAAGGTGTCTCCAGGTAATAAATTTGAAATTTCTGTTTTATATAAACATTTGTGGAAATTTTTGTGTTGTGTGTTTAACTTATTGGTGGCGTATTTATTGTTTTTAAAAACTTGTTTAAAAAGGTACATGTGCAGGACAATTTAATAATTTTGAGTATTGAAAAAGGGTTTATTGAAGATATATAAAAATTTATTCAGGCTATAAATTGTGGTTGCGAGGAGTAAACGGGTCTGTAAATTTGTTTTCAATAATGCACGGTTTAAAAAGCATTTACAAACAAAACTGGGTTATAATGAGCTCACAATACACCAGTATGAGTCAAATTAGGGTTACAAAATTCGGCTAATTTGGGAGAAAAATTAGGTTTGAAAATAAAGATTTTAAGCGATGGTCTATGAAAGCACAGATGCAATGTAAAATTGTGAGAATTATGGAGGATATAGACTACGTAAGGGACGAGGTTATAAGTGTTAAATCAAGCCAAGAGACATATGAGAGGGAGACAAACGGAGACTTACGAATTTAAATACAAAAGTACAAGAGGTTGAGGGGAATGTTGAGATAGGATTCAGGACTGTAAATAAGGAATTAATAAATTTAAAAACGGATTTCAAAAACTTTAATAGGAATACGATACAATACGCTAGGGAACCCATAAGGTTAAATCAACCGAACATAAATAACTCTGTACGCAATTAAATTCATTTAAATCAGAAAAGCATTCATAAATTCTAAACAAACACGCATTAAGAGCATTGAAAGCTAGAAATCGTGATTAGAATTCTGGTAAAATAGGACATGCAATGGTACAAAGAAATAACAAAGCATCTTCGAAATAAACGCATATTTAAAAACTAATACGTTTTGAAAACGCAGGATGTAAAGAAACGCATTTCAATTTACGTCATTATAAAAATTTCGCGTACGAGATTTTTAACATGAAACAGATTCAAAACCCAAAACATTATCTTGACAAAAAATAAAGCCATACGTTTGTCTACGTGAGAAGTCTAGTTAAGATTTCCAATAATAACATCAAACAGACGAGTAAAAGTTTATGAATTATAGAAATCTACTATATAGAACTGGTATACTACATGACCACAGCATTGTTTCGGCGAGCTATTATCAATATAATACCTGAGAAAGCCCAGAGTGTTGAAAATATCCTATAGCATGCCTTAAACCTTGACCGTAGTACGCCGATAACCAATCCGGTCACATGAAGGCGTTGCTTTGTATATCATCCAAGTTTGATAAACAGACTCTTTTTTCAACCTGAGCACGCTCCACATCAGTTTACATTAAATATTTACGTAAAAGTGAACATAGAAAATTAAATAATTATATTTAGTCCTGACCGAAAAATTTGAAACTAAAATAATAGTGAAAAATATACGAGAAAGTTTTGCCGTTAACTGGAAAACGGCTCTGGGGACTCTAGGAAATCTAATAAATAAGAAATATACGTAATAAATCTAAGTAATAAGCTGAAATCTGGGAAAGTCTAAGAAATAAATCCAAATTTAAATCAATCTAAAATTGCATAAGAATATTGGTTTGCATCTACGCATCGGGGCACAAAACGGGGGATTGTTTTAAGCATTAAATGGGGTTTGGCCAAGCAGTATCATAAAACCAACAAGTGAACTCAACTGAAAGCAATCCAGGGGTACTGGTCCACAGCATGTAGTAACAGAACAAAAAGATACGCAAGGAAAACTTTAGGTCAGAACTTTATCTAAATAGCATAAAGCATTATTTTCTTTTTTATTAAATATTTTCTATATTTTTTTATTATGCCAGAATATTTATGTAAAGGGTCGCCAAAATTGTTTTTATACGTAAAAATTTACATGAAAAAGGGAAAGTCATTGAACGTTCAAGGATGTTTCCAGTAGAGTACAGTGTCATTTTTGTTGACTTTAAACTAACTAAAAGGAGTTATAATTTTGAGGATAAACAAATTGATATTATTTGATATTCAGGGGTTTATTTTGTCAAATAGTGAATCATATTAAGCTGTAAAGTGTATATAATCTTTCTTTGTCATTCTACAAATCTTGGTCAATTTCGTTTTTCTCATTCAAGTAGGAAAGTATTAGATAAAAAGGGAGTAAATTCATTGTTATCGTAACGTTGTGCAATGTGTGTGGATTAGACTGAGCTAGCCAATTTTAGGTTATTTAAAAACACAGCGCGGTGGCGGGCAGCAGGAAACTGAACGTTAATTACATCGGCGAGCACCGTTGGTGCGCTACTAAAAGGGTGCTGTGATAATGCCGCACGTTGTTGTGCCGCTGAAAGAGTGATCTGGAAATGGCATCGCGTTGGGAGTCACTAAAAAAGGTGATGTGGTAACGCCGCGTTGAACGTCGTTAGATGGGTGATATTAAACAGATACTGCAATTTGTAAAACTTGAAATTAGTCACTTACCTTCCTTTCGAATTTTTGCCTGTCTATCTCAACGGAAATATATAAAACACCGCAATATTTCAAAACAATTATACAGTATTAAATATATTCTCTTATACAAAAGCATTTAGAACATTTTCAACATTGTTTCTTTCAAACATAAAATAATTTCTAAGAAGTATTGATTACAAACAAAAATTGTTACTACCTTATTATAAATTTATAGAATTAAACTTATTTTTTTGAGAATAGTTTACCTGGTTATAATTATTTCCACTTTTCCACTTCTAAGAATCCTTGACAGATAATTTATTAAAAGGTCAGCGTATTTCGAACTCTGATTACAAATTCTTCTGGTAAAACCCTTTGCATGAAAATATTATATGATTAACACTTATTATTATACCTTACATTAAATATGAATCAGTTAAAAGTAAATCTAAAAGTAGTACTTGCAGAATTCACAAAAAGGTTTCTCGTAATAACATATCTTCTTACTTTAATTTGACGTCAAATCAGCTTACAAGGTTCTCCATAAAAAAATTCTCATTTCAAATAGCATTTACCAAAGTACATTTCTAGTTAAATCTTTCTTTCGATTATTTAATAAAAATCTTTTAAAATAGCGTTATCTTGAAGAACTTTCCCTCTTGTAATTAATAATTATCATTTTTCGTTATATGTTACGTTTAAAATATTGCTTCTTTATTCATTACAACCTCGCCACTATTAAATTACAAATACTTACGGCGTACTCAAATACTGTTTCCGCATAGCTACTGCTCGAGATTTAAAATAACATTTTGCGCTCCAATGAATCGAATCAAATTAATGAATGAAATCGAATGACTTCTTTTGATAAACGCTACCTTATACATTCAAATTGATCTGTTTCCACAAGCTAGTAGAAAAATGTGAAACATTATGATGCAAGGTTTTTGGAAAAACCAATTAGTGTCTAAATTTGCAGCGTTTTATTATTTAATTATATGGTTCCAGTTACTCGTGACGCTCTGTTTGTCCTTGTTTGACATATACTATTATTGTGGCGTCGCATACTAGTGCTAAAAAAATAATCAATTTATATCCGATATGTTTTCGATTTTTATGGGGTTTTCTTGTTCTTGCCGCTTCTAGGAAAGGTGTTTATTTATTAATGAGTTTATACGAATTTGACGTATTCTCCCGAAACATTCTTCTCAATCTAGTATCAATCAATCTTTATCAAGCGGCCGGACTATTATGAAGTCCGAAAGGCATCCTGTTAAATTCAAACAGTGTTTGGTTGGGTACGCTAAAAGTGGTAATGGGTCGTGAATATTCGGATACGAGGACTTGCCAATACGCGCTCTTAATGTCCAAAGATGTCACAAATTTGGTATCTCGAAGTTTGTCGAGGGTGGCTGACACAAATGGTAGCGGATAAACATCACGCTTGGTAACCTTATTAACTCTCCTATAATCGAGGAAGAATCTGTACGATCCGTTTTTCTTTCTGGCTAAAACTATCGGTGAAGACCAAGGACTGGACGAGGTTTCACAATTTCATCCTTCAACGTCGCATTAAGTTCGTCGTTGACGATTTTCTGCAACGCGGGTGATATTGGATAAAAACGTTGCTTTATAGGTTTAGAAGTAGTTTTGATAACGTGTTCTGACACATTAGTGCAGCCTAGGATGATCGGCATGTCGCTAAAAATTTATCAATGATAAACTTAAGTCAGGCAGTCTGAGCTGTATCAAGGTGAGCATCTGCTTAAATCGTAGAAACAGTCGGAACAGCGGAAGAAAAGGACCAGTGTCCGTTATGTAAATCGGGCACTAGGTCAATACTAACCCGGAAATCGGTGTTTAGAATAAGAGGCTGAGGAAGCGAAGGAATAACCAAAACGTTTATAACAACCACTTTCTTTTCTACTTGTAATGGTACGTTGTAACCACGTAAAATTTTACACTGTTCGCCATTTGCCACAGTACAAGCATTGAGTCGGCAAGGCAATAGCTTCAGGTTTAAAGACTGAAGTTCATTGTAACCAGCTTTTCCTAAGATGGTGTGAGAAGCGTCACTATCTAACACTGGGATTCCCAAAATATCAACCTTAATATAAAGACTTTCTTCACTGATAACATTGGCTAGAAAAAAATCAAGATTGGCTCGAAGATTGGTTTTAAGAATGGATGCATCATTAATAACTTTGCTGATCGGGTTTTGACTTAAGGACAAACACATGAACCAATCTTTCGATGGCTCGAATTCCCGTTTCCCGAACATTTTGGGTAAGTTCGCACTGTAACATTGACAGTGCCACAAAGGCTACAATGAATCCTTTTAGGTTGCCTACAAGCACGCGATATATGCCCATCGCTATCACAATTCCAGCATCTAAAAGAGCTGATATTAGGTTGAATGGGGTTACAACTCAGTTCGCGTTCACATGATGGCAAAAAGTTGGTTAACAGCTCAAAATTAATTGGAAGGTTTTCGTCAGAAGTCAAACTTTCTTGAATGGCTGACAACTATAAGGGATATGCAGATTTTGGCTACTCCAAATTCGAATAAATTAGCGGTAGGGAGAGGGAGAAGGCGAAACTGTTTTGTTCTATGGTGCATCTCCTCTATGGCTTGACAAAATTTAGATAAGTTGCAAATATTGTAAACGGCATGCAACGTTAGTCGCTCTTGGAACTGGGGTAATAAATTTCGTTTAATCATTTCAACATGCGATGCTTCAGTAGGAGGACATCGTAACCTTTTAAACAAGTTTATAACGGAAATATAAGTAACTAGTTGTTCATTTGCGCCTTGGGTACGCGATTGAATTTTGTTTTACAATATCAGTTCATAAGTGTATGGTAAAAAAGAAAAACGTAAATTGTCTTCAAGTTCACTCCAAGAATTTATAGAATGTTTGACAAACCTGTACCAAATAAGAGCTGAAGCAAGAAGCAGTTCGGTAGCTGAACCAAACAATAAACTTTTGGCAACTCCACGCGATTCGCAAAGTTCATTAACTCTTTGAACATAATCACTTACGCTAGAAGTGCAATCGTAACTGAGATTCCATTTATGTACAGTCGGAAAAGATGGATAAAAAGTAGGTTTATTTTTATTGCGCATTCTACTTTTATTACCAGTAAACCCGTCATTACAATATTCTGAAATACTTGTATATTCGGTTTTAATTTGAGGTGTAACAGTCCGATTATCGTTTTGGTTAAGTTGAGGTAACAATAAATTCGGTTGGTCTAAAAGACCTACTTTCCTTATAAGTACGTCTAAATCAATTAAAGAAATTTTTTAAGAGGGCTAGAAGTGTTTCTGATACCAGACAAACTTTCTAATTTATTACCCAACCGTCGCACAAAAATTGAATCTTATTAAATGATTCGTCCCTATATAAAGCTTGTTCTTCATTCACGTCTAAAATTCAATTAAGTCTATTTTCAATATGCAAAAGTCGCGTAGAAATTCGTTTATTCTTATTAACACCGTTCGAACAATCAAAATTTTCAATATCGCGAGATAGATTTTGGGCCTTTGGGAGCTTCTTTTAAAAAACATTTATTTCCAAAAAGACTTCTATCAAACTTATTTTAATACAGTAATTACAAAAATGGTTTATTTCTTCTATAACAACTTGTACGTTATGTTCATTATCGTGACTTAATTTAGTTGACAAAAAAAATACTCAAAGTTAATATTTTAACAATGAATAATTACCAATGAGAAGCTTGAACTACCAACAATGTTAAAGTTATGAAGTTTAAAGATTGACTGGCCATTAGGGGCTCCTCGCAGTTTATATGTAGCCCCTGCTCTCACATTATCTTGTGGAAAGTGCAGATCTTGCTGTCTGCAGCTTCTTGATGCTCGTACAATGTCTTATTCTAAGTAATTTTAATTAAGACTGCTTTATTGCAGTTCGTAGTTTCTGCACCTGCAGTATCAGTTTGCGTCTGGAATACAAAGGAGATGTGTTCTTTCTTATTTCTGACATGAACTCTGATTAACCTTTAATTATAGACTTCATTTAATACAATGTAACATGCCATTGCAAAGACATAATAATTACATTTATTCTTATATGTATTATAATATGGGGAATACGTAACTCGCGTTTTAAATCGCCTAGTTCTGCGCTACAAATTGTAAGTTCCTTACCTGATAGTAAATTAATGGTTGAATTTGAAATAAACTCAACTTACGCTTTGATTCGACCTGAGTTGTATCCATTCTTGGTCCTCTAATATTTAACTCCTAAGAAAGCTCATTTCTCAATAAACAATAACAATCCATTTTAGTCGACAAAACAAAGTTTAACTCAAAACGATTTAATTATTAACAACCAATAATTAATTAAGAAACAAAACTGCCACACACGTTTCGGTGCCAAAATATACTACCTCAAAAATATGTGGCAACACTTCAAGCTGCCTTAAAACGATACAACACAAGACAAGAAAAATATGCAGGAGACAAGCAGCATAATCCACAGCTTACGCAGTCACGAGCATGGGGTGGGTTCACTCCAATTCGCTCCCCTGCCAAGATGATAATCTGAATCTCGATAATAATAATAACCGTTAAACATGGGGCCACTTAAGTTTATACAAATGCACAGCTGGACTCCTTCAAAACCAACCTAGGAAGTCCTTTAATTGCGGGAAGATACTCCAATCTACATATCTTAACGCTTACATACAATAACACTACAAAAATAAATAATGCAATACATAAATCAACTTTACTATAAAATGTAAAGCAACATCATATGCTGGTATTGATTTTACTTTCACTTGAGCTTGCAATCATGAGTGTGTAAATAATTCCTATACCTTTACCAACATAAACGTTAACGGTTAAATCAAACTACTAATTAAATAAGAAAAATATCATGAAGAGCTTGGTATACCTTTAACCTCAGTCTTAATAGGTCAACATTTAACACAAGTTGTAATTTATATTCCTGATAAGGAAAATTCAGATTAGTTGGCTCGAGTTTACAACTTTATATTGTGATAAGCTTTAAAATTATTATCGCAATAAATTGTACCAAGGTTAGGTTTAGTCAGTTATAGCAATTGTCCCAAACCAAATAGTAATGCAAAAGATGGGTTGCTTACCGATGTCCGATTCTCAGTGATATACTTAACTAGCATCTGACAACAACGATTTTTAAGTTGATGCCTGGCTAGGTACACAGCTGAATACAGTACCAATAATAATACAACCATATAAATACGATGACTGCACGAAGGGAGTAACAAATAAAATCAAACAACCCTATCAATAAACGTTCAGCTAGAACGTCATGTATAGACATTAACAACACATACCTATGTAAACCGGGTTATTCAATCGAAACAAAAGCAATCCATTACTGTTAAAATCGCCAACCGATAACGACAAAAACTTCCTAAAATACAAGTATAAGTTCGTGTTTCGTTGGAAACATACTTACGGTTCGATTGCAAGATCCTTGTACCGAATATGAGAAGAATAATTACTTAAATTTATATTCACCAAAGCATTCGTCTCAAACGAGGTCCAAGTTAAACAAATTACTCCATATCTAGAGCAGACAACAATACGTCTATGCAATTTTAACTGGATCCATCGAAAAGCAAAATATTAATAAGGTCGCCGTACTTGTGACCGACATTCGATTAATAGACCAAAGATAACAGAACCAGAATTCCACTTGATTGGCGTAGTAGAAGGATACTGTCGTTACGGCTACGGGTTTTCCTTAATCATATGAATTGTACGGATTAGTTTTGAATATAATAATGCAACCACTAAATGAGAGACGTCGTAAAAGGTGGATAATGGAATCGAAATGAATAGGAATTACATAGCAAAAATCTAAACCGTAATACAGTTCACCTTTTTCTTTGAACATCTATACCTGGAAGAATAACTAAACACAAAACGCATGTATAATGTAATTCTAATAAAGAACTTGCATGAGTGTAGATAACAAACAATATTGTATTTCTGATTTAATAACAAACATCTACACCCTCCACTCCTTACATACTAACATTAAATATTAATTATATCTAGTAAGAATCAAATTGAAGGGTGTTTTGTAAACAAAAGAATTACGCGTTATACACTCCTTAAATGTTGGCCGCATAATTTAGGATAACAAAACCAAGTGGCATTTAACCACTGTGACTACTAACAATCTGTATCAGCACAACAAACCACTAATTAATCATATTTACGCAGCGGTATAAACATATACTAAATAATTACTTACTTACTACATCGATATAGACCGAAATCGTTCTGAAGAGAAGCTACTGAAACATATAAGTGCTTCCAAAAACTACATATTTACGATGATAGTACATTTAAATACAAATCCCCAAATTATTGGACAAATCTTGCGGCCTAAAGTATTCCTGTTAACATTTCTAGAAATTAAGCAAGCTGCATACCGTCAAGAAGTAAAGCGAACATCTGTCGGTCATCATAATATAATATTCCTTTCCTTCACGCAGGCTGTAAAGTGTATGTGTAACTGTATTATGTACTTATCTCGTAATAACTTGATCTGCATACAAAACGGCAGTCCAATAAAATCTGCTGCAGGTAAAAAGGGAAAACACGTTTTTCATCATAAAGATTTTACAACGCCTGTGTTTGGGTTTATACATTATTCAACCTAGAAGAAACAATGCTAACTAGCGCTAGAAATGTAATGAACTCATTCAACCAATGTATTAATAAAATTGCTTTTCAGTAGATGTCTGTCTTTTAAACATAGCATAACCGTTTTCGGTAATTACAATTTAAACAGCAATATTGAATAAATTTCTAATTATTAAAACCCATACCTAGATAAGAAACCAGAAAGAATATAAACATGTGTAGTTTGAATTAAATAAAGGATGAGTAATATTGGTTGCCTAACTAAACTGACTTGAAATGATAAAAATAATTAAAGGACGAGTGCAGCTGGCTGTGTAATTGAGCTAACTTGAAATAATGATAGTGTAGCAAACTCGTATAATCAAATAAGTAGGAAATAAAATTGTTTTTAAATTAAGGAGGGAGTAAATTTACTAATACGAAATGAAACGTAACAAAACTTATCGAAATCCGAACTACAACATCGCCACGAGGTACCGCATCGCATTTAGCGTAACAATGTACATAATCTTTTACATGACACCAGATCCAGGTTTTTATTCTGAAATGGCAACGCAGAAACGTTTCCCGCAACTCTGCCAACTAAAATGCTGTTGCAATTGCGCATACAAAAATTTTTGTAAATATTTGCTGTGTGTCATGCTTTTAATGTTAAGTTCATATTTAGCTTGTAAATAAATGTTATTTTTGTCACTACTTTGCATTAACAAGGTGGCCAGAGATAAACAGAACGTCACAAAACAAAGATTAGCACATTTAATAAGACAAGATAACTACTAAGTTCGAAGAAAACAAAGTTGGAAACAAGGAAAAGATTGCTGAACATATAGTGGAACAGCGCTGTACATTTTTGATACGTTGACAGTAAGAGAAACGGACAGGTACAAAGTAGGAATATTTGAAATGTAGTACTACAACCGTATAATTAAGATATTCTAAACAGACAAAGTTAAGAGCAAAGAGATACTAAAAATGGTAGGACAGAAAGAAATATGTGGAAAACGGTAAAAAATGAGAGAAGTAGGATGATAGGACATCATTCCAAAGTGCAGAATATATCAGAATCAGAGACAGGAAAAAGAGAGGTAGAGGTAGACCTAGATTAAACTACTGCACATAGATAGTGAAAAATGTATCCAGTGGGCATTTTAGGGAAATGTGTAGATTAGCTTAAAATAGGAAACAATAATGCTACATGCCCAACCAGTTTCAGTGTGGAAAATCTAATATAAAAAAGTATCTGCATTTGAACTTGACGATTATCGTAAACAACTACAGGTTTTGGTTTTGCAAGGTTCTCAACAAATGCTGATTGTGCGAAAGAAGTAATTGGAAACCTATTAACTCGGCAAATGTTTAAATGTTGGTGTATTTTAGTGGCCGTCAGGTTACATACACCCCTTGGCATTCCTTTGAATATCGGTGAAATAGAGTATATTTTTAGAAAACATACAAAAAAGAGGCGTATATAGGATTTATAGATCTGGAAAAAACATTCGAAAATTTAAAAGAGGAAAAAATTTCCAAAATGCCCAAAAGATAAGAATGAATTTTAGGGATAGTCGAATAGAACATAGCTTATACAAAGAGCAAACATTTGTAATGGAATCAGAGCAGGAACTTATAGAAGTAAAATTAGGAAGGGGATGAGACAGGGATGTGCATTATTCCCATTGATTTTTAATTAGTATATCGAAAAGGCAATCAATACTGTCGAATATCGGAAGACATTTGGAACTATTATGCAGGGACAAACGATTGATATGCTCAAATTTGCAGACAAAATAGCGATGCGATATGAAAATCTACAAAAATAAAACTAACGTTCCAGTATGTAAGAGAGGGGAAAATAAATCACTAACCAGAAATAAAATAGAAAACAAAAATTTACAAGACGTTAAGGATCTGTGCTACCTAGAAAGCCAAGTAACGCAAGATGGGAAGTGCAAATGATATAAAAAATAAAGACTAACATAAGACCGTGCTCCATTTAACAAACAGAACAAGGCAAGAAAGTTGTCGAAAGCATATGTGTAGAGCATAGCACTGTACTGCTGTGAAACGTGGACAGGAGAAGTGGAAAGAAAAAAATAGAAGCCCTTGAAATGTGGTGCTACGGTCGTATTATGAAAATATTACGAACAGACAAAGTTAAGAACAAAGAGGTATTAGAAATAGTAGGGGAAGAATCAAATATTTGAAAAACGGTAAAAAATTAGAAAAACAGGATGATAGGTCACATACTAAGGCATGAGTGCTTTACATCTAGGTCGGCAATGAAAGGTTTTACTACGGTGCAAACTTAAACTACCTGCTGAAAAGGTACATGACCTAATAAAGATTTATATTTGTTATCTGTTTCGTATTTTAGGCCTCGCATTCATCATTTCGATTACAGCTGTTTGTCAAACTATACACGCTTCTCCGGCGCAATCGGTTTAGTGTGACGTGGCATATATTTCTCTGCTGGTGATTACGTAGTGATTATTAGTGTAGTGAATTGTCAAAAATATGACAGTAAAAACAGTGAATTTAACCTGTGGCGCATTTTAAAAAAATGAAACAGAAAAAAAGACGGTATTCAGAGGTCAAATAGTGTAAATAAGCCCAAGGTTCAGAGTTCGATTCCTTACACGGACCGCTTGAAAAATATTTGGCGAGCACTTTTCACAAAAATACGTCATCATCCGGATGAGATGTAAAATTCAGGTTCCGTGCGTGTGTGGTCACGCACGCTAAAGGTCTCTACCTTGCTTGGAACAACAAGCGTTCGGCAAAATTGAAAATTTTCAGGTAAAGAAACTCACCTTCTTGTCAATGTTGTACTTTCGGTATACCATTGGAAAATCAAATTAAAGGTCAATTAGTGCGATTGATTTGGATATTTGTATTGGCAAGTAATATGTACATTTTTCATTATTTGATGTTGTTGGAAATTAAAAGAAGCGTGATCTTATTGCGATAATGCGAAAGGTATTTAGCAAATGTGAAATAGCGATAAGTGGTTCATCAATAGATTTTTGGTTGTATTACTTTTCGGCTGTCACTAATTAATATTACATTATTTTTCATTTTATGCATGATGTTATGATTACATACGAGCTTTGAAAAAAATATTGCATGAGTACCAGTTTTTCACGAGAAACACCTTCTGTGCTAGGTTCAACTGGAGTATCTGAACCCGGTGTAGCAAATTCACTAATTTAGATAGAATTTGAAATGTTATTACATTTATTTTTCAAATTCTGAAGGCGTAAATCTTGGTAAGTGACAACTAAAGGATTGTTAGAAGATTGGCTCAGAAATAAATTCAACTACTGCAGGGAAAAATACGTAACAATATTGTGCACATGGCTAATTTCGCATAGATTTATATGGGTATGCACACTGTCTTCGTTAAACATTTTCTTTCGTTCGATATTGAGACGTTACTGCTCCGAGTAATTAGCTTCTCGATATTAGATAAAAATATGCAATATTTAATTTAATTGGATATATAGATTCCTCTGAAACACATGGTCTATCAGTATTAGGACCGCTACTAATAGAAGAAACTCGTAAACAAATTTTGGTAACAGCCACACAGATTACAAAAAAAATATTTTCAAATTGGGGCAATTTAATCTAAATGACCGTTTACAAAAGATCCAGAAACCAAGCGTTGTTTTTAAAGTTACAAAATTCACATTTAAGTGAGGCTAGTATTGAAATTGTGTGACTATGGTTAATTCTATTAATTTAAACAAAGTATATTGCTATTATTCCTTGTTGTTAGCAGATCGTTAAAGCAAATTGTTTCATTTGCATGCGTTAATGGTGTCTTAGAAGCAATTTTACAAAAAATATTATTTATTATGAAAGATCACAGCACCATCTTAGGTCATAATCATTGGTTTCGAAGAAATACTATTGATATTTATTTGGAAAGCGAAATTAATAGTACAATTGAATTCTGGAGAAATGTACTACATCGTCTAATACATCTTATAATTACAATTGCCTCGTGCAATTTTCCTCCAAGGGACCTTTATTCCAAATATGAAAATTTTATGTCAATTTTTTACCTATTATAAAATTATGATCCCGTTCTAAAAGAACTTCTTTTTAAGCCAAATAGTAATGCACACTACTGAAACTTTGCGATTCAGGATAAGATAATTAATGTGCTTGGAATCAAAGTTAGGGGAAATATTGTTTTGGAAATTAATAATGCTGCTATTTGTCGATTGTTATGAATACAACACAAGATCCGTCAAAAAATTGTCCAACTTGCTGTAGTTTTTGATACATCTTGACAACAAGAAATAACGATGTACCTAAACAAATAAAAATCTGGGAGTCTTCTTCGGGATTTAGATCTGTATCCGATTGTAATGCAGTGAAACTGAAATATTAAGTACCATCCAATAATATGAAACTTATCTGTGTAAATGTAGGTATCAGGGTTATGATGGTGCAAGTGTAATGTGGTGTAAATATAGAGGGGTACAAACCCTTATAAAAAAGCACTCACCAATTGCTGATTACGTTCATTGAGCAACACACTCACTAAATTTAAGTTTAAATGATGCTTGCTAAACACATTTCCAAAGTGTCGCAATTTTTTGCCAATGTGGAAATAATATATTTTTTTGGGAATAGCATTAAGTGCTGATCAATGCCGTGTAATGATTCAAGCCCTACAGCATGAAAATAATGACTTACAAAAAACCAGTATTTTGTTAAATAACTTTCTGTATAGACTGGTGGAAATAAGAAATCAAAGTTTATTTAACGTTTACCAATTGAGTCCAGATATCTAGCAAGGGAGTGCAGTATAACACCTCTTTTCAAAAATAAAAAACGAAAGAAAGCGAAAAACTTTTTGATGAGTTATCAAAAGATAAAAGAGTTTTGATCTGCAATAGTACTTCAAAAACAATGTGTTTTGCTGCTGCCTCGATATATTGATTGCTCAAACTAAACAAAGATTTCAGAGCTTTTGTGAGCTGAGTAAACAATTCGAAGTTTTAAAATAGGATAAACTGCTTTCCTTTTCAAACCAAGTAATAAAAACGAAAGCAGAAAAGGTAGCTATTAAATACCATGAGTTGACAGTTTACTTTCTTTGAAAAGTTTTTGTTACGTTTATTTTCGGCATTAATTCGTTATTTTATTTACGTAAATTAAATTCTTCAACAATACTCGATATATTGTACCTGTTCAAATAAACTCGCTTTACCATAATTTTCAACTCAAAACTCTTGTTAATTCATTATCCGTTTGTATATATTCCATGTCTATTGTTAAATCCTTGAGCATAATTAATAATAAATACTTTTTCTAAGAATTTCTCAACGTAAATCTACTTGTTTTGAAACGACAAGTTTATGCTACAATTAATTAGTCAAGATCGTGTTAAGGTATCCGTGAGCGCATTATACTTTTCGATAACGTATAATTGCGTTCTAGTGGGTTTCCCATCTAAAGATTTGTTGAAATAATATATCCTACTATTCTCCGGTAAAATCGTATCTTCCAGGTTCAATCGCGTTTCGATAACGCGGACGTTTTCTTATGGAGTTCGTGTTATTTTGAACTTTTTTTAAACTTTTATTCTGCAGCTTGTGCGTTGATGCACTTGTAAAAAACTACTCGTTTTGTTACTCCAAGAGCGATGTACGTTTCTCCTCTATCAAATGTGTAGATTTGGTGTGTATTGGTAAGCGCTCCCGAGTTGATGCTTTTGCCTTTTGTACTTAACCCATTTGCTTATACGAAAGTATCAGCAGTATTCTTTTTTCTACTGATTAGAGTTATAACAAATACTTCGTATGGTAAAATTCTTACTAGAAAGGTTCCTAATTTAATGTTTTTTTAATTAACGCATCTACTTATACGAAAGTATCAGCAGTATTCTTTTTTTACTGACTAGAGTTACAACAAATGCTTCGTATGGTAAAATTCTTACTAGAAGGGTTTCTAAATTTAATGTTTTTTTAATTAACCCATCCGCTTATGCGAAAGTATCAGTGTTATTCTTTTTGGTACTGATTAGATTTATTGCATGTTAGCTACGAATTGCGCACTTCGTGGAACAAGTAGTGAATTTGTCCATAGAGTAAAATTGTTTTATTAAATAGTAACCTTAGTTAATTTTGTTTTGCTGTTTCGATGGAAATTTCAATATTTGTGTTTTTTTATTGTAAATATAAAGTCGTTGGCATGTATTATTTTTGGATTGCTAGGAACCCCTCTTCTCTCCGCATTGGTAGTTAGCCTGGTATATTTACGTTTTCTTCCGGCTACGTCATGGTACGTAGCACTTTGAAATCAGCAATTCAGAAAATTCGTATCGTTAAGGAGCTGTCAGAATTATTATTGATAAATTTCATTATCTCGCGTCCAGTTGCTCAATGGTTACTACAGTTTGCTTACTGTTTTATCCCTTCTGGTTAGAACCGCATCAGCTGAAAGAAGTTCTCCTAAAATCAAACTTATTAAAACTTATCTTAAACTTCTATGAGACAAGAACGACTAACGGACTCCTCATTACTGTTGGTAGAAACAGAAGAACTTGGGAGACTAAAATCGTCTTCAGCTATGGATAATATAACAGACACGTTCGCTAAAAAGTCACGAATGGTACCTATTAAATCACCAAAATATTTTGTTAGAGTTAGGTTTTTAATCTGTATTATTGCTTTAGTTATTTTCAAATCTATTCTTATTAATGGGTGTTCTTGTGTATTGTTCGGAAAACGGGCCCAACAAATGTTAATATAAGGCCCACTGAGGGCTAGCTACTCCTCTGTATTTTCATCATGATACAGATACTGTAAAACGTTTCCTAATTAACAAATACTATTTAGAAATCCAAAATAGGTTATTTACAAAGCTAATCGCCGTTCGCTTGACACGGTCAACATTAAAAACATAAGTAGTTTACACAAATATTACATTAAGGACAAATATTCCTCTTTCAACCCTCTTTTAAAATACATACCTCAATAAGTAAATTCATTAATCGTGAGTATAAGCTATATACATTACTAAAAATACCTGCAAGTTTTATAGATGATTTTCCTAAGAAAATATTACATAAAAGCAATTAGTAGTTTATCCGTGTCATATTTAAAAATATAATACTTAATGTGCTAAACAAAAACTTATTTAATTAGAACATTTATCAAAGGTGAATACTATTATTCATAAACCAAAATCAGATAGGGAAGCACTCGGTCAATAAAGTACCTGACTGCTAAATGCTCTGTTGTCTTCGAATGACTTTATCCGCTATGTATAGTTTTGAAACGGCCGGTGACAGATTACAGCTGTATTCATCTTAATTTTATTTTATATGTCTTTTTTAGTCATACCTTGAAATTTTTATTTTAATATAAAATTAAATCCGTGGCAATCAATGCATAAAATTTTTTCAAACTTCTCAAATAAGCAGCGATACATAACATAAAGTTAGATTATTTATTTGTTTAAACACACAGCGAAGAGAAACGTTACTCTTTCGACACGGCAAGGTGTTCAAGTTTTAACGTAATCAAATTTGTAGCAAAAACTAACAAAATCGAATGCTAACGACAATGTAGAGAGAAAAAAACTTAAACTACGCTTCTATTTGCATCCTGAAAAATCTAACGCCACAAATAAATATTTTTTGTAATTCAAATTTTACTTAGAATTGTTAATTTAAACAGTCACCTGTGTTTTAAAAATTTCAGAATAGCAATCATGCGTGACTTGTTGGCATCTAATATTACACTTTTCTGCGAAATAGTATACACCTACATTTTTTATTCCAAACACGTATGTTTTTAAATTACTTAATTTCTACAAATAAAATATGTTATTTTTGTTACAAAACATTAATGGGGATTTTTAAATGTATGGTGTTTAAATTTTTACAGCTCATTTGAGCATATAAAGTATCCTAATTAATTACTTTTAGGGAAGCTTTTATACTTTATTATCGAGTCTGCAAACTTGATAAATTCGGAGAACTGTCTTCTTTACGATTCCAGTTTTTCTTTAATAAAACCTCTTAGTACTAAAGTTTTATAAAAGAATAAAATCTCCAGGCTTTTATTTTTCTAAAGAAAGTTTCAATATTCCTAACCTTTTAAGCAGCATTTGCTCATAATGGTATACTGCGATCAATCATCGGTTGTACAGCAACTTAAATGGATAAAAAAAATTTTAAAGCACTATGTTTAATCACGACTATATTTGCTTCAATTTGTTAACGTTTGGGAAAGTGGAATAAATAGCAATTGAAATTTACCTGGGTTCAGTTTTAAGTTTTTGTAACTACTTCCAAACAAAACGAAATATTTGGCGTTTGACTTGCTATAAATTTTTTTTGATATATTATTTTTGATATTGAAGAAAGTGGTGAACATCATTCGTAACCCGCCGTCATTGTGGTTATGTAATTTTTCTACATTTTTTTTTAGTGATTGGATACTGCAAAACCACATGTGACTTATAACACCATCTTTATTAGCTCTCAATAAAAAGAGTTAGGGTTTGTAGGTTCTAAAATTATTTATAGATTCAGAACTATCGATATTACAAACCAATTTCAAGTTCTTAGTCTCTTAAGGTCAAATTGCTGTCACAATGGGTTTGTTATTTGGTTACACCTTGACTCTAGATATGGAATCTTTAGGTCGTAATTCATTAGGCTGTATAAACCGTAAAGGTATCCGCATTAAAAATTTTACCTCGTTCATACGCATAAATATATTTTAAAGATTTTATTTTTTGTGTGGTTTAACCTAATAAAAGTGATTATTTTTATATCTCATGGAATTTGAACTTCCAGCGATTTCACCAACTTCATATGCATGTGGTATTACGGCGCCATTGAAAGTACTGCGCAAAAAATAAATCTTTTATAATTTATGTAACTGTATTAATCCGGTAGAATTAGTTACTTTGCTTTCATGTATAATATCAAAAATTCTAAACATCTTTTGACTCAAATTGAAGTTGCAACGTACTGACTTTTGATCTCATGCAATTGTTTTTTTATAAAAAAATCTATAAAAACAATTATTCTGGGAATTGTGATAAATTATAGGATAACAAGCAAACAAGCACGTTGAATTTTGCACAAGAATCCAAAATGTTAACAATAGCAAAATTTGAATACACAAAAACCTCAAATGTTTATACGTTTTGTCCAACTGCTATTAACAATGTTCTAATTAAATAGTATAAGCGTTTTATCAGGAATATGCTATATTTTATTAGGACATTTTAAAGCACACAAACATTCATTAGATTTTATTTTTATTTAATTATAAATTGAAAACTACAAATAATAGGACAACTTAAATTTTACTTACGTCTAAATAAAACTTATAAAAGCCAGATCTGAAATATAAATTGTTTGTTATATAATGAAGTAATAAAAAATTAGGCACCAAAATCAAACTACTACTAAACATTTTAATTGACGAAAATCTACTTTTTGCAATTAAAATAGCGTAATTCTAAAACAGGTAACGGAGAATAATTTTGTGCTTTATACTGTTTCAAAACTTAAACCATAATTTTCTGTTTAGTTTTAAACATTTGCCCAATATTTTATTACAGATAATTACTAAATTCAACATTTATAAGTTACTAACCCTATTGTACCAAAGCTTAGGTAACGCTCAATAGTAATTAATTAAATTTTGGATGTCATACCTAGTACCACATGCTAAATTTAAAAATTTTACCAATTCAGCTTAAAATTCACCATTGAGACTGAATAAGTTTATTGGGGATAGACAGTGCTTTGAAAATAACGAGTATTGCTAAATAGTGTATGTAATATTAAGTCCCTAACACTTTTCCAGGAAATGATGTAATAATTCCATTTACCATATAAGCAAGTTCTTATACAATACTTGACATTATTGTACGTTAAAGATTTTGGACAAAGATTGTTGATCCACTATGTTATACTAATTATGATATACAGGTTCAAGGTTCACGCTATCATCCGGCAGTGGACTGCTTATAAAGAGTGGGGAATTCAAATACGGGTATTTTAAGAGTGCAATTGAACGCGAGTTGTCATAAGTTATTTAACATTAAATAAATAATAAACAACATGAACAAGTTAGTGGTTTTAGTGTCTTTAGTGCAGATTTTTGCGCCTCAGCAAAATCTGGCAAGTGATCATCCATACATACGCTCTCTTTTTGGTGCAGTATTTGATACTAGACAGCATGTCGTCAATTCAGAAACCGAATCACCGTCTAAAACTAATGTGGGATGTTTGGGATGCCATCAAAAAATTCGTAAAGTTGATCCAGAAACAAATCAAGAAACTTATATTATATCAGAGGATGAATTGACCGCTCTAAGGATAGAATACATAAAAAATCAAATTTTAAAGAAACTGAAACTTAAAGAAAAACCCGTGGTGTCAGGAGCACATCTTCCTAAACCAGTTAGGGACGATGAAAATATACTACCAAAATCTCAAAATGATGCATCTCAAAGTTCATATGATGATTTTTACGGAAAAACAACTCAAGCAATTGTTTTTCCTTATGAAGGTTAGTCATATTATATCAATGTATCAGCAAACTTTGTACTAATGTAGTTCGTCACTAAATAATTAAGTAAATTTGATTTATTTACTAAAAGCAACTCATTTTTAAGTATAAAACTGAATTTAAGTAAGAGATGATCGATGAACTAACACGGAAATTATAAAAATTATCACATGTTTACTTTGGAAGATAATAAAATTTTGCTATTGTTTATTGTAATATTTTTATTATTAAAACTTAAGCAATATCATTAATCAATCTTATCAAAAATTAGTAAAATGGTTCATAGTTTGTTATAATTCATGCTAGATAAAAATTATAAAAACAACTTTAATCATTAGTACTGAAGTATGTTTATCTATACCCATACAGTAATAGGTAATCTGTTCACTTAGTGCACGTTTTTGTATTGCATTTTAACCTCTTCTCCAGATAACTTTATGAATTATTGTAATACATCAGTTTTAATTACTTTTCAGATCAAGCTCGATGTATGAGGAAAATTCGTTATCCTTCTACTTGCCTTCCTTTTAAATTACCAGTAGATATTCTTGCTTCAGATTTAAGTTTAGCAGAGTTATGGTATTATAAAGAACCGGATAAGGAGGATGAACACAATCAAACGTTTATCATCTCCGAAGTTGCACACTGGGACACGAACAAAAGTTTTCAGAAAACTACCCCAATTGCTATTCAACAAACTAGTATAACCGGTAAGTTTATCTACTTGTTTTAAAACAATTCACACGCACACACACGCACGCTCTCACGCGCGCATATGCGTATACGAGCGCGCGCGCGCATGCACACGCACGCACGCACACACACACACACATATATAATTTAAATAGTAGGGTTAATAAACCCTTAATTAATAAAGGGTAAGAGAATTTGATCACAAGTGACTGAAAATAGGCCACGATTTAGGTGATACTGAAATCACCTTAATGTGTCTGTGTAAATGTTGCAACTCCTGTCCTGATCAACCCCAATAATGGCATAAATCAAAACAGCATTTAAATCTCAAAATATGAATTTAATGATATTAAACAAAAAAATCTAAGACGCGTGTACGCCTTACAACCAAACTTACGGAAATTTTATAAAACGAAATTATATATTTTAAATTAAATAACTAGTACTTAAATGTTAAACAAAATTTTATTATTATAAATATAATTTAATAAATTTTATTGTTTTAATCAAGTTTGAGTCGGACTACTTAACGATATAAGCTCCCAGCACCACTCAAACAAACAGAAAAATAGAGAATAATTAATTAAAATTATTAACATATATTCTGTGATTAGTCCCGGGTATTGTGATTCCTCCGAATAAGTCAGTTTGATGTACGGTTGGAATATCTTCAGCCAAATTAGGAATGATTGCTTCATAGTGATCTCCATGTATCACATCCCTGCGATTTCCAGCGCAATGAACTACAGCTAAAGGCTCGCGAACTAATTGATCTTCTTTTGCACAAAAATTATATAATGTGATACTGAAGCCGAAATGATAATAAGAATCATTTGGATATCTATTAAAGTTTATATTAGTTTGTACTGTTAACATTTCTCAAATAAATTCGATTATCTCGAAAACTAAATGAGATATTGAATAGTGTATAGCATATTTATAATCAGCGTAAAAACTAAATAAGGTACATATATATATATATATATATATATATATATATATATATATATATATCATTTATTGTATCATTATGGGAATATGGCAACGGACGACGGCGGCGACGACGACGACGTAGCGATTATATTAACCTAACTTACTTCGTAAGTTTGGTTGAAATATAAGTTGCTATGGAAAACATACATTAGTTTTTTCCCCATAACAAAATCTGACTTAAACATCATAAATCAATTATTTGTAAGTTATAGTTATTTATTGTAAAGCGTTGTGTAGTTTGAAATAAACTAAATTAATCCAAAGTTTATCATCATGACTCATGTATCTATTTACTAACGTGGAATAGGCAGACATTCATTTTATTTATGATTTCTGCTATGGACACGCATTAGAGGCATTGAGAGAATATGCAAGAAGATTTCTAAACAGAGACGGCTGTGATCAAGCTTGTTCTGAAACGCATCGTCTATTTTGAGAAGTTGTTTTAAATAAAAATCGTAGAGAGATTGATGCCAGAGCTGAACGCCATTGAGAAGAGATATTGAATCTTTTGAGGTAAATAATCGTTTAAGTTAACATAGTAAATAACTCCGGGCTCAAAATGTACAGGCCTCAAAATCAAAAATGTTACGTGCATTACAAAAAGATCGTCAGAAAGCATACCATTTACAACCTGTTGAAAATTAATTAAACGGCGATGCTGTGCTGCGCCTAAGTTTTTGTAATTGGATGATTAACTCCATCCATAGAGATACAATGTTTCTCCAGAGGATTTTATGGATTGACAAATCTAATTTTACAAGAAGAGGTATTGTAAATTATCATAATTTACACGCATGGGTGTATGAAAATTCACATGAAATTCGTCCCGAATCATTTCAAACCGAATTCAGTGTTAACGTTTGGATAGGAGTAGTAAATAATAATTTATGTGGCCCATATTTTTTGCCACGTCGATTAGATTCTGCATTATTTCTGAACTTTTTAGAAAGTAGTATTGTTGACATTTTTAATGACGTTCATCTAACTTAACAAGACTGTTGACTACAATTTGATGGAGTTCCAGCTCACTTTGTAGCTAACGTACGTAACTGATGTGATGCTAATTCTCCTGGGTGCTAGATAGGTCGATTAGCACCAATTTCTAGGCCATCTAAGTCACTTGACCTTACTATGTTAGATTTTATATTTGGGGTTATTTAAAGGATCAGGTTTATGCTACATCTGTAAAAACTATTGAACAGTTAACCCTACGTATTAATGAAGCTTGTAATTGCTTGAAAAATAATAATTATCTAGTTTCTTCTGCTGTCAATTCAACTCTTTGACGATATCGCAAATGTGTTGAAGTTTATGGCTTACATTTTGTGCAATTGTTATAACTTAATCGTCTTTGTTCTCATTATAATTTTTTCATGTACCTGTAGTTATTCAAGAATAATTTGCTTGTTTAATATCATTAAATTCATATTTTGACTTTAAATGCTTTGTTTTGATTTATGATTTTGAAAAAATTAAAAACGTTTATGTATTAATAATATGTTTAATACTCAGTATTTTAAAAGCTATTTGTTTCCGGCTATATATATATATATATATATATATATATATATATATTTATTAGCAAAAGGTTATCGTTTTTCAGTGGGGAATCTATCGGCAAATTTCTTCAAAATAAATTTGAACCACCTTGTGTATATTCCTGTAGTGCTCCCCTTTTTTCCCCTCATCTTTTTTTCTTTCTGCCTCGCCCTCCCTCCCAACATCCCATCGTGTTCCTTTTTCTTCCCTCCCCTTGCACCACCAGGCTTCGCCAAATTGAGAGCGGTTCACTTCAGAACCAGTCAGCTATGCGAAATAATACACGGATAATTGACGAAGCATATACGTATATACATTTATACAGACACGCATGTACGCGCACACCTAAACACCCGCGCACGCACGCACTCATGTACACACACGCAATATGTGGATTTATAATTTATATACGTATATGCATGACCACATATTTGTGAGTGAGCTAGCAGGTGTTGTAATAGCATCATGTGGTACCCACAAACACACAATACGTATTTTTTTGCAACACAAATATAAATCGCAAAACCTAGTTATTTTAAGTTGGATTTTTAAAATGAGTTTACAAACAAATGCCGTATAATAAATTGCAATTTGCACGGCATACAAATAAAACTTTGTGATCAATATAATCCTTTATTTACAAGTTCAATTGTATTAGTTATCGTTTAATATTTTGTATGAGGGTTTGTTCTACAACAGCAAATGGGTTACACAACGATATTTTTAATCTTTGAATTATTGTTTAGAAAACTAAACCGCTTGATCGAATTTGTTAGTGTAAAATCTTAGAAGAACGTTACATAATGTTTTTTTTATATATCCTCGTTATCCTATGTCATTTGTTAGTAGTTTTACATATCAACATAGAGATGTCCTAAAAAACTATCCTGCAGTAGTGTTGCTATTGACGAAGATGTGACAAAATTATGTCGTCCATATTTTCGTTTTGACTTGCTTTTTGCGTGCCATGAGATCATCTGCCGTTTGTATTATTTTTATTACCTCCTTGTGACTAAAGTTTAAAATCTTCATTTTATACACTTTTTTATCCTTCTATTTTATCTCCTGAAGTTGCCTGTAGAAGAAGATTTCAAGTTTTGTCTTTGAATAAGTTTTCCAATCATATAATCTATTAACGAGATTTTACCATTTGATTTAAAACCTTTTAGCTAAAATGTCTTCAAAATAAAACCCTTTTAATCTAACTTACTCTAATAAACTGTACAAATTACCTTCTCGCATTAAACGAGCACTTAATATAGATTGGAACAGTATTATTTTACTTTCTGTACGGTAACAGAGCAACGCATTTAATTATGTACGTAAAACGTAAACCTTTCCAACTCTTCTCACTGTTGCTGGATTTTGTAGCACGATAAATTGCAAACTGATCCAAGGGGCTATTTATCACAAATAACTCTTTTTAAATTTTCGTTTGGCCCCAAGATCATTTTTCTTTAGTAGCATTTGAATAAGCAAAGTTGTGAACTAATACCATAGATATACTATTCTATATATTCTCTGAGCTCGTTATAGTGTGTTCTCTAAATTATTTATGACTATCTACGAGAGAAATCTAATTTACTTGCATTAGAAGACGTTATTTTCGATAATATAGAGCTTTACAAATTGTCTTACCATGAATTTAACTCCGACTTCTTTAATTAATTCTCAGTGACCCATGCTAAAACTTTAGTTCTGTATTAATACATTATATTGAAGCGTGCCACTGCTACCGCGTTTCTTTAACTTAAAAACAAGTAATAACATACGTCTTTATTACTCACGGTTCACAAGTCTAATTAACAGTATATGCGTTCACAAGTCTAATTAACAGTATATGCCTTATTTAAATATGTTTTCAGTCCACTTAACAATGAAGCACTATTACACTAATGAATTTACAAGCACTAATATCTTCTTAAACTAACTTCTTTACCATAGGTCCATTAACAACACTAACACAACTATTTGTTTATACACTTCTATTTATTTATGTATACTACAAGCTGCATGTACATTAGACACAGCATATATCATTTATGTATAAATTCTTGAACTCCTAAAAGCTCAACTACGTTTACTGTACACGATATAATTTATATTAGACATTCAAGTATAGACTACCCCTTGCATTTCTTAGCGGTCTTATATATACTCAGATTTAAAGATATGACTCATCTTCTGGTAATTACGAGAAACTTCCCGGTCTGGCGAGAATGAACAGTGCTGGCGGCGTTTTGTGTGTTTGATTGCTAGAAGCATTCTAGAATCCTGAAGACTATGCCGACCCTACAATGCTTGTGTGTTTGACGGGTTGCCTAATAGTAGCTCGCAACAATATATTATATTCTATATATTATAATATATAATTTAATATAATATATATAATATATAATGCATTATATATAAAATTCAGACGCTTTCGTTCATACAATAATTATAGCGACTTTTTCATATACTAGCATTTAATTTAATTCATTCATTGATTTACATTTATCAATACATATAACATGTGTGTCAAACGTTCTATGTGGTTCTTGTAGTGTATTCTTCGTCTTTCTAAAGGTAACACTTGGAGTTTTGTTATCTTTTGTAAGAGATTCGCCTTATCGATTGTTTTCCAGCGCTCTCGAATGCTCGATCAGTCAAAGATTAGCCGGGTTAGGAAGAGCTTTAGAATGTCTAAGGCGCAATGTAATCTACGTATCACTCTGCAAGTTGTAACAGCTTGTCCCACTACCTTACCTTGAATCGTTTTAGCAAAGGTCAGTAATATCAAAACTATGTATACCTGTATTAACACAAACCTTGAAAGTGTAATTTAAAGTATTTGGAATAATGCGTAAATTTCATAGTACTAATATTCACAGCATAACTGAAATATAAAAATTAGTCACTTAAATCTAAAGAAGTTTAAAATTTAGAACATAATTATTACGTACTAGAACTGACGGTGTAATTTTTATGGTTTGATAACTATAGAATCGCAAAGTAGTTTGAACAATGTTGACGAACTGTTATTTTTATAAGAGTATGCCATTTAGAAGTTGAACTTCGACATTCAGCAGGTATTCGAAACACTAAGAATTTCTAGTTTCTTTTGAATATTAAGAACTACAGATCTTCACAATTTGTTAGACCTGTTAAAAGTTCAAGTTTGTTACATTTTTACCAAATCTCGGTAAGTGGGTTTTATATTACACTGTAGCAGATGTCTTTATTTCAGATCTGGAAAACATGCGTTACGGAAATTACTCTTTTCCACTTCCCGTCTTGGTGCGTTAGTTTTATCCAAATTTGACCATAATACACGCGATGAAAATTTTTATTATAATTGCCACTATTATACCTGCTATTAAAACGTTCTTGCCTTGTATTTCTCTGATATCTAACAAAATTTACTAAACGGTTCCTAGACCTATTCTCCGTTTTCCTATGTTGTCCTATTTCATGGTATTTTTGCAAATATTCCAAAAAGACATCCCTGTCCACAAAACTCTGCAATACTATACATTGTTTGACTCCCCCCATGTCATGTCAAATACTTGATATTTTGTTTATCTTCCACTGAAGGATCTAATGCCTCGCTACACTGAATTTCTTTATAGCGTATATTCTTGTTACACCTAATCTGCATTATACCTTCCCATGATTAAATCACCCCTTACTACAAATTGTTGGTTATTCCCTCAGTAATATTTTAAGAATTTTAATTCAAAGCCTTAAAGTACTTCGGCTCACTTTCTATCAAACTAAACCATATTCCTGCACAGCCTTTCAACATTGATCTATGTTTAATTTATTTTGTTCATTTAAACTTCCTTGCACTAAAGTTCTGACATTATTTAAAAAATATCGTACGATTTAATTTATTATCGCCATAAAATTTAGAGTATTGCTCTAATGGAATATTAGTTTGACTCTACCCCATATGTTCACCTATATTCTGTGAAATATTTTTAATAGTATTTTTCACTCTGTTCTCTAAATCCGTCTCTCATAACTCATTTTTGAATGTTCCAAACCTTGCCTGACAGCTTTCTTCAATTGCATTTACTTTCTGACCTAAATCCTTAATTTTAGCGTTCAACTCGTTTTCGCGCGATTTCTGATTTGACTTTATGTGCACAATTTCCTCCTTAACATCAACTACATCCTCTAGAATGTGTACGACTATACCTCTAATTTCTAACGTAATTTCCTTTACGCTTTTTTATTCGCTTTTAAACCTGAAGATATTTTACCACTCATATCTTTTATTTCCTCTCATTTTTCTGTCTCAGATTTTAAATTTTCCCCGATATTGCCAGATTTTGTCCAAGCTCCTCTCGTAATTCCTGAGTATTTTGATCAAATTTCCCACCCATTTTCTTTATATTTTTTAATTTTCTTCACCCACTTCAATGATACTCTATACATTTTTTTACTCATTTCTTTGAACTTTATTCATCCTTTTCACTTATTTCGTAGATATTTTTATTTAAACTTAACAAAATAACCATCATCCTAGACTCTAGAGTGCCTCCTACATTTACACGCACATTCTGTTCTGTCTGTTTCTCTTGCTTCTTTTTTTTTGAATTGTCCAAATAAACACCTTCTTGAAATCCAACTCAACACCCGCTGCTTTCAAGACTTTCATAATCTTTCTTATTTTGACAGTTATTCTGAAGAAAAATAAAGTATACTTTACAGTTACAAAATCCGAAGGAACACGAAACTCTAATTTTCAAACTGTTTAATCGTGCACCTCATTGTGTCGCCAGTAGAAATTCTGGCGTGCTCCTCTCTGCTCTGAATTATTTTTCAAATTAATAAAACCAATGTGACAAGTACACACGATCTTTTAAATACTAATATAATTAATCCACAGCATCTTCCCACAAACAATATTTTAAATACAAATACAATGATTTTAAAATTTCCTATACACATGCACAATTCTCAATTATTCTCTTACAACATTACCTTAGTAAACAAATTTTTTAGCATATGATAGTTCTTCATTAATAAATGCAACAAGAAATCTTTTACTCAAATTTGTAAACAAAAAAAATTATTTAAATGAATTGCATACAGATCTACTCTGAAAGTTTGAACGCATAATCTGAAAGTAGTCTTATAAAATCACTTATTGAAAAGGAATATTTATATATGATTTATTACCGTTAAGCGTTTTATCGTTGTTTGTTTTTAATTTACCAGAGTTTAGTTTTCCAAACATAACAGTTACCAATCCTTATGAAGTAAATATCAATGATCCATTTTCTTTAGAAATCGTTTTAAGAAGTCCAACATTCACGAAAATAGAACTTTCTATATCTTGTAAATCAATATCAAGCCACCTAAGGTATACTTCCATTACAATTTACCTTCAAATATTTGATTAATCTTCAATTTTGAAATAGTTTTTGTGTCAAATTGTCGATCTTGCATTTTTAAAATAATATATCTTTCCCGTAATAGCTGCCAAACACTGTCAATTTTAGGTACGAGTTTAATTATGTTACACATCTTAAACTGTAGACAGAGGCATGCTTGCGTCAGCATTTTAAGTAATATTCACCCTAACTGCTACGCACATTGGTTTTAATTAGACCAACCAATGTCTGACGTAATTGTTCTAGCAACTTCCATTAACCTCCGTAATCTAGTGGAAACATCCAATACATCTGTTATGAAATGTATGCTTCTTATGCATTTTACTATTTTATGTAGCTCAATTTAATGATTTTAACTTTTGTGTACATGAAATAAATTTAAAAGCATGTTCTTTTGTTACTAATTGCAACTGAAAATTTTTTTAGAATATCTACAAATGCAATTTTGCCGATTATACATATAATTGCAATTTTTTAAGAACATCTCTTTGCATTGAACTTAAGTGTATTTAAAATACGATCTTCCAATTATAAAATATGAATAAAGCTTCTTTCATAACCACGCTTTTATGCGTCAAACGCAACTACTATCTATTTATACAGTGAATTTTCAAATATGTTCCCAATGTTCTATGTACAAAAAATTAATAAATAAATTATCTTCTTTTCGCATTTGCTCGAATTTATAAAATAAAATCTTTATCATACACTATAATATGACTTTACTGTGACCTTTACTCTTAGTACTATATATATATTGCTGTAATACTCCCCTTTTAGTGGGTCGACCTATTATTTCTGTAATATCACGTGTCCTTACGTTGAGCGACCTATTTATTTTAATTGCTATAATACTAAATTAAATTATTGAACCACCATTTTAATCTTTCCTACAGCTTGTGATTATTTCCTCTTCCAGCTGTTTCTTAACGTTGCTATCAACTGGAGTTTATCATAAACAACTTTATCGACCAATGACAAAATTCAACAAGTTACCGCCTTTGCGGGTTATCTCTGCCCTACTTAATTTGTGGCTCCTCCTCTGTACTATTTCAATCTTATGACCTCGGCTAGCATATATTTGTAATTATAAAAATTCAGTAAGTTTGAATCCCATTTAATGAAACTAATGCTTTATGTACAGCTTTGACGTTATTTACAATACATTTTCAAATTAATTCACCTTTATAAATTTCATTTATCAACAACCATTTAATTTGTACTAAAACCCAAAGTCACCAAAGAAAACTCATTACCTTTACCAACAAATGTAGAATATTCTAAATCCGTTTTCTTATTATTATTTCAATACGTATTCAACCCTTTGTTGACTTGTTTACAAGCATATAATATTTAGCCAATTGGATATTAAAAATAAAATAAAATTCTTGTAGAAAAACAGATGCCTTATAACTAACAATCTGACCTGGTTTTATCTTTTACGACGACGCTTCCATTGAAATTAATCTTCCCAATTTTCGATTCCATTCAACTTATCACCATTATGGACCAACACCATTAAATTATAATTTTATACTTTAATCATTCTTGCCATAGACTTCAAATTGTAATTCGTTCACCCCTATACTTCAAGATTATGTTCTTCTTTTCGCCTCGACATTTAAATTGTTTTATTGTAATCTTTCTTAACATCAAGCATTCTGGCCTATTTTCCCTCAGACCTCGAAGCCCTATTATTTTTATGTCTTAGTTTACGATTAATTCATAAAAATAATCCTACTTACGTTTTAAACGGTAATTTTCATATATACACTCATTTATTTCACTTTGTACCACTTGTTACGTATTATTCAGTATTACTGGCAATGCACTTGGGCCTTCATTGAGTTCAAAACTGACTTTCTTATCGCGGTGCTTGCTAATATAATTTCGAATCCCCACTGCATCCGTGGTGTGGTCTAGAACCTGTCGTTTGCTTCGGACCAATCAAATAATTTCATTTCGAATATTTTCTGATGTAATGCTCTGCGTTCGTTCATAATGCCCACCTGCCTGCAGGTGTCTTCACTATCAACATGCTGTATTTTGATAGAATAGTCGCCTTTCCATAAACAACTGATGCAATTTTACTTTAAACTTTCATTGTTTACATGCGATTCACGCAATTTTAATCATTTCTCTTATCAAAATGGTTAGATCTTTATACGCATTATATTAGCTACATGAAACTCTATTTTCACCTCCGTATTACTTAATCGTCTGAGACTCTTTTCTTAATGCGTGTCTAATTATACTTTATCATTTCTACGCGTGCTTCCACTGAAAAATATTCTTATTCGCTTTACTTATGTCAACTGAACACTATCTACAGGGTATTTAATCTTTACCATCCGTTTAATACTCGTATTTCTCATTCCTACGCCAACTATGCGTCTTCCTATGTCTTTCCTGCGTCGCCCAAAACTATTTCTACTTTGTACACAGGGTGTTTCCTACTTACTATCTACTTCTATTTCTTACTTATTTCCTAAAATAACTACAATTTTCTGCTGCCTATTCTAATTACTCATTCTCTAATGACCTTCACTATGTCGTGCACCCTTAAACAACCCCTTATCACAGCATAATTCCCCCAAATTAAAATATAAAATTTTATATCAATGTCCATTTTTGTTGCCCAACGTGAACTTAAACTCACATTGGTATGAAATTATTATATTTTTATTTCCATATTGAAATTCAACCTTTTCATCATTAAACTCATATTTACATTTTATTTATCCCATACCTATGTCCTATTATACTATACTATTCCTACCTATGCCTATTCTTATGTTCAAATCCTATTCTATTTCTCTATGTCTACCTATTCATAATTTATTTTACATTTCCTTTTATCTATTCATCTGTCCTTGCATGGGCCAATTCAATTTATTTATTTTCAACTTCCCCTTTTTCACTCTTAAATCTGGGTCCTTTTAATCTATATTTTCAATCCTATATTTATTATCTATCCTATATCCTAAAAATCTAACCCTACTTTGAAAAAATTCACACTTCCTTAAATTCAACCTTAAACTTGCTATGTCTAATTCTAATAATATTCTCTCTAAATGTACATAGTGTTCCTCTACACTATTACTAAATATTAATATTTCATCCTTATAGTGGATACTAAATTCCTCATACAGTCCCAAAATATTCTTGATCACATTCTCTAATGCATCCGTGCTCGAGGACAAACCAACCGGGACCACCCTAAATTGGTATAATTTTCCTTCTACCGAAAAACCCGTATATTTCCTTGATTCACGCGCTAATGGAATCAAACACAATGAATTCTTTAAGTTTAATTTGCTATATATTTTCTTATTACCTATTCTTGCTAATATGCTTTCCATCGTTGGTGGACAATTGTGTTGCGGCTTCGTTCGCTTATTTATCTCTCTTGCATCCAAACATAACCTAATGCTATTATCATTTTTCTTCACGACGACTAATGGATTCACAAAATGTGTACTGGAGTTTTCTATAATGCCTTCACGTAACATTTCCTCAATTTCTTCCTTCACTCTATTCCTATATGCTACTGGGATAGGATATATCTTATTGTTAAACGGTTCCTCATTCATTACTTCTAACTTGTGCACATAACCCTTGGCAATTCTCGACTTTGACCCAATTAATTCTGAATGCTTATTCAATAATACATTCACCCTATTTTTAAATCATCTGGACACTTAATCTCTTCACTTTCATTACCCCATTATTTATCTCTTCACTAAACTGATTAATATTTACGCAGTCATCTTCTATTACTATATTCCCTCTTCATACCATTTAATATATTTCCCATTACACTCAATCTCTTTGCATTCCGCATTTATCTTCAACCCCAACTTATCTATCATATTCATCCCAAATATAACATCTATCTTCAGTCCAGGTACCACCATGAACTCATTTTCCCATATTCTATCCCCATTTCATATCTCAGAATTACCATTTCATTTATTACACTAAATCTCTTATTATTTGGTGCCACTAAATTACACCTTGCTATCTTTATCGCTTTATCCCCAATTTCTCTCGTTTAACAAATTCTTCCGCTACAAGTGATGCCTCTGCTCCAGTATCAATTAATACTTTAACTATTTTATTTTCCACCTTTAAATTAATTATTGGTAATAAGTTTCTCTCAAGTCTTCCTAATTCATTATCCATTTCATATTTAATAAACTCGCGCTGGTGCTCATATCCGTTAATCCGTAGAATTTTCCTTGGTTCGTCCGTACTCAAAATCCTGATCTCGCGTCGAAGGTCCTGCCTGACTCATTCTTCCTGTATCTGTGCAATTCGTGTTCCTTAATTCCACACTATTAATATTTCTTGCTGGTGTCCGTCGATCATCCTTTTCCTGTCTATTCATTACTCCATTGTTTCCCTCATGATTCGTTCTCTCTATCCGTTGCCTTGGTGTCTGACCATTATCCCTGTTCTGCCTAAAATCATTATTAAAGTTTCCATAGTTCCCCATTAAAATTTCTTCCGCGATCATAATTATACCTGTTCCTTCGATAATTATTCCTAGTCTCATCATTCCCTATGAAATTCGTGCGTCGATCCCTAAAATTATTTTCCTTTCATCATCATTTTCCAAATCATCATATCTCTGCAAATAATCAATAAACGTGTCTCTATCCACTATGTTTTGCGTCGTTATGTATCGCTTTACTTCCGCATTAAAATGACTTGCTAAATACTTTATAATAATTTTATCTTCTAAAGGAGGATCCAATTGCTTCGCTACAGTAAATTTCTCAATCGCATATGATTCTCGCGTTATCCCTTTCGCCAAATCGTATCTTCCCATAATTAAATCATTTCGAATTCGATTTTGCTGGTTGTCATTCCAGAATTGACGTAGAAATTTGCTTTCAAACTGTTCAAACGTTTCTATTTCATCCTCAACTAGATTGTACCATTGTTTAGCATTCCCTTTTAATATTGCCCTGATTAAATTTAATTTGAATAATTCATCTGTGTATCCCTGTATCAACATTTTAAAATTTTTCAGAAATATCTTAGGGTTTACTTTTCCATCCCCGTAAAATTTCGTAAATTGTTCCATTGAAAGATTCGTTTGCATTAGCTTAATTGGTTCCCTATTAAAGTTTATTGGATTGCTTTTTAAATTATTTATCTCTTGATTTATTGTTCTGAATTCCGTTTCGCAATTTTCTTCAATTTTATTTAACTTAATATTTAAATTCTTAATTTTATTGTTGGACTCACTTTCGAACTCTTCTCGTTTCGTTTTGATTAAAGAAATATGATCCCATATACCGTCTATCTCCTCAGAAACTCTACCAACTTTCTCATTCAATTGTGCTTTCATCTCCGCGATATTATGGTTTGCTTCTTTCAGTCCATCACTAAGATTCTTAATTTTACCCTCCAATTTCTCATTGTTTTCATCCATTTTATTTTAACTGCATTTATGGCTTGCTCACTCCTATCCATCTTTTCATTCAATGCCATTAAGATATCCAACATCTTATTTTCTTGTGAAGTTCGCCTCTCTTCACTGGAACTGGTTTCCTGAATTATAACGCTCTCCTGGGATCCTATCTCTACTCCTTGTTGTCTCAAAGCCTCCCGTGTTTCCCGTATTTTCTTGTCCATTATTATTAAATTTATATGCTAAACTTTTTAAATACTAAAATTTATCTAACTTTAAATTACTGTACAAATTTCACTATTGTTAATTGAAGCTTTTCAAATCCCCGGTTTAGTTTAATTAATTTATATAAAATCTTACAATCGTACTTTAAAATTTATTTTAATTTAATTCGCCCCTCTTAATTTCAGTTTATTGTGGTTTAATTTACGAGCCCCTCTTAATTTCAGTTTATTGTGGTTTAATTTACGAGCCCCACGTTGGGCGCCATATTAATTGCTGTAATACTCCCCTTTTAGTGGGTCGACCTATTATTTCTGTAATATCACGTGTCCTTACGTTGAGCGACCTATTTATTTTAATTGCTATAATACTAAATTAAATTATTGAACCACCATTTTAATCTTTCCTACAGCTTGTGATTATTTCCTCCTCCAGCTGTTTCTTAACGTTGCTATCAACTGGAGTTTATCATAAACAACTTTATCGACCAATGACAAAATTCAACAAGTTACCGCCTTTGCGGGTTATCTTTGCCCTACTTAATTTGTGGCTCCTCCTCTGTACTATTTCAATCTTATGACCTCGGCTAGCATATATTTGTAATTATAAAAATTCAGTAAGTTTGAATCCCATTTAATGAAACTAATGCTTTATGTACAGCTTTGACGTTATTTACAATACATTTTCAAATTAATTCACCTTTATAAATTTCATTTATCAACAACCATTTAATTTGTACTAAAACCCAAAGTCACCAAAGAAAACTCATTACCTTTACCAACAAATGTAGAATATTCTAAATCCGTTTTCTTATTATTATTTCAATACGTATTCAACCCTTTGTTGACTTGTTTACAAGCATATAATATTTAGCCAATTGGATATTAAAAATAAAATAAAATTCTTGTAGAAAAACAGATGCCTTATAACTAACAATCTGACCTGGTTTTATCTTTTTACGACGACGCTTCCATTGAAATTAATCTTCCCCAATTTTCGATTTCATTCAACTTATCACCATTATGGACCAACACCATTAAATTATAATTTTATACTTTAATCATTCTTGCCATAGACTTCAAATTGTAATTCGTTCACCCCTATACTTCAAGATTATGTTCTTCTTTTCGCCTCGACATTTAAATTGTTTTATTGTAATCTTTCTTAACATCAAGCATTCTGGCCTATTTTCCTCAGACCTCGAAGCCCTATTATTTTTATGTCTTAGTTTACGATTAATTCATAAAATAATCCTACTTACGTTTTAAACGGTAATTTTCATATATACACTCATTTATTTCACTTTGTACCACTTGTTACGTATTATTCAGTATTACTGGCAATGCACTTGGGCCTTCATTGAGTTCAAAACTGACTTTCTTATCGCGGTGCTTGCTAATATAATTTCGAATCCCCACTGCATCCGTGGTGTGGTCTAGAACCTGTCGTTTGCTTCGGACCAATCAAATAATTTCATTTCGAATATTTTCTGATGTAATGCTCTGCGTTCGTTCATAATGCCCACCTGCCTGCAGGTGTCTTCACTTATCAACATGCTGTATTTTGATAGAATAGTCGCCTTTCCATAAACAACTGATGCAATTTTACTTTAAACTTTCATTGTTTACATGCGATTCACGCAATTTTTAATCATTTTCTTATCAAAATGGTTAGATCTTTATACGCATTATATTAGCTACATGAAACTCTATTTTCACCTCCGTATTACTTAATCGTCTGAGACTCTTTTCTTAATGCGTGTCTAATTATACTTTATCATTTCTACGCGTGCTTCCACTGAAAAATATTCTTATTCGCTTTACTTATGTCAACTGAACACTATCTACAGGGTATTTAATCTTTACCATCCGTTTAATACTCGTATTTCTCATTCCTACGCCAACTATGCGTCTTCCTATGTCTTTCCTGCGTCGCCCAAAACTATTTCTACTTTGTACACAGGGTGTTTCCTACTTACTATCTACTTCTATTTCTTACTTATTTCCTAAAATAACTACAATTTTCTGCTGCCTATTCTAATTACTCATTCTCTAATGACCTTCACTATGTCGTGCACCCTTAAACAACCCCTTATCACAGCAATATATATATATATATATATATATATATATATATTCATGTGATAATGAGGTTACAATAGGTCATTAAGCACCACATTTTGTGAGAGAACAAACTCCCAAAGCCAAAAAAATTAAATTTTTCAATATTTGATTTTTACCCTGTATAATATTTTTCAGCAAGACAAGTGTATTTGCATGTAAAATAAAACGTTTTAACTACATATAGAGTTTACACATACCATTTAAGAACGAAGTCAACTTTAAAATTCGTGAAAATTCAAAAGCATTGACTCAAATCCGTGTGTAAATAATTATTCTAGGAAAGTGTTTTTAAAACAAGTTTTTATTGCATTTATAACGATCGTAAAACGAGTTTAAGAATATTAAATGACTTCAATATTATTTAAAACAAGTCCCATACAGGATAATACAAACATTTGTACTTTTCTAAAATACATGTTCCGTATTGTATTTATACTTTTTAAAAATATTATTTAATAAACGTAATACACTGTATTTATTTACAAATAGCTACAGAATCTTCAAATTCGTTATATTTATGTTAACAAAACGAAAAATACGACATTCCTTCCAAAATGTTTTGAAACCATAAATAATAAGCAGTGAATTCACCTTGATTAGCGGAAAGTAATAACACCCAAAGACTTTAAAACCAGACAAGACAACGAATTTTAATGGCTCTAATTATAACAGAAGTTCGGAGGAGAATTTTATGGTCGCTATAAATTTTAAAACTGACAGCTGGTTAAAGAGATAAGAACGCGAAATTGCGAGTAATTTTTGTATCATGGCGATGACTCGTCTTCGAGAACTAATGGAAATTCTAGACCGATAACGTATGAAGTTTGCTTTATTGTATAAAGGCATTCAAGATTTAACTTTCAAGCTTTGAATATAAGTTATGAGACATTCGAGGATTGATAGATAAGTATTATATGAGTGCTACGACTAATTATTACTCCAATATAAGTAAACCCAATACTTTAATTTGTAAAAGTACTTTTGATCTGATACTTCAACGTATGAAAATTGATTGAATTGGAAACTAAAAATTTGAAACCAGGAAGTTTTTGATTCAGTTAATTCCAATGGAAACGATTTGTTAAATAGCCAACTACAGGTGATCATAAAGATAAGAATATGAGCAATAATTTAACAACCAAGAGCAAATATAACTTTATTTCAAACCTACAACTACCATTTATGTATTATTAAGTGGATTAAGCTAGTATAAGTTTTTATTTTTCATATAAAAATTATTTGTAAATGTATATTTTGACTTTAGCAATTTTGAGTCAGATCCCGAAAACATTTGACCCTTACAAAAAATTTCTGCTTGATGTCGATAATCAACTACACTGAGAGCCGTGTAATACAAAAATATTTAAATTATTTATAAAAACTTTAAAGAAAATTTTGTCACTACATAGAAATACTTTGGGGTTTTCTAATTATTAACAAGGATTAGGCGAAGCTTGTTTTAATACGGAGATAGTGATAAGATATTGTTTCTTTGTAAACTTAAGCTGTAAATTGTATTTATAAGCGTTATCTATATTTGTGTGTAAGTAGATTTTTTAGATAATGTGTGTAAAAGAAAGATGTTTATGCATGTATAGAGGATTGTTTATAAATGTTTTTCGAGATTTCTTTGTTTCATTTCATTTTCGTAAAATCTAGTAAAAACTCAAGCAACTAGAGTCCATTAACTTTTTACTAATAGCTTATTTTTTTGAAATAATATGTGTATTTAAAGTATGCTTCTTGTTTTATGATAACCCTAAACCTAGGATGCTACCATATGTGCCTCCATTTATACACATTTAGTACCGGAGCAATAGACATTTTTTAAAACTATAAAATGCAAACTAGGTCTAGTCCTAGTACTATAAATATAATTTTCACTTTAGGTAGACCAAAATTTGAGACTCAATTCTCTACCATGGAGTGTTTATATTTAGCAAAATATAATAATACAGATTCGTGTATCAAATCCAAGTAACGAATTACGCTATACCCTAAAATAATTTTTAATTTATTTATTGATTATGAAAAATTCAAAATTAAACATTTATATATCTTACTTATTTCATAGGCAAAAAACTTTTCGGCTGAGAATTCACGCAATAATTTTTTAAGGCTAAACAGCTGCCGTTTGTATGTATAATTAAAGTAAAAAAATCAAGATAAAACTGCTGTTCTGCATCATTAAAACATTTTATTTGAAGTTTAGTTAATTAAATTAAGAAAACTACATATGCTATAACCTAAATAAAATCGTTTATACTTACTGCAACTACTATTGCATCATTCGATGCAAATCTGCTTCTGTTAATATTAACTGCTCGTGCAATAACAGTTTTCCTATATAAGCAGGTGCTACATTTGAATTTGCATTATAGGATACCTTGTTCTGTTTCTTAGATTACTTATTATTTCATTTTGAAAATCGATTGTACTTTGTTTGTCTTGTTCATTTTGTTTCGTCGTTAATTTGATCACAAATTATATTAACAGGTAAGCGGCAAATAGACAAACCTTTCTATCTGTAATGTCAAATTGGTATATCTCGCACATATTCTACTCGTTAATTTTGAGCATATCCGTTATTTGTCAAAGCCCCATCTTCAGTTTGATTAAAATGTTTATCTCATGACTCTGATACATCTTGATCAAGATTGAGCAATTTTTCGAAATTTTCTCTAGCTTCTGTGTTGAGTACGTATTCATCGGTAACCGATAAATCGCCGAGTCCAAATTTCCGAGACACGCCAATATAGTTTCAGAAGGATTTTACGTTATTCCTATATGAAGATCACGCTTTTTTTTTGCTTTACGAAAGTTACATATCCTCGGATCAGTTTAAAATTCTTTCATCAATCACCAATGCAACCGCTTTTTATATTTTTGTTAATCTTGCCTGTCTTCGCAACTACTGTGGATTCCCACACGCTAGTTTTTAAAGAAGGTTGCAATTCTGTTGAATTTTTATGTTTTAGCGGATTCTATTTTATTGTTGCTCTGGAGATTTACAGATGCATCAAATACACCGAAGGTGGCTATTAAGCGATACGGAGCTTCTTTCGCCGTCTAAAAATTTCTTTTTATAGAGTGCTTTTACATTGGCTAATTTTAATCTTACATTCAGTTATAATCGGAAAGAAAACCATTAGAGGTGTAAATTATTAGCTGCAATAAAGCATTTGTATTTCAGTTATCTACTTATTTATCCCTGCTATATTTGAATAATAAACCGAATCGAACAAGGAACACTAAATAAATAATTTCTCAAAATACCTTTTAAGTTTATGAATATTTTTAGTTTTTTCTGTTCCAAATAAAACGTTTGCGATTAGAACTTATTTGGTTATTGTGTTTATGTTGGAGATCTAAATTATAACATTTCGCGTATTTATTTTCCTTTAAAATCGCGTTATATGTTTTACTATAAATATTATTTTTAATTGTTTGCATTAGTTAAAGATATATTGTAGCAGAAGCATTATTTTCCATTGAAGTACGCACGGGTATGATATAAACAATGTTATACGTTATCGTTGCTTTCTACATTTGCAGCTTGGTTAGTATAAGAACTACCTAAGATAAAATGCAAAATGAACCATCAGCAAATCGAAACCAATGATTATCGTTATAGTCGTTTTTAAATTCATTACCACTGTTCATGGTCTAATAACGATAATGAGAGAGTGCTGTACTTTGAATCTAGTTTTTATAATTCTATAAATAATAAGTGTATACTAAACAAGAATGAAGATATTTCTCGTTAAAGAGCGCTATCGCAAAAATTAGAACTAGATAACCAACTATTTCTCTTGTCAAATTGCAGCATTCCATCTGATAATTTTTTCATAAATCAATCCATAGAAATAAAACGTATTGCTGCCTTTCTCGTAAAAGTCATATGTAAACATATTAGCGGCGAACCTTATTTTGTTTACAACTCTATGATAACAAAGTTCGAAGTTTTTCAGATCAATATTCTTTATGGCGTTGCTTATAGCATATTAAGTAGAACGATGCAAAGTTTTTACTGTGTATTATTTTTTTGTAATTATCTGAAGGTATTGGCAATTTTCCAATAATCTAACTCATTTAATATTATAAATGAAAAACAATTCATTTAAGTGAAAGTGTAGGATATTATTGATTGTAGCAACCTATTTCTAAATTCATTCATTAAAGTCCTCTATGCTCTTTGTAAAAGTTATATAAGTAGTTTAGATTAAAGAAATTTTCTTTCTTCTAAAGTTTCAGGTTGGGAAAAGTTATAATACCTTGTGCATTTATAGAAAAACCGTATTTTATTCTTTATTTATATTTTATATACATTTATATGAATAAAAAACATATAGCTTATTATTTGGATTTTAAATATAACTCATGTATGGGTAAATGTATCTCTTGCGATAGACAACAATAGTCTAACATTTCTTACGACTTTTAAATTGTATTAAATGCTAGTTAAAGAACTAGTAACAATTCATTTATTTTCCGATATTATAAGAGCAGACAGAACAATAAATACTCCAATATCCTCTATATTTACCGCTAGTATACTCCTTTGAGGTGGTACTTGAAAGTAGTGAATAAATAATTAAATTGTGAGTAAAATACATACCTCCACTCGCTTCATTATTTGTTACGCACACTTTAATGCTGCTCGGCATACCATCAGTCAGGCGATTGATGTTCTCCTGTGATATCTGAATCCAGACCAATTGAATTTGAGTTCTAAGATAGTTTAGAGTATCTGGCATTTGAAGTAATTGACTTAATCTATACCTATCAAATATGTTCTATCGCAACTAGATCGGTTAACTATGCAGGCCAAGGAAGTGCGGCTACGTAACTTTTGTAAATATGGCAATAGCACAAGTTCTAGCACTTTGTTATTGTAACAATTTACATTCAAAGTACTAGAAAGAACAAATACACGCTAACTGTTGGCGGATGTAATGCATTTAACGCAATCACATCATGGGAAAATGCAACCTACAAAGTCCAAACTTTTGCGTTCTTCATATAAGCGCTCAACATGGTTGCGTCCATCATATGCTCAAACTTCTGTATTCCCGACGTAAGTACCTACCTAGCAAGCTAGCGTCCAACATAAACCCACAGAGAAAACCACGATTCATCTCTAAACACCATCCATGCAGCGGAATTCTATACGTCAATTAATACGCACATTATACTATTTTAATTTGCAGACACAATGCCACTGTATGAATGATAAACGCGAGAGTAGATTAAGGACTGATCCCAAACTTTCTTATATGACTATATACAGATGCCATTTAAAGTGCTTCTCCAAACGTTTCCAAATGCGCGTATCTTAGGAAATCGTTCTGCCAAAACCAAACACTTACGATGATGTTCATCTCTATCAGTGTTTTTTGTTAGGGTTCAGATCTTTTACGTCGACTACGAAGATCGTCTCTAGACCTCTTTTTCCAGCATCGTGGTACTTCTGTTTCAAAATTATGACAATAAAAACACATAGTTTAGAAACCCAAACTAAAATACATTATAGCTGTAATAGCTTTGTAGTACTTTTTAGAGACGCAGTAAGTATATCATTTTGTCTCCTTTTGCATTCGTTGTAGTCATTTGATGTGCCATATGAATAATGGTTATTATGTTTTAGCCTGTAACAAATACAGTAATTTATATATTATAAATGCTAATTCAGACTAAAGCCGAAGAAAGGTCCTTCTTGCAATTTTTTCAGAATATATCAACATTGTACGTAATATAAGTTTTCAAAGTGTTTGTCTACTGTTTCGACTAATATCTTTATCGTTTCGGTAAGATTGATTATTTTAAACTTAAGTGAATTTATTTACTTATAAATAGATACTAATAAAGATATAACTTTTACTTTAGAAATTGAGAAGATTTGGAATCTCATTTTCACGTGAACTTTTTTGGAGTCAATCAAATAGTAGAGTAGGTCATTTAATATACTAAAGGCTTAATTAACCACCCATATACGCAAATATACACACATATACACCGACAAATATGCCAATGCTTTTCCTTATCAACATTCTTACAAAACCGCTTGCAGATAATTCCTCAATTTAGTGCGCTTAAATTCTTATACCAGAAACGTTACATTTAAAAGCTTCCCTATATCAAACAAACTAGTTTCCTAAACAACCGTTTCCACAGTGTAAACATCTAGAGATAATACTCCCTGTATGTTTCTTGTGGTTTATATAGCATCTTTCTTAATCTTCATTGGGAATTAAACCACTCATAGTTTTTAAAATCATATTTATTTACGTTTCGATCCATGACCTAGGATCGTTGTCAAAATAATAAAAACTTCAAGTTTGACATTTATGACATAAATTGAAGGTGACTTTGATTTATTGATGTTCGAAATATTTGGTTTGAGTACATTGGGTAAAAATTTTTAAAGTTTAAAAGAATGATTGCCTTCAATTTGTGTTGCGGCCTGGGACCGGCTTTTTTAGATAGCCAATACGCTTAACGTGAAATCAGCTGATTAATTTTTATTGATAATTTCAAATAATTCAATAATTTCAGGATCGGAACATTTTTTAACATGTTTCTATTTATACGTTTGAGAGGATGGTTATAAAAGAAGTGTATGATTACGCTACCGTAAGGCTTAAGTAGCCGGGGGCTGCTAATATGCCTATTGTTAGTAATTAGTTGTTGTATTTATAAATAGAAATCATATATGTAAACTGTATTTCATGTTAATATCGCAAAGAAAACCCAGGAAAAACTTGAAATGCTACCTAGATATTGTAGGCATTTGATTTTTATTTGTTAATACTTTTGTTATTTTTTTTAGTAATGGAATCCATTGCTTACTGAAAGACACGGATTTGTTTGCTACGCAGTTATTTTTATGTAGGGTTATATAAGCAGCTTTTTTGATCTTGCGTTTTTGGTGGTTTTCTTCTTTGTCGATAACCTTGGCGACCTCCCATTTTATTTTATGACTGGAGTCCCCATGCATGTTGGCAAATCATGGATTTTTCAAATTTTCTATTTTGTATATATCTTTTAATCGAACTTCAAATGGTCTGGAACTTTCTCCTATATAAAACTTATTACACTCGCACGGTATTTTGTAGATGCAGTTTTTGAATATTGTATTGCGTTTTTGGATTTTGTTTTTGTTAATGGTGTTCTTAGTGTATTGGTGGATCTAAATACTGTTTTAATTCCGAATTTGTTTCCTATTCTTTGGATTTTTTCAGAGAATCCTTTTATGTATGGTATTGAGAGCATTTTTTGGTGCGCATCGTTGTTTTTGTTTTCTTTTTCTTTATTTTTTGGGACTTTATTCATTTCTTTCTCTATTATTTTTTTAGGATACTTGTTTTCTATTAGTGTACATCTGATTAGATCTTTCTCTTTCTTTAAAATTTCTTCGTTTGATGATATTAATTTTGCTCTATCATACATGGTTTTGATAATTCCTCGTTTGACACATTGTGGGTAGTTTGAATCGAAGTTTAAGTATCTGTTTGTGTGCGTTGGTTTTCTGTATACTGATGTATTAATTGTTGTATCGTTTTTGTTAACTATAATATCTAAAAACGGAAGTTTTCCATGTTGTTCTAATTCATATGTGAATTTAATAGTTGGTTCTATTTTGTTAATGGACTCTACAAAGTTTTTAATTAGTTCTGTATTATGAGGCTAAATAGCATAAACATCATCTACGTATCTCCACCAGAATAGTGGTTTCAATTGTTGTGTGAATATTACATCTTTTTCGAATTCCTCCATGAATATATTACTAAAGATTGGCGATAGTGGACTTCCCATTGCCATTCCGAAGCTCTGTTCGTAGAATTGGTCATTTATTTGAAAATATGTGGTATTGACGCATAAACCAAGTAATTCCATAATCGATGTTATACTTAGTTTTGTTCTTTTTTTAAGGTTGTCATCTTTTTCTAGTTTGTTTTTTATAATACTAAGTGTTTTGTTTATAGGGACATTTGTGAAGAGATTTACTACATCAAAACTTACCATTGTGCGTATATTTTTAATTTTTATGTTTGACAATTTTTCTAAAAAATGTTGGTTGTTGTTTATGAACGAGTCCGTTTTGCCTGGTAGTAGATTTAGAATTTTTAGGAGAAATTTTGCTAAATTATGGCATGGTGAATCTATGGAGCTTACGATAGGTCTTAAAGGAATGTCTTTTTTATGAATTTTTGGTAGACCGTAAAAGTGGGGTGGTTTACTGTAATGTGGGACCAGTTTGCTTCTTTCTTTGTCTTCGAATTCATTTTTAAATTTATATAGAGTTTTGTATATTTTATTTTCAATTGATTTTGTTGGGTCTGTTTCTAAACTGGTGTAATTTTCAGTGTTCAACAATTCGTTGATTTTTGTGTTATAATCGTTTTTATTCATTATTATTGTTGCATTGCCTTTGTCCGCAGGTAGAATTATAATTGAATTATCGTTTTTTAGATTGCGAATTGCTTTTATTTCGTTACTACTTACATTTGGTTTTATTTTGTGATTCTTTTCTATTTCGATTTTGCATCGTACTCTAAATTCGTTTGCCTGATCTACTTTCACGTTAAGCGTATTGGCTATCTAAAAAAGCCGGTCTTAGGCCGCAACACAAATTAAAGGCAATCATTCTTTTAAACTTTAAAAAATTTTACCTAATGTACTCAAACCAAATATTTCGAACATCAATAAATCAAAGTCACCTTCAATTTATGTCATAAATGTCAAACTTGAAGTTTTTATTATTTTGACAACGATCCTAAGTCATGGACCGAAACGTAAATAAATATGATTTTAAAAACTATGAATGGTTTAATTCCCAACGAAGATTAACAAAGATCTAGAGAGAAATAAACTGACTTCTATACCTAATACTAAACGCAAAATTCTAGCACCGTTGTAATACATAGTCTCTGCAAACCCTCCCATATCTACACAAGAATAAATGATCGTATTGGAGAAACCTTACGCAACCACGTCCAAGTGTATTTATACACCTGCCCCTAAATTCTTTTAAATACTGCCATGACTCTGCAAATAACATATACTGCAGTTGTGAAATGGTATATATTAAGAAACATGGCGATTAATATACTCCGCAATATGTAAATATGATGTTTAGGCTAATATAATGTACTTATCCAGCAATGACCTATCACCATCACAAATACGGTCATGGCATTAATTTCAATGCAACAAAATTGAATGCTAAAATATCACTTCCATAGTAGGCACATTAAAGAATTTAAGAAAATCCGCATGAATTCAACCAATTTCAACAAGAACAAAAGAAGCTCCCGTCTCTCCATATAGAAAGTGGTGTTAATGTCACGGAAGCAAAATTAATCAGCATGTATTGTTTATTTCTATTATCAAAGAAAATGCGCATATTCATTAACCGAACTTTCCATTTATTGTTAAGTCACAATTCACTCTTTAGTTTAATGCGGCTTGTACAGAAATAATTTTTGAGCTTTACTTTATTCCCTCAATAAACCTTTCTGCGAGTTCAGAAGTAAAGATTACACCAGGCACTGATAATGCGCCTTACAGAAATAGACGAAACTCCGAAGTATATTATATTTTACAATAACACCGTTCAAGTTTGGGAGACGTATTTATATAATCATTTTCGCAACAAACCTATAGAAAATGCAGATGTGACATTTTTGTGTGATACCAGTTGCTAGAACAAACCCAACGAATCTATTATTTCGTAAATAGGCGTATACACAAGCATTTTACAAATATACTCTTTTAAAATTTTATTTAAGGTAAATTGAGAGATACCATGAATAAGGTGTTTCGCTTATGAATTTTGATAATTTGATTTTAACCTCTTTAATCGCTTTCCAAAGTTTGAATACAAAAAATATTTTGCCAAAGTGGATTTTTTTTTATTTATGAAGCCGAATTGCCTCTATAATACAAAAATTCTACTTTTTCAAAAACAACATCTTCATGAGTTTTTTTCATTGCTGTTGTCAAATATTCATTGGTGTTGTTTAATAAATATCTTTGTGTAACTAATTATGTACCTATTAAGTTAAGTTTTCTTTCCAGAGGGATGGTTGAAAGTAGATGTTACTCAAGTAATAGAGAATTGGTTGGAGTTTCAAAATATACCTGTTCATGCCATTAATATAGTTTGCAAAACTTGTGGAATGGACATAAATGAATCACCCATATCATTTGGAACGACGGTTAAACCTTTTCTAGTAATTCACACCCACTCCCAACGTCGATTACGCCATCAAAGGAAGAAACGTCAAATAAATTGTACACCAGGCGCTGATGAATGTTGCCGTGAAAGTTTATACATATCATTTGCTGAAATTGGATGGGATGATTGGATAATACATCCAACTGGCTATAACGCATACTTTTGCAAAGGGTCTTGTCAAACAGCTGCTTCAGTTACTCTAAGCGCTTCCCAACATAACTCTATACTTCAGGTATGTTGAAAAACCAATATCGTTTTATTTTATTGATCTTGTAAGAATGAAACAAACTACACCTTCTCCAACCCGGCAGCTTATTTTAAATACACACACGCGCGCACGGGAGTGCGCACATACACACACACACACACACACACACACACACACACACACACACACACACACACACACACACACACACATATATATATATAACTTCTTTCAAGATAATAATTAATATCGCATCTGGGGTATGTATATATATATATATATATATATATATATATATATATATATATATTCTGTACATATAAAGTAATTGAATTAAAGTTATCCGTTCAATAGAAGTTTATAAGGAACGAAAACAGATGTCGACAGAACTTCAATACATTGCTACAAGTTAAGTAGTCAGTTTAATGTAAATATAAGGGTTTTACCCCAGATGCGATATTAATTATTATTTTGAAAGAAGTAGCCTATTTTTTCTATTCTAGCATACCTCTAAAATTGATACTATACAAGTTACATTATTTGAAGATGAAAATTTAATTGGAATTGTCAGTGTCAAATAAATTATTATCGTGGGAACTAGTAAAACTAGAACTTTTAAGTTGTCTTTGCATGGAAACAAACTTTAGGTGTTTATCCCTATATAAGTACTTTTCTTTTAAATTTGAAAACTTCCAATTGTTAGGTCTTTAAAACAAATGACTCCACTTGAACCTTACAAAACAATTATTTCCGTCAAATGACGCCATACCTGTTGGCTATGCCATGGAATCACAAATGTAGGTACTGCAAAAATAGTACCCGTTTAAATTGATAATTATTAAGACATACACTTGATTGCTGGTGTTCTTCAAAATAGAAAATAATGAAGTAAAACACTTTGAATTTATATACATATACCGGGTGTTCCATTAAGCGTATCGCGCGGCTGTATATCATAAAGTATAAGGCCTAGAGCTTTGCGGAAAAAAATTTATTAAGTAAAGTGTCCAAGAGAAAACGCTGGAAATTATTTTTAAGTTTCAATTTCTACCGCAAGGGGGAGTATTTGCTAAGGTCAACAACAAAATTCAATTTTTCTCCCAAAATTTAAGCACAAGGTATAAGCATAATAATGCTCAAAACGCGAATAGGCAGTTATCTTTATTATTCACAACTTTTATTTGAAACTTTTTTCTGTAAATTGCACAAGGACAGCTGCGGGACATGGAGAATTGGTTTACATGTAAATAGGGTTATCTCACAATGCCCATGTTGGAATTTAATAATCTTAGAATCGATTGAAGGAGAATTTCTCAGGGATCAAGAAAAACGACTAAATTGATTTTTCTAATGTTTTCTAAATATGTTAGAGGGCGCTTTTTCCAATCATGCCAGTTTTTGTTCATTTACTTAAAAAGAATAAATGGAAAGACATATTTATCAAAGGGGAATTGAATGAAGGGTAAAAAAGCAAAGATTTTAGTGAAAATCGCACATCGATATCTTTAATGGTTCTTAAGTTATTGCAAAAAGCGTATTCATATTAAAAAATATGTACTTCCTTGGATTTTGGATTAAATAGCGTTTTGAATTATTTAGTTATTCTTCATTTTAAAGAAAAGGATCTGCTTCAACGTACGCAAGAACATTTATAACACTGTTTTCATTTGTAATTGTACGTTTTCTTGTGGGCATTTTAATTGGATGCACACGCTCTGTTTCTCTTAAACGTTTTGCCAATCGTGTAAATACGCTAACCAATTGTCTCAACCGATCATCTGAAGACAATTGGAAAGATTTACAAATCTAAATCATGTACGCCATCATACATCAACCTAATTTTTAATTATGGTATGCATTTTTGTCAATCATGTTTGATAGTGTCAAGTTTCTAAATTATTGTAGATATATATGCCAAGCAACGCTTAAAATTACTCACGTTTGATAACTATTAATTACAAATTACAAATTAATTACAAAACTGACTATCAATGTTATTTTAGTTAATAAATTAAATAGTAGTTGAAACATTTATGCAAAGTCTAAATGATAATTTCAAATCGAGCTAGTAATTGAAAGATGAAAAATATAGCCATCTTAACAAAAGCAGGAAAAAGTTTGCGTATATAGACCGTGTTAGTAACAAGCGTAATGCATAGTTTTATGTGTTGATAATTTCTAATAGTTCTAAAAAAGAAGATACATAGATTTAATAAAAATCGTATTTATTATTGCTAATAACTTGAAAACATATCGTTCCAACAGAAATCGTGCACTTATTATTGCCAAAATATTAATAATATTTTTGTAAGATTTGTTGTTAACCTTCGCACGATAATTATGCATACATAAGAAGATATTTATCAATTTAGCTAGTTTAGGAGACGTAATAAAAAAATATACTAACAATTTACAATTTGTTAATAGAGTTGTTGCATCATATTAATAAAATACAATACCGAAATAAATAGGAAAGTACGTAATAAAAACCGGGAGTTTGCTATGAATATCGTAAAATCGATAAACATCAACACAGTTCATCCCACCAACTTGCAATCGAAAATATCCTCACTCCACTGCAAAGTTACCGAAATTATTATAAATCACTCAACTAATACAGAAGCTCCTCAAATAAAATAATTTAAATGCGTAGAGACCAAACCCAGTAACAGAAATGTGTTAGTAAACAGAGCGTGTGAAAATACCAGTACATATATTTTCACATATACCGAGAAACCCTCGCCATAACCGTAATGTTAGCGCAAGCAGCACGAACATTGTGAATTGGATCGTTACGTAAACACCCGGGGACATTTTAACTTATATATATATATATATATATATATATATAAGAATAATCCACATTTGGAATGCAATTGAATGCTTAATATATATTAATAGTTATTAAGATGAAATCAAAACCTAACTTTGTATTTAAAGTTGAATTACCATTTCAAATCGAACTAGTAATTGAAAACCACTAAAAGGACGGCTACAGCAGGACTTGAACCTGCAACCTCTGATTTTCCGGATCAGTGCTCTAACCAATTGAGCTATCTAGTCTAATTGTTTAGATGATGTTATACTTAATACTACTGAAGCTTGGCTCTTGTTAACGATTTACAATTACGTCTTGCATTTAAGGAAATTGAATCTAGTTATATACATAATTCATGTACTAATAACTTGATCATCCCATTTTTGCAACGTTCGAAGTAATACAAACATGTAATTATATTATTATTAATAGAGAAGAATAATCCACATTTGGAATGCAAATGAATGCTTAATATATATTAATAGTTATTAAGATGAAATGAAAACCCAACTTTGTATTTAAAGTTGAATTACCATTTCAAATCGAACTAGTAATTGAAAACCACTAAAAGTACAACTACAGCAATATATATATATATATATATATATATATATATATATATATATATATATATATATGTATAAGCAAATCATAATAGTAGGGAGCATTCGAACACAAATGTCGTGCTTTTCAGCGGCAAGAATTCAATTGATCATCAACCAATTTGAGCAATGACAAGTGTTAAGTAATCGAAAGTGCAGTATTTTAATTGCGAGTTTGTTAGCAAGAAGCTCTCCAAACGCGTTCAAACGTTTGGAAATAAATAACTTACCGTAACTAAGTGAAAGTGACATAAATCTGTGGAAGTTTTATTAACATTTTATTGATTAAAAAGAATTACTGATTGACACCAGAAGCTTTTTCCGCTTCGAAGAAGGTGGTCGAACCTGGATGCTAACCGGAACGCTGTAAGTGATAGATTTTTAACTTCCTACCTGCTTATATTTTGTTGACCTGTATTGCATTTTTCACATGTAATTAGTTAATATTCAAACTTTCACGTGGCGTACGCTGAATAGAAAACGAAATGTACTAGAAACAAACAATAATTGTGTCTAAAAAAATGTATATACAATTCAATTTGGTGGAGAATTAAATAAATTTAGATGTACGCAATTTGGCCAAAGTTAAGGTTAGAGTCTAGTTTATCTGTGTTGCTGGTGATCGTTACATCTTATGACTTTCATGTTTGTTAATACAGGTTAAATGAACGTTTAGCTGCTTCTTTCTTTATGTATGTTTAAGTTAAATGTGAACAGTTTCCATCAGCCTGTTGAGTCAGAGATAACAATCCTTTAGTCGTCTTGTAGATCATTCACCGTCTATTTAGGGCCCAAGGTGAGTTGACCCTCAACATTTTATTAAATGTTCAGAAACCCTTTCCAGGTATATGTACGTGTAAAAGTAGTGTACCCTAAAAAAGATTTCTTTTGTTATCATTGAACCCATTCATCACCAACTGTGCTTGCTAATGCAATTTTTTTCTGTTACATTCTCAGGGTAAAGTAAATTCAACGATCACTAGCGTCAAATTAACGCCTAACAGTTGTTTCGTCAGTTTAGATAACCATTTGCACCACAACACTGGCTGACTACTTATTGAAATAGTAACATATGTTTGCATTATTACATATTTATAAACAAAAAAGTCAGCCATCTCTATTGAAGCTTAATCTAAGATAGAGACGCTGCTAGTTTAAATTTGTTGATACTTGAAATTTCAATAAGCGTGACCAATTTTTGTAAAACCTATGAAACAGAGTATTTAGTATATACCTAAACATTTTCTAACTGATAATTTTTCGTTAACGTATTTATTGTTTAAGAAGCTACTATTGTTTTCAATATTGTAACGATTTCTTTGTAAATTCCAATTTGTATTAGGAACGTAGTGTAACACTGTTCGCACTGTAATGGCAATAATTGTTTCAACATTTGCAAAACGGAAATTAAAATAATTTTAAATTCTAGAACCCTGGGTATAATATTTAGAAACTTTCGATATTTTTAATACAGATTTTTCTAACCCTGTTTTTTATATTATTTTATCTTTATTAACAAATATTTCTATCCATGTAATAATTTGATACATTTTTAAAATTTTACAATTATTTTCGTGATCAGGTGAATTTTCTAAAACATTTAACTTATCACCATTATTTTTTACCACAAATACCAGAAATTTTTTGCATTTGTTAATAAGGAGAGCCTACTTTGTTTCATTTTAATATTAGTTTATCTTATTATCTTAATTACTTAAATTGTTCTGATTTTAATATATGTATAATTACAGAAGATCATGTACGGATCAAAACGTAATAAAGCAAGGAGGCTGGAACTTACGCCATGCTGTGCAGCTACTCATTTCCAACCACTCCAGCTATTCTACACGGACAATAATAAAACTATTACTTCTAAGATTTTATCAAATATGATTGTGGACGCTTGCGGTTGCATGTGATTTAAGTCAGATCTTAAATTTGTACCAGTATTTCTTAGTTGTAGTGTAGTTGAATTATGAAGTGAAATTAGCGTTTGTATTATATAAATTTCAATATCTACTTAATCATTGTCACTAGCATAAGGCTGACGATATAAAAATTTATTACCAACAAGTGGTTCTAGAAGTGACTTTAGCACTGAGGAGAAAGCTACCTTAAAGTATTTATGAAAATAGGCATAGAAGTTGATTTAAAGGTAACATATAAACAAACGAATATGTTGCTTTTTAAAGTCCACAACTAGATCTAATGGGTCCGTAAATGTGTTCGTTATAACTTTGTACAATTTTGTGTCTGTTTTTAAAATTTAAACCTTTTTAATAAGTATTTTTATATAATTTTGTAGGACTTTATTTATTTATGTGTTGTATTATATGTGTACTTGTATGTTACTTGTAATAATTAGTTGTCCTTCTTTGTAAGGTGCGTATTAAAAAATAACTGCTGTAGTTATAATGCTTATTATATAAGCAAAGACAATGCAAACGAAAATAAATAACTATAAACTTTAAAGAAAGTTGTTTCCTAAATCTGCCTATAAAACAATTTAAAAAAATACATTCCTAATGTAACATTGCTTTCATAAATATCAGTAATTTTTATTTAAGCCTATTTTTCATACCCACTTCGATGTTGCGATATTATGTAAAATTTGAACTATTTAAATAATTGTTAGTTGCAAATGAAGAAACAGTTTATTAATCCTACACCGAAAGCTTGGTATGGCTATACGAAAACGGACAATTTTTGATTTGGTTTCATATATACGTACGAACTCTGACCGAAATTTCTTATATTAAATCGGAAATGTTTGAAAAATCAAAAAGGAACAAAGTATCCGTCAGGTTATGCAAAAACGTATAAAAAACTAATGGCATATTTAATCACTCTATCTACTATCTTCTTGTACTTGCTAATTATATATCGAAGGCGTGCATTTTAATTAAGGGTGGTTTGAAAATAAAAACATAACGAAAGAAAATTTTCAAAAACCAAATTTATTTTCAGATTCAACATACATTTCTCTATTTTTCAACATAGCTGCCAAGTTTGTTTAAATACTTATCGTACCTTACAGCTAGATTTTGAATAGCCTTTTCATAGAAACTTGCCGCCTGCTGCGATAAGAAAGAGGTCACGGTCGTTTTCACGTTTTCGCCATCGTTGTAGTGGTTGCCGGCGAGATGATGTTTGAGATAGCGAAAAAGATGAAAATCGCTCGGCGCAAGGTCAGGGCTGTAGAGGGGGTGGGTACAAACTTCCCAGCCATCAGAAAACGTATCACTGGCCGTATCTCGCACTGGGCGGGCGATTCGATATCTTGAACATTTTAAAGACACAGAACAGACCATACAGGTTACCTACGCAGCTGAAGCTGAGACAGTAGTTCACAAGGAATGCTGGGACACGACGCAAGCACTTGTTGCGACTCTTACTTGTGAAGGGAGGTCACGAGAGTCATTGAACATCATTAAAAAACTCTCATCCAAAGAAAAGAAAAGAAAATTAAAATTTTCATATATTTAATTTTCTACCCTATATAAATATAAGCGCATTTCATTTGCACATAAAATAAAAAGTTTAATTATTAAAATAATTCATTGTATTCGTGTGTATAAATAATTGCTCTTAAAAGATATCTTCAAATGAGTTTTCAATTTAGGATATAATACAAAAACCATTCATCTTAGTCATGTATAAGTAATTATTCTGTAAATACTAAAAATAACTTCGATTTTAAGCAATCGTCTTTAAGATATACGAAGCTCAAATTCATAATTTGCTAAATATAAATCAATGCCACAATAAATGTTATTTATTGAAAACTGAATGCGTTCAATTTACTGAAAGGTAGATTGTATAAAATAATAGCATATTTTTGGTATGTAAATATTTGCTACAACACGTTTTGTTTACCGCAACACTAATCTTATTGCATTTACAAAGCATAAGAACGAAGCCCTCGTTAAAATACTAAATAATTTTCCGCGTGTAAATATATCATATAAAACAAAATACATTTATTCTTGTTAAAAAATACCCCCATTATGCGTTTTAAAATAAAACGAATCTTTCTTGCAAAGAAGTTAATTTCAAATTAATTTTAGAGATTTCGAATATTTAATAAAAGGATACGTCATTTGCTAGAAATGATATAAAAGCCATTATATAAGCTGATTATTTTGTATCAATGAATAAACGCCCCAATTCGAAGAACACATGCCATCAAAAAGTTATAAAAGATAAGATAGTCAAGTTTAATAGCTTTACGCATTACTGTAAGAAAGAAAGAGATAGTAGCGGACCGGTTTGTTTGTTAGAAGAAAATAGACGACGCTTTACAAGAGCTACAAATCATACCGACCGCAATTAGCACATTGAAGCTCGACAATCTCATAATTATTACATCATCCAGGATGATTAATGCTTTGAAATAAAGTCAGAAAATTCGAAAAGATGAGATATTGATATTGTTTTAATATATAAACTGGAACTGAATTAGAACGATTTATTCAACGGTCGTTCATTTTACGACGTCTAACCTTAAGCTTTCGAAAAATTAATTCTTTTTAAGACATCCTACAGGTAAGTTTCTGTATTTTATAATTTATTTTATGACGTGAGATAGATTTTGAGTCTTTGGGAGCTTCTTTTTAAAAAGTTTATTTCCAAAAACACACTATCAAATTTGTTTTAATTCTATAATTACAAAAAATGCTTCATTTTCTTTGACAACAACTTGAACGCTTATGTTCATTAAATGTAAAGTAATGAAAAAATATTCTAAATTAATATTTAAATAAATCAATAATTAATAATTACGAATGAGTAGCTTGAACACCTAACAATGTTAAAGTTATGAAGTTCGAGGACTGACTGACGATCGGGGCTTCTTACATTGAACATGAAGTCTCTGGTCTCACATTATTTTGTGAGAAAGTGTAGATCTTGCTGTCTGCTATTTGTTGATAATTCATACATTGCCTTATTCTAAGTAATTATAAATAAGTCTGCTTGATCGCAGTTGATTGTTTCATCACCTGTGATATCAGATCGCGTTTGGGTTACAAAGTAGTCATTTTCCATTCTATTCCCGATATGAACTTTGATAACACTTAATATCTAACCTTCATTTAATACAATGTATCATGCTATAACTAAGACTTAATTTTACATATATATATATATATATATATATATATATATATTTCTGTAATTGGGTTGGTTTAAATAGGTGTAAATAGGCCAAGCATTTATGTATTTATAGGTACCCTGTATATAAAAATTAATAATTTATTTAAAACGCTTTAATATAATTAGATTGGAATAAAATTACATATTATAATATAGGTTTAATTTATTTTCGTTATTTTAGTACAAGGACAACAATTGAGAGCGATGACAAGGTCAAAAATTGTGTACACAGGTTATTAGTAGTAAAGCTTTTCAGTATAAAAATCCATAATTGAAGCACGGTACAGTTATTAAATACAGCATAAGCTAAAAGCAGTCGACGAACGTTACAAAGTTTAATATTGTAAACACGTTCAAACAGTCAAGGATTTCATGGAACAGACGTGGGGTAAATATACGAATATTGTAAAAGCTAGTATACTTTGAGAATATAATTCGAGGTAAATTGTGTTTACGGAAAAATTCAAGGCTAACAGCAACGGTCTACTAGTTCAAAATAGATCGATAAAATTAGGCAACAGACAATATTTAATATGTAACAGAGGCTGATGAAAGATATCAGTTGGTTAAGGGACAAGGTTTTTCAAGCGCGTGTCAGACGAATATATTTTAAAAACCAATAAGAGAGACGAAGATGCAACATGTTTATAGACGGTATCGATTTTTTAAGGCGCACATAAAAGAAGGGAGAAAACCGTGAACAATATAGTAATAGAGAACTACAAGCAAGACAGAAAACACGGGGCAGAAAGAGATACCAAAAAGGCAGAAATAACGTATACACTTTAGGTAGGATAGGAAGACAAAGCTGAGAGATGTTATTATGAGGATGCAAGAGAGATAATTGTTTGAACGCGCACATGAGAGGCGTGATTGTATTTGTGTGAGGTGAACAGAAGAGTCGAAATTCAAGGAATATTTGGACGGTTGGCGAGTGGAGTCAGTTTTTCGGTAATAAAGTGTTGATGTTTACGATTTCTGAGTTTTGAAAGACGGTTGTCTTTACGTGCAAGTGGATTTTGTAGAATTGAGTAGCGGTTGACAGTTTTACAAGTAATGGGTAAGAAAAGTACAGGCTGATGAAAGATATCAGTTGGTTAAGAAACAAGGATTTTCAAGCGCGTGTCAGACGAGTATACTTTAAAAACCAATAAGAGAGACAAAGATGCAACATGTTTATAGACGGTACGATTTTTCAAGGCGCACATAGAAGAAGGGAGAAATAACCGTAAATGATATAGTAATAGAGGGGCTACAAGCAAGACAGAAAACACGGGGCAGATAGAGATACCAAAAAAGCAGAAATAACATAGACACTTTAGGTAGGAAAGGAAGACAAAGCTGAGAGATGTTAATATGAGCGTGCAAGGGAAATAATTGTATGAACGCGCACACGAGAGACGTGATTGTATTTGTATGGGGTGAACAGAAGAGTCGAAATTCAAGAAATATTTGGACGGTTGGCAACTGGAGACAGTTTTTCGCGGTAATGAAGTGTTGATGTTGACGATTTCTGAGTTTTGAAAGATCGTTGTGTTTATGTGCAAGTGGATTTTGTAGAATTGAGTTGACAGTTTTACAAGTAATGGGTAAGAAAAGTACAGGCAACTCAAGTGGGGCTGTAGTTATATAAGCGTTGCTGGAGGCGGCATTCGCTCTCTCTTATTTTCCAAGTCTACAGAAGATCATCCTAGCTTCAAACCACGTGACTAGTGCAGTCCGGCTTATAAATTTACAAGTGTTTTGATGCACAAATAGGTGCAACTTAGTTTCGAAGCAAACCGGAGTAAATCATTTTAGTAATTGAAGCAAGATGACTTGTAAGTAGAGAATTATTTACAAATTGGAGTGGAAGAAGAGGTGATATTTGGACCTGGAGCAGCAGTGCAGAGGAATTATTGAGGATTTGAGTGAACAACGAGTTCGAGATGGAATTGCTGTTCACAATGGAAGGCAGCAACATGGAGTGATCAAAGTACGTGCAGTCGATTTGGAAGGCTCTACTGAGGTGGTGATCTGGAAGAAGACTTTCCAGGTAACGAATTTTTTGTTGAAACTGTTGTGCTTGTGATGATTTATTAAAACTATTAGTGATTTGAGTTTTATTTGGTGAAAATTTTTATGAACCGAAAATTAATTTTATTGATATATGTAAAGGACAAATTTTTTATTATAAATATGAGGGTGTAAATGCTTGTATAATACTTCACAGATGTAAGAGGTAAACAAGTCTTTTGTATAATTTTTAAGTGCAAAAATGTTTGCACACATATAAAAAGGTTTATACTGAGCTCTCCATAGACCAGGGGAAAATAAATTAAGGTTCTGGGATAGGCCCATCTACTTTAAAGTAAAACAATGAATGTAGAAGAGCATAAATTCAGGGGTTTATTTGATTGATGACTTTATTATTGAGTAGGGGTATGAAATGTTTAACTGGGATAAATATTGCAAATATTGAGATTGTGTGAATTTATTATTTATGTTGTCAGAATAAAAGGGTTGTATGTTTTTGTCGAATTATTTGTTTATCTTTTTTTATTAATTATAAATATTGTTTGGAGAATGAGTAGCTATGGTGAGTATCTCCGAAGAAGCAGTGAGCAGAGCTAGCCGTGCAATGTCAGTTTGGAAGGACTCTGCAGAAGGTATGCAACTAAAACACTTCGTAGTCAAAGCTTGAACTCAAAAATTTATTTAGGTGAAAATTAGTGGAGTTTTTTTTATTTTCAGCGAGTGTTATATCAACTCAAATAGAGGCACGAATTTTGGAACCCTTCCAAATACGAAAGTACAGAGCAAAATTTATGACGCCCAATTTGTGGGGCATTATTTCTACGACAGTGCAGAGCATTTTTATGACAGCCCAACTGTGGGGCAGGAAGAAATCACCAAGGTTCTCAAAAAACCAGAGTAATGGGGGAAATGTAACACCTTCCAACTTAGATGAAAATTGTGGGTTGATACTTAATTTTTAAAAACTCATTGTTACCAAGGTTCTTGGAAAGTACAGAGCATATTTAAGGAAACCCAAACGTGAGGGGCACAATTTTCAAGTAAAATTAAAATTTTATTCCAGAAAACTGTCAAGCTGACAAAGAGTTGAGTGTAGTGTAAATTTTCTAAATATTTTGAGTGTGTGTGTAAGTGTGATTTAAACGTATGCAGAGGAAAGAGTGCTTAAAGAGCCAAGGTGTTGAAATAGGAAGTAGTGACAGTGCCTTATTTGAGAAAACAGGACGAGAAATGGAGAAAGCAGGAGGTAGTAACGATCAGTCGAGGACATAATCAGGTGAACAAGATAATGAATTAATTTTGAGGATGTTAGAGAGGATAAGTGAGGAATCCAATAAAAAATTTGAACAACTGAGCCAGGATTCAAATAAAAAATTAGAACAGATGACAGAAACTTTAAGTAAAAAGATCGACAGATCTACCCAAGAATTCAATGAGTTCAAGAACAGTTTGACGATAAAAATGGGAGAAGTAGAAACAATGGTGGATAAGAATGAAAAAAGTATAATAGGTTTGAGTCATGATTGGGATTGCATCGTTCTTGTCTTGCCGTTCGTATACATTTTGTTGCTTATGTGGATATACAAGTCTAGATAAGAGACGATAAGAGGTTGTAATAGCAACGAGTTGATATAAACAGATGAGCAGTTGTAGTTTGTTCTTGGTTCCTATATATTAATTACGTGGAAAAGACTGTTTCTTTTGCTTTGACAATAGTGAGAATTAATGCGGTATCAATTTTCGAATTGTTCATGAACAAGCACGGCACGTTTTTTAGTTGTTTTTCTTGTGAAATAAAAGTTGTATATTAACTGTAGAAAGTGGAGTGCTAATTCCGATTGAAGTAGTATGGTTTATAGGCGAACGTGTTTGGTCGACGCACGTGTGTTTTTAAGGACATTTGACGGACGGGTTTATTGCTTACGCGTGCCTTACTAATTGTTGTTTTTGTTGAGTTTCTGTTGGAAATAAAAGTGGCAGAACTTGTTAAACTCGACATGCACGCGTGTTTTACGGAACATTTGACGGAATTACTTTAGTGATACACGTGCTTTACTCATTGGGGTTTTTTTTGTTGGTGCTTCGTCTTTTGATACTTAAACTGTGTGTGCGATCTAGTTTCGCGGCCCTTTTTTTTATCAGAGTAGTGCATACTTTGGATTATCCAAATACAGTTGATACTGTAATTGCTGAATTTTCTAACCCCAAAGAATCTAAAATAGATCATTGCTTGCGCAAATTTCATTATTTGCGAAATATAACAGGTTACCGGTTTACAAAGGTATTGGTTGAAGTTTCTCCCTGCTTTTTGGATGTTTATGAAAATAATATACATTTGGTCCCAGTTGAAATTAAACTAGTGCTACAAAATATTTCGAAATTATCGTCTCAGGAAATAGAATTAACAAGAAATTTATCAATGCTACATAGTTCCGTCGCGTGATAAGGTCTGCTGCTAACCCCAGTGAAATACGTAGGTGTGATTCGGGTTACGTGTGATAAGTTCCATCAACGCCCTCACAGCCAAGGGTGAAGTACTTCGTTAGTGCCGGACATCGTAAATCCCACACTTCAATTGCAAGAAAGCGTTACTGAAGGACCTTTTTGTAAGTTGAACTATTTCCTACTTGTTATTACTTTAAATATCTATCAATTTGTTTTGCCATATCTTTGTCGTTCTGATACCTTCTACAATCGAATTGCCTGCTATTAAAAAAAAAACCAATACTACGGGATTACTCGTATCAATTGTGTCTTACCTATTTATCTTTTGTTAACATTTTGTCTGATTTATGTTTAATTGGTGTGTGAGGAAACGTTTCTGCTACTCCCCAATATTACCTCACTTTGTACTAAAATTTTTTTTGTATTGCTTTTACCGTTGTTATATTATATAGATTATCCAAACAGTTTTTTTTACATTCTACAAAGTACTGAACAATCTATGCTCGATCAGCATGCTATGCTTTTTCTTTATTTCAGGTTTGCAGGACTAATTTTTTTTATTGCAGGTATTGTTACTAACTCCTTACAGCCGCGCACATTATATGTTGGTCTGTTCTCTACAACCTCCCCTAATCTCCGATTGAGCCCGGTCACTTTTTTGATTTTTCTTTGTGTTACGCACGGCTACGAACCAACGTAACATAAATTTTTGGCGCCCAACGTGGTGCTCGAAATTATTTTTTTTCCTCCTTCTCGTCTGAACTGGATTTTGTTTAGTATTTAGTTATTTCGTTAATTTAGTTTCTCTATCGAACAAGCCTAATAATTCGTTTTTGCGTCTTTAAATATTTGGGTGTTTGTTGATTCTGTAGTAATGGGGGACTATTGGAAATTAAAAGTTGATCGTTTACATGAAGCTGAACTCAAATATGAAGTCGGTTCTCGTGGGTTCGATGCAAAGGTACCTGTATCCGAACTTCGTAAATCCTTTAGGAATATTTTGAAAATGGAATCTTCTGAAACTCTAAGTCCACTTAAATCTGGTATCGATTTTCAGACTGATAATAAAGCCGTGACTGAAGGTTTAACTGAATTAACTACGAAGAGTAAAGATTTTAATAATGATATTTCAACTGCCGACGGCAAACGTATTATTAGCCTTGCTATGCATCTCAAAGGGAGAATCCAACGCATGAATGTTACTTCTGACGCTGAAACAGTAACACAGCGAAAGTTGTTGCTATGTGTTAGTAACTTACGCAGTGATTGCGATAGATTATACCGTCGCTTTAGACGTTCTTCCACTTCACCTAGGGTACCACTTGTTTCTACGGCTACTATTAATCCGACTATTACTGATACTGAGGATGATCTTACTTCTGCTGAATCTTCCGATGAATTACCTATACCTATATCTATTTCTAAATCAATTGCTACGTCTGGTTATGGACAGCTGGTGTCTAAATGGGACTTAAAATTTTCGGGTGATGTCCGTATGTCTTTAAATGCATTTCTATTACGTGTGGACGAATTATGCTCGGCACGCAACGTTTCTGCTTCTCAACTATTTTCTTCGGCATCAGACTTACTTTCGGGAAAAGCTTTAATTTTATTCAGAGCGCATAGAAAATCCCTAACTAATTGGCAAGATGTTATTCGACTATTAAAGAAAGAATTTCAACCCGTTAATTACAACGAAAAACTTTTAAAGGAAATAAAGCAACGTACTATGGGTCCCTCAGCGTCTATGGGTGTATATTTAGCTACGATGGAAAATTTATTTGCTCGTCTAACAATCTCTCTCTCTCTGAACCACAGAAACTCGAAATTATTTTACCAAATCTTACTCCTTTCTACCAAACCAAATTAGCTTTGCTTGATCTGAATACTATTACGGAACTTTTGCGTGTAGGTCGCAGACCAGAACAGCGCAAAATACAAGCCGATAATTTCAAGTCTCCTCCTGCTTTGAACTTTTCTCAACTCCTAGAGCCTGACTTAGCTTATACAGGTTCTGTGGTCCGCAGCAAACTTACTTCTGCTTATGTCCCTCTCCATTCTGGTGTTACTACTTCGAAAACACTTGCACCTGGTGCAAGTGATGCTCCTAAAAATATTTCTAATTCTTCCGTTACTTGTTGGAACTGTGGCCAACGAGGACACAAGTCTCCTTCCTGTGCTAAACCCCAAATACTTTATTGCTATGGTTGTGGTAAACCTAATGTTACCCGTACCAATTAATTGTACGAGTTGTAACAAGAATTTAAACTACCGATCGAGTCGCTAAGCCGAGAAACCGACCCGATTCCTTTTACAGTTGTCTCGGTACCTATTATTTCCTCAGAAAATCCTTTCTCTGGGCTTGATGACCGATCTAAATATGTTCTGGATTTTATTTTAGCTAGTTCTCGTGAGGACGACAGACCTTATCTTACTGTTACTATTTTCGACATCGAATTTAAGGGTTTGCTTGATTCTGGCGCTTCTCGTACTATTATTGGTGGTCCTGGTTGGGATATTCTCTATTCTCTTTCTTTGCCTTTGTCCCAAACGGAGACCTACAGCTGTACGGTAGCCAATGGTCAAGCTTGTGACATTCTCGGGTCACTTACTTTACCCATGTCGGTCGAAAATAAAACTATTCTTCTTGACGTCCTAGTCGTTCCTTCTATTTCTCAGTCTCTGATCTTAGGCATTGACTTCTGGAAATCTATGGGTGTTGTCCCAGATTTTCGAACGGGTCAATGGACTTTCGGTTCTTCTTCTACTGTCTCGATCAGTCAGATCAATGCTCTTTCCGATCTGTCGATCATACAACAATCCGAATTGTCTCGTATAGTCCAACAGATGTTTCCTAAAGATGATACTTTACCTTTGGGCTGTACTAATCTCATTGAACATCAGATCCGTACTACATCTAGTCCTATCAAGCAACGATATTATCACATGTCCCCTACGGTACTACGACATGTCAATCAAGCTCTGGATGAAATGCTAGAAAGTGGTGTTGTAGAACCATCTAATAGCGCTTGGTCTAGCCCTATTGTTATGGTGCCTAAGAAAGATGGCACATATCGTTTCTGCATCGATTTTAGAAAGGTCAATGATGTTACAGAAAAAGATGCCTATCCCCTTCCTTATATTTCTGCGATTCTAGACCGTCTTAGAGACGCAAAATTCTTAACTAGTTTGGACATTCGCTCTGATTATTGGCAAATACCTCTTTCTTCTAATTCTAAAGCGATTACTGCATTTACGGTGCCTGGTAGAGGTTTATACCAGTTTACTAAAATGCCATTTGGTCTTCATAATTCTCCAGCGACATTTCAGCGACTTATAGATCGTGTGCTTGGTACTGATCTCAAACCTTTCTGTTTCGCATACTTAGATGATGTGATCATCGCTACCCCTACTTTCGAACAACATTTGGTGGTACTACAGAAAGTGCTTTTTCGTTTAAATTCTGCAGGTCTTACTCTTCGCAGAGATAAATGCATTATATGCCGACTGGAACTCCGTTATCTGGGATACGTAGTAAATCGTCATGGACTCCATGTCGACCCAGAAAAAGTTTCGGCCATTCTTAATCTTCCTCCTCCTACTACTGTAACTGAGGTACGACGCATAGTTGGTATGTGCTCGTGGTATCGTCGCTTTATCCCAAATTTTTCTGCTCTTACTGCTCCGATTACTGCTTTGACTAAGAAAAATTGTAAATTTGATTGGTCTTCGGAATGTCAGCAGGCGTTTAAGCTGCTGAAAGAACACTTGGTAACGGCTCCAGTGATGAGTTGTCCTGATTTTTCTTTGCCCTTTACTATACAGACTGATGTCTCTGATTTTGGTCTGGGTGCTGTGCTGACTCAACAACAGGGTGATGACGAAAAGTCATTAGCTACATTAGCTGTTCTCTTAAAAAGGCGGAACGCAACTATAGCGCCACCGAAAAAGTATGTCTTGGTGTTATTTGGGCAATTGAGAAATTTCGTCCCTATATCGATGGTTCTCACTTTACTGTGATCACGGATCACCACTCGCTTATCTGGCTGAATAATCTACAAAGCCCCAACGGTCGTTTAGCTCGTTGGTCTGTACGACTTCTACAATATAACTTCACCATCGTACATCGTAAAGGTAAAGAAAACATCGTCCCCGATGCCTTATCTCGCTCAGTACCTAAAATTGACTAAATTGATGACTTTCCTAAATCTTCTATTACTCTGCCAATTTTGGATCCTTGGTATCTTAAGCTACGGACTCGTGTTAATTCCAATCCTAAACTATACAGTAACTGGCATGTGGAAAACAAATTACTATACAAACATGTAAAATCTAAACAGTCTTTGCTATAACCTCCTCAAGACGATTGGAAGTTAGTAGTTCCCAGCGAACAACGGAATAGGGTTCTATACGAAAATCATGATCTACCTACTTCAGGTCACCCTGGTGTCCACAAAACTGTCTCTAAAATTTCCATGCGTTACTATTGGCCTAAACTTAGAGCCGCTGTTGCTCGATACGTCCGTCGTTGTAAAATTTGCTCTGCACACAAAGTCGAACAAAGGAAACCTCCTGGCTTTATGTCTCCTCGTGCTACTGCCACTCGTCCTTGGCAAGTCCTATGTACTGATATTGTCGGACCTCTTCCTAGATCCTCTAAAGGAAATTCTTTCATTTTAGTTGTTGCCGATTGTTTTACAAAATATGCTTGTTTCTTTCCTCTACGTGCGTCTACGGCCGCTGCGGTTGCTCGAACCCTTGAGGAAAATATTTTCCTGGTGTATGGTACTCCTCAGTATCTAATTGCGGACAATGGGGTACAATTTCGTAGTAATATTTTCACTAAACTCTGTGATTCTTATCGAACAAAAATTCTGTTTAATGCTCGCTATCATCCTCAGGCGAATCCGGCCGAACGTATTAATAGAGTCCTGAAAACTATGATTTCTTCTTACGTTTCTGATAATCAACGTCGGTGGGACGTTAATTTAGCAAAAATTGGTTGCGCTATTCGAACGCTTAAACATGAGGTTATTGGTTACTCCCCGTATTTTGCTCTATATGGTCGTGAACATGTTCTCTACGGCGATCATTTTGGAAAACCTCTTGATCCTGATGATGTTCTTATGGATCCCGAACATCCTATTCCTCCTACTGACTTAGTCAAATTTGAGTCACTTCGTGAAGAAATTTCAAAACGCCTTTCCTTAGCATACAAGAAAAATGCTAAACACTACGATCTTCGTCGTCGTCCCTTAACTTTATCGCCTGGCGATCGCGTGTGGAAACGCAATTATGTTCTTTCGGATGCTACTCGCTACTTCAATGCTAAACTTGCTCCCAAATATGTGGGTCCCTTTACTATTAGAACTAAACTTTCTCCGTGGGCCTATATCTTAGCGGATGATTCTGGTAACGATCTGGGTACTTGGCATATTAAGGACCTCAAACCCGATAAAACTTTAGACCCTCCAGACATTGATCCTGAATCTCCGGATCCTAAAAGACTCCCTACGGCCGATTCTATTTTGACCCCTACGTGTCGCTATCCCCAATGACTTGTAATTTTTTTTTGGCTTATTGGTCTTGTGTTTTCTCTGATAAGCTTGTGTCCGAAAACACTGGCGCCCATTTTGTATTCCTATTCATCTTTTTGTAGCTAGCCCATCCCGTGACTTTTTCTTCTGGCTAGTTCCACCATTTGTTCACTATTTGACTATTATAGTCGCTTGCTACATCCATTCCTTGAGGTAGGCTTCAGATCTATTTTCTTTTCCTTTAGGTATTTCGACTAGGTCGTTTTTGTAGGTCTGTTAGCCAAACTTTGCTTGAGTAATCGTTTCATACGAATCTGTGTTACCTCAGTTGGAAGTATTCTAGATTGTGTACTAGCTTGCCTTTGCCCTTTTCTTTGTCTTGGTTCTTTCTTTGCTGCACACTTGAGGTTGACAGTTGTGTCGTCTAGTTGGTTTGCTACGAGTTTTCTTCCTCGTTTTTTTTCCTTTCCTCTTGGTTTCTCCGCGGGAAGCCAAAACTTTTCTTTGAGGTGGAGAACAGAAATGTCACTTTTGGAGACATCCGTCTTTTGGCGTTTTTGAAAGTAGCTAAGAGCTTTAATCCTCATTGGGTGTTTACTTGATGTTTTCTTTACCTGTTCTGTCGTTGTTGGTTACGATAGATGACTTTGTCTTCTTTTGAAAAAAAAATGTTCCTTTTCTTATACTGGTGTTGTTCCTTCGAACCGGATAAAATAAAAAAAAAAAAAGATCTTGTTCAGTTCCCTGTCTGTCGTTTTTTTTTTCTTTCACCCCGACGTCTTTATTTTGCTAGGGGGGAATCTGTAACGTGCATTTTCATAGCTTAACATTTTACGCTTTTTCCCAATTCGTACATACATTTCTGCAATTACTATTTCTATATTTTATATTTATTAACTCGTTGGGATTGCATCGTTCTTGTCGTGCCGTTCGTATACATTTTGTTGCTTATGTGGATATACAAGTCTAGATAAGAGACGATAAGAGGTTGTAATAGCAACGAGTTGATATAAACAGATGAGCAGTTGTAGTTTGTTCTTGGTTCCTACATATTAATTACGTGGAAAATACTGTTTCTTTTGCTTTGACAATAGTGAAAATTAATGCGGTATCAATTTTCGAATTGTTCATGAACAAGCACGGCACGTTTTTTAGTTGTTTTTCTTGTTAAATAAAAGTTGTATATTAACTGTAGAAAGTGGAGTGCTAATTCCGATTGAAGTAGTATGGTTTATAGGCGAACGTGTTTGGTCGACGCACGTGTGTTTTTAAGGACATTTGACGGACAGGTTTATTGCTTACGCGTGCCTTACTAATTGTTGTTTTTGTTGAGTTTCTGTTGGAAATAAAAGTGGCAGAACTTGTTAAACTCGACATGCACGCGTGTTTTACGGAACATTTGACGGACTTACTTTAGTGATACACGTGCTTTACTCATTGGGTTTTTTTTTTGTTGGTGCTTCGTTTTTTGATACTTAAACTGTGTGTGCGAACTAGTTTCGCGGCCCTTTTTTTATCAGAATAGTGCATACTTTGGATTATCCAAATACAGTTGGTACTGTAGTTTCTGAATTTTCTAACCCCAAAGAATCTAAAATAGATCATTGCTTGCGCAAATTTCGTTATTTGCGAAATATAACAGGTTACCGGTTTACAAAGGTATTGGTTGAAGTTTCTCCCTGCTTTTTGGATGTTTATAAAAATAATATACATTTGGTCCCAGTTGAAATTAAACTAGTGCTACAAAATATTTCGAAATTATCGTCTCAGGAAATAGAATTAACATGAAATTTATCAATGCTACATAGTTCCGTCGTGTGATAAGGTCTGCTGCTAACCCCAGTAAAATACGTAGGTGTAATTAGGGTTACGTGTGATAAGTTCCATCAACGCCCTCACAGCCAAGGCTAAAGTGCCTCGTTATTGCCGGACATCGTGAATCCCACACTTCAATTGCAAGGAAGCGTTACTGAAGGACCTTTTTGTAAGTTGAACTATTTCCTACTTGTTATTACTTTAAATATCTATCCGTTTGTTTTGCCATATCTTTGTCGTTCTGATACTTTTTGCAATCGAATTGCCTGCTATTACAACAAAAAAAAATTAATACTACTGGATTACTCGTATCAATTGTGTCTTACCTATTTATCTTTTGTTAACATTTTGTCTGATTTATGTTTAATTGGTGTGTGAGGAAACGTTTCTGCTACTCCCCAATATTACCTCACTTTGTACTAAAAATGTTTTGTATTGCTTTTACTGTTGTTATATTATATAGATTATCCAAACAGTTTTTTTTACATTCTACAAAGTACTGAACAATCTATGCTCGATTAGCATGCTGTGCAAGGTTTTTTTTTTAAGGTTTGCAGGACTAATTTTTTTTTATTGCAGGTATTGTTACTAATTCCTTACAGCCGCGCACATTATATGTTGTTCTGCTTTCTACAACCCCCCCCCTAATCTCCGATTGAGCCCGGTCACTTCTTTGATTTTTCTTTGTGTTACGCACGGCTACGAGCCAACGTAACAGGGTAAGAAAAGTACAGGCAACTCATGTGGGGGTGTGGTTATGTAAACGTTGCTGGAAGCGGTATTCGCTCTCTCTTATTTTCCAAATCTACAGAAGATCATCCTAGCTTCAAACCACGTGATTAGTGCAGTCCGACTTAAAAATTTACAAGTGTTTTGATGCCGAAGTAGGTGCAACTTAGTTTAAACGGAGTGAACCGTAGTAAATCATTGTAGTAATTGGAGCAGAATGATTTGTAAGTAGAAAATTATTTACAAATTGAACGAGGGTGCTTGTTGCACATTGAGTCTAAGAAGAGGTGATGTTTGAACCTGGAGTAGCAGTCCAGAGGAATTGTTGAGGATTTGGATGAACAACGAGTTCGAGATGGAATTGCTGTTCACAATGAAAGGCAGTAATATGGAGTGATCCAGGTACGTGTAGTCAATTTGGAAGACAGTTACAGAGATGGTGATCTGGAAGAAGACTCTCCAGGTAACGAATTTTTTTGTTGAAACTGTTGTGCTTGTGATGATTTATTTAAACTGTTAGTGATTTGAGTTTTATTCGGTGAAAATTTTTATTAACCGAAAATTAATTTTATTGACACATGTTGTAACATGCCAGTTTTCCACTGTTCATATTCCAGTTTTTAAATTATTTCTTTACGTATTTCTCCCTTCTTTTTTCTTTATAAATTAAAGAAAGTTCCTCTTTTATTTACCTTCGTATACCGTATTTTGTATATTTAAAGTATGAATTATATTTAGCTTGTGTTATGTCATAACACGAATTCGTGATTTTCATCCATGTAAATACTTAATTTCGTTTAAAATAAATGTATCTCTAATTATACCGCAAGTTATTTGGGTTATTACTTTGAAAGGAAGTAATAAAAAGTAACCTTTATGTTATTGGTAGTTATTATCCACTAAGACAAGTGAAGTAGTTTTGAATCTACAATTAGTAAAAGATTCTCCTTGACGTAGTTTTCTCCCTGTATTACCGGCCGATCGATCCTTAGTTGTCTGCGCATAGCAGATCTTTATTCAAATCCGGCTGTGAGAAATCACGCCATTTGTTTTCCGAGATGTCTGGTCTTCACATGGTATGTATTAGAGTCCTACGCTGTTATAATATTTTAACAGAAATAATTTTATAAAAGCACGTGATGATACGGTTCATAATCTTGCTGTTAAATAACCCATTGATTGGTTTAAAGTTGGTAAAGATTGTTATAGATAAAATCTGTGACAATTTGAATGTACCTCATGGCACTTCCTAATACTTATACAAATTTGTATTGTAGGGTTCTTGCGAGAGGTTAAAGTGTGCTGGCTTCAAAGTATGATTATTCAACTTTGAAGCTACTTTACAACTTTTCTCTAGTTTAATTTAAAGTACCTCCACTATATAATCGCAAGAAGATGTCTCTGAAATCCTAAGTCGTTTCTAAATTATGTACCGTACAAGGCCATCGAAATAACATTGCAGGGGATATAATTATTTGGGAAATGGCGTTTTACCTTACAACTACAACACAAAATGAAATTGGTGTTTTATTACTTTTAAAGCTTATCTACTTTGGATGGCAAATGTTTTGTTCCTTCATATGAATCGACCCAACTACCAGCTTTGAATATGGTTCATAAACGACCTGTCTGAGTTTCTAATTTGGTTTGCAATATAAAGCAGCAGGTATCTTCCTTAACAAACTATAATTACGGAAATACACAGGTACGTGTTGTACATTTAAGTTTTTCTTATGAGATCATTTTACACAAGAAAAATAAAATTAAAAGTTTTGTTACTATGCGCGGACTGTTTTAGTGTATGTGAAATAAATTGGTTAAATTTACACAGTCCCGCTCTAACGTAACACATGTTCAGATAACCTTAAGTAAAGAATTTAATACGACAAAAATGTACGCCCTAGGTTTCATGAAACTGGAGGTTTGAGTACTTTTTATTGTTCCTTGTTTTTGCTAAAGCAATAAAAGTTTCCTTAAGTACTTATCGCAAGATAGGTACATGTGTGATTTTGATATATTAATAACTAAAGTGTTTTCTTTTATTTATTGCTTATAATAATATTAGCACATCTGTAACGTAGGTGACACGAAAACTTATTTATGTCTGAAGGTTTTCTCAAATATAGTAAAACTAAAATTGTTCTTAATAATAGTAACAACAAAGTTAGATAAACTAGTTCAACCTAATATTTAATCTAATTGTATATTTTGTTTTGAATTGAAGTTGTTTTGTAATATAGCCAAGGTACTTGATTTGTATTCTCTCAGTTTAATTGTTGACACCTTCATAATTTCCTCCCCGAGATTTATAAGTCCATGCACCTCCGAAGCATATAAAGGTGGATGTCAGCTGCGCCGAAATATACTCCATATTTCGTCGTGTGATTACTTTTTTTATAACACCGGAAAAAAGTAACTACAATGTAAAGGACAATTTTTTTATCATAAATATGAGAGTGTAAATGCTTGTATAATACTTCACAGATGTAAGAAGTAAACGGGTCTTTTGTATAATTTTTAAGTGCAAAAATTTGTACACACATAAACAGATTTATGCTGAGCTTACCATAGACCAGGGAAAATAAATTAAGGTTCTGGAATAGGCCCATCTACTTTAAAATAAAACAATGAATGCAGAGGAGCATAAATTCACGGGTATATTTGATTGATGACTTTATTATCAAGTAGGGGTATGAAATGTTTAACTGGGATAAATATTGTAATTATTGAGATTGTGTGAATTTATTATTTATGTTGTCAGAATAAAAGGGTTGTATGTTTTTGTCGAATTATTTGTTTATTTTCTTTTATTAACTATAAAGGTTGTTGAGAGAATGAGTAGCTGTGGTGAGTATCTTTGAAGAAGCAGTGAGCAGAGCTAGCCGTGGAATGTCAGTTTGGAAAGCATCTTCAGAAGGTGCGCAACTAAAACACTTCGTAATCAAAGCTTGAACTCAAAAATTTATTTAGGTGAAAACTAGTGAAGTTCTTTTTTATTTTCAGCGAGTGTTATATCAACTCAAATAGAGGCATGAATTTTGGAATCCTTCCAAATACGAAAGTACAGAGCAAAATTTATGAAGCCCAATTTGTGGGGCATGATTTCTATGACAGTGCAGAGCATTTTTATGACAGCCCAACTGTGGGACACGAGGAAATCACCAAGGTTGCCGAGAAACCAGAGTAATGGGGGATATGTAACACCTTCCGACTTAGATGAAAATTGAGGGTTAATACTTAATTTTTAAAAACTCATTGTCACTAAAAGTTCTTTTGTGGTTTCTTTGTCTTGCATTTTTGTTATCTTGATCTTATATCTAATATACATTTAGTACAATAAGTATACAGCTAATAATAATAATAAAATAATCAATAAAATTGATCAAGCACTAATATTGTCATAGTGTAACTTTGGCACTTTAAATCGTTCAAATGTTCTTTATAATTGTCCATTAATTTCACTGCGTGGTTAAGATCATCGAGATTTAGATGTTCTAGTTGCATCGGCTTCTGGATAATTCCGTTGTCTTTGGTTTGAGGAATTTTGAATTGTAGTTCGTGTGGGTTTGCAAATTTTTTCGTCACTGCTGGATTTTGATATACTCGAATAATTTCATTTTTAATTTTAAATAACAGTCTTCCTATATAGTGATTACTTTGCTTCCAATTGGGACTAAACTGTTTACGTCTTTGTTGCAATGTAATTTTTGAAAAGGTTTATCGGGTGTTTTCGTTAACATAGTTAGTCACATAGTTCGCATAGATAAATAAAATCTGTATTTAATTCTTTCATATTTTTAAAATAATATCTCCTTATGAGTTGTTTTAAGGTTTCGTTTATTCCACGATGATTTGCCTTACCTTCGTGTTGGTTGCGAAATACGTCATTTATTTTATCTGGGTCATCTAAAGTAATTTGTTTTCGTGTGCATCTCATAATTTCTGGTCCTGAGTTTTTAATAATTAAATATATAATTCTGAAAATCTTTGGTACAAATGTTCTGTTGTGAAATAAAAGTAAAAACGTTTTTTCTCTGAGGTATATTCCTTTAAAATTTTAATTATTTGATCCGCGTTGTCATCTTTCGTTATTTGAGTGTGATATATTTTCCTATTGTTTGTTTTTGTGTATTTAACCGAGTCAGGGTTGGTTAAGGGGTTGGTAATTATACATTGATTTGGTTTCGTATCTATCGCTTCGTTTAGAATTTTAATTGTGGTTTTCGGTTCGTCGATTTGAGTTGAATGTATAGTTTCTATTTCTTCTGGTTCGCCTAGGTCGCCTCTCATCTCGGTTTCGTCTACGTTTCCCGCAACTGACTCTGTCTCTATGGCGTTGAGTTGTATTCGGCTCAATGCGTCCGCATTATTGTTATACATTCCCTTCTTATATATGATCTAGTAGTCATACTCCTCTAATCTAATCCATTTCTGTAATTTTGAATTGAGTTCCTTTAGTTTACATAACCATACTAATGATCTATGGTCTGTATATATGTAAAATTTTCTTCCGTAAAGATATGGCCTAAAATATTTTGTTGCCCTAATTATGGCTAATAGTTCCTTTTCAATTGTACTATATTTTTGTTCTGTCTCATGTAATGTTTGTGATGCGTAACTAATTGGTTTAACGCTATTTGCTTTGCCTTGACTTAATACTACGTCTAAAACAACATTGGATGCGTCTGTTGTTAATATAAAGAGCTTTGAAAAGTCAGGGTACTCTAACAAAGGACGATTCGTAAGAATACACTTATTTTTCTCTACTGCTTTAATAAATTCCGGTGTATGTTCGATTTTATAGCCTTTCTTTAAACAGTTTGTTAATGATTTAATTATTTGTGCATAACCTTTAATAAATTTTTTATAATATTTACTGAGTCCTAAAAATCCTTTTCTTTTTTTGATCGTTTTTGGTAATGGGTAGTTTAATACGACATTTGTTTTATCTGGGTTTGGCATAACATCTTGTGGCGTTATTATGTGTCCTAAGAATGCTACTTCTTTTTGCAAGAATTCGCTCTTATTTAGTTGTACTTTAAAGTGAGCTTTTCTTAAACGCTCAAAAACTTCTCTTAATCTCTTGATGTGTTCGTTGAGTGACGTTGAATATACAATTATGTTATCAAGATACACAAGACATTTCTCGGTGTGTATTCCTTTCAAAATATTGTCCGTAACCCTCTGAAAAGTGGCGGGAGCGTTCTTTAAGTCAAACGGCATGCGTTTGTATTCAGAGTGTCCTCTGAGTGTACTGAAAGCTGTTTCCGTCATTTCCTTCTCGTCCACTTAGCGGTAACCTGAGGCGAGGTCTAACGTCGAAAAGTATTGACATTTTCCTAGTTTGTCCAATATTTCTGTGATAGTTGGTAATGGGTGCTTATCGTCTACTGTATTCTCGTCGAGTTTTCTGTAAAAGATAACCCTTAAATATTTGCGTTTGGCTGAGGCGTCTAATTTCTTTAGTACAATTAGTACGGGGCTGCTCCATGGTGAATTTGAGTGTTGAATAATATTTTGATTTAATAAATCTGTTACCTGTCTATCTGCTCTTTCTTGACTTGCTTAATGTAGTCTATATGCTTTGGTAAAAATCGGTATCTTATCTGTTAGTTGAATACTATGTTTGATTGTGTTGGTGAAAGTTAAAGGTATTCCTTCACAATGAAATATATCTCTATATTCAAATCATAAATCTTTTATTGCTTTTATTACTTTAAGAGTTTTCGTCGATTGAGATTTCACTAACATTTACTTCTTTCACTTCTAATGGTGTCTTTAAAGATACTTCTATAGTCGTTTGCGTTCGAAATTGTCGTAGTGGCGTAATTGTCTTTTATATGTACTAACGCGGTGGGTGTTTCTACTCCTTGTTGAATTGACATGTAATTTTTGATTCCTATATCGCTTTTCGAATTTACTAAGACGTTTACCTGTTTTTCTGTCCTAGGTTCGATTGTGTATTTTTGATCGGTTTGTATATTACTATTTTGGAATTCAATGGGGATTTGCCCGTGCTTTGTTCTTAATAATCTATCTTTGATATCAATATCTGCTCCTAATCATCTTAAAAGACTCATGCCTATCAATTAGTCGTATTTGTCGTTAAATTCAAAAATACAAAATTTGTATTTCATTTTTACATTGAAAGTTTTTGGTAAAGGTATATTTGCAATAAATTAGTGTAGTGTCGTTTTGTGTTGTTTTGATTTTAAAAGGTTCTTTTTCTACAAAATTTAAACAATGTTTCTGCACAACTTTTGGACTAATTAGAGTTTTTGAAGATCCTGTTTCGATAAATAATTTAATTTCACCATATGGTATTTCTATATAGGGTAAAATGTGTTGATTAGTATTGTTTAAATTTATTACGTCTAATCGTATATGGTTCTGTCCAACTAAAAATTTGAATACGTGTTTTCTTCGTCGTCCTCTTCGTAATTTTCGTAAGGGTTGTCACATTTGTAGTTTTCTGAGTAATTTGCCGCATCGTCTCTACTTGGGTTTACATAGTTACCTGTGTCTTCGAGTATCACTTGATTGTCGAAATCTTCTACCCCTTGGTGAAATAGTTCCTCGGAAGTAATGTTTCGTTTCTGTGTATAGTCGGGTTTAATCTGAGTTATTTTACTGTTTTGTGTGGTGTTGCCAGATAAAGTTTTTATAGGGGTTGGTTTGTAATAATTATTGCGGTTGTTGTTATCATTTATCATGAGAGCGTTTCTGTTAGAATTTACGGCAAATGTTTGCCATATTCGATTTTTGTTCTGATTGAACTTGGGTGTAAATGTAGGTTTGTGAAATTGTCGAAATTGATTGTTGAAATTTGGATTATTAAAGTTTGAAGTATTAATTCTCAAATGATTTGTCAGTGTGTTAAATGATGTAAATTTGGGTTGTGTTGGTATTGGTCTCGCTGCTTGTATAGTCTTAATTTGTTGAAAATTTTTGTTAAGATTTGGATTGTAAATTCTGTTTCTATAATACATTACGTTCTCTTCCTCTATTATTAAATTCATTGCCTCCTCTAAATTTTGGGGATTTCTAAATCTAAGTTTGTCCGATGATCGCTCGGGTAACGCGTTTACATACGTATCGAAAGCCATTTCGTCGTACATTTTGGTTTTAATTAAACGTACGTTAGGATCATGTTCGTCTAATTTAAGTTTAGTTAGAATTAAACTTTTTACATCCTAACATCTCATACCAAATTGATATGGTGATTGGTTATTCTCCATTCTTAAGTTATTTAAGTCTCTAATTAAGCATTTAATATTTCCTTGGTCGCCAAAATAAGCAATTAATATTCTCTTATAACCTTCCCAATCATTTAAATCATCCCTACTCGCTATTAAAGTTAAAGCTCTGCCCGTTAATTTATTTAAAATTAATCTTAATAACCACATATTTTTCTCGATCTCTTCTTGCTTGTAAAAGCTTTTCAGGAATGTTTCGCACACGGTAATGAATACACCTAGCAAGGCTTGATTTTCATCATACGTTGGAATCGAATCTAAATGTAACCTTACGTTATCTGAGTTCATCTTGTATAAATTATTTATTCTCTGTTACTTTAGCCAAGTTTGCACTAAAATTATTTAAAGAATCACTTACTGCTATCTTGGATTGTGTGTAATTATAAACCTCTGTTATAATCTCATCAAGTTCAGACTTTGCTTAATTGTTTCAATAATAAATTGTACATAAAATGTGTATTAAAAATTATTTTCTTTTTTCAAATCTTACTAACATCATGCAATTGAAAAAAGATGGTAAGGAAAATAAACTATAGGTACTCACAATAATTTGTTTGTTAGTTCCATAGCCCTCCTTCTGTATTGAATTCGGTCGATTCTGTACCTTGTTTAATATTTGTGCTCTGTTCCAGTGAAGAATTGAAATTCGCAGTTACTAGTTCTTCGATTTTTGAATTGCTAGTGTCCTTTTGGAATCCGTTCCGACTGTACCAAATTGATTTTGGGTGGTTGGGACCTTCTTTTTAAAAAAGTTTATTTCCAAAAAAACTTCTATTAAATTAATTTTAATTCTATAATTACAAAAAATGCTTTATTTCCTTTGACAACAACATGAGCGCTTATGTTCATTAAACATAAAGTGATGAAAAAAATATTCTAAGTTAATATTTAAATAAATCAATAATTAATAATTACGAATGCGTAGCTTGAATACCTAACAATGTTAAAGTTATGAAGTTCAAAAACTGACTGGCGATCAGGGCTTCTTACATTCAACATGAAACCTCTAGTTTCAAATTGTTTGTGGGAAAGTGCAGATCTTGCTTTTTGCTCGTGCGCACAAAGATCCAAACAACATAATAAATATTGTTGGATGCCTTTATAGATGAATTATAGCTAATAAGTTGATATTAGCAAAACAAACAGTTTAAAATAGCTTTGCGGACGATTTTTATATAATATTAACGTATTACCAATTTGTAGACCACTTACAGGGTATTTGTGACTTTAGAGGAACTTTGTTTTAGAGCGCCCACCCTCAGATATACATCTGATAGCGCAAATCAAGAAATAGCGTAATATTACAGCCGCACCTCGCTATATGGCCGCTCTTTATACGGCATATCGCTATGACGGTCCTCTTCAATTAAAGCACAGTTTCGATTTACGGCCTAAAATGTTTCGCAATAACGGCAAACAAATTTTTCGATGTCGATATATCTACATGTTGTAAGTCTTGCGCAAGCGCAATCTCGATGCACACTCTTTCCTATCTCCTCTTGGTTACGAGTGTTATTCAGTGTGTGCTCATAAAGCGGTCGGTTTAGACTTGTCTGTGAGTGTTTTATGTACATATTTATTACTGATTGCTACACATTAACTGGAAAAATTGGAAACAACTAGGAACATTTTTAGTACGTAATCACTAAAGAACGACATAGACAAGAAGGCAAGACAAACAACGTTGGACAATTTTTTTTGCCAGGTCTATCCTTATCAGCAAAAAATGATGACGACAGTGATCTGCAGGTTACCATTTCTTCATCGTCTTCAGATTAAAGCTATTTTAAAAAATTATGTATGTATACATACACATATTTTATGTAACATGAAGTTGTTTCGTTTTTGTATATAGATTATTGCAGGTTTTTGAAGTCTCTTATTATTTTATGTGCAAATGTATGTACTTGCTATGTATATATGTTTGATTTAAATAAAATGAAAAGATAAAATGTATTTTGAATGATAAACCATGTTACATATTTAACAAATTTGAAACCGATCCCATTGAATTTGTAAGAATTTGTATTAGAATAATTGATTCCTTATGCGGCTTTTCACTTTGCGGCCAAGTTTTGTGGAACGTATCAAGCCGTAAAGCGAGGTATGGGTGAATATGTAAATACTGCTACCTTAGTAAATCATAGTCGGAATAGAAATGAATGTCATACACTAAGATTTATAATAACTACGACATTATATAACAGAGTAAACTCGAAAATAGTATAGCAACATAAGGACGACTGCGGAAACAAGCTAGACATTATTTTTGGCATGTTACCTAAAACTAAAGAACATGAGAGGTGGGGGCTCGACTAACGTGTCCTCGTATAAAACACCCGATTCGTTCAACATTTGTAGTAAATAATTCAAGAAGGCGGACCGTCGCCCACGTAATTGCACAAAGAGAAGCTTCTCCATTATTTTTAACCTGAAGTGAGATATTCAAAGTAGTTGATGATTAATCAGTTGCAGGAGATCAATTTATAAAACTGAATGAAATAATCCTTCAAATCGAGTGATGTACGCACTACAACTCTAATATTCAAATTGCTAGTGTATGCAAAATCGGTGTTTAATAAATACTTTTTATATGAGGATTAATCATGATGAATGAATATACCTGAATCATTTGCATATATATTAAAACGTGCATACAACGATCATATTAATATACTCGTCTATCTAAAGGGCGAATACTACACAGTTAATTAAGCTAAAATGTGTCTTTTAGCACCATAAAACTAGCGGGATAATCTGAACAGTATACTGTTATATATGTACACAAAAATTTACTATTCACCTTGAACCACTTTTCAAAACTGCATTGATGTCGTTCTATAGTGATTACGTACCAAAAATGTTCCTAATTGTTTCCAATTTTTCCAGTTAATGTGTAACAATCAGTAATAAATATGTACATAAAACACTCACAGACAAGTCTAAACCGACCGCTTGATGTCACACACTGAATGACACTCTTAAACAACAGGAGATAGAAAAGAGTGTGCATCGAGATTGCGCTTGCGCAAGACTGGCAACATGTAGATATATCGACATCGAAATAATTTTTGCCGTTTTGACGAAACATTTTAGGCCGTAAATCGAAAATGTGCCTTAATTGAAGAGGACCGTTATAGCGATATGCCGTATAAAGAGCGGCCATATAGCGAGGTATGGCTGTAATATTACGCTATTCCTTGATTTGCGTCATCAGATGTATATCTGAGAGTGTTCCGCAGTTTTTCCCAGTGATGTTCCACAACCTTAGTGGATACGATGCTCATTTCATCATAAAAGAACTGGGGTTTGACAACGAGAAGATTAGCGTTATACCGAGCAATAAAGAAAGGTTCATCTCGTTTTCGAAAACTGTACGAGTATACGATACAGAAGTAGTGTTGGACTGCCGAGAAGTCCTGTATCCAACTTCGATTTATCTACTCTCTCCGATTTATGGCGTCCGGGTTGGATACACTGGCCAAGAATTTAGCCCAGGACCAGTTTGTAGAGGTCAGACGTCACTTCCCCAAGGACTCCAAGTTTCAACTGGTTACCAAGAAAGCGTGTCTCTATACAGTTACATACAAAGTATGGAAGTATTGGAGGAAACAGCTCTACCACCACAGGCTGCCTTCTACATTGACTTCACCTCTACATCCATTACCTCCGATGAATACGAAAGGGCTCAGAAGGTATGGCGCGACTTTGGTCTCAACACGCTCGGGGAATATTGCGACCTCTATTTGAAAACAGATGTACTGTTGTTTGCAGAAGTCTTCAAGAACTTTCGCCGGGTGTACATGTCGACTTATGACCTTGATCTGTGCCAGTATGTGACAGCGCCCTCATTAACCTGGGACGCCATGTTAAAATAAACCGGCGTGAAACTGGAGCTCCTCACGGATATTGACATGTACCATTTTATAAAGTCTGGGATCAGAGGGGATCTGACCCAGTGTAGTGCACGCTACGCTGCTGCCAATAACAAGTACATGAAAGAATACAAGCCTACGGTCCCGTCCTAGTACTTAGCCTACTACGATGCCAATAACTTATATGGCTGGATCATGAGCCAGGTTCTCCCTCTTGGAGGATTTAGATGGCTACCCCCTATCGATGTAGCCGGACTCCAGGCCACTATCTTAAATATTTGCAAGAACTCTGCAAAAAGATTCATTCTGGAGGTCGACTTGGAGTACCCTCCACATTTACACGATCTCCACAACGACCTGCCATTCTGCCCGGAAATGAAAACGCCGCCTTATATCTCATCTAAGGCTCCAAAGCTCCTCGCCACTTTAAAAGACAAACGATGCTACATTATCCACTACAGAAATTTCTAGCAGTATGTTCGGAACAGATTAGTGTTGACTTCTATCCATCGATAAACCCGCACACCATTGTTATTTTCATTGCTACTATAATATTCTAAACGAGTTTCTGTTTATACATTTTTTCTACGATTAAATTTTCTCTATTTCTTATACTATTACAATTGTTTATTTACTTAACTTTAAATTTACAATAATTAAAATCACAATTCATATACAATTTTCATTCCTTATCTCTTTGTACTTCTTTGACTGATGATAATGTTGATCAATCCGTTTCTCGTATTTTAATTGTTTTCCTGAAATAATTATTTATGTTAGTATATGTAAAATTAAACTGCTAATCTTTCGCTTATTTTGTGTTTTCTTTTGCACTTCTTACTCTTTCTTTAGCTTAGATAGCTTTTGCCCTCTTTTTTTTCATTTTTAAAATTTCGTGGTATGTCTCGCGGAGGCTCTAGTGCCATTTCGGTCTATTGAACCTATGTTTTGTATGTCTAAATTTCCTTCATTCTGACCACGTTGGGCGCCATTTGTAACGTTTTGCCTTACTAATGGGTTTTTTACTCCTATATTGCCAACTGAAAGGCACAAAGATAATTAACGAAGATTTCCTAATGACGTAAAGAGTACAAGGTTGGTTTAGATGGAAAACGGCTCATAGATAATGAAACCTCCAAAGGTTAAGCGGCCAGTAGAGTGATTTGCTCTGGGTGGAACATGAGTTTGGGTCGGGGTTGGATTACGACCAAAAAATATAGTGCATATGGCGCCACCAAATTTTTGAATACAATGAAGACCTAATTTTAGTCTGTTTGTATAAGGGGAATGTGGAAACCTATGCTCAAATACCGCTGTACTAAAAATATCACGTGAACATAACCCTTACAAATGCTTACCTTCTGGCTCGATATTGCTTGATAAAGATGCACTGCTACACCTGTAATCAAACTAAACCAAGACTATCACAGTTTGTGCATTCTGTTAATTAATTCAAAAAAGTTTATAATTACTAAGAATCAAAACTCATTCATTCTAACTAATAATCATAGACGTGACCAAAACGAATTTCTATTCTCTTAAGTATCAGTTGAAAATTATTTACAATGATTTCTCTTAATAAAATTAACTTAAAAAAATTCGACTAAGTTATAGTTAGGAAAAATAAGTACTTATATACACAATAATCTTCTCAACACCTATATTTCACAAAAAATTAGATAGTGTTGTTATTCTTACATCATAAAAATTTAGCAATGATTATTCTTATTAATATTCAAACTTGATTATTAAGAATGACTAATAGTATACTGACAGAATCTTTATTAGTCTTTGGTAGTACTAATTATAGACTTTACATTTAACTTTTTTTTTAATATTTCAATTAATTAATATTGTAGTGCAAAATGAAACAATTTAGTAATCTGAACTTAGATAATTTTATATTCAACACGATAGTTTCAATTTTGTTAGTCTTGAAAGTTAAGCCTTAATATACATATATAATGCCCTCTGTAATCTTTTCATTTGTACTAATGAAAAATAAAAATGAAGTTTATCAGGTTCTCTTCACAGATAACAAGGATACCCAAAGGTCAACAACATTACGAACTTGAAAATTTCCAAGTCGAACAATATAAAAAACTTACTTGTTTTGTCATTTCAAATGTTGTTACAACTTGAACGTACGTAATGAGCAACTAATTACATACCAGATGGTTATCCCTCAAAAGAATAATTGCGATATACTTGAACCATTTTCGGAATATTTAATGATAATTGAAATTTTCTTGTTACATCTGAATCAGGTTAAAATCCTCCAAAAACACATAAATTAAATAATCTTGTTACAAATATCAAACGAACATCCACGTGTATCCACTTCAAGTAATTGCACTGCAAATTTAAATTAACAATGGCCCTGAGGCTCGATAATACTTATTGCGGTTCAAAAGCCAATATTTTACATGTACGTCTAGTTTAGTGCTAATATAGTCGGTAAAGCGTCGACATGAAGTGCACCAACAAAGACGATTTCACTTTAAATCGACTTTTTTCTCACATGGCTTTAACACCAAGCATAACCGCTTAGCGCCATGTTCTTATCTCAAACGACTTTTTTAACCACCTGCCCAACTGAAAGTGCCGTATTCTGACGTATCCTACCGCTTGACAACAGTTATAACGATTTTTATAATTATCGAAGGAGGGAGATCTTATAATGACACTTGTAAATGGTATTTTATGTCACCGCTCAATGTGCAATTTATGCTCGCGGTTTTGAAGCTTATGTTAGATTAAACAACATGCAATAATTATTACATAAAAATGTGTAGAGATATTAGGCTTGAATTGACTTTCTATAAAAATAATAACATAAATATTCATCAAAATATTGGGAGAAAATAAACTTGTTACAATGTAATGTGATAAAAAGTCTTTAGAAACTCCGTGACTTCGTTCGATTTGTCCGTTTGATTGTAGGGGGTGGTTTAAATTTTTTCGATTTTTAAAAAGGTGCATACGTTTTTAGAAATGGCTGATGCGAAGTTTGTTCCTTGGTCTGTAATTAGATTTTTGGGGTGCCATGGCGGGTAATGATGACGGTTACAAACGATTTGGCAACGGTGTATGCCGTTTGGTCAGATATTGGTATTACTTCTACGTATTTTGTAAAAATGGTCTTAGAATGTTAGCATAGTAGGTAAGTAAGGCCGGTCTGACTTCAAAACGGTGTACGCGTATGTTTTTCAATGCAACATACGCGTCCACCGTTTTGAAGCCAGACCGGCCTTATATTCCTTTCAATGTAACATACGTGTGTACACGTTTTGAAATCAGACCGGCCTTATATTACTTTCAATTGAACATACGTGTGTGACTTCAAAACGTGTCCACACGTATGCTACGTTGAAAAAATGTAAATGCGTGCAGAAAAAATGTGAAACTGTTTTGAATTCGGTTCTCTAGCGAGAAGTTATAAAGTAGGTCAGATGCAAAATATCGCATCTAAGTTAATTGTATTTAATTAAACTGGATTTTGATTTATGTTTTTTACTTTTGTTTAGAGGCTGCAAATACACATAGGCCGGTTTGACTTCAAAACGTGTCCACACGTATGCTACGTTGTAAAAATGTAAATGCGTGCAGAAAAAATGTGGAGCTGTTTTGAATTCGTATTAGATGTTTTCTAGCGAGAAGTTATAAAGTAGGTCAGATGCAAAATATTGCATCTAAGTCAATTGTATTTAATTAAAGTGGATTCTGATTTATATTTTTTACTTTTGTTTAGAGGCTGCAAATACACATACGCCGGTTTGACTTCAAAACGTGTCCACACGTATGCTACGTTGAAAAAATGTAGGTGCATGCAAGAAATGTAGAGCTGTTTTGAATTTGCATTAGATGTTCTCTAGCGAGAAGTTATAAAGTAGGTCAGATTCAAAATATCACATCTAAGTCAATTGTATAAAGAATGCTGTATTTAATTAAAGTGGATTCTGATTTATGTTTTTACTTTTGTTTAGAGGCTGCAAATATACATAGGCCCGTGTGACTTCAAAACGTGTCCACACGTATGGTACGTTGAAAAAATGTAGGTGCACGTAAAAATGTGGAGCTGTTTTGAATTTTAGAGAGAAATTATAAAATAGGTCAGGTGGGTCACTCTGCAAATACACATAGTTCGGTCTGACTTCAAAACGTGTCCACACGTATGCTACGTTGAAAAAATGTAAGTGCGTGCAGAAAAAATGTGGAGCTGTTATGAATTCGTATTAGATGTTCTCTAGCGAGAAGTTATAAAGTAGGCCAGATGCAAAATATCGCATCTAAGTCAATTGTATTTAATTAAAGTGGATTCTGATTTATGTTTTTTACTTTTGTTTAGAGGCTGCAAATACATATACGCCGGTTTGACTTCAAAACGTGTCCACACGTATGCTACGTTGAAAAAATGTAGGTGCATGCAAGAAATGTAGAGCTGTTTTGAATTTGCATTAGATGTTCTCTAGCGGGAAGTTATAAAGTAGGCCAGATTCAAAATATCACATCTAAGTCAATTGTATAAAGAATGCTATATTTAATTAAAGTGGATTCAGATTTATGTTTTTACTTTTGTTTAGAGACTGCAAATACATATAAGTCGGTCTGACTTCAAAACGTGTACACACGTATGCTACGTTGAAAAAATGTAGGTGCATGCAAAAAATGTGGAGCTGTTTTGAATTCTAGCGAAATGCAAATATGCTAAGGCCGGTTTGAATTCAAAGTGCGACCACTCTGTAAATACACATAGGCCGGTTTTAATTCAAATTCTGTTCACTCTTGTGATAGGTTAGCAAAGTACGCAGATGGTGGTAATCTGCTATATAAGGAGATTGCTTCTAATACTATTTCAATTAGTTGAAATTTACTGCATATTTTAATACCTACATATACAAATATGTATATAATTGATATTCAGGGATTTAAATACAAGAAAAACGGGCTTGTGTGCAAAGAAATTGCGGTTTTGGACTTGTTGGAAGGTGTTGTTTGGCATCAAATTTTTAAACTGCCAATGCAGTCTAGTTGTATTGAGCCAAGATCATATAAAACATAACGACTGGGTGACAAGGAATATTCATGGTATTTCTTGGGATAAATCTTTAACGGCTGGAATGGTGTTATCATATATAGTGCTTTATTTGAAGCAAATTATCAGACCCGGTGAAGAAGTATATGTGAAGGGTCTAGAAAAGAGAAATGGATGGAAACCTCCCTAATGCAAAACGCTGTAACTGATATGCTTACACTAGGTTGTACTAAGCTATCGGAGTTAAAAATCAACAATCGTTTACTATGTAACATCCATTGTTATAGACACAGTAATAATAGTCTGCAATGTGCAAAACCAAATACCTTGTTATTAAAAGAATGGTTTAATAATAAAAAAAAACAATAGAAAGATTGTGTCTGTATTATTTATTTTAATTTAATTTTACAATGTTAGCCTTATTAACTATTATTATTATTATACCAACTTCTAGCAGACATTATTTTATCGATCCAGCTATTGTGTACGTTAGAGAAGCCTAACCATTTAACAAAGAGTTTATTTCAACTCTTTCTTAGGACTTTTTCTACTAGGTAAATTCCTGGATGTTTAACCTTTTTGCAACTCCATTTCATAAAATGCACCTTTGATTTCTTTCTCGTCTCGATCTTCTAATATATATGTTGTCAGATTGGTTACGTTTACCTTTTTAATTTTAAAAATTTCATTTGACCTGTTTGTTGTGTAACCTTTCGTAAATGCTTCCCTGTGTTTACTAATCCTCACTGTCTTTAATTGAATAATTTGTTATTTTGGTTGCAAGTTTGATGTGGGTAAATGATGATTTAAAATTAGTTTTTTTATTGGATTTATCAACTTTTGCAAGTTTGACTCCGATAGTACTGTGAACCGTATTGTTGTATTGTTTTACAATATCGCTTAAATTTTTTATCCAATCGTAAGAACCGTTAAGATTAAACAAGCGCCACATTTTTCCCTTAGTTTCCCATAGATTTTAAACACATTATTATACCATATTTAAAATTAAAGTTGTCAATTGCACAACTACAAAATTAAATTTACCGAGAAATCATTTGAAATATTTACTTTTTCAATAAAACTGAAGGACAGTAAAACTGAAAAAGAATTGACTTGTATATTTAAGTAAATTCAAATTAACATATACAGGGAGGTAATTGCGAATGAGTCACGAGCATCATTGGAATTCTTTCATTGTTAAGATGTTGTAATAAGGCAATATTTACCCGCTTTGAATTTACATTAGGTAGATAGGTCTGAAACTGAAAAAAAATCTGAAAGTGCATTACATGTATACGACTGATTGTATCAAGTTTTAATTCTGGCTTTAAACACAAAAATAGAATGTCGTTTTCTGGTTGTGATTAGGTACACAAATTTTTAAAACCAGTATTCAAGCTGCAGTTATTCTAGGATTAACGTTGTGTAATTTACCTGTTAGCTGTATTGCTGCACCTTGACAATGAAAAAATTCCTGACGATGCATCACTCGTGTAATGAACTCTGTTATCAAAAATAAAATACAAACTGCTTTTGATGTAAACGCAATTACCTACCTATATAAATATATATTTTAAAAAAATTATTTTATACCTCCGTCATGAGTTAGTTTTACTACGTCAAGCTTTGCTATAATTAATCCTACACCTGATGAAGAAATAACAGTTGTTTTAAACAAAGTTTTATGGAAAATGCCACATGTAGGTAGCCTTTGATGATGCTCAATGAATTAATTTTAGAATGCGTTGCACAAAATCAGGGTTTGCATATTCTGTTTAGAGGATGGTAGTTGCATGAATATCAACTTCTACAACAAACGCAACATCAGATTAATAGGTTCTATTTTTTTCTAAATTTTTACTTAAACAAAATGGGAGTATTTTAGCATTTTCTATGCAATATAGGTTAATTGCGAGATTGTTGAGCTTCTCCATTTTTTTTATTTCTTTTAATGCAATTGGAAACTGAATGGAATTGTAAATGTCTAATTCTATAGCTAACTATAAAATACATTTTCATTAAATAAGAAACGGCATGTTAGCAAAAAAAAATAGTACTGCAAGATTTCGCAATTGGTTTATGTAAAATTGCATATTTCCGTAAACAAGAGCATAAATAAAAGTACAAGAATAAACGTAGTTAGATATTTTGCTTATATATATATATATATATATATATATATATATATAAATATATATATTTGTGTTGTTAACTGTCTTGAAGCAATCAATTGAGTGTCGATTGCTTTAAAATTTCCAGCATTTATTGCAATTCTTGACATGTTGTGTGCATTATACTTAATACCCATGGCTATTGCAGATTTTTTTAAGTGCAACCTTACAGTTAGCAGTTCTCCTTTGAAATTAACTAAATTTCCATCTTGATCTAACACCTTAACTATTATTTCATTTATTATACGTGACCTGATTGGTAGATATATAATCGTAGGTGGGCACTCGACAATTTTACAACCTGCATGTACTTGAGGAAAAAATTCAAGTATTACATGCGCTGGTTTACTATTTAAATAGGATCCACTTGCAATGTTACAGTCGATTAAAACTGCATTCACTTTACAAATGTTGATCGAGTAGTCTACTTGATGCGTGGCATATGCTAGCAATTTTCGTAAATTGAAACTGAGAAGAGAACCAATTGAATCCTTTTTGGTAAAATCCACATCTTCACTACATTTAATACTACATTTAAGTGTATTATTGTCAGCTGTAATTTCTATATACACTGGCGTTCTTCTTGCGCTTCGTGATTGTTCCATACGACCACGCCACCTTTTGTCGCCTAAAGCTTTTTGAAGATATTTACTAATTTCTCTAATCTCATAAGTACCTTCAGGTATTTCTATGAATTCACCGTTAGGTCCATAATAAAATTTATTATTTATTCCTTTTTCAACGTTTGGAATTGTGTTATAAGACTCAAAATTTGTTAATTCTAATACGTACTCCGAATCATTATCTAAGTTTATAGGAAGATTAAAGTTGCTTGTTAAAACTGAAGTGTTTCTCGTTAGAGTAAAAGTATACGACATGACAACTTTATAGACAGTTCTATATACTGCTTAGAAATTGTAAGCATAGATGTCCGCAAAACACAGTAACGTACGATTGTTCTTGGTTAATGTTATAAAGAATTTTACATTTACCCCCACAATTCAAATAACTTTTTAACTCTGTTTGCGGTCGCAGGTTTCCGTAGCTGTCATAGTAAATAGCGCTATTACCGTTTTTTTATAAGAGATCCAATGCGTGCCTAAACCTTCTATTCCATCTAAATTAATTATACCACATTTTTTTTAATTAACTTTCTTGGGAAGATTGTTTCTCATAAACACTCCACAGAAATATGGTACTTTTAATTGCTTAACAAACTCTATTAATTCTACATTGCTTAGTGCTCAATTCGGTAAAATCAAGTTGCGTTTCTTTGAGGTTTTGCAGGGGCTAAAAGAAGACTAAAACCTTTTTTATAAGGTTTGATGTACATGCCGTTTCCGAATGCAATGTCCTCCATTGCCTTGTTAGGACGTTGTTTTTCCGCTAGTTGTTCCTTAGCTATTTTAGTATCTGAAACTGTTTTCGCAACAGCAGCTGCACTTCCAGTAAGAGTACCAAGGGCGCTTAGGCCTGCAAAAATTGGTATTAGTGGTAGAAAACCCCTTGTTTTAGGAATTGATATAATACGAGCTGATTTAATATGCTTCTTTTGTTTTGCTGTATTAGCGGCCTTAATTGCTATGTTGATTGCATCCATAATATTAGATCCTTTCGTCTTTTTTAAAGCTGTACCTGCTTGTTTGATAATACTTTTAATACCTAGCGTACTTTATATTTTACGTTTCTTTATAAGTTTTCTTATTTTATTGATATTTTTTGTTCTCAGTGATGTGCAGGCACCCATACCAAGTTTTACTTTAGCTTTCATTGCAGTAGCTACTCCAAATGCTGCTACTTTTTCACTTAAAGGCGAGTCATCAGAATTTAGTCTTTCTGTAGCTAACTGAGCTAACTTTGAATCTGCTTGATGGTGTTTAGATAGATCCTTTTCTTTGGAGTGTGCAATATCGTGCTCCTTACAAGCTTTGTCTAACTTGTTTATTCCCTTGTATCCCCGAGCTAACCGTTTGATTAGTTTTGTACCCGGACCGCAAAGTTTGTAACCCGGAATATGCGCTTCAAATGGTAAATTGTACATTACAGTATTTAGCAGTCCGTTCCCAGTAGTTTTAGAATTATTATAGGTAATCATTAGTGGACAACTGTCCTCTCAAGCTGTGCAGTAAATAAATTATTGTGAATTAATGATTCTTTATATATTCGCCGTTCTTATATATAATTCCACTTCTTTACAATCGAATTTAGTACTTGCAAACATGCGTGATGTAAAACAATCAACATCTTTAACTATAAACAATGATAACATTGACGTGCATTCTTTAGCTAAAAAACATAGCGTTCTTCTGCCTTCATCTATACGATGTCTAGTTGTTGGTCCATTAAATTGCGGTAAAACCAACGTTATGATTGGGTTAATAGAACATCCTAATGGTTTAAAATTTGAAAACGTATATGTTTATTCTAAATCACTTTATCAACCAAAGTATCAATACCTTGAAAGTCTACTGCGACCAATAAAAGGGATCAAATATTATACATTTTCTAGTTCTGATAATATTATATCACCATCTGATGTTCGAAATAATTCTATATTTGTTTTTGATAATGTAGCGTGCGACAAACAAGGTATAATTAGGGAATACTTTAGTATGGGGCGCCATAAACAAGTAGACAGTTGTTACCTTTGTCAAAGTTATACACGTATACCTAAGCACATACTACGTGATAATGTTAATCCTTTAGTTTTATTTAAACAAGATAATTTAAACTTGAAACACATATATGACGATCATATCAATACTGACATGAAGTATAATAAATTCCGTGAAATATGTGGTGCTTTTAGAAAGACAAATACGGTTTCTTAGTTGTAGACAAGGATAGTGATCCAGGTCAAGAAAGATACCGAATAGGTTTTGATCACTTCATACATATTTAAACCTTGAGAGACGCAAGTATCGTTAGTATCCAAGAATTTTTTTATTACAATAAACTTTTTACGCAATGAACAAGGAGGCGATAAAACTTAAAAAAATTTTAATTAAGAAAAGTAACATTGTAAAAAACAAACTACGTCAGTTAAAAGATAGTGAAGTCGTCCAAGCTGAATCAATCTTACCCATAACATCGCGATTAGAAACTATTGCTAATAAACTGGAAGGAGAAAGTGTGGTAAAGAAAGAAAAATTTAAAAAAGATAAACTGCCTCATAGAAGTGCAAAAAAATTAAACCTAAATTGCTTGAAAGAAACGTTGACTATATTGATTCGCCGGTTATTGCTCAGCATATACCGAATATAAATAATGCCATAGATGAAGATGGTGATATGATGATAATGAATACGAAACAGAAGTTAATCGAAATGCTCAAGGAACACAGGAATATATACAAAGCTTTGTCGATTCACCTGGTATGACACACTATCTCGTACAGTTACATCCGCAACCTCGAGAATATATTTACAATATGTTTAAAGATGTTAAGAACGAATTTGATTATAAATACGGTGTTAGGTTTAACCCTGATTCAAATGGTCTTATGATAGGCAATTCGAATTTTGCGTTGGATGATGAAAATGTGCTAATAAATGATTTGAAATATAAAGGTACTCCTGGATTACACGAACTACTGTTTAAAAAATATCCTGTCGGGTACAGACCGCAAGATCTAAAGTCATACCTTGATATTGTGAAAAGAACAAATGCTAATAGAAGATATTATTCTGAAACAGAACAAATTCAGGGTAATAATTCATATAAATACAAAATATAATATCTACATTGAGCATACTTCCCCAAACAACTCGTAGACCTAGAACATTACCCTATAGAAAGCGTCTTGGAGACGGTATGACAATGGAAGTATCAAATAACGCCATAGATTATTTATATTGGAATGATCCTAATGAACTTGTTGATAGAGTACGGCTTTTAGTTTCATTTCAGACTGCTAGATACACAGGTCACGGCAACGAAATAAATTCGATCATTGAAGAATTGCGTGAAGCAAACGTGATTAGATGATATGACAATTGACAAATTTGGAAGGCACTTAAATAACCGTAAAATAGATCTAAGTGAACAGGAGTATGAAAAAAACGAAGGTTTTGAAACCTTGATTGAGTACAAGTTACATATGCTACATTACACGGTAGTAGCAACGTTTTACTCTAGTACATTCTTCGACGGTTGCAAGACATTCCTTATTTTCAACATTAAGCATAATTATGAATTTCCTTATGAGGAAGCAGTCATTGAGAATATTAAAGGATACCCGCAAAACATTGAAATTCTTATAAACAAAATAAGTTATGTAATTGCACAGTTACAAGGATTTTTGCTTAGACATATGGATGTAATCAGCGTTCGTGACAACGGTGCTAGCATAAACAATACCACACTGTTTCTTGATTTTATATTAAAAATTCCTTTCAAAGCAAGTGGAGCCCTCGACATCCAAACGTAGAAGTATTTATTAATTGTATTTAATAAATCCTGATTAGAAAAAAAAAGTATCATGATAGTTGCTCAATCAAAAGTGAAAGAGGATATAGTAAACGAAGTTCATAAACCAGCAAGAATAAATTTCAAGACACGTAAAGTGATTTGATTGAAATGTTACCATATTCGCAAACAAACAAAAAATTTAAATACATTTTAGTAGTTATTGATTGTTTCTCCAAATACGTATGGGCTGTACCACTTAAAAGTAAAACGGGTATTGATGTTACTGCTGCAATGAAAACAATTTTAAATAAATTTAAAAATCCGCCAAAAAATTTGCAGTCTGATTTTAGTAAAGAATATTATAACAGACACTTTCAATCCTTAATGCAGACATATGGCATAAACCATTATAGTGTTTTTTCTACAAAAAAAGCATGCATTGTGGAACGTGTAATTAGAACTTTAAAGAGAAAAATGTGGAGCTTGTTTAACCTGAACGGTTCTTACAATTGGATAAAAAATTTAAGCGATATTGTGAAACAATACAACAATACAGTTCACAGTACTATCGGAGTCAGACCTGTAAAAGTTGATAAATCTAATGAAAAAACTATTTTTCAATCACCATTTACCCACATCAAACTTGCAACCAAAATATCGAAATATTCAATTAAAGACAGTGTGAGGATTAGTAAACACAGGGAAGCATTTACGAAAGGTTACACACCAAACTGGTCAAATGAAATTTCTAAGATTAAAAAGGTAAACCAATCCTACAACATATATATTAGAAGATCAAGACGAGAAAGAAATCAAAGGTGCATTTTATGAAATGGAGTTGCAAAAGGTTAAACATCCAGGAATTTACCTGGTAGAAAAAGTCCTAAGAAAGAGTGGAAATAAAGTCTTTGTAAAACGGTTAGGCTTCTCTAACGTACACAATAGCTGGATCGATAAAAATAATGTTTGCTAGAAGTTGTTATAATAATAATAGTTAATAAGGCTAACATTGAAAATTTAAATTAAAGTAAACAATACAGACAAACTTTCTATTGTTTTTTTTTATTAAACCATTTTTTTAATAACAAGGTATTTTGTTTTGCACGTTGCAGACTATTATTGCTGTGTCTATAACGATGGATGTTACACAGTAAACGATTGTTGATTTTTAACTCCGATAGCTTAGGACAACCTAGTGCAAGCATATCAGTTACAACGTTTTGCATTAGGTAGGTTTCCATCCATTTCTTTTCTAGACCCTTCACAAATACTTCTTCACCGGGTCTGATAATTTGCTTCAAATAAAGCGCTATATATGATAACACCATTCCAGGCGTTGAAGATTCATCCCAAGAAATACCATGAATATTCCTTGTCACCCAGTCGTTATGTTTTATATGATCTTGGCTCAAACAACTAGACTGCATTGGCAGTTTAAAAATTTGATGCCAAACAACACCTTCCAACAAGTCCAAAACCGCAATTTTTTTGCACGCAAACTCGTTTTTCTTGTATTTAAATCCCTGAATATCAATTATATACATGTTTGTATATGTAGGTATGTAAATATGCAGTAAATTTTGACTAATTAAATTAATATTAGAAGCAATCTCCTTATATAGCAGATTATCACCATCTGCGTACTTTGCTAACCTACTTTTCAACCTATCACAAGAGTGAACAGATTTTGAATTGAAACCGGCCTATGTGTATTTGCAGAGTGGTCACACTTTGAATTCAAACCGGCCTTAGCATATTTTGCATCTGACCTACTTTATAACTTCTCGCTAAAATTCAAAAAAGCTCCACATTTTTTCTGCACGCATTTACATTTTTTCAACGTAGCATACGTGTGGACACGTTTTGAAGTCAAACCGGCCTATGTGTATTTGCAGCCTTTAAACAAAAGTAAAAAACATAAATCAGAATCCACTTTAATTAAATACAATTGACTTAGATGCGATATTTTGCATCTGACCTACTTTATAACTTATCGCTAGAGAACCGAATTCAAAACAGCTTTACATTTTTTCTGCACGTACTTACATTTTTTCAACGTAGCATACGTGTGGACACGTTTTGAAGTCACACACGTATGTTCCATTGAAAGTAATATAAGGCCAGTCTGACCTCAAAACGTCTACACACGTATGTTACATTGAAAGTAATGTAAGGCCGGTCTGGCTTCAAAACGGTGCACGCGTATGTTACATTGAAAAACGCACACGTGCACCGTTTTGAAGTCGGACCGGTCTTACTTACCTACTTAGCATGTATTTATTTCCTCGGTACGAGGTAACAAAAGAGCCTGTGATGTCCATGGACAGTCTTTCGAAGGGGGTTGTTGTGTCTGGGAAACTTTGAAGGGGTGCTGATTTTAAATGTGGGGAGGTTTTCAGACGACAGCACGATTGACATTTGGACTCGTACGTTATGATATCGTTTTTCATATTTGACAAGTAACAACAAGTTTGAAGGAAAGCTAGTGTCTTTGTTTGACCTTGGTGCCCTGCAAACGGTAGTTCGTGAAAATCGTGAATAACTTTTTCAATTAATGTTTCCGGTATTATTGGGCGGTCGTTTCCTTGTTGCGTTTTATACAATATGCCATCGTTATCTAGGTAAAATATTGAGTCGTTCGTTGTGGTTGTCGTTTCTAGTTGTTTCATGACTTCTTGACAGAACAAGTCTTGTTTTTGATGTCGTTTGATTAATTCCCTGTCCCATATAGAAATGACCTCTGGTTCTAGTGTATGAATGGTTTCCTAGTGTGTTTCATTGTTGGTTTCTTGGTGATATATATGTACAGCAATATTACTTGCTTAAAATATAAATTTAATCATTTTTAATGCGGTTTTCCATTGTAGCTGGTCTACTCCGCATCCACTTTGTGGTATTGCTATGTTGTGTCCTCGAATATCAATAATTGTAATTTAAGTTCTTTTATTGTGTTCCACAAGATATAGTACGTGGGTTTTTGGAAGAACTTACTTTTCGTATTTAGGTAGTAAATGTTTCATTCAATATGTTGAAGCGTGGCGACCTCGCCTACTCCGTTTTTTTGGGATTTTAGTTCTTTAATTGAGCCAAACCTGTTTAAATTCTCGTGCTATTCCTGCTCCCATCGCCAGGTCCTCCGATAAACAGTGGGCTATGGCAGTTCCTTTTGGACTTAAAAATACATTTCCGTTTTTTTCTGTTACATTATTATTTGTTATTGTGTCCGTCTTACTAATCTCTAGAAATTTGTCAAAACCCATTTTACATGACTTTTCGTTGTATATGCGGCTGAGTGCGTCAACGTTTCCGTGATTTTTCCCGCTCCTGTGAACTACATCAAAATCGTATTCCGCTAGTAAGAGGGCCCATCTGGCTAGTCGAGAGCTTGGATATTTTAGGGATAGCAACCATTTTAGCGGCCGGTGGTCAGTTATTATTGTGAATTTTCTACCATATAAGTAGCATCGAAATTGCTTGATGCCGAACACTACTACCTGCATTTCCTTTTCGGTTACTCTGTAATTTAGTTGACTTTTATCAATTTTGTTTAAGCGAATGCGATGGGCTTTGTGAACCTGTTATGTTGTTGACTTAACATTGCTCTCATTCCTATGCTTGCTGCGTCTGTTTCTATAATGAAGGGTTTACTGAAGTCAGGGTGGGATAGTACGTTATCTGAAGTTATTGCTGTTTTTAAGTTTTAAAACGCGTTTAGTGCTTTTGCTACCACCCTGGGAGGGGTGTTAGCATATTTTTAAAATTAAGACTGTTATGACTTTAGAACAAGTAATAATAAACACTTTAAATTTCTTAAGCACTTAGATCAACAGTATTATGACAATTTCTAATATTACCACCACTTGCTTACTCAAGTTGAAGCAGAATAAATACCTCTACTCACCACCACGATGAATAATCTTGTTCACTACCTACTGTTTACTATATTGCTAAATTACCGGCTAACTTTATTCTGAGTCTGACTTACCTCAGCGGATCCATCGGCCCTATAAAAGTACACAAAAATATAAAGCAATAAAGATTCGGATTGGCCTGTGGTATCTTTTACTCTTTTCTAATAATCATATTAACATTTAACTTGTAAATTTTATAAACAAAATATTAAAGGCCAAGTGCATGAATTTGGGGAACATTAATCATATATATACATTACAATACCAAACATGTTTTAATTCGGTGACACCTTGATGTAAGTACAATAACCTCGGCTCAGGATCAACTTAGCAGATACGCTATGAAATCTCACGAACCTCAAGATTGGTGTCGTGTACCTCTTCTGCTCCTGGTGATAGGAATAAGGATAATTAGGATCTCCCATATGTAGCACTTTCCCAAGAAGATAACTTCCAAAATCGAACCAACGATGACCCAATAAGTTCTTAATACCAAACTCCCATTTTCGAGTAACGAAAATTAAATGTAGTTAATTCAACCAGAATTACGATTAAAATATTACCAGAAAAAAGGTTAAAAATTGCAAATACATGAAACATATAAAGGGTACCTAAAATAAATTAAATTAGGAAATGCACATGGCGTGCCGCCATACTTACAAACATGCTCCTCTCGCACGAAATTGGTTAATTACAAATCGGGAACAATCCCATTAAATACAATAAGAAATACTTATTATTGTACTCTATGAACTCCACTAATAATATCCCGTAATAACGAATACGGATGACTCAAAATTCAATTAATAAATTTGAATAACAATTAGGAAGAGCTCCAAACCATTAGTGCTGCTCTGTTAAGGTGTAAAATCAAAGAGAGCATTCACTTCGAAAACAACTGATAACACGATTCGAATTGAAAACCACACCTGTCACATAGTCGTCGTTAATTTTAAGAAGGATTTAAATTACTATAAATATTGTTTTATACTTAATCAAAATATGGAACAAACTTGTACCCTATTGAAAAACTATTTCTAAACTCGATACTCCTTAAAGCAGATTGAATATAATTTCTTACAGATATGAGAAAATTGAATTTAATGAAATTATTTTACAGACGCCACTGTTGATTGTTAAAAGCTAATCTATCTACATTATTACCTATTATACCCATCGCACAATAACTTCAACTACAAATTTAAAACACAATGGCATTGATGAATCTAAACAGACGTAACCCTACAAAATTGTAAACCTGAATCGTAACTGAAATTAATTTAATTATTTGTATAGTCTACAGAAACTACTTTAGAAATTCATTGTAAATTATATTCCTATTTTATATAAACAAATAATTACCATCACCTCTTGTACAATTATTAAACACGAAATATATATATATATATATATATATATATATATATATATATATATACAAAACCATGTACAGAACGATTGCTAAATCGGGCTGTAACACTTTGTCGGTGATCTCAAATTTTATTTCCTTTTTTGGAAGGTACGTTAGTGGCTCTGCAATTTTGGAGAAGTTTTTGATGAATCGTCGGTACTATCCTACTAGTCCTAAAAATGCTCGAATGTCTTTAACTGACCTTGGAACGGGAAAGTTTTGTACTGCCCTGATTTTTTTGGGGTCGGGTTTAATTCCTTCTTGAGAAATGTAGTGACCTAGGTATTTAACTTCTTTCATAAGTAATTTGCATTTACTAGGTTTTAATTCAATATTTGCTTCGCGAAATCGGTCGAATACCAATACTAATTTGTGAATGTGGTTCTCGATACCCTTTGAGTTGTGTACAAAGACATCGTCCAAATACACTTGACAGCTATGTCCGGTTAAAGCCGTTAATGTAAAGTTTATAAACCTTTGATAGGTCGATGGAACGTTGCAGAGCCCGAATGGAAGTTTGTTGAATTCCCAGTGGCCATCTGGTGTTGAAAAACTTGTTAGGTGTTTATGTTCATCTTTGACATCTATTTGGTGATAGGCTGAGGTGACGTCGAAGGTGGAAAAAGGGTGGAGTTTCCTAAATAGTCTAAAGTTTCATTTAAGTTTGGGATTGGGAAGACGTCCTTTTTGGTTACCGAGTTAACTCCTCTAAAATCAATACAGAGTCGTATTTTTTCGCCGTTTGCTGTTTTCTTTATGATTAGAACAACGGGGGCTGACCAGGGAGAACTGGAGGGTCCAATTATTTTAGCTTTTAGCAATCTATTTATTTCATTTTTCAGGGTTTCGCGTTGTGAGATGGGTACTCTATAGGGTCGTTTTGCTATTGGAGCCACGTTTTCGGTTATGATTTCGTGTTTCACCTTTGTTGTGCTTGTTATGATTCCTTCCTCTTCATCAAAAATGTCACTGTAGTACAGCATGAGGTCTGATATGATTTTTCTATTTTGGCTATGTAAGTGTGACAAGTCAAATTTTTCCAAAATGTTTTGGTTTGTGCTTATGTATATTGTGTGTATAGAATTAATTTTTGTAAGTGGGTTCTGTGTGGTTGAGTTTGCGGGTTCTGCTATTCTTATATTTTGGTTCTTGTAAAGCGTAATGTCTGCGTTACTCAGGTTGATCAGTCGTAATGCCTTTTATCTTCGTTATTGATTAGTGTTCGTGCGGCGAGAACTCCGTTGTTCCCCGTTAGGTGCATGTAAGGTTATGTGTTAGGTATATTTCGCAATGGGTCTCACAGTTAGCAGGGATCGTTATGTTTTCTTTTAATTTTACGTCGAATGTTTCAGGTTCTGCGTTTAGGGGGTATTCTGGTTGGTCTATCGCTATATCTTTCTTTTCTAGAAACCTTTTTCCTCTTTTTTGATTTATTTCTCTGAGATTATTAGATTTATTATCTTGTATTTTTATATTGGGGGTTTTATTAGCTTCCTCGTTTTTTAATATTTTTTTCCTGTTTGGGATATTTTTGAGTACTTCACTGTACGTTTCCCTACGCATGTCCTGTATTGGCTCTCCAGGATAATTGTAAATACTTGGACAGGAAGTTATAACGTCTTCCGCCCTTTCTATTAAGTTTTCCCTACTTGAGTTTCTATATTTTATTTCATTAAACATTTCTCTTTCGCTTTCCCGAATTGGCTCTTTAGGAGAATAGCATTTACTATTTAAATTTTTCTTGGGGGCTATATTATCTTTCTCTATTTCAATTAAGTTAAGTGTTTCTTAGTGGAGTTTTTATTAAACATTTTGCTAAAATTTTCCCGAATTGGCTTTTTAGGAAAATAGCACATATTATTTAAATTTTTCTCCATTGGGTTTTCATACCGTACTTCGTTGTACGTTTCGCTATAATTGCTTCTGGTTGGATTTCCAGAAAGAAATTTAATAAAACTTAAATTACGGTCGGAAGGTTCGATGCCTTCTTCCCTTAGTATTAATTCTTCCGTACTTGGAACTTTATTTTGTACTTCATAGTATTTTTATTACAGCTATTTTGGATTACTGATCCATACACTAATTTATTATAATTTAAATTACTGTCTGAAGGTTTTTTCCTTCATTATATCCTACCATATTTTTATTCCTATTGTAACCCGTATTATATTCGTTTTCATCAACTTTTTCTTCATTTTGATAAAATATTTTGATTTCTTCATTCCACAATGCTAAAATGTTTTTCGAAAGATTAATCATTAATTGTGTGTAATTAGAAAATCTCGCCCTAAGATTCCGTCTACCTTGATACGTAAGCTCTTGTCACAAATAATAAAATTAAATTTACACTTTCCTGAGGTGGGTTTGTTGCTAGTGATACATACGTCATTTCGTTTGTTTGTACTTGGTGCCCGGTTATTCCTGCTAAGGTTATGGGTTCGCATCTGAATATTTTCCCTAAGTGTGCGCATTCCTCTTTTATTAGCGATTTATTACGTATTCTGTTGACACAGATAAATAATGCAGGATGTTTCTGCTGTATTAAGTTGATTAAGGTGTGGTATAATTAGGGCTGGTTTTGCTGAATTTGTTGTTTCTCGATTATTCTAGTCTCGGTTCGGGTTGCTGGCAAAAGACTGTCCTCGTTTAAAGGATACGTTTCAATTGTTTTAACTGTTGTATTCCGTCTGGGCAATTCCCATCGTCCCTTATTGTCTGGAAGATATGTATTTGTCCCGTTATAACTTGCTTGGTTATTGTAACTCGTATTAGGTCTCTAAAAGGGATTGTCAGTTTGCCGGTACGGTTTATATTGATAAGTTTTCGCGTCACTGTCATTAAAATATTTATCATATGGTGGTCGTTGATTTTCGTAATTTTGTTTAGTATTATTTGAAAAATAATTTTTATAATTACTTCGGTAGGTCGCAGTGTTTTGCTGTTTATCAAATTTATGGCCTTGATTATTATTAAATCTATCCCGGTTTCGGTCTTTAAGTTTACAATATTTGTTTGTGTGGTTTTGCAAGCCGCAAATAGTACATTTAAACTCGCAGTCAACTGCCATTAGGAGTGTAATTCTACTATTAAGCATTGCGTCACTTAGTTCTTGTTGTAGTGCTAATTCTTCCCCTTTGTCAATTGTCAGTTGTTCTGTCCGTAAAAATGTAGCTCCGAGATTCTTCATTAATTCTTTTCGAATTCCCGTCCTAAATTGATTTAACACTAGCTGTATCGATTTTAATTTCAGACCTGCCTGTTGCTGTTAGTTTCCTAATGTTCTATCTTCCTGTAGCATCTCTTGACCAGGCGGCTCCGTGGCGTAGTTGGTATGTGTGTGACTACTACGTCCAAGGTCCCGGGTTTGAATCTCGAAACGGTCCGCTTGAAAAATGTTTGGCGAGCATTTTCCACAAAAATACACTCTCGTTTGGATGAGAGGTAAAATGGAGGTCCCGTGTGAGTGTTGTCACGCACGTAAAAATCCCTACCTTGCTTGGAACAGCAAGGGTTGGGCAAAATTTCAAATTTTCCAGGTAAAAAAAACTCGCTGTGAAGATCGAACTCCGCTAAAACACAGGTATACCCTTTACTATATATATATATATATATATATATATATATATACATATATATTTATATATATATATGTATATATGTATGTGTATATATATATATATATATATATTAAGTAGAAATGTATTTACAACTATCTTAGGTCGATGCTACAACTAAAAATGAATCCATGGTATCGGTTGACACCACCTTACTTTCCTCTGGGACGGCATGTTTTAACAAAAAAAACTGGCAGGCCCTTGATAACACTTGTATTCGGATTACATGCTAATATCAAAATGGAGCTTGACAACGAGGCAATGTTAATTATTCAAGCATGCGCCGGGAAAGGGAATATTGTATCAAGATACAAACAAATAGAAGAGCACTTAAAGTTTACTTTGACTATTCTAATGTAGATGGGACACTATGTATGAATTCGTAATATATGGTTTCTATAGAAATTTAATATTTAATGAATAGGTGTATTGAACAAAAGCGTATACTTAAATAACAGAAAATCGTATTTGTTACAAAATAATAACTTAGACTTTTTAACAAAACCCAAATGATCATTTCAAATCGAGCTAGTAATTGAAAGATGAAAAATATAAGGTCTCGGACAAAACTCGAATCTATATCTTGGTCTTTCGCGGACCAAGCGTTTTCCAATTATGATAGACAAATATGCCACACGTAATTGAAAGTTAAGTTGATATAGTTGTGTATACGATTCAGATTTGTAAATTTTACAATTGTCGTCATCGGTCTCGGTGGCGTAATTGTAAAAAGCATGGTCCGCGAAAGACCAAGATACAGATTTGAGTCCTGTCTAAGACCTTATATTTTCCATCTTTCAATTACTAGTTCGATTTGAAATGATCATTTGGGCTTTGCATAAAAAGCCAAAGTTATTATTTCACCTTTTTCTTACAACAAGATTTGGATAGACTCTCTAATTTCTGCCGTAAAAATAAACTTTCACTAAATATAGATAAATGCAGCAAAATCTCTTTTACACGTAACAGAACAATTATCAGTAATGCTTATCATCTAGATGGTCAAATATTGAAAAGTAAGGCTATTGTCAAAGATCTCGGTGTTACCCTTAATGCAAAAATGATATTTGAAACGCATATAAATAATATTGTTAACAAAGCGTGTCGTAACCTAAGTTTTATCCTCAGATTAACCAGAAACTTTAAAAATCCTTCATCTTTAATTTTACTATTTGTAACGGGCATTTTTGGTAGTTTTAAATATTTTACGCTGTTTCCCAATTTATAAATACACTTCTACAAATTACTATTTCTGTATCTGATATTTATTAACTCGTTGACGAATGTGTCGTGTTATAATGAATAGATTGCATCGTTCTTGTCTTGCCGTAAATATAAATTTCGTTCCTTATGTGGATTATTCGTAAATTGCTTTCCAACTTATCGGAAATGATGAACCGCTGTAATTAATTATTATATATGATTGCGGCATTCACGTTTTGGATGTTCCTGATGTTATTAACAAGTCTAGATAATAGGCGATAAGAAGTTGTAATAGCGACGAATTGAATAAACAGAGAAAGAGTCGTGTTTTGTTCTTGGTTCCGATATACTAAGTACGTTAAAAATACTGTTTCCTCTTTGCTTTGACAATAGTGAAAATTAATGCGGAATTTAATTTTCGTATTGTTCATGTACGAGCACGGCACGATTTTTTAGTTGTTTTCTTGTGAAATAAAAATTGTATATTAACTGTACAAAAGTGTTTCACGGAACATTTTGACGGACGTACTTAAGTGATACACGTGCTTTACCCATTATGGTTCTTTTTAGTTGTTTTGTCTTTTAATATTGAAAGTGTGTGTGCGATCTAGTTTCGCGGTTCTTTTCTTTTCAGAGTAGCGCATACTTTGGATTATTTAAATACAGTGATACTGTAGTTTCTGAATTTTCTAACAACAAAGAATCTAAAATAGATCATTGCTTGCGCAAATTTCGTTATTGGTGAAATATAACAGATTACCGGCTTACAAAGGTATTGGTTGAAATTTCTCACTGCTTTTTGGGATGTTTATGAAAATAATATACCTTTGGTCCCAGTTGAAATTAAACTAGGGCTTCAGAATATTTCGAAATTGTTGTCTTAGGAAATAGGATTACCAAGAAATTTATCAAAGCTACATAGTTCCGACGCGTGATAATGTCTGCTGCTAACACCAGTGAAATACGTAGGTGTGATTAGTGTAACGTGCGATAAGTTCCATCAACACCTTCACAGTCAAGGGTGAAGTGCTTCGTTAGTGCAGGACATCGTGAATCTCACACTTCCGTTGCAAGGAAGCGTTGCTGAAGGACTTTTGTAAGTTGAACTATTTCCTACTTGTTATTACTTTAAATATCTATCCGTTGCTTTACCATATCTTTGTCGTTCTGATACCTTTTACAATAGACTTGCATGCTATTTTAAAACATAGAAAAAAAAGAAAGAAAGAAAAATCAATACTACTAAATTACTCATACCAATTGTGTCTTACCTATTTATTTACTGAATTACTCATATCAATTGTGTCTTACCTATTTATTTTTTTAACATTTTGTCTGATTTATGTTTAATTGGTGTGTGAGGAAACGTTTCTGCTACTCCCCAATATTACCTCACTTTGTACTAAACATTTTTCTGTATTGCTTTTACCGTTGTTATATTATATAGTTTATCTAAACAGTTTCTTTTATTTACATTCTACAAAGCACTGAATAACTTAGACGTTTCATTGCTGCTATGCTTATTTTTTTTTTCAGGTTTGCTTAACTAATTTTTTTTATTGCAGGTTTTATCACTAACTCCTTACAGCCGCGTACATTGTATGTTGGTCTGCTTTCTACAACCCCCCCTACTCTCCGATTGAGCCCGGTCATTTCTCTGATTTTCTTGGTGTTACGCACGGCTACGAGCCAACGTAGCATAACTTTGGCGCCCGAACAAGGACTGCCACGAATTACGTCACATATATTTTTGGCGCCCAACGTGGAGGCCACGAAAAAAAAAAGTAACATATTCAATTCTTATGTTAGGAGTCATTTAGAATATTTTGCAATTATTTGGACTCCCTTTTACCATAAATATACAGTTCGTATCAAACGAATTCAAAAAAAAATTAATAGTTTAAACTATAGATTCAATAGATATTTATACCATATGCCCTATGAATCAAACCTCAGCTTTTATAATTTACATCCGCTAGCAAAAAGAAGGTTGATTACTGAGCAAATTTTTTTTTTTTAAATTTTACATGGCGTGATTGATAGAGAGTTCTTAGTCGGAGCCTTGTGTTTTTACGTTCCTGTATACCCTGTCCGAAACCCGACTCTATTTGCTTTAGAACACTATAACACCAATCACGGTTTAAATGCTTTAGTCTCAAGAATTATGCGTAATTACAATAGTTACGTAAACAGCACCAGCCTGGATATATTTAGCTTTAGTCTTCAAAAATTTAAACGCTATTTAATGCAAATGTTTTAACATTGAATTTGTTGAGTTAAAAATTTGTAGAAACATCTTATTTGTATTATGTTAAATATTGATTATTTTAGTCTTATACTAGTTTTTTAGCTTTATAGTCATTTATTTTTTACTACATCAAAGCTATTACCAATCAAGTTTGAATTTGTAAAATTCCGTTGCCACTGCAGTATTGTAAAGTTGTGGCAGCTTCATTGGAAGATTTATACCTTCTGTTTGGTGTCCTTTATTGTAAATAAATAAATTATTAACTATTATATATATATATATATATATATATATATATATATTTATATATAGCTATGATAAACAAGAATTGGAATTATCGTTCTCCGACGTTGGGCTGTCTTATTAATATGCTATAAACTCCCTTCAGGAACTTGACTGGATTTTATCTTGAACCAACCTTGTCGACCAATAACAAAATTTGATATGTTACCGCCTTACTCGTTATCAATTTTGTATTCAACTTATAGCTCCTCCTTGATTGTTTAAATTATCAAATCACTCCCATTAACTTTATCTTATGACCTCGACTAGCATTTATTTGGAATTATAAAATTCAGTTAATTCGATTCTATATAATGAAACAAATATTATGTACAGTTTTTGTAAATTATTTAAAATACACTTTTCAATTAATTAATGTTGTAAATCTCATTTTTCAAAAATCATATACTTTTTAATCAAACCCAAAGTTACCAAAAAAAAACCTATTATTTTTATAAAAAGAAGAAGTGTGGAACGTTCAAAACCTCTTATCATATCACGCACTTTATACGTATGCAAGTCCTCTTTTTGTTGACTTTTTCACATTTATATTAAGCAAATTCAATATTCAAATAAAAAAATATAAAAAATGTCTTATAACTAAAAATCTGACCTGGTCTATTTTCTTCGCATTGACGCATCCATAATCAGCTAGTATTTCCCATGCATTAAGCCATCCATTTGAATAAAAATTATTTTCCCTCAATTCAGGATTATTACATGATCATTCGAAATATTGTCTATCCACACGCTTGAACCATTGCATTTATATTATTGCCATCACCCTCTGGACTACCATTATTAACTTATACTTATGCACCCCAATTTATTGTCATCTCATTTAGACTTATTACTTCTTATCAATTTCCCCAAACTTAGAATTGGGATATCATCCTCTTCAAACTCGAACTTGGAATTCTTATCATTTATTTTCCCCTGACTTGGAAGCCGTTTAATCGGCAATCGTAATTTTCATCTTCGCACTTATACAATTTTTCACTTTAATTATTCTTACGTATCACACTTTATTTCATAGTGGTGCACCTCGGCCTTTGTTGAGTTGAAAACTGAGTTCGTTATCACTGTGCCTGTTAATATATCATTGACCTCCTACTCCGTCAGTGGGTATGGTCTACAAACTCGTCGCTCATTTTAACCAATTAAATCTTTGCATTTAAAGTAGTTTCTGATGTAATTTTCTATGCTTTCCAATAATTGTAGCCTGCTCGCAGCTGTCTTGTTATCAAACATGCGGTGTTTTGACGAATCTAAACGCTTTTCCATAAACAACTGATGCAATTCCACTTTTAATTTTCATATATGCATGTTATTTACGCAATTTTTAATCTCTTTTCTTATTGAAAATGGTAAACTATTTTGTACGCATTTACTATGTTTCCTGAAGCTCTATTTCTTATCTCCGTATTAACCTAATTGTTTGGAACCCTTTTGAATGCGTGTTTAATTACACTTATAAAATACGCGTGCTTCTACTGAAAAATGTCATTACTCGCCTCATCTAAATTAACTACAACTCTATCTACAGGGTGTTAAACATTTACTATTTACCTAATGCATGTCTTCCTTATTCCTAAGCTGACTATGCGTCTTCGTGTGTCTATTTGCGTCGCTTAAAACTATTTATACTTTATATACAGGGTGTTGATTGCTTACTATTTACAAACTATCTTCATTTCTCAATTCTTTTACTAAATAAATGCAGTTTTCTGCTTTCTATGATGATTTCTCATTTTAAACAACCTTTACTATAAAGTACACCCTTAAACAACCCCTTATCACAGCAATATATATACATATATATATATTGTAGTGGTTTTAAAGGGCTAAATCTACGTATAAACAAAGTAATTTCAAAGCACCCTGTATAAAGAAAACAACCAAAATTTACTTGCGAAATTTATTCCAGTTAGTTCATTTTTAAGTAACAGGTATTAACAAAATTTTACAAATAATGAATAAAATTTAGTGAGGTTTGTAGAGAAAAGAATGTAAGAAGCCAATGCAATTAAATAATTAATATAATAAAGTTTAATTGAACGGTTATTTACGTATAATATGCATAAAAGCGTGTAAAAATCCAATAATACCAAGGTGAAACGCGTTGCTAACAAACAAATATATCGGTGGGGTTGAAATAAGCGGAAAATCCAACTCGTAGAAATGATATTTAAAACGCTCGTTAAGATTAAACACCTGCAGAATTTTAAATGTCAAGTTCCATTTTATTTTTAGATAACAAACAAGGATTCTAAGGATTGTACAAACGGTCGGATGTTTTTGCATGAAACGCTAATGAGCGGTTATTTAAAGCACGTCCACGTGGGTTAGATAGCAGATGGTCCGGAATATCGATTTCTACCACTCAAGCAAGGTGAGAAAGAGACGTAAAATATGCATAAGCAAGGGACAGCGTTAGTATAGACGGGATTTGTAAAACGTCAATGCACTGTCTATTGGTCGATATTGTTAGTCGCACATCAGACAAGACACGGGAATATTGAATATTAATTTTCAGAAAAGATCGTAACGACGCGCTGAATTCGAGGATTTACAAATCAATTAGAAACAAAATTTTAAGAACGTGTTATTTTAAATTACATTTTTCACGATAAGAGGGTCTGGAGAGGTTACAGTCGAAGCATATAAATACTTGACGAATTAGCACGGCTCGCTCTCTTATTTCATCGTGGCCTTAGTATTTTGAACGCCTCAGATTACGTACCAAAGCTACCACGAGCTTGTAAGTATAGAAATTATTTTAAAATTATATAGCATGGTGATAGCCTCATAATTTGTACGCGACTTGTGCCGAGTTTAAAATTTATTGCGGTATCACATACATTTTTTTTAACAAGCTCGTGTAGTGACGTTAAGTAACATGGATCAAATTAAATAATTATTAAAGATGTATAATTAATTTGGATTTGGAAATTGGATACACCGAGGAGAGAGTGCAAGCAGCTCAACGTAAATGGGGTTCTTCTACTAATAGCTAGAAGCAGCCTGCAGAGCAGAGAGAAGCAAATACACGGCATCGTCAACGGAGCATAGATCTTCTAAAAATTCCAGGTAATGCTTTGAAATTGTGTTGTTATAAACTATGAAATTATGAATATTGGGTGACGTATGAGAGTGATTTGAAGGTAGTGTGCATTATTTTGCTTATTGAAAATAATTCGTATAACTATCTTTAGTATGGTATTTAAATAGAAATCTGAAGGTGTATATAAAACTTATTAATGTTCCATCAAGAAGTTAAATTTTGTGAAGAGTACATGGGTTGTTTTTTTTAGTTTGTTGTAAGAGTATGCAAAGTATAAGGGCATACATTATTCATAATTAACTGGGTTATCATAAGCTCACCATACTCCAGAGTTTACGTAGATTCAACAATAAATTGAAAAAAAAAATGAGAAAGAAAGTATTATTCAGGGCCCATTTACTCCGGGTACATTCTATGTGTTTGATGATTTAAATTAAAATACAGGACATTACAAAATAGGATTTATTGAGGTGTAACTTGATCACTAAAATGTGGATAATATTGAATTTTATTTGTAAATAGTGATAAATAAAAGATTGTATGTTTGTTGTATTTTGTGGTTTTATTGGGAGTGTGCGTGAACGATAGAGAATATGAGAGTGAATCTAGATATCCTAGAGGAGGTCTAACTGAGCTAGCCGGAAGCAGTTGAAATAAGCAATTCAACTGAGCAAGAGAGGAAAACGGGTAAGAAATTATTTTTTTTTAATTTTTATTTTTGGTGAAATTTTCGGGATTTGAAAATTTAATAAAACTTTCGAATATATTTTTGTTCTCTGGGCATTTACCAAAGAACCACGGCAATATATATATATATATATATATATATATATATATATATATATATTGATATGATAACGTCGTACTCGGTGTTAATGACGTTTTCTATAACTCCACCTCTCTGTGTTTTCTAATCAAATTTACTATTACTAACTTTATTATTATGCCACGGCTAGCTTCTATTATTCTACACAGAGTGCACAACGTTACGATGATCAATTTTTTTCATCTCCACCCCTTTATGATTACCTCTTTGTTTGAATTATAAAACGAAGTCAATTGATTTCATATAATGAAAAGAAATAATATTTACAAGTTTTGAAAAATATTAAAATACACTCCTCAATCAATCATTTACCCCCAAACTTTATATACTCTGAATTCAATTTAAAGTCACTAAAAACTACCACTTTTTACCAAAGAAACCTCGAACGTTCTAGATCCCTTTATTATATGTTACATAAGTTTAACGTATGCAATGTTTGTTGCTGACTTCGTTACACTTTTTATATAAATTCAGGATTGAAATTTAAATAGAAAAAAATATCTTAAAACTAATTAGATCTGACCTGCTACAGGTTGTTCTTTGGATTGTGGATCAACAGCCCTTTGTTGTCCTCATTCATCTATAACTGCTCTGTTTAGTTGAACCCCTCGTTTTCCATAAATTACTTCGTGCTTCTTTATTGATTCTCGCAACTCAAAATTATACCAGAATTGTACCAAAATCGTCGACTCTGATTTGAAATATTATATTAATCCATTTAAAATATCCCCACATTCGAATTATTATATCATAGATTCGAAATATTCTCATCACATCCGAAATTATTATTAACCAATTAGGAATGTTATACCAACCCTTCGAAATATCCACACCTTCAAAATATTATTATCATATTTGGAATTATTATCAACCAATTAGGATTATCCATACATTCGGAATTATTATCAACCAATTAGGAATGTTATACCATCCCTTCGAAATATCCACACCTTCAAAATATTATTATTCAATTAGGAGCCCTATTATTATATTATTAGTTTAAATAAATTACCCCAAATTCTACTCACGTTAAACGGCAAAAGAAGTATTCATATTTGTCGCACTATTATCACTTGATATATTTTATCAAATATTTAAAATTACGCGTGACTTTTTGATTCACAGTGGCGCAGCTTTGCCCTGCTTAAGTTAAAACTGAACCATTGCTTGCTGTTAAATATATGCTCTTCCCCCTTGCATGTGGGCTGGGTTTTCAACAAGTCTCGTAGATATCTTAACCAATAAGGTCTCTGTATTTCGTGCATCTTGAAGTGGTTTCTAATGTAATATACTTGGCTTTTCGTGTAATGTGTTTATTTGATACCTTATTATTCGCTATCTTGACCATACATTGTTTTGTTTAGATATCACCTTTTTCATATTTTTTTTTCTTTTTAGTTGAATTATATATCGGAGCTACTGTTTTGGGCTCTGCCTGTATGTAGTTCAATAAATTTAAATAAATAAATAAATAAATAAATAAATAAATAAATAAATAAATAAATAAATAAATAAATAAATAAATAAATAAATAAATAAATAAATAAATAATTAAACAAAATACATGCTGTAACTTCATTTCCATTTTCGTTTATTTATTTTTGAAACTGCGTTTTCTTATCAAAGTGTTTATTATTTCTGCGTCATTGCGTAAAGCTTTGTTGGGTTTTATTTCTTATCTTCGTATTATATTATAACTAATTAGAACACTTCTCAACGCGTGTTTAATTACATTTACTATCATTTTCTCCTGAATACGCGTACTTTTACTGAAAGATATTATCACTTTGCATTACTTAATATTAATAAAGGTCTATATACCGAGTGTTGAATACTTGTTATTTACCTAATGTATGTGTTACGTTTTTTTCGTGGCAGCCACGTTGGGCGCCAAAAATTTATGTTACGTTGTCTCATAGCCGCGCGTAACACAAATAAAAATCAAAGAAGTGACCGGGCTCAATCGGAGATTAGGGGGGGTCGTAGAAAGCAGACCCACATATAATGTATGCGGCTGTAAGGAGTTAGTAACAATACCTGCAATAAAAAAATTAGAATAGCAAACCTGAAAAAAAGAAAAAGCATAACAGCAATGATAAGTCTAAATTATTCAGTACTTTGTAGAATGTAAAAAAAAACTGTTTGGATAATCTATATAATATAACAACGGTAAAAAGCAGTACAAAAATTTTTAATACAAAGTGAGGTAATATTGGGGAGTAGCAGAAACGTTTCCTCACACACCAATTAAACATAAATCAGACAAAATGTTAAAAGAAAATAAATAGGTAAGACACAATTGATATGAGTAATTCAGTAGTATTGATCTTTCTTTCTTTTTTTTTCTTATGTTTTAAAATATCATGCAAGTCTTTTGTAAAAGGTATCAGAACGACAAAGATATGGCAAAACAACGGATAGATATTTAAAGTAATAACAAGTAGGAAATAGTTCAACTTACAAAAGTCCTTCAGCAACGCTTGCTTGCAACGGAAGTGTGAGATTCACGATGTCCTGCACTAACGAAGCACTTCACCCTTGACTGTGAGGGTGTTGATGGAACTTACTTACACTTTATACTAATCACACCTACGTATTTCACTAGTGTTAGCAGCAGACATTATCATGCTGATGGAACTATGTAGCATTGATAAATTTCTTGTTAATTCCATTTCCTGAGACAATAATTTCGAAATATTTTGTAACACAAATCGAGGAAAAAAAGTGGTAATAAAAATTTAGAATCACGGGCCTTCAAGGCACGATGTAATGCATTAAACTAACAGTAACGTGAGGTGTTTTATTTGCTACCTATGGTAACAAAGAAATATCTAATGCTTTTGAATAACGAAATTCGCGCAAGCACTGATCTATTTTAGATTCTTTAGTGTTTAGAAAAATGCAGAAACTACAGTATCCACTGTATTTAAATAATCCCAAGTATGCACTAATCTGATAAAACAAAGGAACACTAGACTAGATCGCACACACATTAATCCTAAAGAAAGAATCGGTCAGTTTAGCAAGTTTTACGACTCCTATTTCACAAGACAAACAACTAAAACCACAAATTAGTAAAGTACGCGTATCACTAAAGTAAGTCAATGTTCCGTAAAACGCACGTGCAGGTCGAGTAAACACGTTCGCCTATAAAGCATCTTTTCTTCAAAAGGAATTAGAACTCCCACTTTATACAGTTAATATACAATTTTTATTTCACAAGAAAACAACTAAAAACGTGCCGCGCTTGTTCCTGAACAATTTGAAAATTAATCCCGCATTAATTCTCACTATTGTCAAAGCAAACAAACAGAATTTTCAACGTACTTAATATATCGGAACCAAGAACAAACTGCAACTCCTCGACTGTTTATATCAATTCGTCGTTATACAACTTCTTATCGTCTCTTATCTAGACTTGTATATCCACATAAGGAACAAAATTTATATTTACGGCAAGACAAGAACGATGCAATCTATAATTAATTACACGATGCATTCGCCTAAGGAGTTAATAAATATTAAATATAGAAATAGTAATTTGTAGAAATGTATTTATAAATTGGGAAACAGCGTAAAATGTTAAAACTACAAAAATGCCCGTTACATATGAATTACCTACTTTCCTGCTAAATACTAGTACTATTGTTGTAAGATATGCTTACACAATATACCCCTAAACAGCCCATTTCCCAGCAATATATATATATATATATATATATATATATATATATATCTGTATCGTCTCACCTTGGCGCATTCTAATTTCTGTAATTTTATGCAGCACACGCAGTTATCTCGCTTTAATATATTTAAGATTCTTATATCACTTTCGTTTCATTGAACTTGTTGGTTGTAACCTTGATTATATTGATACCTTGAAATTGTTAGAACGAATACTTTCTGCATTAATACTGTAAAAAAGGTTGTTTGATAGAGTGAACTTTGTTATCACCTCAATATTTAAATATGCATCGAATTCATGTGGATAATATTTATTATTGGTGTTGTCATCGTTATACTTGGAGTGCGCTCTTATTGCGGATTTTTGCAAGCATTCTGGGTTGATATATTTACCGATGCCATTTTGTGTTTAATATGGAATAGTAATTACACTTTAGCGGATTTGTTTGCCGTCTGTCAACTAGAATATGTAATTAAATTATGGAAAGTGTGAAGAGCACCGGATTATACTTATTCCCACATCTGGTGGTAAGTAGTTTTGTACTTTCTGTTCTGTCTAATCGTGTTTCGAATCTAATTGTGTTATGAATTTGCAGGGTGCTTGTGCTTCCTTGTACTGGTGCCGTACTGTTTATTGCTGATTTCTTACGTCCTGTCTTAGACTTGGGTTATAGATGGGATTTCTTTGTTATACGTTCTATGTTGTTATGAATGTAACTTCACGTACTGGACCCCAGGATTCCTTTCAAGCTTCAATTATTAGGGCTATGTTTCTTCCCTTGTGGTCCACCTACCATTCTAGCGGCCCTGCAACCTATCAAGTTTTTGCGAGCTATCCTCGGAGCACCTAATGTCATCGTACCCCTTAAGGGAAATTCCTTACCTACTAATTCATCAATATTACCGTGACAAGTCGTATATGTAAAAATAATTATTTATCAGATAGTGCAAAACGCATTAAATGTAAACGTAAAAATCGATCGTTTTGAGATAAATACAAAGCCATTTATTTTACTTATTAATTATCAACACATTTTTGATAAAAATGCATTTGATTTGCTGTAAATAGCATAAAAGAGTACTAGCTTTACACTTTTAGTTTAAGAAACTACAATCAACGTGTATTTAAAACCCCTTTTGCATTGAAAAGAAATTAAAGTTTGAATTAATTACCTTGTGGATTATAGCAACTTATTTAGAGAATTTTTTAGAACCTAAAAGAATGAGTCATCAGTATTTAAAAATACGTCAAATTTGTATAAAATTATTAATAAATAAACATTTTATTACCAGAAGCAGCCCAATCAATGAAAAAACCCTGCAAAATCCCGGGAATAACTGATAAAAATAATTTGATTTTAGCATTAGTATGCGACACCACAATAACAGTATATGTGATACAAGAACATATAGAGAGCGTCACGGATAACTGGAATCCAGTAAATTAGGTAATAAATAACCGCGATTTTAGATACTAATTGGTTTTCCGAAAAAACTTGCATCATAATGTTCCACAGTTTCTAGTAAGCTTCTGGAAACAGATAAATTTGTATATAAAGAATCGTTTATCAAATAAAGATGAATTTATTCATTAGATTTCAAGAAGTTTATTCAGTAATTTGTTTCGAGGGCGAAATGTTATTTTAAGTCGCAAGCGGTTGCTATGCGGAAATAGTATTTGAGTATGCAGTAAGCATATTGTAATTTAACAGTGGCGAGGTTGCAATGAATAAAGAAGCAATGTTTTAAACGTAACTTACAACGAAAAATGAAAACTATTAATGACAAAAGGGAGAGTTCTTCAAGATAAAGCTATTTTTAAAGATTGTATTAAATAATCGAGAGGAAGATTTAACCAGAAATGTACTTTGGTAATAGCTGTTTGAAAAGAGAATTTTTAATATAGAGAATCTTGTAAGCGGATTTGATGTCAATTAAAAATAAGAAGATATTTTATTACGAAGACGTTTTTGTGGATTCTGCAAGTATCAATCTTAGATATATTTTTAACTGATTTATATTTAATGTAAAGTATAATAATAAGTGTTAATCATATAATAATTTTATGTAAAGGATTTTACCAGGAGAATTTGTGATCAGAGTTCAAAATATACCGACTTTTTAATAGATTATCTGTCAAGGATTTTTTCTGGTCAAAACAAATCATACAAGCGTGGAAATAATCATAACCAGCTAAACCATCCTCAAAAGAGTAAGTTTAATTCTGTAAATTTAAAATAAGGTAAGCAATAATTTCTACCTAATCAATACTTTTCAGAAATTATTTTTTGTTTAAAAGAAACAATGTTGTAAATGTTTTAAATACTTTTGTATTAAGGAGAAAAATTAATACTGTATTTGTAATATTGCTGTGTTTGATTTCATTTTAAGAAACTCCGTCAGTTCCGTTTAGCTAGCCAGAAAAAATTAGAAAGGAAGGTAAGTGAATAATTTCAAGTTAAAGAAATTGCTGTATCTGTATCACAGCACCCTTTTAGTAACGCCCCAAAACGCGGCCGTTGTCACAGCAGTAATATATAATAAATTTAACACTTGTTCTTGGGTTTTTGATGTTGATGAAATTTTACGTTATAATATTTAATGTTTTTTAATTTATAAAACATAATCAAACATTTCAGCAACAATCTTGCATTTCCCAGTGGTTAGATCTACAAAATAAATATCATTTTACAAACATAAGTCTATCTTAAATTTTGCTTCAAAATCTTTAAACTTTAATACAAGTGTGAAATTAATTCTTACCTGGGAAACATAATTTTTAATTTACTGCACAACTACAAAGCAAACTTAGATTATTAAAAATTACCTTAGACTAAAAATTGTATAAATAAAATTATGACCACAAGCAAATTAATTTTTTTTTCCTTTTTAAAATTTAAAAGATTTTTTAAAAAAATATAGCAGGTTTTTAACCTGTAGTCAATGGAAATAATATAACATTAAATGTTAGTAAAATTTCATTAAAACCAAAAAACCCTAGAACAAATGTCAAATTTATAATATATCAAAATTAGTCAAGAAATATCTTATATATATATATATATATATATATATATATATATATATATATATATATATATATTATTTTAATTTCTTGACCATTTGTATTAGATATAACATTCTAATTTCTTGGACGTTGGTCAATGTATACCTATAGTTATTTCTAAAAGTAGGTAGAATAACTATAACAATTTGTAATTGCGTTTATTATTTTTATTTTAAGACGCGTTTCGGTCATCAGGACCATTATCAATTATGTTCTACAAAACATTACCTATAGAATATGAAAAATATTTTTAATAATTACATACCTTAAACTGAATTTATGAAGTGACAATTTTTAAAGAATTTTTATATCCGTGACAAATGTTTAAATGTTTTACTTTAGCTTAGATACACAATCTACAATTCAGTTTAAGGTATGTAATTATTAAAAATATTTTTCATATTCTATAGGTAATGTTTTGTAGAACATAATTAATAATGGTCCTGATGACCGAAACGCGTCTTAAAAATAAATATAATAAACGCAATTACAAATTGTTATAGTTATTCTACCTACTTTTAGAAATAACTATAGGTATACATTGACCAACGTCCAAGAAATATATATATATATATATATATATATATATATATATATATATATATATATTGCTAACTCCTTTATTATTATAGATACAAAGTCTGTTAAATTAGCAGAAAACTAATTACTATATTAATTCTTCTAGACTTTTCAAAGGCTTTTTGATACTGTGAACTATAAGCTTTTGTGTGCTAGACTAAAATGCTATAGCTTTTATTTGTCAGACATGTCTCTTATTGAATCATATTTAACAAATAGATCCCAGAAAATTATGATCAAACATCAATATTCGTCATCATTATCAATTTTATCAGAAGTACCACAGGCATCTACTCTTGGGCCTATTCTTTTTATTCTATACACCTCGACACTCTAAAATCTGTTACCCATTGTAAAATCCAAGCTTTTGCTGACGACACTCACCTTTACTTTAGTTTTCCAATTTCTGTGTTGGATAATGCACAATGTTTTATAAATGAAGACCTAAATCATATTAGCAGAACTTCAATTGCTCATAACTTAATACTAAATTCAGCTAAATCCAAGCTAATTATACCTTGTAATATAGAAAAATATGAGGTAGTCATTTTAGAAATGAATATACGCATAAATGATGTACGTTTGCCAGTTGTAAAGATAGCTAGAGTCATTTGTGTTGTTTTTGACAATCATCATCTTAAGTTCAATTCTCATGTAGGATCTATTTTACAGAAAGCTTACTCTTCTCTCAGAATACTATATAGTTCCCCCATCAGATTTTGATATTTGAACTAAAAAAAATCGTAGTTGAATCTTTAGTATTATCACGGGTCAATTACTCAGTTTACGGATCGTATATTGGCAAGGCTGCTAATAGACGGATTCAAATATTACAAAATGCGTGCTGTCGTTTTGTGTTTGGTCTAAGAAAGTTTAACCACATTTCAGACAAAATTCAGGAACTTCAGTGGCTAAGGATAGAAGATCAAAGAACGTTTCTTTTTTAAGTTACTGTCAGAACCATTGTCAAACATACTAAAAAATAAACTGGTTCCTAGGTCATTGGTGCACTCAGTGCATGTAAGGTGTAGATGTTTATTCACGGTATCTCAACATATTACTGTGTTGTTTTAGAAATGCTTCACCTATAATGTTGTTATTTAACTGCATGCATTTTGATCATCGCTTTACTAGTTTTCAACAATTTAAATCTATGTTATTATATCATCTACTTCATTGGTAAACACATATTTGGTCTTTTTCATTAGTGTCTATTATACTTTATTTGTCCTGCCATTAACATATATTATTTAATATTATTGAGTGCATAAGAACACGTAGTTTGTATAGATGTTTATACTTGAGAGGTTAAGTGTAAAAGTAGCTTGTAGCTAAAGTTTGCCTCTTTTTAGGACACTACCTAGCACGTTTCATTTCTTTCTTCATTTTGTTCTACACTAGAAAATTTCTTAATATTTACATGCAATCAAGACAATTTATTATTATTATTACTACTATAGTAAAAATATACCTGTGACATTAAGCTAAACTGAAAGAGTACTGTGTTTAGAAAATTTTAGCAGAACAAGTTAAATGGAAAGTTTTTAATTCACATGTGTAGTAGACATTTAATATATTAGTAAGATTAAATGTCCACTTTAAAGTTAAACACAGTAATTCGAATATAAAGACTTTTAAGATTTTTTTGAGAAACTAGATAATGATTAATTGCTTACAAAAATTGAATTTTAACACGAACAGTACTGTAGGCTAACAGATAAATTACTCTTAAACAAGCGTTAATAATCTAATTCAAATGCATATAGTTTAAAGAGTTTTATAAGATTTAAGTGTTACAAGATGCATGCAGACAATTAACATACTCCTAACCTCAAAAAATTGATCGCAAAGTTGTTCAGTATAAAAGTTTTACTAGATTTGTCTTTATTTAGTAGTAATGGGTTGTTACTAATCTATAAGATTTAGAAGCTTAATTTAGATACTTGTCTATTCGTTTATTCATGTTGTCTAGAAGTAGGCGGGATTACTAAAATTCACTAGAAAGTTGAGTACAAATTTTTGAACCATCATTACAAAACAAATATTTGCAAGGAAACACTGCAACACATGTGCTCAACACACGTATTTATAAAAACAGTGGGTTTTAAAGTATGGCCGAAATCTTCCTTCAAAAAGTAAAATAAAGCATAAGTACTGCATTAAGTTGAACTGATTGAATTAATTAAACGTAACTCCATAAATAAAGTGGTTTGTTAAACTATGAGCATTATAAGTTGTCAAATACATAAAATTTCTTGAATATAGTAATTTGTTTGTAACACTGCAAACATTGTTAGTTGTACTACAGATAACAATAAAATTGTAATAATTTCAAAACCAACTAAACAGTAATTAAGGTGAAAGGGCCCTAACCACCATTATCATTACACTTTTTCATGCGATTCTCAAAAGCCAAGGCCAAACTAAACCGCTCATTATGTGTGAAACTACAGCCAACACTTGATTCCAAACTGTTCTAAAAGTCAAAAATGACCTGTGATAAGCATTAAACGAGTCGAACCTACAACAACAGCAGAAGACAACCTAATATTATTAAATACCAATGCATATTATAAAGATGCATTCAAAAATGAACAGTGATTTCACATACAGAGTAAAAGAATAACATTTGTCAAGGAAATTAAATCGTTATACCATCTTAAACATTGTTGTAATATTTGGTAACAATAATACCTAATTTATATTTTAATATTGTTAAGCATCTTCGTTTTAGAAATACAATAACATATAGTCAACGAGAAATCTATACATAGGTTTTATATTTGGAAGGGAAACTCTTTAGAATAGATGGTGTTTTGATAATATTCCGTTTTATTACAAAGTTTTAAGTGGTTCTGTTCAAAATGGACTCAATTTAGTTTTGACTTACATCAAAATATATTTATACGTAATGCATATATTTTAAAATTACATTTCCATAATACTATAGGGGCCCAATTCTACTATAAATAATAAATAAAATCAATACAAATTATTACAGAACACATTTATTTGAGTATAATATACAGTTTCTACTAAATAAGCAGCTATCAAAATGTGACATTTTAAAACATTTCATGATGCATCAAGCTGGAATGTACTACAACTTTAGTGTTTCTTTTGGCGATTAAATTGAATTTTTTGAATATTGGGCAGAACAAAAAAAAATTCCTTCGTAACAACACCCCCACATTAAAGATTTGAAAAACCAAATACTGCCGAAATAAGAAAAATAAAAATTGCAATGCCATCTAAAATGATGTTCGCAACTTACTATGCACATCAACATGTGCTTCGTGAAAGTATCCTAATAATGTCATACTTTTATAGCTGTAAAAGACAATAGTCTCAACATTACAAGATAGTTCAAAAATGCTTACAAACTATCTCAATTATGGCAAACACGAATAAAGATAACTTAAATTTTAAATCAGTTTTAAAGTTTTCACTACATTCTACAAAGGGTACTTCATCTAATTGCTGACAGTAATAATAAACAAGATTCCCAAACGAACTTGAGACACAATATTACATTATAATCATATATACTTAAACACGCATAAAGGTATGACAAAATAGGAAAAACAAGAGTTGCAATGCAATCTGAAATGATGTTCGCAACCTGCCATTCAACATGTGCTTCGTGAAAGTATCCTAATAATGTCATACGTTTATAGCTGTAAAAGACAATCCTTTAAAAACTATAAGTAAAATTCTAAAATGCTAAAATGTCAATTATTTTTAACAAGAATAAACATAACTTAAATTTTAAATCAGTTTTTACTATATTCTACAAAGCATTTTATTTTGCATAAAATACTAGTACTACTATTTATCCAAATACAACTTGAAAGTCAACGTTCTTCAATTATCACCCCTCAAACTCAATAGCATTAACTCAACATTGGTAACTTTTCCTTTTAAGCTTTGTATTTCAGCAATTGCATCTTCCTGCAAAAATTAAATTTATGTATTTAAATGAATTCATTTCATTTAAATGAATTTAAATGAAAAGTACATGGTAGTGTAGCATATGCTTACCATTAAGTGTAAATTATAAATACAATAACATAAAAATAAAATTGTATAAATCTGATTAAAATTATCTCGTAAGAACTCATTTGCTGTGTAGTAATATTCTTGTGCGAACAAGGAAAATATGGTTGATTTAAATCTAGGAAAAGTTTTTAACGATTAAATGTCAATGATAATTTATTGTAAAGTATATAAGCGTACGTGAAGGGTCCTTTTATGCTGCAGAAATTGGGCTTAATTAATTAAATATCACTCGAGTGTCGGAAATCATATTTATAAACAGCACTGACTGATACTGTAACAATTTAAAAATTCGCTGTCTTCCTCAATAAATCTTCGCTTTTAAATTGTTAATATTTCATCTTGAAGTATGGTAAATAAATTCGATTTATAATCACCCATTCCATAATTATATAGAGAGATACGAGTTGCATAAAATCATGTGCTTGTTTTTGTGTATTAGAAACGTGCTTTTTGTTGAGTAGGGAATTTGCAGTTTTTGCTTATGTGAGACCATTAGAAGTAAATTATTAAGTGGAATCCTGTTGATTATTTCCAGGCCACGACCTAAACTGATAAGATGGATCGTGAGATGGCTTGGAAACGTCAAACTTTAATTAGAGATATAAATGTAATTTAAATAATGGTGAACAGTGTGGGTTTGCTTAAATTTCAAGAAGTTCTAACAACGAACAATTTCCAAAGACTAAGAAAATTTCTAACAATTACAATTTTCGACAATTAAAATTTTTAACCAGTTAGCTATTTATACAAGTCATAATTTTGCACAATTAAAAATAATACAAGTCATAAACTTTACAACAATTAAAAATTTAAGTATAAAACAAATATTAAGTATACTGCAAAAAATTATCGAAGCTACACAGTGTATGCAAAAAAAAACTAAAGATATGAAATTAAGTGTTTGAGTAAATAGTTATAAAGGCCAAAGAAAAGTTCAAAAATGTAAAACGGATTTTCAAGTTTCGAAATGCTAGCGAAAAAAACTTTTGTTATCACGGTTGCAGATATTGTTTGTTGGAGTGTCAGAGCTACCTGTCGATGACGTAGCGATGTCTTGCTGACAGTGGAATAATATGTTGTACAAGCAGAATGATCAAATTCGCTTTTATAGAACCTAAGCAAGTATGGCACAATTTGTATTTCTAAGGAAGAACTAGTTTTTTGTTTACGCTGAGTGTAAGAGCTTTTGTTTTAAATTTTGTCAACTTGAGACTTTAGATCTATGAAACGCCAGACTTATTAAATTAGTCTGTAGTTAAAAAATTCTTTAATACAACGTCAATTATGGTAGGTACAACAATTGAAATAACTGAAGTATTAAGGTGAGCAAAGTCAAATTGTTCTGATTTATTATTTCGTCTGTAATAAACACCAGTAGAGTTAAATATCTAATTTTATTGAATTTGATAACAAAATACGAATTTAAAACGACGGTCATTGAATCAATTTTGATGATAGTATGTATTCTTGAGACTTTGGAAAACAAAATTTTTTGTAATATCATATAGAGTTTTAACAATTTAACTGAGTTTCAAAAATCTAGTGTAAACTATTTCAGATCTGAAAAATGTAATATAGTTGTTGTAATTTAAGTTCCGATTTACGTCATTAATGATGTTCGCACGCATTCCATCATTATAGAGCATGTTTCCTTTCTTATCTTAAACACACAGATCTTATTAATGTTGGTAAAAATTGCAATGATGCCAGCGTTCCTCCATAAAAATTAAAATTTAAAGCTATCAGAAATGGCAGTACCTAACCTAAATTCATGTTATAAAGTTTATGGTAATGTGTTTCTGTCAAACTTTTTGCTAGTCAGGTACAAGCGTTTTATAAACTGCGCTTTTCTTCATATTAAAAACTGTTCTTATCAGAACAAATTTGCGTAATTTTTATGTTCGCGAGCTTGTTTTTGAAAGTTCCTGGAATGCACGCACGCACGCTCGCTCGCCCTTGCGCGCGCGTATGAGCTCGCGCGCGCACACACTCACTCACGCATATACACACACGCGCGGGCGTGCACACACGCACACTCACAAACACGCACACATGCACGCACGCACGTGCGCCGGGCACACACACGCATACAAACACGCACGCACGCACTCGCGCTCGCAATTGCGTGTACGCGGCGCGCGCTTACACGCACTCACGTACACGCACGCACCTTCGTACACACGCACACATGCACGTACGTACGCATGCGCGGATGCGGCCACTGGCACGCACGCGCAGGCGCACACGCACATGCATACACACCTGGGGACAAACACACACATGTGTGTGCGTTTCTAACCCTAAAGATTGTCCAACCCACAAAATGTTAATGGGCAGACTCACACAAAAGACCGACTATGGACAGTAAACCTAACCAAACTAAACACAAACAACCCTCACAAATTCAAAGGGACAAAGCAAGGGCAATCACACATCAACAACTTCAACAAACACTACAAGAGAACGTGCACACAGGCAAATAGAAACCCACCCCACAAACGGAATACAAACTTACACTCACACACAACATTCGCACACAAACGCAAACCACAACCAGAATGCAGCATACACACCTACTATCCCTAATGGACGATGGACAGATCAGAATTGGCCAAATAAATGCCATGCACTGTGCAACTGTAATGAAAGAGCTTAGACAACTAGCTGAAACCTTACGATTACATGGGTTTTTTATACAGGAACATTATTCGGTGCATGGGAAGATTCTAAGCATGCCAGTTAAGGCACTACAAATACATACAGTTTGAAACCCACAAACGGCAGCTGTCATTTTTGACAAACACGGAGAACGAGTCAAAAACTTAATTAATGAACAACAACTCGAAGTAATCAACCTTCCTAATAACTCACCCACATACAACATCCATGCAGGAACAGGGACAAGCATAGACGTTACACTGACAAATGGGCTGGCGTACAACTACGTACAAGACTGGCAGGTATTATAACACCAAACTGTCAGTGACCACAACCTAATCACTTTCAACAGTGACATCACAACCAGGCCATTTGACACACCCCAAAACTTTACCAAATTACAATGATACAAAATATGAAATGCAGATTGGAACAAACTGAGAGACACATTTGTACCTCCACAAGACATAATATTAGACGAAAACGTCCACGAGTATACAAAACTACTCACCAACACTATTAGATAGAAAATGGATCAGGTTTTCCAAAACAACAGAACACATGACACACAAAAACAATTCAGTGGACAAGACGCTTACAAAACCTACAAAAGGAAACACAGTGAGCGAGAAAAACTACGAAAACTCCCTAACACCAGCCGAGAGAGCATCCCACCTAACAAATTACTGACAATTTAAAGAAATATCCCTAAAAGAACTGACTGACCTGAAGAAAAGGTCATGGGAATTATTCATGAAAAGACACTTACAAGCTGATGCCTGGGGGATACCTTATAAAATCACTCAGGGTATAATCAAATCACCTATAACTTATTCAACAGTAATAAAACAAAATGGTACATACACAAAAGACTGGAGAGAAACTGCAACACTACTATTACAAACACTTTGACCAGATGACAACGTTCAAGACGACACTGACGAACAACGGCTCAGACAACAAGGAGAAATTGACAAAAACAACGTAGGTAACCAACCATGCAACAGACAAGATGACAACTTAGATTCTTTCACAGAAGGCGACGTGAAATACGCACTATACCAATCGAAAAGCAGGAAAGCACCCGGACCGGATGGAATCCTTGCAGAAATTGGCATAGCGCTACAAGATAAATTAACACCGACACTAACAGCATTGTACAATGAATGCATATGACAAGCTGTTTTTTCGAACATTTGGAAACAGGCGAATTCTGTAGTTAACCCTAAAAGGAAAGGTAAAGACTCCAAACAACCAGGCTCTTACCGACCTATATGCCTTTTGAACACTCTTGAAAAAACGTACGAAAAACTACTATGTAAACAAATAAAGAACCACAAACAAACCACAGGAGTACACCCAAGACAATACGGTTTCACAGAAAACAAATCGACCGAGGTCATCATAAATCAAGCAATACAAACCATTAAGCAATCACACAAAAAACACGTCCTATTAATATTAGTGGACATAGACGGCGCATTTAATAACCTTTGGTAGCCTTCACTTTTTACCAGACTTACGACCATAAACTGTCCATCACAACCATACCATTCCTTCAGGACCTACTGCAGGGACAGGTGCGTAACCCTACAAGGCACGGAGAGCATTACCAAACATATAAACAAAGGTTGCCCACAGGGGTCCATATGCGGGTCTCTATTTTGGAATATTGTAATGGATGAACTCTTGGAAAAGCTTGACACCGTTGACGAAGTGTTGTCGACGATTCCATACGCCAACGACATCTTGCAGGTGGTTGAAGGCAATTCCAGAAGGGAAATCAAACGTAAAGCTAACATCGCCCTAACCTAAACACAATGTTGGTGCAAAACCAACAAAATGACAGTAACACCACAAAAAAAACTTCATACCTTGTAATGAAGAGAACGCTGGCAAAATATCTGGGCTTAACATCAGACGAAAAAGAGAATTATTTTACACATATAAACACCATGTGTGCATGTGCAACTTCTGCAATCAGAACATTTCAATGCTGGCCCAAAGGGCTTATAATATACCACTTAATTGCATAAGGCTTTATCTCAACAGTGTGCTCGGGACTATGGTATCATATGCCACGAACGCCTGGAAACATCGCCTTAACACAATCGAACCTAGACCAAAAATTAGCAGTACACAACAAAATGTTTTACTGCGATTGACGAGGCTTATGGAACTACCGCACATGATGCACTTCATGTACTGGTGGGAACTATGCCCTTGGACCTAGTAGTAAAACAGCGAGCTGCAGTGTAATATCATATACACAGTGGCAACCAACAACTACAACACATCTTAAACACAAACCAACTGCCCACGACAAAGACGGAAATAAAGAACTACATACATATAGAATGGCAGACACGTTAGGATCAAAGCACAACCGGTAGAAGGGTATATGCAATGATCCCAAATATCAAAGACCGCCTAAGAGTCAAATACCTGGTGCCCAGTCAAGGATTTATTCATTATCTAACTGGCCACGGACCCTATTCAACATACAGGAACGCATGAATTTAGTTGACAACAACATATAGGCCAGTCAATTTAGGTTTGAATTCGGAATTAATTAGTGGAAAGCTGGAAATTGTTTTAATTGCTTAAGTATAGGTCTAGTATTAGGGGAATATGTCCCCCCCTCCAACGTCGGCGTTAGCCGCCATCTTAAAAAAAACAGCTCCAAAATCGGAGTTTTTTTAGTTTTTTGATAATTATTCAAAAACTATGAGTTTTATGAAAAAATGTAATCCGGTCGAAAATATAGAGCGCTAAATTCTCTACAAAATAAGGTCTAAAAATAATAAGATCAGTCTAAAATTAAGATTCATAAGTGACGTTAAAAAAGTACGTTTTTTGAAGTTTTTTTTAAAAAAATAATTTTTTTTTAGTTTTTTTTATTTTTTTTTGAAATCCGTTGATTTTACGACAAAAAATCATACCTTAGAATTTGTAGAGATTATAATTTTACGTCTAACAGTGTTACATTCAATAATTTGGACTTAGTATCAAGGTATATTTTGATATTCAAATATGTACTCATTTATACATTTTAGTAAATGTAGTTATAATTATTACAATCAAGGTTATTAAGTTAGTAGTTGAATGAGTATAGTTACTAACAAATAATATTATGCAATTAAATAATAATATGCTATATTTTAAGTAATTCGTTCAACACAAAAAATTTAAAGGTATTGTAATTTTAATATACATACATATTACATATATACAAATGTTATATTATTTACAAAATTTATTCAGTACTATTTGAATTTATTGTTTATGTTATGATCCATGTTATCTTTTTCGACTGCTATTTCTGATCTATTTTTTTCTAGAATAAAATAATTTAAAATTAAAATATAAGTACATTTTTTTAAATATACAGAAATAAAAATATAAGATAATTTATACACACCACATTAGTTAGTTTTCAATATTTTCGATGTTGATGGCCCATAAATATTTTCTTGGTCCCTTTTTTCTATCTGGTTTTCTTTATCATCATTTCCTTCATGTTGTTCTTCTAATTGCTCTTCTGTATTATCGTTTTCTTCGTTTTCTCCATCTGTTTCGCAGTAGTTTTCAATTATTTTTTCAGAATCCTCATCAGTTTTGAAATGGTTTTCTTGATCGTCTTTTAAACAGTTTGTACATAATTGTCCCCGACAATTAATACAAATATTTGAACAAGCCATGTCTAGTTTTCGACAACTACACGATCCTCTGCATCCCTTCGCACATTTACACGAAACTTTTTTCAATACCGATTGTGGAGCTGGATCTTTATTCGTGGTAATTGGAACAAGACCGTATTTAGTATTCTTCCAACCCCAATCTAGGGGATTTTTTCATTTCCAATCCACATTTGAATTTGGTGATATGTACGTAAGGAATGTTGACGTGCACCTGCTTAAGTAAAGTAAAGAAGCAAGATTGAAATCCTTTTTCATTAAAGATTTTGCGAAAAGCTGATATCGTAATTTATCTAATGACAACATTTCGACACACTTATCTGCATACAGCGCAGTAATAAAAAGTTGACCGGCGTCATCAGTATCATTTGCATTAGCGTTATTATCAAAGAAAATGGAAACAATATCTTGCAATTTGTTATTTTTATCTAACAATTTCACGAATTGTATTTTTCCTTTTCTGAAAAATGACGAAGTTGTGTCACAGCCACTGAAAGCATGGAGAAATAATATGTTATCCTTAACATGCTTTAAATATTTGAAGTTGTTAGCACTATAACACAAATGGTCCAATTTCCCTTTTCCTGGTTTCAAAAAATAAATGTTGGTACAAGATGAAGGGGATAGAGCTGACAGTAGGACCAAAAGATCAGTGTTTTCGCCAACCATAACAACACACTCTGCACTATTTGCGATCTCAATAGTACTATGAACAATTAAAGTGTCAGCATCCTCAATAGCTTGCTTCACAATAAAATTTTCATTTTCAAGCTTTTCCCTTAAAAAAAATATAAGACGTTGTTTGTTGGCATCATTGGAAAGGAATTGCTCTTGAGACATAGTTACACACATTGTCTCGTCAAAAAGTACATTTGCAGCTTCGTAACAAATTGCTCTTCAATAGCGTTCTGCTGATTTGGTACTTTTAATTGCATCATCTGGATATCCATCGAAAACAATAATGACACCATTTTTGTAATATTGCTTCACAATTGACGTACTTATTTAAAATTGAAGAAAATGTTTCTCTTATTTGCCAAACAACTCTTTGTAAAAGAAAACCACCATCTATTACGTAAACCGCGTTTTCAAAATTATAGTCAGTTACAGGATTAAACAAATTACAAAAAACTGATTTCTTAGTCTTACGCATTTTCCTTTTTCATCGAATAGTGAGAGAGGATAGGGAGCCAGTTCAAACTCAAAATATTCCTTAAGTTCTTCCTCCGATGTTTTCATGTATGAAATTCGTCGAAAAATAACATCAGGACTAACAGGAATTTCTTCATCGTAAATTTACTTATGAAGTAAAACCTCGTAGGAGCATCACTCGATTTTTTCGCCGAAACTTGACTTGGCCAAAATTACTTCCAATTACACTTGACATTGATTCAATACCTATTTTGTACGCTAGATGACAATTTATCTCATTGTCTCCTATCACTCCAGTACTTATGGACATCACATTTTCTGACTTGATAAAAGGATCATGAGATTTAAACCAATACAAAAACTTGTTTACATCAATGGTGTCTCTAGATATCCGTGACGTTCTAGCATCAACATGCTGTTCAGTTGTAACAAATGAAACGCCACAAAATTGTTCTATTTACTGTGAAATGTCCATCATAGTAGTCATTGAGTTAATCCATTTGGTCATAGTACTCTCAGTTATACCTCTTCCGTGAGTTAATCCACCATTGCTTTTCATAGACCTCATGAGTGTCTGCTCGATCGTCATGTCTGACCATATTCCAGACCAAAATTTGTCAGATCGTCTAATTGTGAAATATCCTTTTGTTACGAAACGTTCATAATCTAGATTTGTCAATTTAGATTTTAATTCTTGCATATCTTGTAAATAAAGATGACATGATTTCACTTACAAAAAATGCCCACTTGCATGAAAATAAGGCAACATGTTTTGTATACATTGTAAATGTAAATTCCAATCTCCACTTCGTTCTGCTTGAATAAACTGTTCCACCAACGTAACCATATGGAAATATTGAATCCAAAGTTTTGCTGTTGCACCATTTGTCTCAAGTTCAAGAAGTTTCTTAGAAAAAATATTCAAAATATTACTAATTTCGGAAGATGCTTCAATGTTTTCAATAAAAGATGTGGATCCGACATCACTTAGAACATTAATAATTTCCAAGTGCTCTTTTTCAGAAAAATTAATTTTAGATAAGACGATTTTGGCTAAAGCTAGATGTGCTAAAATATGGACTCTTAAAGCTCTTGAATATGCATGGCCAGTCAACATTTTTTCAGTTGAAACTACAGCATAAGCAACACTGAACAAATCTTGTAATCCACTTCCGTCCATAATATAGCCAATAGCACCCATGAAAGACATTAAGAGATGAAAACCTCCAAGTCTAACTATAACTAAACTAATTTCCGAATCGGTTGAACACGAGGCTACTATATCTCGAGCTTTTATATATAAAGGTTGGTCGAAGGTTACAAACAACAACTTTGATTCATGACTTACATTTTTCAACTGCAGTAAGAAATACCGAATATATTGTATCATATTTGGAGGGTGGTAAATTTAAGAATGGAAGACGCAATATTCTTGATCTTGCGTACGTTTTATTTAAGGTGATCTTTTCCATGAAACCGTTTCAACATGGAATTTCGAATAAATCTCTCCACTTACCAAAAATCCATAAGAAATCGCTAGGTAAAAGTTTTACTTCATTTGTAATTTTTTTGCGATAAACATCATTGATTTTAATGTTTGTTAGTCCTTCTTTAACTGTTCGTTGAAAAGTATGCAGTTGAATGCGATCGATTTCTTTAATTGCTTGAGCAGCGAGGGTCGTATCTAATTTTTTAATGTTGGATTCATAAGACACTGAGGTAAAACGAGTTGTACATTGGATACCTCCCATTGCGTGAAATGTATTTAATCCGTCTATGGTATCAATATTTACGTCTGCGTTGTCAAAAACAAATTGACAAAATGAATTTCGCATCACAACTGTTGGTGGATTTTTTAAGCAGGACGTTTCAAATAGCCTGATACTATTGTAAGAACTGCAAAAACCAAGTGAAGATATAATATCTAAGAGATCTTTTGATCCATATTTTTTGTATATTAATGTTCCAAGACCAATTTGTATTGGAGAAATAAAAGATCTTGGTCTAGTTGCAGCAATTATGGAGTGTGCAATAGAAAGGGTAGTGGTTTTGTATTTGTCTTTATTAGTACATTTTTGTTTTTAATAATTGAATTCAAAAACATTTGAAGTGAATTCGAAACATCATTTTCGACGTTGTTGAGAAAAGTTTCTGGTGTAGGATAAGTGCGTAAATCGTAAACCATCGATCTGATATCTTCTCGGATTATATCAGCAGCTGCTTTAACAATACGAATACGTTCTTCTACATTTTGTTTTTTCGATTCGTACCAATTATCTGTTAAAATTGTGTAGCCAGTATTACGAAAACAAATTACTGGTTGTCTATTTATTCCAGTAGCTATCAAAATGTCCTGGCCATATTTATCAATCAGTCTTTTTTTTAGAATTTTTTCTGTTGGTGTATATCCTTTGTAGTCATTGAGAATTTCAGGTAATGAAAATTGACATTGATCTTCATTGGTTTCAATATAATTGCACATAAAATCGAAGGCACCTGTTACTTCAACATTTTCTGGTCGACCTTTGGAGCTTTCAGAGTGCAAATACGTTTAAAAAATTGTTTACCGCAAGCACCGTGATATCTACCTTCAGCTGCAACAAGATCTGACACATTACCAACACGGAGAATAACATCACTGCCCCCATTTGTCATTTCTGCTCCTTGCAGTTTCCAAAAGACTATCCTTAAAAACTAGTGTTTCAACACAATGAACCCGATCACGTTTTGGGATAGGTTTTTTAGTTTCTTTTTTTAAAAACTCGTCAGATGCATCCCTCTCGCATAACAAACATTTGTGTTTAAAATCAAAAAATGGAATTTCTAACCTTCTAGCGTTTTTAGTAGTGGTCAATGATGTGGCGATATTGTTTTCTTTGACATACGATTTACGGCAGTTGCAATGAACAGTCACAAACCAACGCCCTTCTAAAAAATTATGTTTACCATCTTTTCGCCGTTTGCTACTATCTATAAGTGTCTTCAATCCACGCTCTTTGATAACTACACTTTCTTTGCTAGTTAAAAAATGATCACAAATAAAACACTTTGAATCAGCCATTTTATTAGCACAAACGAACGTAACGCACTTATTACAATGAATACGACGAACACAACGCACTTATTACAACGAATACGGAGGAATGCGCGCTAAAACGTACGTATCAGCTCGGAAGTAAACGTAATACTGAAATTTGATGGCATTTGTGTATACACTACAGACTATGTATAAGCAACATAGGCTGTAGTTCAGTAAAATAACGGTATCAAGCGGACCGGTCACCAATAGAAGGCGACCATGCGGCCAGAGGGTCGAATATAATACAATAGATATAATACAATAGATATTGCCAGCCGCATTCCTGACGACTTCACAGCTGTTGCTGCACGTCTATTGTGTACGAGACTCCACGCACACGCATACACACCTGTGCTTTCAAAATTGGCATGAGTAGTTAGTTGTTAGTACAAACATAATATAATAAATATTGTGGTCATTTGAAAACTAAATGTTTATTATAAAATGTGACGCCTACGCGAGTTAAGGTTCGGGCCTTTGGAGCGGTGTTTTTAAAAAACGTTTCCAAACTTTTAACAAATTTATTTTATCTTAAAACAGAAATTAACATGGAATTTTGAATAACTGTAAAATATCACTTTAATTCGAAAACATTTAATTAATTGTAATAAGGTGAGTAGCTTGAACAACGAAGTATGGAGTTTGAAGACTGACTGCCGGGCCTTGAGCTCCCGGGCTTTTTATAATAACCTGTCCCTCACATGGCTGTGGGAACTTACAGATCTCATGTCTGCTTTTCTCTTAATTCTACACTTTATTACATTGTAACAATCTTATTTCTAGGTAATTGCGGTATGTTAACCGTCTGTGACCTGCCACCTGCAGTATCACTGCCCTCTCGGATACAAAGTTGCATATCCGTTCTCATGAACTGTTAATAGCCTCTCTGGGTTATCCTTGTATTACATTGTTGCAATGAACTTATACTTTATTTAACGATTTCTAATAATTCCTATTAGATTCAATATATTCAATATATCTAGGTAAATTGCGGGATACATAACTCGCATTACTACTATACATAAAATATGACATATTATTATTTAATTACATAATATTATCAGTAACTATCAAATAATAAGTTAATAACCTTTATTGTAATTATTAAAACTATATTTAATACATGGTATAAATGAGTAAATATTTGTTGGTGTTTTTCACGATGAATTACATACGAATTTGTTACAAACGTATTTGAAACGCCTACATTTAAAACCGGTGATTTGAGAGTCAAATATCAAAATCTATTATTAACCTTGATACTAAGTCAAAATTATTCAATGTAACACTGTTAGACGTAAAATTACAATCTCTACAAATTGTAAGGTATGACTTTTGGTCGTAACATCACCCGATTCCAAAAAAAATAAATAAAACTAAAAAAAATTATTTTTTTTAAAAACCTCCAAATATGTACTTTTTTAACGTCACTTATGAACTTTAATTTTAGACTGATCTCATTATTTTTAGACTTAATTTTGTAGAGAATTTAGCGTTCTATATTTTAGACCGGATTACATTTTTTTTATAAAACTCATAGTTTTTGAACAATTATCAAAAAACTAAAAAAACTCCGATTTTGGAGCTGTTTTTTTAAGATTGGGGCCAACGCCGACCTCGGAGGGGGAGGGGGAACATGTTCCTTTAATACTAGACCTATACTTAAGCAATTAAAACAATTTCCAGTGTTCCACTAATTAATTCCGAATTGGGTCATTTTTTTGTCTAATTTGACTGGCCTAATATGCACGTGCGGAGAAATAGGAACACCGGAACATCTAGTATTCGAGTGTAATGACTTACAACCGTACCTCTATGCACACAGACAAACATTATTAAATAAGACCCTACCCGCGATGATTTGGAACGAAAACCTTTTTCCACACTTAAATGCACTCACACAAAAACCACGGCACTCATCAATCAACGTTATCTTGACGGTTGAAAGACTCAAACAAAACAACTCGGACAGACACATAAAAGTACCACCTCTCCTCGGATCGACGCTCTGCCTCCTGGAATTCCAAGGGTTCCGCTCGGGACGACCAGAAGCAACAAGATCAAAGCATCAACCCGACTTTGAAACAAACCCAACCCTCTCATATGTAGAATTTGCATGTTCCTACATATTAGCAACCCCGTCTCCAACAAAAAATAACTAACAGTAGTAGTATAAGTTAATCTTAAGTAGTAGAATAGGGAATGTCTTTCCTTTTTACTAACGCTAAATTTTAAGAACTAAACTTACACATGCCTGAGGCAAATAATGCAACAAACAAATCCTTTCCTCTGAAAGAACCTAGTTTTTTATGTAATAGTACAAGTTCAAACATGAACAAAACCATACCAATTTAATCAAACCTTTTGGTAACCTGGGCAAACAAACACAAATTAACATTTCAAACACACTTCAAGTACATCTGCTAAGCATTCTTTCCCGAAGACTGGATTTACGGGTGCCGATGGTCCTAGCACTAGGGCGGGAGGGTAGAAATGAAAAGCCGTTGCAAATAACACACACACTCTCAAACACACACACACATACATACATAAATACATACAACACCTCTAAAACACTGCACAAACACAAACACCTATTCTCACACTTACATTGCCTTTTCAACATCTGGATTTCTGGATGCCAATGGTTCGAACTGATAAGGTAATATCCATTAAGCATTCTTTCTTGATGACTGAGATGTTTGGTCCTAGAAGGGGAACGTAACACGGATATCAACATCACACAGAACACACAGCACGCACGCACCTACACACACATTCACACACGCACCATACCATCATCACACACACACACCACACACCCCCACACACACACATACCACATGCACACGTGGACACACACGCACCCACACGTGCACATACACACACCACACACACAATAAACACCCCATACACACACGCACGCACGCGCGCACACACACACACACATACACACACACTTTCATAAAAAATTTTAATGAATTATGCATATTACAATTACTACAACATCCAACCTCCAAAAAGAAATTGAGCCGACTTCGACTAGCTTATAACGATTTTGCATCTGAGTACCAAGTGAATCATTTTAGGATGTAGAACAGTCACTGTGGGATGTACGTAAAATTTAGAAACACGCCATTATCATAGAGGTTAAAAAAGAAAATTATGTGAGACGGACAGATACAAATAATGAAACAACAAATTACTCATTCTAGCAAATTTAATCCTCAAAGAAGAGCGTATGAGCAACAACCACTTCTTGTGAAGTCATGCTTAATTGCGGTTCCGTGGAAAGGTATTAGTATTGAGAATGCAGTGCATGTATTTATTAGTAATGTAACTTATTTATGTTGAAATAAAAACATTGCAACTGCAAAAACGCACACTCACAGGCACACACATACACACACACACACACACACACACACTAACATATCACACGCCCTCAAGCCCGCATGTATGCATGTATGCATGTATGCATGTATGCGTGTATGCATGTATGCGTGTATGCATGTATGCATGTATGCATGTATGCATGTATGCATGTATGCATGTGTATGCATGCATGTCATGCATGCATGCATGTATGCATGCATGTATGCATGCATGATGCATGCATGTATGCATGCATGTATGCATGTATGCATGCATGTATGCATGCATGTATGCATGCATGTATGCATGCTATGCATGCATGTATGCATGCATGTATGCATGCATGTATGCATGCATGTATGCATGCATGTATGCATGCATGTATGCATGCATGTATGCATGCATGTATGCATGCATGTATGCATGCATGTATGCATGCATGTATGCATGCATGTATGCATGCATGTATGCATGCATGCATGTATGCATGCATGTATGCATGCATGTATGCATGCATGTCTGCATGCATGTCTGAATGCACATATGCATGGATGTATGCAGACACATACGCATGCACATATACGTGCACATATGCATGCATGCATGTATGCATGTGTGTGTGTGTGTGCGTGCATGCATGCGTACGCGCGTATTTGTATGTGTGTGTCTGTATGTATGTATGTGTGTATGTCTGTATGTATGTGTGTGTGTCTGTATGTATGTACGTGTGTGTGTGTCTGTATATGTGTATGTATGTGTGTGGGTGAATGTATGTATGTATAAATGTGTGTGTGCACACGTACACGCATGCATGTATGCATGCGTGCATGTGTGGATGTCTGTATGTATGTATGTATGTGTGTATGTGTGTATGTGTGTATGTGTGTATGTGTGTATGTGTGTATGTGTGTATGTGTGTATGTGTGTATGTGTGTATGTATGTATGTGTGTATGTGTGTATGTGTGTATGTGTGTATGTGTGTATGTATGTATGTGTGTATGTGTTTTTTTTTTGAGGCAAAAATATTTATTTTTAAATTAATATATACATGAAAAAATAAATATATGCACTGCAACACATTACCAATTAGTCTTCTCGCGGAACCGCCTTGCAGCATTACTTCGCAAGAAGTGGTTGTGGCTATCAAGCTCTCCATTTCGGGTTCGTATTAATTTTTTACGATTCTCTTCCATTTAGATATGTATTTCAATAATTCCTATACGTTTAGTAAAACTATATTCGTGTTCGATTCAAATTTTCATCTTTTCTTTTATATTTTCTTTTTTTTGTTTTTTTTTTATATGAGATATTTAATCTTCTTTGATGAAGTTCAGTTATATCTTCATCTCTGAATGTTGTTTCTCAACATTATATTTTTCAATAATGCTTTTATATCCAAATCATCTTTCACAGTTTGTTATTCCATTCATTATTATAAATTACTCGTAGTCATGTCAACTTTAATTAGTTCAATACTTGTTTGAAAATTAAAATTTTGTCAAGTAACCAATAAAGTATTGACAAATATCTTGTTAAGTGTCTTTGTAGTTACTTCAGTTTTGTTTGTTTTAAGTTTCTCACTTGTAAACAGAATACACACTAAATTGTTCTTACTTTCGGCTTAAATACCATAAAATGTAGTTTAAATTTAGTACTTCAATTATTTGTTTTGATACACAATTAATATGATTAATGTTTTAAATAGCCTTTTGGATACCTTGATTTGTTCCATTTGAGTTATGGTCTGTAGTACAAAACAAGTTTAACTTTACTTGAAATTTCTAAATCGTATATACTTCCATTATACAAATAGTGTCATCATAAATGGATCCTATAATTGTTTAATTATTTGTTGTCTGCCTTCGTTCATTATCACATCGTCTTAGTTCTTTAAGTACAAATGATGCAAATAGTGCCACTGCTGACCATATCGCCTGTGATTCTAGCATTTTTTCAACTAGTGTTTCTGGATTTATATTAATTTTTGTAAAGTTAATCATTTCCTCTCTTAGTTTTCGAAATCTTGGACAAATAAAAAACACATGTTCTGCATCTTCTAAAGTGTTTGGGCAATCTGGGCAATTAGGACTTATATCCAGATTAAATCTAAAAAGATATGCTCTAAAACACCCGTGACCGCTCAGCAATTGCGTCAGGTAAAAGTCTAATTCTCCATGGCATCTACCGAGCCACGGTTCTAACAATGGTATCAATCGATACGTCCATCGACCTTTTTCCGATGTGTCCCAATTCCGTTGCCATTCTGTCACCAGTTTAGTTTTTTCTTCTGTATTTAGCTTCTTCGTAGTTTTTCTTTTGTGATACCACTCACGACGATAGTGCACTAATAGTTCAATCGGAGGCATACCTGCGATAATACATGCAGCGTCGTATGAAATTGTACGGTAAGCGCATATCACTCGTAGAGAGCACAATCTGTATACAGAAGAAATCCTGCGACAGTTAGCTTTAATTTTAATAGAATCAGCCCAGATTGGAGCTGCATAAAAATTATCGAAGTGACGACTGATGCCAAAAGCAACCTCTTGCTGCTTTTTGGTCCGCCAACGTTTGGCATTAGTCTTGAAATTAGATTTGCTGTGTTTGCTCCTTTCGTACTTATAACTGATAAATGTTCTTTAAAGGTTATTTTGTCATCGATTACTACGCCTAAGTAGCGCACACTTGGACCAGATATAGCTTCATGTTTGTCGACGTATATACTTATTTTTTCTCTTACTTTTCTGCTGGATACAAGTACTACTTTGGTTTTTTCTGCAGCTAATTAAAGATTTAGTTCTTTTAAATGTTGTCTTATCAATTCCACAGATTCATTGCAAATTTGTGCTACTTCTTTTAATTTTGCTGTAACTACTAATACCAAATCGTCCGCAAATGCTATAACCGTAACTTCTTTCGGCATTTGTAGTCGTAAAACTGAATCAAAGGTTAAATTCCAAAGAATTGGACCTAGAACCGAACCCTGTGGGACTCCGCCCGTAATAATATATTCTTTGGGACCCTCAGATGTGTCGTACTTAAGAATGCTATTTCCAAAATAGTCTCTAATTATTTGTCTTAGATATGCTGGAATCGAAGTTTTATGAATAGCTTTTTCTATGCAACTCCATTTCACGGAATTGAAAGCATTCTTTACATCCAGTGTTACAACTCCACAATATTTCTTTGATCCTTTTTTCCAGCGTTTTCCAATAGTGTTATTGCGGATAATATTAGTGACACAGCTAATTGCATCCACAGTTGATCGTGATTTTCTAAAACCGTATTGATTATTTGAAAGTATGGCTGCTTCTTCTACAACCATCTCTAGTCTGTTTTTAATAATCTGTTCTAAAATTTTTCCTGCTGTGTCAAGCATGCATATAGGACGGTATGATGATGGTTTGTCTGGTGGCTTACTTTCTTTTGGTATTAATACTAGAAATTGCTTTTTCCATAGTTCAGGAAACACGCCTTCATTTAAGCAAGAACTGTACAGGTCTACAAACATATCAGGATGCTTTGCAATAGCGGTTTTCAGAGCTATGTTCGGAATACAATCCAAACCAGGTGCTTTATTGTTTCCAATTTTACCACAAGCTTTTACAATTTCAGCTACTGTAACCGGTGGTATGTCTTTTGCATTACAGTTTAAAACAGTTTTATATTTTGTTTCGCATTGTTTTGGAAATAACGTGCTAACTATCTTCTTTAGGAAAACTGGACATCTAGGAGGTAAGAAATATTTTTTGTTCAATCTTCCCATCACTGTTTTATATGGTCTTCCCCAAGGATCAGTGTTAACTTCTAAGCAAAGCTCATTCAAAAATTTCTGTTTGCTAGACTTAATAGCACACGTCAATTTTCTTCGAGCAGTTTTGTATTCTTGTTGAAGATTAAGCAAATCATTTTTACCTCTTGAGCGTTGATATCGCCTCCTTAGACGATGGCATTCTCTGCGAAGTTCAGCAATATCGTTATTCCACCAGAAAACGTTATTGTGTCCTCTATTGCACAACTTTTTTGGCATAGAAGCATTGCAAGCCCTCTTTATAATGTTTATTACCTGTGTAACTTTAGAATTTGCAGATCCTGAGATTTGATCTTCATCCAGTATCAGTAAAAATAATTCTTCATCGAATTTATAGGATACCCAGCCAGGTGGTTTAACCATAGATAAGTGATTGTTTTTAATTGAGCTATGTGTTTCATATAATAAGGCGTGGTGATCACTATGAGTATAGTGTTCAGAAACTCTCCAATTTACCTTATACTTTACTAAAGAACTGCTCATAAATGTTAAGTCTATAGTTGAACCTTCGTTACCTCTGCTAAAGGTGTAAGAGTTCCCTTCATTTAATAACACTATATCTAAAACTGAAAATGTTTCTAAAATTGCTCGGCCTCTTTTGTTTGTTATTCGACTACCCCATTCGGTGGCCCAGGCATTAAAATCTCCTGCAATGATTACTTGTTTTCGATCTTTCACATCACGAACTATTCTTTGAAGTAAATCTGTAAAATCGTTAAAAGACGCATTTGGATCGGCATAACAGCTATAAATGTATGTATTGTCTATTTTGACACGTTGTAGCAATTTTATTTTCCACCTAATATATATATCTGTATAATCAATCCTTTTATTAAATATTAAATAATATAATACATTATAATGTTATCCAATCCACTTAATTTAATAACATCGATTGTCCAATAAAGAACTAGTATTTAGTTCATGTTAAAAGTTAAATTCTACGGAGACAATATAAAAGCTTTTGTTTGGTATCCTTCTTAAAGCCCCCTCTACTCAATAACTGCAAGGTAACTTTGTTACTGGGCAGCAACAAGCTCGGCCAGCACTTCTAACACAGCTGGGGTTCAAGCAGGTCGAAAGTTGTTCTTAGGAGCGATGTCCGTCATTGATTTTTGCTGTTGGAAGCGTGCACGATGGAAGATTGCACGTGTATGCTATCTTCATAAATTGTTTTGGATGGTCCATTTTTTTGTTGAAACCAGTCGTGAAGAACGATGAAGTTTTTGTTAAAAGACCATTAGGAACAGTAAGTGAATTTGTTTCTATAACAATATTGATTGAAATTTTCAGTGTAACTTTGGGAATAATTAAATTTAAATTTAATTTATATTGCAACGTAAATTATAAATAAGCAATTTTTCTGAATAGTATTCATGCGAAATTAAATGAAAACAATTTTATTCTTGTATAATATGGAATCACATATATAATTTATTCAAGTTAATTACAAACAACATTTGCTTTCTTGTGGTGTGAATTACGCCTGGAACATCTGTAAATTGAAACGCAGATAATGGAAGCCAAGTGACGTGTTTTTCAGTATGCAGCGCAGCTGTTTGTTTGGAATGGAATTTTCCGTTGTTAATACATACGTCAGCTTTCAAGCAAGTATTTAGGTGCAATTTGGAGTTCTGGTATGTACAAAAAATTATGTTCGTATGTTGTTTGAACTGTCGACGTAGTAACGAGATAAATTTTACTTTAACCGACTTGTGTTAACTTTGAACAGGTCAAGGACAGATCTCAATTATATTTTTCGTAGTTATACGATATGAATCAGTAATTTGTTCCTACAAATTCTTTTATTAACTCAATGAAACATCAGAAGATGTCACTACTAATTAGATAAAGTAAATTCTTATAACTTTGAGTACTTAGAAATTAAATTTCTACATTTGATATTTTATGAACAATTATCTGTAATTATTTACTGTGAAATTAAGGTAAATTTACCATAATTAACTCTTTCTATAAATAAGCAATTTTATGCTTTGTCAATCTGTTATATAAACTTCATTAAATAGTAATTGGTACGGATATATTCAGTACCATTGTAATTAACTCTTCCTAATTTAAATTAACTTATAAAGGAAGACATATTTTTTGTAGAAAATTACTTTATTGGATACCAAAAGAATAGATTCTTATTTTCGGACTAAAGACTATCTTTTATTTAAGAGGAATGAAAATCGATTCTGATTGTATTTAATTATTTTTGAGTTTGAATGCACAAACAGTGCTTTTCTTTGTTTAATTTGTTCACAGGTGCAATGGAGGATTGCTAAGGTCAAGGTCGAGCCATAAGGTAAGATACTTTAAAGATTAGGAGGTCTTTAAAATTATATAGCGGTTATAGAAAAAGGTTTCCGCATTTGCCTTGTACAAGGGACTTGTATTAGGTCTTCTCAGTATAAAAAAATACGGTGGCGCCTTATTTTTATTGTTAGTGGTTGCAATTACACCCCGACCCACAGCTCATTCTCTACCCAGAGCATATAGTTTGACTAGCCGCTTTGCCTTTGAGATTTCCTCAACTTAGAGCCACCTTCCATCTTAATTTGCCGTGGGCTCCATTTCTAATTATCGGAATTTCTCGTTAAACTAAATCGGAATTTAAAAGGCTTCAAATAGCGCCCAGCGTGTAGGCCTCGATTGCTGTACCAATTGTATAAGCACATAAAGTATAGGCTTCGATTGACCTTGGTTGTTTACACTTGTGATTCGTAACTCATTTACCCTCAGATTGGTTTAGTCTATTGATGTTGTTGTTTAATTGAGTTTAATTTGTAATTAGTTAGTTAGTCTATCCCATGATGGCTGAGACGTATCAAGTAGTTTATTTGCATAAAGATAAGTTGGATTATGAATTGAAAATTCGTGAAGTGTTAGCAGCAGACCGATGCAGGATAAGAGGAAAATGTTAGGCCGATTATTAGCCAAAGAAACAACATTATCTGATTTTATTTGTCAATTAGCTCTAACGGAAATTGATAGTATATCAACATTAATAAAGCTGTGTAAGAAATTAGAAGAAGCTTTCTTACATGGTAAAATTGTTCGATAGGAATATTATTGCTCTTTAGTCGCAGCTTGTAGTATTTCAGTGAATAATAATTCACAGTGTAGTTGATAATAGTGATTTGTATTTAGGTTTTCTTCCATTTGTATTAGCTACAATAGTTGTTTGATAAATTTTTATAGTAGAGATGATAGATGTTTATAATTTGGTACACTGGTTTTACTGTCGGTAAACCGTTTCAAGATTGCTCTTGTGCATAGGCACGTTTTGTTTTGATATAATTTATTTTGATAGCAATTTTGATTTATTTATATCCGCATTGCAACGCAGTATGTTAATTGGTTGTAAGTCTAAGTGAAACTTGTCGTCGTGGTTGGTCGGATTAGCAGTATGTCAGTCTAGACGAGACTTAGGAAAAGTCGGTCGCTCAGCATTACATGAGTCTAAACGAGACTCGAGGTAAGTTGTCACTCTAGCGATTTTGGCATCACTATTTTTGAGATTGGTGATGAGGTTATAATTTTTTGTTTATAAGTCTAGGTGAGACTCACAGAGGAGTTTGTCACCCTAGCAAGTTTATGCGTTGTGAAGTACTTTTGTCTATCTTGACAGTTTGATTTTGAGTAGTGTAAGAGTGTACTAGAACATTGATTTATTGTTATCCTAGATGGAAGGTTGAGAGTAATCTAAATTATAAATTTATTATGTTTAAAATTGTCATTGTCTGCGCATTTAAAAGAGAAGGTGTTCTTAAAGTTTGAAGTTCATTGGTTTAATGTTTGAAATCATGTTGATAATTTAGTTGAGATCAAGTTAGATAATGTGGATCCCTGGTATGTGTCTCTTCGAGAGAAAATTTTAACTTCACCTGATGATTACCCACAATGGAAGATAGAAGATAATTATGGATTTAAATTTCTTTCATCAAATTTACCACTCTCGTCGAATGTAAGGGAATGGAAATATTTAGTCCCTAGATCACAGAAGGAAGAGGTTATTCGGATAAACCATGACCCTTCAGTGGCCGGTCATTTTGGTTTTTTTAAAACATTGGCACGCATACAAGAGAATTTTATTGGCCAAAATGCGTATTGATGTGTTGAAATTTTGTAAAATTGTTTAACGTGTGGTGCACAGAAGGCATCGAATAGAGGACCCTTGGTTTAATGGGAAAGGAAAAGAAGTGAAGTTCCCTTTCAGATTATCGCTATAGACCTCATGGGCCCATTTCCACGGTCCAAGGTTGGACACAAATGGTTATTAGTTATTGGTGATTGGTTCTCAAAATTCACGTTAATGTTTCCGTTACGTAGTGCAAAAGCGCATATAATAGAACGTGTATTGGAGGAAAAAGTTTTCTTAGTTTATGGTGTTCCCAAATATATTATTTGTGATAATGGCTCACAATTTAGTGGTAGAAATTTCAAAGCAGTATGTAAAAAATATGACGTTCAAAAAATTTGGTTTAATGCAGTTTACTCTCCCAATGTAATTTTGTAGAGAGGATAAATAGAACAGTCGGAACAGCTATACGTTCGTATATTAAAGAACATGATACTTGGGACATAGAGTTACCCCAAATTCAGTATGCGATTAATTCTGCAAAACATCATGCCACTGGTTATTCGCCAAATTTCGTAGTTTTTGGTAGACATGTTCCTGTGTCTGGAAAATTTTATGGTCTTGATGTGGAACCCTCAGTTGATATTGATTTTATTTCTAGTGATAGACCTTCGTATGTGTCAGATCATAAAGGACTATTTGATATTTTTATAGACGTACAGAAAAGGTTACATTTAGCTTACATGCAGTCTAGTAATTCATATAATTTAAGGAGACGTAACATTTCTTTCGAAGTAGGTGACAAAGTTTGGAGGTCAAATAAAGTTCTCTCGAAAGCAAGTGATAAATTTACAGCTAAGCTTGCGCCAAAATATGTTTTGAGCATTGTTAAAAAGAAGGTTTCGAATTTAATTTATGAATTGATTAATGAAAATGGTTCAAGGGCAGGCAGATGGCATGTTAAGGACTTAAAACCTTATTCAGAGTTCAGTGGTGATATTGAAAATGAGAACGTTTCTGAACATTAATTAGTGTTGTTGATATATTTAATGGTTGATAGTAGGAATTATTTCTGTCTTATCTTTTAGTAAAGGATTTAAATATTGTATTGGAATACTGTTTGGTAGTCTAAAAATTTTAGATGTTGGATAAGAAGTATAAAAGAATTTTTGTAGTGCAGTAAGGTTGATACTAGACTGTGCTGATATTGTTAGTTGCAAGTTATTCATTTGAGTCAAGATAAAAAGTTACATGTTTCCGTTTGTCAAATGATTTCATTTGTCGTATGATTCTTTAGTTCAAGGTTATAAAGGAATGTTCAGGTATCTTTATGATTAAAGTGTTTGATAAATAAAGTTGTATATAGTTGGTCATTATTTTCTTTCGGATTTAAGATTAAGGTGTTTGATAATTATAATGGGAATCAAGTAGTTTGAGTCCATATTAAATATTGGTTGGAGGTCAATATTGTTAGTAACTATGATAGTTATGTTTAATTATGAATATTGCGTGAGATAGCAATGTTCTATGTTTATTTATGAATATTGCGTGGGATAGCAATGTTCTATTTTGTTCATTCATGCGTGAGTGAGATTTGTGAGAAGTAAGACGTGGTGGCGTTTTACTTGTCTCTTCTGGGAAAGAGATATTTCTACATTTTGGTTGCATATACATGCAGTAGATTGTTGAACGTTAGTGATTTCAAGACTTGTTTGCCGTTTTGAAGTTATGTTTGTCGTGGATCTCAAAAGTAGTGAGAGTCCTTTTTTTCTTTTGTAAATATGTAAATTACGGTTAATATAGTAAAAATATGTTTGTCATGATAATTTGATATTTTCATTAAGGAATCATAATACGGCAGTATTATATATTTTGTTGTTTAAGTTTCGAGTATAAATGAGTGATATAATAACCCCGAATATGATTAAACGATAATGACACCCTACCGATTAAGACTTCCCGAATTTGTCCCCTTGTGGCGTATAGTACGCGTAGTTACTCGTCACTCATTTTCAATTATGTTGTACCTTAAGTGGTAATTTTGTTTTATTTTGTAAAATTAATAATAATAAGTTGTGAATATGTAACAATAAATTAAAAAAATTCTTCGTATTTATTCCAGAATTTTTCTCTTAGAAAGAGGCAGTGTAGCAATTTTATTTTCCACCTAATATATATATCTGTATAATCAATCCTTTTATTAAATATTAAATAATATAATACATTATAATGTTATCCAATCCACTTAATTTAATAACATCGATTGTCCAATAAAGAACTAGTATTTAGTTCATGTTAAAAGTTAAATTCTACGGAGACAATATAAAAGCTTTTGTTTGGTATCCTTCTTAAAGCCCCCTCTACTCAATAACTGCAAGGTAACTTTGTTACTGGGCAGCAACAAGCTCGGCCAGCACTTCTAACACAGCTGGGGTTCAAGCAGGTCAAAAGTTGTTCTTAGGAGCGATGTCCGTCATTGATTTTTGCTGTTGGAAGCGTGCACAATGGAAGATTGCACGTGTATGCTATCTTCATAAATTGTTTTGGATGGTCCATTTTTTTGTTGAAACCAGTCGTGAAGAACGATGAAGTTTTTGTTAAAAGACCATTAGGAACAGTAAGTGAATTTGTTTCTATAACAATATTGATTGAAATTTTCAGTGTAACTTTGGGAATAATTAAATTTAAATTTAATTTATATTGCAACGTAAATTATAAATAAGCAATTTTTCTGAATAGTATTCATGCGAAATTAAATGAAAACAATTTTATTCTTGTATAATATGGAATCACATATATAATTTATTCAAGTTAATTACAAACAACATTTGCTTTCTTGTGGTGTGAATTACGCCTGGAACATCTGTAAATTGAAACGCAGATAATGGAAGCCAAGTGACGTGTTTTTCAGTATGCAGCGCAGCTGTTTGTTTGAATGGAATTTTCCGTTGTTAATACATACGTCAGCTTTCAAGCAAGTATTTAGGTGCAATTTGGAGTTCTGGTATGTACAAAAAATTATGTTCGTATGTTGTTTGAACTGTCGACGTAGTAACGAGATAAATTTTACTTTAACCGACTTGTGTTAACTTTGAACAGGTCAAGGACAGACCTCAATTATATTTTTCGTAGTTATACGATATGAATCTGTAATTTGTTCCTACAAATTCTTTTATTAACTCAATGAAACATCAGAAGATGTCACTACTAATTAGATAAAGTAAATTCTTATAACTTTGAGTACTTAGAAATTAAATTTCTACATTTGATATTTTATGAACAATTATCTGTAATTATTTACTGTGAAATTAAGGTAAATTTACCATAATTAACTCTTTCTATAAATAAGCAATTTTATGCTTTGTCAATCTGTTATATAAACTTCATTAAATAGTAATTGGTACGGATATATTCAGTACCATTGTAATTAACTCTTCCTAATTTAAATTAACTTATAAAGGAAGACATATTTTTTGTAGAAAATTACTTTATTGGATACCAAAAAGAATAGATTCTTATTTTCGGACTAAAGACTATCTTTTATTTAAGAGGAATGAAAATCGATTCTGATTGTATTTAATTATTTTTGAGTTTGAATGCACAAACAGTGCTTTTCTTTGTTTAATTTGTTCACAGGTGCAATGGAGGATTGCTAAGGTCAAGGTCGAGCCATAAGGTAAGATACTTTAAAGATTAGGAGGTCTTTAAAAATTATATAGCGGTTATAGAAAAAAGGTTTCCGCATTTGCCTTGTACAAGGGACTTGTATTAGGTCTTCTCAGTATAAAAAAATACGGTGGCGCCTTATTTTTATTGTTAGTGGTTGCAATTACACCCCGACCCACAGCTCATTCTCTACCCAGAGCATATAGTTCGACTAGCCGCTTTGCCTTTGAGATTTCCTCAACTTAGAGCCACCTTCCATCTTAATTTGCCGTGGGCTCCATTTCTAATTATCGGAATTTCTCGTTAAACTAAATCGGAATTTAAAAGGCTTCAACGTATGAAACCGTCTTCTTTATTGTCCATAATTTCTTGGAAAGCGGTTTTTCCACAGGCCCAAATAGCAGCTGTATTATTATTATTTGATGCCCACTGAGCACCCTTAAAGTTTTTGTATTGTTCGCAAAGGATAGCTACATCTATCTTTAACTCATTGACTGATTGTAACAATAGTTTTTGCGAAATTTTACAATGATTTAAATTTAGTTGTAGTATTTTCATGATTCATAACTAGTAGTTGTTATAGCCCTCCGATATGCTGTACACTTGCTTGTGCCTACAATATGGTTAGTGGACCAGTTATTATTTTCACTGCACAGAAAACATTTTGAGGGATTTGGACACGTTTTAATAATATGACCTGGTTCACCGCACTTTATACATAAATTTGATCGGTCGATTGGACTTTTGCATGTTTTTGCTAAATGATTATAATTTAAACATCGATAACACCTTAATCGATTTAGTTTTTGTCTTATTCTACAAAACATTCATCCTACCCGTATCTTTCTAAGTTCTAGTAATTTTTCTGCAATTTTAGCGGATACACTAATAACAGCAATCTGTGTTCCGCCATAGGTTTTCCTTATTGATTTAATCGATATATCACATATATCTATATCAATTGTTGATTCTAAAGCATAATGTACTTCTTGGGTTGTTGTTACCTCATCCAAATCTTTTATTTCTACTAATACTTGATTAATTCGTGTTTTAACTTCAGCCTGTGAATCTAATACGTCCAATAGACTACTTTTAAATTCTTTAGTTTTTGAATTATTTGGTGTATTTAGTTTTAGTATAAGTTCGCCGCTTGATGTTTTTCTTATTCCGGTAACATTTGATCCAAGTTCTTTTAAAATTGGGTCAGCTTTAACTTTTTTCAAGATATCTGCATAAGACATTTCTCCTGTCTTTTTAATTATCAAAGCATCTGATCGTGGTATCTTATTTCTAACGGGTATGGATTTATTTATAGTCTGCTTATCGATATTTTTTTTATCTAGGTTAGATATATCCGGAAGTATTGTAGTATTAAAATCTTGTCCAGCTACATTGTGATGACTTACATTACTAACTAGCGTATCTTTTACTATGTTTGTCGCAATTGCTGCATTATTTTCTGATATTGCTGATGTAAACTGAATACCAACATCAGGTTGTACTACAGTTAATATTGGTATGCTCGTGCTTTTAGATTCGAATTTTTTGGGGTCATACAAGTACTTACATTATGTAAGACATTTACACCTATATTCATGTAAGTACGATCATGTAATGAACGTATTTCACTCACACGTTTTCTAATCTCATTATGGATATTAGTTCTCCCCTTAATGAAAGTATGTAGTTCTAAGATCTTATTCCGAAGTTGTCCACATACATCAGTCTTCGCAATAGTAGAAGTAGCATTTTCCTCGTTATGTAGTGATGATCGTTTAGTTCCTCCTTTTCGAGAGTTTTTCTTATTAGAGTCAAAAGTTGAAGGTTCTGGTTTTAAATTATTCCTTAATTTTGATTTTGAGGTGCTGTCAAATGAATTGTCAATTAAAATGTCATCCATAATATATAGTTCAATTTTAATTTCTTTTTTATAATTTCCTTTTACTCTCTCGAGTAGTTTCCTGAATTCTCTGGGTGTTATTCTCTTATGATAACCTCTTATTTTGCACTAATAATATTTTCTTTTCAGTTAAAATGAGGTTTTTATAAGCACAAACATACATACATGTACGTATTCAAACTTCGCGCGTATGTATGTGTGTATGTGTGTATGTGTGTGTATGTGTGTGTATGTGTGTATGTGTTGTAGCAATTTTATTTTCCACCTAATATATATATCTGTATAATCAATCCTTTTATTAAATATTAAATAATATTATTAAATAATATAATACATTATAATATTATCCAATCCACTTAATTTAATAACATCTATTGTCCAATAAAGAACTAGTATTTAGTTCATGTTAAAAGTTAAATTCTACGGAGACAATATAAAAGCTTTTGTTTGGTATCCTTCTTAAAGCCCCTCACTCAATAACTGCTAGGTATCGCTGTTACTGGGCAGCAACAAGCTCGGCTGGTACTTCTAACACAGCTGGGGTTCAAGCAGGTCGAAAATTGTTCTTAGGAGCGATGTCCGTGATTGATTTTTGCTGTTGGAAGCATTCACGGTGGAAGATTGCTCGTGTAAGCTATCTTCATAAATTGTTTTGGATGGTCCATTTGTTGTTGAAACCAGTCGTGAAGAACGATGGAGTTTTTGTTAAAAGACCATTAGGAACATGTAGCTTTGGGAATAATTAAATTTATTTTAAAATATATTGCAACGTAAATTATAAATAAAAAAACTTTTCTGAATGGTATTCATGCGAAATTGAGGAAAACAATTCTATTCTTGTATAATATGGAATCACATATATAAATTTATTCAAGTTAATTACAAACAACATTAGTTTTCTCGTGGTGAGAATTACTCCTGGAACATCTGTAAATTGAAACGCAGATAATGGAAGCCAAGTGACGTGTTTTTCAGTATGCAGCGCAGCTGTTTGTTTGAATGGAATTTTCCGTTGTCAATACATATGTCAGCTTTCAAGCAAGTATTTAGGTGCAAATTGGAGTTCTGGTATGTACAAAAAATTATGTTCGTATGTTGTTTGAACTGTCGTCGTAGTAACGAGATAAATTTTATTTTAACCGACTTGTGTTAACTTTGAACAGGTCAAGGACAGACCTCAATTATATTTTTCGTAGTTATACGATATGAATCTGTAATTTGTTCCTACAAATTCTTTTATTAACTCAATGAAACATCAGAAGATGTCACTACTAATTAAATAAAGTAAATTCTTACAACTTTAATTTTTAGAAATTAGATTTCTACATTTGATATTTTATGAACAAGTTATCTGTAATTATCTACTGTGAAATTAAGGTAAATTTACCATAATTAACGCTTTCTATAAATAAGCAATTTTATGCTTTGTCAATTTGTTACATAAACCTCATTACATAGTAATTGGTACGGATATATTCAGTACCATTGTAATTAACTCTTTCTAATTTAAATTAACTTATAAAGGAAGACATATTTTTTGTAAAAAATTACTTTATTGGATACCAAAAAGAATAGATTCTTATTTTCGGACTAAAGACTATCTTTTATTTAAGAGGAATGAAAATCGATTCTGATTGTATTTAATTATTTTTGAGTTTGAATGCACAAACAGTGTTTTTCTTTGTTTAATTTGTTCACAGGTGCATTGGAGTATTGCTAAGGTCAAGGTCGAGCCATAAGGTAAGATACTTTAAAGATTAGGAGGTCTTTAAAAATTATATAGCGGTTATAGAAAAAAGGTTTCCGCATTTGCCTTGTACAAGGGACTTGTATTAGGTCTTCTCAGTATAAAAAAATATGGTGGCGCCTTATTTTTATTGTTAGTGGTTGCAATTACACCCCGACCCACAGCTCATTCTCTACCCAGAGCATATAGTTCGACTAGCCGCTTTGCCTTTGAGATTTCCTCAACTTAGAGCCACCTTCCATCTTAATTTGCCGTGGGCTCCATTTCTAATTATCGGAATTTCTCGTTAAATTAAATCGGAATTTAAAAAGGCTACAAATGGCGCCCAACGTGGGGCCTTGATTGCTGTACCAATTGTATAAGCACATAAAGTATAGGCTTCGATTGACTTTGGTTGTTTACACTTGTGGTTTGTAATTCATTTACCCTCAGATTGGTTTAGTCTATTGATGTTGTTGTTTAATTGAGTTTAATTTGTAATTAGTTAGTTAGTCTATTCCATGATGGCTGAGACGTATCAAGTAGTTTATTTGCATAAAGATGAGTTGGATTATGAATTGAGAATTCGTGGAGTTGTTAGCAGCAGACCGATGCAGGATAAGAGGAAAATGTTAGGCCGATTATTAGCCAAAGAAACAACATTACCTGGTCGTTTAATTGATCCTTCCTCATATGTCGTAGATTATTCAGATGAACGAGATGAAATTGAGGCTTCGATAGAGTCAGTAAGAAATGTTTTATTAGAATTTGAAGGTGAATTAGCAGACCCTACATTTAAGAGGATACAGTCGAGATTGATACATCTTGATGGCCGAGTCAGGAGAATAAAATCCTTTAGATAATTCAGATGAAGTAACTTTATTTAAGAATGAATCATTGGCAACTATTCTTACTATGGAGGCAGAGCTACATGAAAAGCTTAAGAAGAATGAAGATGTAAACGCATATGGTGAATTTTCTATGAGAGAAACCATTCCAGCTGTTGTCAGTGCTCCTATTCATACTGTTTCATATTTAGTACCCCCTATTCCAATTGGTTCGTGGTCAGTAAAATTTTCTGGAGATCCAAAACAGGTTCATCAATTTTTAGATAGAGTAGCTGAGTTGGCACACTCGCGTAAAGTATCTGAAAAAGATTTATTTAATGCTTCTGTAGAATTGTTTACAGGTAACGGTTTAGAATGGTATCGTTGTGTTCGAAATTCTTTAACAAACTGGAATTCATTAGTTATTCAATTAAAGGAAGATTTCTTACCATCACACTCAGAGGACAAGATTTGGGAAAAGATTAGGTCACGTCATCAACAAAAAGGAGAATCTGTAGTCATTTATATAGCTCATATGGAGAATTTGTTTAGTAGGTTACCACAATCACCTGCGGAATGTACAAAAGTTAGAATGGTAAAGAAGAACCTATTACCTGATTTTATTTGTCAATTAGCTCTAACGGAAATTGATAGTATGTCTACATTAATAAAGTTGTGTAAGAAATTGGAAGAAGCATATGCATCCAAGCATAAATTAGTACAAAGTCCAGTAAAATATGTTCCGAAAGCATTAGGAAATTCAAAATTTCAAGTTGAAAATAAGTGGTCAGTTCCTGTAAAAAACTTTTCAGCGCGAACTGGTCGTAGTTTTGTAATCAATCATTTCCTCAAATACAATCTCTTGGTAACAATCATAGTAATAATAATAATCCCTCTAGTAGAGTCCCCGTAAATAAATATAAATTAAATAAACTTACATGTTGGAATTGTTTGGATGAAGGTCATACTTTTTGGAGGTGTAAGATTCCTCGTAAAATATTTTGTTATAGCTGCGGATATAGTGGAGTTAGGTCGATAAATTGTCCGTCGTGTTCAAAAAACGAGTAGATAGGCAGATGCAGAGTGGCCGGCATCATGCTTTCATGCAAAAGGCTACGGTTATGTTGTGTAAGCAGGAAAATTTTTTTGATATAGATGATTGGTCAAAATGGCTAGGCATCGTTAAAGATTTCTGTCAAGGGAACGTCAAGCCAAAAGCTGACGCGTTATTTTAAGGAAACCTCAGGACAATCGTCCGTACATTATGGTAAAATTGTTAGATAGAGATGTCACAGGTTTGTTTGACTCTGGTTGTACTACTACCGTTGTTGGTTCATTAGCGTTTTCTGTTCTTGAAGAATTAAATTTGAAGGTTTTAAAACTGAGAAGAGAATAGTTTCCACTGCTGATGGTGCTCTTCAAGAAGTTATTGGTTCAGTTGATTTACCTATTAGAATTGGGAGACAATATCGCATTGTTAACGCTTTGGTTGTACCATCTCTTCCTCACACATTTATTTTTGGTAGCGATTTCGCAAAATCCTTTGGTTTAATAGCAGATTTCAAAAACAATACATGGCACATTCAAGATTATGATAACAATAGTATTTCGTATATTGGTCATTCGTCAGTACCCTTAAGTTGTAGTAATCAATTACTTAGTTTGGATGATTTGTTAGAAACACAACAAGAAAAAGCACTAATAGCAATAGAATCTTTCAAGGAAATTAGCAGTGAAGAGAGACTAGGGCGTACCGATAAAATTGTTTTAGATATTGATACTGGTGATGCAAAACCATTTCGTAAAAAACCATATGTCATGTCCCCCTTTATGAGCAGGATGTTAGATAAAGAATTAGATGAGATGCTGAGATTGGGAGTAGTGGAAGAATGTCAGAGTCCATGGTCATCCCCTGTACTGTTGGTTAAAAAACAAGACAGTGAGTACAGATTTTGTTTTGACGGAAGAGCGCTCAATGATATTACTAAACATGATAGTTACCCATTGCCAAATATCGATAGGATTATAAATTTACTTAGAGGTGCAAATTATATTTCTAGTTTAGACCTTAGAAAGAGTTTTGGCAAATCCACTTTCCGAAACATCTAAGGATAAAACAGCGTTTAGTGTTATTTCGAGAGGACAATATAGGTTTGTCACCATGCCATTCGGATTAAAGAATGCTGCTCAGACGCAACAGCGTTTGGTTGATTCAATTTTGGACCGAAGTTTGAGCCACATGTTTTTGTTATTTAGATGACATTATTTTGTGTTCATCATCTTTGAGGAACATCTGAAGTTATTAGAAACGGTGAAGGAACGTCTTAAGGAAGCAAACCTTACGATTAATTTGAAAAAGTGTGAATTCTTTAAGAAATCATTAAAATTTCTTGGTTATATTGTTGGATCGAACTCTCTTCGTACAGACCCCGAAAAGGTTTCTGCGATGGTAAATTTCCCAGACCTAAGACAACTACTGAGGTCAAACGTTTTTAGAATGTAGTTGGTATCGTCGTTTTATAAAAACTTCTCATCTTTAGTGTCTCCAATCAGTGATTTGGTAAAAGGAAGAAAAAAGGGTCAATCTATTGTTTGGACATCTGAGGCTGAGAACTCATTTGTACAGATTAAACAGGCTTTAGTTTCCGCTCCATTGTTATCGCAACCGGACTATTCAGTTCCATTTATTGTCGAATGCGATGCTAGTGATACAGGACTCGGAGCAGTTTTAGTTCAAAAATCGATGATGTAGAGCACGTTATCTCTTATGCCAGTAAATCACTTACCCGAACTGAGCGAAACTATTCAGTCACGGAGAAAGAATGTCTCGCTGTAATTTTCGCTATAGAAAAATTTCGACCTTGGGTAGAAGGTACCCGTTTTACTGTTATCACAGATCACTTTTCTTTGTTATGGCTTAATAATATACAAAACCCAACCGGAAAATTAGCTAGATGGGCTGTCCGTTTACGACAGCATACTTTTGAGTTGGTTCATCGAAAAGGGAAGTTTAATGTAGTTCCAGATTGTCTTAGTCGCGCAGTTCCAGTCGTGAGTCATGTTGATAATTTAGTTGAGATCAAGTTAGATAATGTGGATCCCTGGTATGTGTCTCTTCGAGAGAAAATTTTAGCTTCACCTGATGATTACCCACAATGGAAGGTAGAAGATAATTATGTATTTAAATTTCTTTCATCAAATTTACCACTCTCGTCGAATGTAAGGAATGGAAATATTTAGTCCCTAGATCACAGAAGGAAGAGGTTATTCGGATAAATCATGACCCTTCAGTGGCCGGTCATTTTGGTTTTTAAAACATTGGCACGCATACAAGAAAATTTTATTGGCCAAAATGCGTATTGATGTGTTGAAATTTTGTAAAATTGTTTAACGTGTGGTGCACAGAAGGCATCGAATAGAGGACCCTTGGTTTAATGGGAAAGGAAAAGAAGTGAAGTTCCCTTTCAGATTATCGCTATAGACCTCATGGGCCCATTTCCACGGTCCAAGGTTGGACACAAATGGTTATTAGTTATTGGTGATTGGTTCTCGAAATTTACGTTATTGTTTCCGTTACGTAGTGCAAAAGCGCATATAATAGAACGTGTATTGGAGGAAAAAGTTTTCTTAGTTTATGGTGTTCCCAAATTTATTATTTGTGACAATGGCTCACAATTTAGTGGTAGAAATTTCAAAGCAGTATGTAAAAAATATGACGTTCAAAAATTTGGTTTAATGCAGTTTACTCTCCCAATGTAATTTTGTAGAGAGGATAAATAGAACAGTCGGAACAGCTATACGTTCGTATATTAAAGAACATGATACTTGGGACATAGAGTTACCCCAAATTCAGTATGCGATTAATTCTGCAAAACATCATGCCACTGGTTATTCGCCAAATTTCTTAGTTTTTGGTAGACATGTTCCTGTGTCTGGAAAATTTTATGGTCTTGATGTGGAACCCTCAGTTGATATTGATTTTATTTCTAGTGATAGACCTTCGTATGTGTCAGATCATCAAGGACTATTTGATATTTTTATAGACGTACAGAAAAGGTTACATTTAGCTTACATGCAGTCTAGTAATTCATATAATTTAAGGAGACGTAACATTTCTTTCGAAGTAGGTGACAAAGTTTGGAGGTCAAATAAAGTTCTTTCGAAAGCAAGTGATAAGTTTACAGCTAAGCTTGCGCCAAAATATGTTTTGAGCATTGTCAAAAAGAAGGTTTCGAATTTAATTTATGAATTGATTAATGAAAATGGTTCAAGGGCAGGCAGATGGCATGTTAAGGACTTAAAACCTTATTCAGAGTTCAGTGGTGATATTGAAAAAGAGAACGTTTCTGAACATTAATTAGTGTTGTTGATATATTTAATGGTTGATAGTAGGAATTATTTCTGTCTTATCTTTTAGTTAAGGATTTAAATATTGTATTGGAATACTGTTTGGTAGTCTAAAAATTTTAGATGTTGGATAAGAAGTATAAAAAGAATTTTTGTAGTGCAGTAAGGTTGATACTAGACTGTGCTGATATTGTTAGTTGCAAGTTATTCATTTGAGTCAAGATAAAAAGTTACATGTTCCTGTTTGTCAAATGATTTCATTTGTCGTATAATTCTTTTGTTCAAGGTTATAAAGAAATGTTTAGGTATCTTTATGATTAAAGTGTTTGATAAATAAAGTTGTATATAGTTGGTTATTATTTTCTTTCAGATTTAAGATTAAAGTGTTTGCTAATTATAATGGGAATCAAGTAGTTTGAGTCCATATTAAATATTGGTTGGAGGTCAATATTGTTAGTAACTATGATAGTTATGTTTAATTATGAATATTGCGTGAGATAGCAATGTTCTATGTTTAATTATGAATATTGTGTGAGATAGCAATGTTCTATGTTTGATTATGGATATTGCGTGAGATAGCAATGTTCTATGTTTAATTATGAATATTGCGTGAGATAGCAATGTTCTATGTTTAATTATGAATATTGTGTGGGATAGCAATGTTCTATGTTTAATTATGAATATTGTGTGAGATAGCAATGTTCTATTTTGTTCATTCATGCGTGAGTGAGATTTGTGAGAAGTAAGACGTGGTGACGTTTTACTTGTCTCTTCTGGGAAAGAGATATTTCTACATTTTGGTTGCATATACATGCGGTAGATTGTTGAACGTAAGTGATTTCAAGACTTGTTTGCTGTTTTGAAGTTATGTTTGGAGTGGATCTCAAAAGTAGTGAGAGTCCTTTTTTTCTTTTGTAAATATGTAAATTACGGTTAGTATAGTAAAAATATGTTTGTCATGATAATTTGATATTTTCATTAAGGAATTATAATACAGCAGTATTATATATTTTGTTGTTTAAGTTTCGAGTTTAAATGAGTTGTTAAATAACCCCGAATATGATTAAACGATAATGACACCCTACCGATTAAGACTTCCCGAATTTGTCCCCTTGTGGCGTATAGTACGCGTAGTTACTCGTCACTCATTTTCAATTATGTTGTACCTTAAGTGGTAATTTTTGTTTTATTTTGTAAAAATTAATAATAATAAGTTGTGAATATGTAACAATAAATTCAAAAAAAAATTCTTCGTATTTATTCCAGAATTTTTTCTCTTAGAAAGAGGCAGTGTAGCAATTTTATTTTCCACCTAATATATATATCTGTATAATCAATCCTTTTATTAAATATTAAATAATATTATTAAATAATATAATACATTATAATATTATCCAATCCACTTAATTTAATAACATCTATTGTCCAATAAAGAACTAGTATTTAGTTCATGTTAAAAGTTAAATTCTACGGAGACAATATAAAAGCTTTTGTTTGGTATCCTTCTTAAAGCCCCCTCTACTCAATAACCGCTAGGTATCGCTGTTACTGGGCAGCAACAAGCTCGGCTGGTACTTCTAACACAGCTGGGGTTCAAGCAGGTCGAAAATTGTTCTTAGGAGCGATGTCCGTGATTGATTTTTGCTGTTGGAAGCATTCACGGTGGAAGATTGCTCGTGTAAGCTATCTTCATAAATTGTTTTGGATGGTCCATTTGTTGTTGAAACCAGTCGTGAAGAACGATGAAGTTTTTGTTAAAAGACCATTAGGAACATGTAACTTTGGGAATAATTAAATTTATTTTAAAATATATTGCAACGTAAATTATAAATAAAAAAACTTTTCTGAATGGTATTCATGCGAAATTGAGGAAAACAATTCTATTCTTGTATAATATGGAATCACATATATAAATTTATTCAAGTTAATTACAAACAACATTAGTTTTCTCGTGGTGAGAATTACTCCTGGAACATCTGTAAATTGAAACGCAGATAATGGAAGCCAAGTGACGTGTTTTTCAGTATGCAGCGCAGCTGTTTGTTTGGAATGGAATTTTCCGTTGTCAATACATATGTCAGCTTTCAAGCAAGTATTTAGGTGCAAATTGGAGTTCTGGTATGTACAAAAAATTATGTTCGTATGTTGTTTGAACTGTCGTCGTAGTAACGAGATAAATTTTATTTTAACCGACTTGTGTTAACTTTGAACAGGTCAAGGACAGACCTCAATTATATTTTTCGTAGTTATACGATATGAATCTGTAATTTGTTCCTACAAATTCTTTTATTAACTCAATGAAACATCAGAAGATGTCACTACTAATTAAATAAAGTAAATTCTTACAACTTTAATTTTTAGAAATTAGATTTCTACATTTGATATTTTATGAACAAGTTATCTGTAATTATCTACTGTGAAATTAAGGTAAATTTACCATAATTAACGCTTTCTATAAATAAGCAATTTTATGCTTTGTCAATTTGTTACATAAACCTCATTACATAGTAATTGGTACGGATATATTCAGTACCATTGTAATTAACTCTTTCTAATTTAAATTAACTTATAAAGGAAGACATATTTTTTGTAAAAAATTACTTTATTGGATACCAAAAAGAATAGATTCTTATTTTCGGACTAAAGACTATCTTTTATTTAAGAGGAATGAAAATCGATTCTGATTGTATTTAATTATTTTTGAGTTTGAATGCACAAACAGTGTTTTTCTTTGTTTAATTTGTTCACAGGTGCATTGGAGGATTGCTAAGGTCAAGGTCGAGCCATAAGGTAAGATACTTTAAAGATTAGGAGGTCTTTAAAAATTATATAGCGGTTATAGAAAAAAGGTTTCCGCATTTGCCTTGTACAAGGGACTTGTATTAGGTCTTCTCAGTATAAAAAAATACGGTGGCGCCTTATTTTTATTGTTAGTGGTTGCAGTTACACCCCGACCCACAGCTCATTCTCTACCCAGAGCATATAGTTCGACTAGCCGCTTTGCCTTTGAGATTTCCTCAACTTAGAGCCACCTTCCATCTTAATTTGCCGTGGGCTCCATTTCTAATTATCGGAATTTCTCGTTAAATTAAATCGGAATTTAAAAAGGCTACAGTGTATATGTGTATATGTGTGTATGTGTGTATGTGTGTAAGTGTGTATGTGTGTATGTGTGTATGTGTGTATGTGTGTATGTGTGTATGTGTGTATGTGTGTATGTTTTTTTTTTTTTTTTTACAGTTGCAATATTTTTATTTCATCATAAATAAGTTACATTACTAATAAATACATGCACTGCATTCTCAATACCAATATCTTCCCGCGGAACCGCAATTAAGCATAACTTCACGAGAAGTGGCTGTTGCTCATACGCTCTTCTTTGAAGATTCGATTATATAGAATGAATAGTTTGTTGTTCCATTATTTGGATCTAGCCGTCTAATGTAATTTCCTTTTTTAACCTCAATGATAATGGCTTTTAATATTTCTTCTGATAGCAAGGTCGTGTTTTATGTATATAACCGTATTATGTATTTAACGCTTCTCTCCTTGTGTTGTCAATTTGTCGCAGTTCCTTAATTACCATTGCAGCAAATATGGTAACTGCTGACCATACTTCTTTTGATTCTACCATTTTCTGGACCAACGTATTTGGACTTAGGTTTATTTTGTAAGAGCAGTTAGTTTCTCACGTGGTTCGTTAAATCGTGGGCAGTGAAAAATACGTGTTCTGCATCTTCAAGAACGTCAGTGCACATTGGACAATTAGGAGTTGTATCTAATTTAAATTTATAGAAGTATGCTCTAAAGCATCCGTGACCACTTAGAAGTTGGGTTAGATAAAAGTCTAATTCTCCATGACATCGATTAAGCCATGGTTCTATAAGTGGTATCATATGGTAAGTCCATCTACCTTTCTGCGATGTATCCCAACGTTGTTGCCATTTCGCTATTAATTCTGCCTTTTCTTCTTTCTTTTCTGTTCTAGAGCTTTATCTCTATAATACCACTCCCGACGGTAGTGCGTTAATATTTCAATGGGAGGCATACCTGCGATAATGCATGCAGCTTCATAAGAAATTGTGCGGTATGCACATATTACTCGTAGAGTGCTTAATCTGTACACGGAAGAAATTTTACGGCAGTTCGATTCTATTTTTACTGCATTAGCCCAAATAGGAGCTCCATATAAAATTATAGATGTAACAACCGATGCCAAAAGTAATCTTCTACTAGTTTTTGGTCCACCAACATTAGGCATTATTCCTGAGAGTATTGTTGTTGTGTTTGCTGCTTTTTTGCTCACGTAGGACAAATGTTCTTTAAATGATAATTTGTCGTCGATTTTCACACCTAAGTAATGCACACTAGGACTAGAAGTAATTTCGTGATTACCTATATGCAGGTTTATTGTTTCACGTATCTTTCTGCTGGACACAAGAACGACTTTAGTTTTTCTGCAGCTAGTTCAAGGTTTAAACTTTTTAGATATCGCCTAATTATTTCCACAGATTCATTGCAGATTTGTACGATTTCTTCCTTTAGCTTTGCAGTAACCACTAGTACCAAATCGTCTGCAAATGCTACAGTTTTAGCTTCATCCGGTAATTTCAGTCTTAGGACTCCATCATATGTTAAATTCCAAAGTAGTGGGCCTAAAACTGAACCCTGTGGAACTCCACCTGAAATCATATATTGTTTTGGACCTTCGTCAGTGTCGTATCTGAGGATTCTATTCTTAAAGTAGTCCCCGATAATTCTTCTTATATATGTAGGTACTGATGGTATATCAATAGATTTCTCTATGGAACTCCACTTAATAGAGTTAAAGGCATTTTGACATCCATTGTTATTATTGCACAGTATTTTTTGATCCTCTTTTCCATCTTTTCCCTGAAATTTTAGTCTGAATAATATTGAGAATCGAGTTAATTGCATCAATTGTAGAACGCGATTTTCGGAAACCATATTGATTTTCTGAAAGTACGGCTGCCTCTACTATAGCCATTTCCAATCTGTTTTTATAATCTTTCCAAGATCTTTCCAGCTGTGTCCAGCATACATATTGGACGGTATGACGATGGTTTGTCAGGAGGTTTATTATCTTTGGGTAGTAATACTAGAAACTGTTCTTTCCACGGTTGAGGAAACACACCGTCATTTAAACAAGAATTATATACCGATGCAAAGATATCGGGACGGTTTCTAATAGCTATTTTAAGAGCAGTGTTGGGGATGCAATCTAGTCCCGGTGCTTTGTTGTTTCCTATCTTATTACAAGCATCTAGCACTTCACTTTCAGTGACTGGTGGTATATATTCTTCATCACAGGTTATTGCATTTCCATATTTTTCTTCGCATTGCTTTGGGAATAAGGTGTTTACTATTTTCTTAAGAAAGATTGGACATGTGGGTTGTGAAAAATGTTTTCTTTTTAATTTTCCCATTACTGTTTGATAAGGCCTTCCCCAAGGATAATCATCAATTTCTTTACAAAGATCATTCCAATATTGTTGTGTGTATGTGTGTATGTGTGTATGTGTGTATGTGTGTATGTGTGTGTGTGTCTATGTGTTTCTGTGTGTATGTGTGATTGTATGTTTGTGTGTATGTGTGTATGTGTGAATGTGTGAATGTGTGAATGTGTGAATGTGTGAATGTGTGAATGTGTGATGTGTATGTGTGTATGTGTGTATGTGTGTATGTGTGTATGTGTGTATGTGTGTATGTGTATGTGTGAATGTGTGAATGTGTGAATGTGTGAATGTGTGAATGTGTGAATGTGTGAATGTGTGAATGTGTGTATGTGTGTATGTGTGTGTGTGTGTGTGTGTATGTGTGTATGTGAGTATGTGTGTATGTGTATATGTGTGTATGTGTGTATGTGTGTATGTGTGTATGCGTGTATGCATGTATGCATGTATGCGTGTATGCGTGTATGCGTGTATGCGTGTATGTGTGTATGTGTGTATGTGTGTATGTGTGTATGTGTGTATGTGTGTATGTGTGTATGTGTGTATGTGTGTATGTGTGTATGAGCGTATGAGTGTATGTGTGCATGTGTGTATGTGTGTGTGTCTGTGTGTCTGTGTGTGTATGTGTGTATGTGTGTATGTGTGTATGTGTGTATGTGTGTATGTGTGTATGTGTGTATGTGTTATTATTATTATTATTATTATTATTATTATTTATTAAAACAATATATTTACATTACAATTGAACTCTACTTATATTACTGTAGAATTTTTTTTTTTTATTTTAAAAAGATTAATTCAAAAGTGGAGTATATCTAACTATATCATTTTCAATCCAGCAGAGTATTGTTCCTACACACCAAATATCCATAAATTTTTGAATGGTATTGTTGCCAATATGCCATGCAAACTCCTGAGAAATTCGTAGTTTAACTCTATGTACCAAACGTTCCTTGTATAATAAATATGTGTTAGGATATCTGTGCTTTTCCATGGTACACCAATAAATTGTGCTCTTTGCGGTAGTTATTAAAAAATTTGCTAATTTCGCACCTTTGAATTCATTTGAGAAACCTCCGCGCAACTCTCTTGCGAAAATGTGTTTTCGGTGCATTATTTTTTTTAAGATCGGTATAAGGAATTTCCATACTTCATCAGCTTTGATACATGAAATAATTATGTGCCATGCATCTGCCTCCGTATTGCACCAAGGACACATAGGGTTTGGTAAATATCCTGCTTTATACAAAAATTGTGGGTCAGCGAGTCGATTTTTCGCAAATCTCCACGAAACCATTGAGTCACTACCTAATGATGGTGCTTGGAAAAAAGTCGTCCAAAGAATTTTTTCTTCCTTTAGTATACGTGTATTATTTTTTATAATATCCTTATGTTGTTCAAGAATCAAGAATTTATATATTTTGTTTCTATTATTCTTAGTAATATTAATATATTCTCCGTTTTCAGTACATAAAACGACTTGCAGTGGAACACAATTATCAGCCAGCTTTATATTATAGTGTGATGTGACATACGTGCGAATTCGTTGATAGTGCAGTACCAAATTGTCTATCACAGTTTCGGAGGCATTTCTTAATTTAACCTTTATGTGTTCATCACTCAGCCATTTGCCATCTTCCATAAAATCCTTCAGTTGTTGGAATCCATAATGGGTCCATGTTTTGCTAAAAAGCGGAGGTCTTACGAGGTTACCAATTAATCTATTACAAGTTATGGGTACACTACCAATATCATCTTTATGTTGTGGAAAATTCGGTATTTTAATATAATCACAATTCCAAGAAGTGAATATGTTGTACAGAAAATCGTTCTCTGATTCAAGTGAATTGTATAACGTTTCCGTGAAGAGCCATTGCCAGGTGGTTTTGAATGGGTTACTTGTTTGAATAAGCTGTTTCAGTAGTGTCGCCCATATCTGTTTAGGTCCACTGTATGTATATGTATGTATATATTTGTAAAAGTGATTTTGTTGCCTAAATTTCAACACATATTTTTGTATATCAAACATATCTTGTGTAACTAAAATATTTTTTTTGTTTTTTCATCAGTTGGATAATATATTTGAGAAAATTGTACCTCTTTAGTGCTACGTTTAAGAAATTAATATTGTTGAATTACAAAATTTCTTTAGTATCGTATCTTTAATAATTGTATTAGACTTAGCCTTATAAATTTTTAGAAATAGCGGATACTTTTCAGTTAGTTTATCTACATAAAGATAGGTTAAATTACAAATTAAAAATTAAAGATTTAGAAAGTAATAGGCCTGTTGTTGAAAAGAGGAAAATTTTGAGTAGATAATTAGCAAAGGAAGTTAACAAACCTGGTTGTCTATTTAAACCCTCGAGATATGAGGTAAATTTTTTTATTAAATTGATAAGTAAAATTATACTGTCGATATAACGTATGAGGATTACTCTTGTGCAGTAGGCACAGTTTTGTTTTGCTAGCAGTTTTTTTATTTTCATCGGTATTGCAACACAGCATGTTTAGTCCGTTTAGTCTAGGCAAGACTTGTTGTTGTGGTTGGTCGCTCAGCAGTATATTAGTATAGACGAGATTCGTGAAGGGTTGGTCGCTTAGCAGTACGTAAGTCTAGACGAGACTCGAAGTGAGTTTATTACTCTAACAGTTTTGCATCACTATTTTTACAGGCTATACTTTTTTATTTTTTTTCCTCATAATTTAACTTCACAAAAAATTTTTTGTTTTTGGACCGGTAAGTTGTAACAGTTTGCTTTCCCTCTTCTACAATAAGGCATAAAAATTATGTTGTGTTACAAAAATTTTAAATTTACTTTATAATTCAATATGAATCGTATATCTACAACTAATACAAAATTAAAAGAAGGTATAATTCTAATTATCTAGTAAATAAAGTGCATAGTTATAAATGCTCCAGTTTGTATTTTAAAACCCTGCTAAAACTCAAATAACCCATTCAAAATTTCCATAAAGTATCTTTAAGGTAATATCAAATAGCGTGATTTTGCGCATCTGGTTGTTCAATACTCAAGTGTCGAGGTCGCGGTTGTTGCCAAGTCAAACCAATTGCACCTTTATCATTCTAGCGTCAACATGGGAAAATTGATTTCAAAGGGTGACTTAGAAGTTGCAATCTATTTTCATACAGTCCATAGATCTGTAGGTTTAGAAGCTCATCATGCGCAACACTAAAGAACAGAAGTAATAATGGTTGTACGAAACCGTTAATTTATTGCGTATAAGATATATACGTTCCTCATTTTCAACATGGAAGCTTTGTTTTAATACAGAAACAACCCTAAAGAACTGATTAATGGCTATGAGAAGAAGTTAATTTATAGAGTATAAAACTTTTACGCACTGGAAACTTACAAGGATTCCATCCTTCATCTTTATGGTTCTAATTTACGAAGCGTTGTTATAACAATGTAGACAACTGCTTTTTCCTGTGTTTCTTCAATGTTGGAAGGCCACATATGGGTCGAGTTTGTTTGCTAATTGGTTTGTAACCAGCCGTACTCTATGCTCAAGGTCGGTAAGTGGTTTTCTTTTGTTAAAACAATCATCTGTTTGATGTACAACCTCGAGTTTAAATCGTAACCTTGGTAGTTTAAACCCATGGAAACTAACATCTTAATGATAATATTTAGTTATGAATTTAGATTTTCAAACTTTGCTCTAGATTAAAATTATGCTTTATAAAATTGTTTACCTAACAAACTCTTCATGAATTTACATTATGAATAATATAGTCGAGTACTTGCTTGTACATGACAACTATTTAACAAAGTTTGAGTTTACTAATTAAAAGATTTTATTATAAAACTAATTTTGTAAATATGTACGTTGTTTAGTCAGTACTGAAAAAATGACAAAAAAGCTCATAATTTTGTTAATGATATTTATAATGCCTATTTGATTTAGAGGCTTTTGAAATGACCAAGATTATTAATATAAATTCATAAAATTAATGGAGCATTCAGAAAACTTATAGTAAATAATCTGTCAACTTAAATCAGAGATATTTGTCAGTTAATATATGTGTTGATATTTAAAAGCTTTGATTTCTTTATAAACTTAGAAAAGGTTAATTACGCTCAAAGAAGCACTTAAGAAATAGTGTTTATTTTATTCATCCTTATCTTTAGATTCTATAAATTATATATGAACCAGAAGTGCGTAAATTCAATAAGTAGAGTGTCCATACACTAATACACAAAAGAAAAATACCATAAATGCACAAAACTTGTCTGAATTATTGATTTTTTAATTTTGAGGCGCAAACTGCTGTCTCGAATATTATTTTATTTACTTTATTTTATTTCAGGATAAACGTAGTACCATCTAAAAATACAAAATCTTGTATTTCAATAACAGAATACAGTCGTTGAGGTTCCTGTATTTTTCTTAGCAATATTTCTTGTTCTTACACGTTACCTAAGTACAGTGGCGCCCTACCCAACCGTATTTAATTAACGACCCCCCTGACGGTCTCTCTAAACCACTGAAGATAGATTTTAGAGTTAGTGCGAAAGCCTACAAAAGTCAGTTGTATTAATACAAATAAAACACTACATCTTCTGCATGACTTTTGTGAGAAAAGATAAAAGATCAGTTATAGAAAGTTGCAAAGTGGTAAATTTTATGGTACTGGAATTCTTTCTAATGATGATTTTGAAGTGTGTGTGTGTGTGTGTCTGTGTGCGTGTGTGCATGTGTGTGCGTGCGTGTGTGCATGTGTGTGTACATGTGTGCATGTATGTGTGAATGTGTGTGCATTTGTGTGTGTTGTGAGTGCATGTATGCATGCATGCGTGCATGTGCGTTGGTGCATGCATGCATGCTTGCGTGCGTATGTGTATATGTGGAGGGGGTATGCTTATGCAAGCACATGCATGTGTGTGTAAGGTGATAGTGTGCATGAGTGTTAGACGTTCTCTTTATTGCTTTAGTCTAACTTTTGATATTTATTCTAATATCTTAATTAAGACACCAACATTATTATCTGACAGCTGTATTAATTAATATCTAAACAAAAACTTAAACAAGACTAGGATTTTAGGTTTTCTTTATAGTGTTCGGCATGCTCATTATGCTTTAACAAAAACCACATGTCATAATTCAAAATCATAAAAATAGTATAAGAAATAGTCATGCCTAACTGCGAGGTTACCAAACATTGAAATATTAATTAACACAACCAACTAGCTATTTAAACAGGAAAATATAATTAGAAACACATAATACTCACCAAAATAGTAGATGTATCGTTGCTGCTGCGAGGTAAATTCTCCAATCTAGTGAGTCTAACTGTGCATGGGACAATATTAAGTTGATTCTGAAACAAAAATTCTAGCATGAAGGGTGATCAATATGTTTTATATATATGTATATTGTAACAAAATTTTTGTTACATTAAATATCTCTAAAGAAAAACAGTTCTAACTGTTGTTATTTTACGAATTTGTCATTTAGCGTGAAATCGTTAAATAATTTAATGTACTATAAGAAAGAACACCTCTTTCCGTTTACATTATTTTCACCTATAAGGAGTATTTAATAGGGACTCCTATGCTTTCGATATCCGCGAATACCTTGAACGTAACTTGAGTTGCATAAGCTACAGGCGTTCTGAAGTCCACTAGTGCAATTGTTAAACACAACGCCTGCGCGTAATGTGACGCGATAGCTAGGGTGTTGGCAAGGAAGCGAACACAGCGATCTTGCAAGCAACTACGAAGAAGTACGCTTCGTTGAAAATGAAGAGCCTTGTTTGCAGGTGGAAGCTGAGAATAGCACTAGGATGATGGAAGGGCTATGGGTTGCCGCGTGGAGGCGTCACGATAGAGCTCTCGTGAGGCTGCCCAGACAACCTACAGCAACAGTTACAACACGTGGTGAAGAGGTCCATTAGTGCACATTTAAGAAACACGTTTGACGATGAGATTGGAACTTGGTTGTGTATTGTAGAATTACACATTTAGGAAACACGCTTGACAATGGGGTTGGAATTTGGTTGTGTATTGTGTAATTACTCTTTTTGAAGCTGTCCGAAGAATGCTTTTAGTAAAGGCATATTTCGCATCTTTCTAAATTTCAAGGAGATGGAATGTTATGCGTTTTAGTTGGTCTACAACGTTTATCAGCATCACCGTTGTATAATTAAAACAAAATCAATCAGGTACTTATAAAACTATTTACTGAAAATTAATTTTACGTACTAATTACGGTCAAAGCTTTGATTTAACATTTACCAAATCGTAAGAAACTTTTGTTAAAGAATGTAAATGTCAAATTTTGTTTGAGATATGTTTAATCCCACGTAAAAATCAGTTTGAAAATTATACCCTAGAAATTTAATAGGTCAATACTCTTTGTTCAGAACTAAATTTTTTTATAAGAGGAATTTTTGAACCTTTGGATAAATTGAAAGTTGTTATTCAAAGCACGTATATAATGCACATGTTAATTGAGAAAAATAAGTATAAAGTCCACTTTTGATTGAAACATGTTTTCTTGCAATATGTTATGTGATTAGTAGAATACCTAAGCTGCTTCTAACATATGTTGAACTGACTTTTTTTAATTTCATATAATGCTTAAGCCATATGAACTGTTTATGTAACAAGTTCTTTAGAGAAATTTTGTAAGCCAGAACAGATCTGTTTTATGGATGTTTAAGAACCCAGACTGTATTAAATAATTTATAAATGCTAAGACCTCTCTATGCAGAGAAGCAAATTCACAGATTTTTTGAAACTTACTTTATGCTGATTATTTTGATTATAGAGAAACACATTAAGAAATTTTTGAAACTTATTATATATGGATTATTAAATTTTTATAAATAATTTTGCAACAAAAGAGAATTACATTTAAATTAAACTTTGAATTAATACCTTCGTCTTTTTATTTCACTAATTGAAATTAACATTGTCCAAATTAGATCAGCAAAATTTTGAATGTAGAAAAGGTTGATACAGTACCAGGTAATAGAAACGGAATAAGTAATTTCCAGTAGAGTATTTTTTCATAGATAAGGTGTTATTGAGATTTTGAATTTAGGTCAATCGATCTATAAAGATCGAAATATTTTGCTGTTGTAAGGCACAAACAGTGTCTTATATTTTATTTTTTTTGTGTGACATTTTCTTGCAGGTCCGACATCGCAGAAGCTGGAGCAGAGGTCCAAGAGGTTTCCAGAGGTATTGCTTATAGTAATTTGTATGTTTTTTGGTAATCATTATATCCTATAGGTTTCTGCGTCTTCCTGTAGGATACTTTAGTTTTGTTTATCGTCTATATAGATGCAGTGGCGTCCATTTGCGTTTTCTTGTTCCCGTTTGTAGTCGAGCCCACTCTATATCCACGCCCAAACTCATTGCTCACCCTTGGGGTAATTCCCAGACTAAGCCGCGAATATAGTAAAGCTCGTGGGTCCACCGAGGTTTTGTTCACTAATTGACTCACTCCATAATTAAATTAAATAAAGAAAAAATTATAAGTCCACATAAAGTTTTACTACTAATATGTTTTAATATAAATATTTTAGGTAGTTTTTTACAAAAGATAAGTTGATAAATACTAACGTATTACAATTAATAAGACGAAATAATAACTTAAACTTTTATGCAAAGCCCAAATGATCATTTCAAATCAGGCTAGTAATTGAAAGAGGGGAAATATAAGGTCTTGGACAAGACTTGAACCTGTATCTTAGTCTTTCCGGGACTATGCGTTTACCAATTATGCCACCGAGACCGATGACTATAATTGGAAAATTTGCAAATCTAAATCGTGTACACCACTATACATAAACCTAACTTTCAATTATGTTTAGCAATTTTTGTCAATCATATCTGACATTGTCAAGTTTTTCACTTGATAGACAGGAAGCAACGCTCCAAATTACGGCTATAAGCGAAGTATTAAATATATAAATATTTTAGGTGGTTTACCTATTTTATTCCCGCGGATTATCAGACTTGCGTTTTCGCTAGTAATCCTAATTTTAGTCGAAATCACTGGCATCCTACTACTATTTACTTTCTCGTGTTATTTTTAATACGCTTTTGAGACTTAATTCTTTTGTTAGGACTTTACTGATTCTAATAATTTTGTTTTTGGATATACTTTAGGTGTATCACAAATTATTCTGGTGTTCCTGGTTGGTTAATTTTATTTTGTATTTTTTTGGTTTTTTTTGCCACGATGGTTAATGTGGATTGTACGTGAATATGTTGTTAAAACACGAACTTCAGTATGACCTATCTTCTCGTAGATAGACCCTGACATTAAGGTAGAGGAGTTACATAAAGATTGATGGCGTCTAAATCTGATAAGGAAGCCCTTATAAAAGATAGAAGAATTATTTAATTGATGAAGACCCATTTCAATTATTTCATAGTCTTACAGGATGATGCAGAACAAATGAGTAAGTATTACCAAAATCACAGCCAACCGTGATAACGATAAGAGTCGGTGCATGTTGCTACAGGATTGCCTCTACCCATACATATACACTAATGTATTTTTGAAGGTTTATTTTTGATTTTAGGTATATGGATATGCTGCATTGTAATATAACATTTCTAAAAAGCTATTCGATACGGTAGTTAGAAATACCCCTTTCTATTTAAAAAAAAGTAACTTTGTATTTTCTTGAAAAAACCTCTGAAAAATTTCCAGAACTGTTTCCAGAAACGTATAGCTTCCTTCGCCAACTATAAAAATCTATCTGATAATTTTTTTATATCTTATACTATTAAATTAAACGTGTTGGTCTGTTTAAAAATTACATACTGTAATACACAAGCGCGCGCGCACGTACATGCACGGGCACGCGCACCCGCGAGCGAACACCCACGCGTGTACACCCGCGTGCGCACACCCGTACGAGCGTCGGGAAGCACGTACGCAAGCATGCATGCACGCACTCGCGCACACAAGCGTGCACACACTGGCGCGCGATCACAAGCACCCACGTGCACACATTACACACATGCACTCACACACGTACACCCACAAACACGCGCGCAGACGCACACACACGCACGCACGCACCCATTCACACACATACACACACACACTTGCGCCGCGTACGCTTACACACTCGGGCGCATACTCACACACGCGCACGCACGCTCATGCACACACACTCACGCATTCTCGTGCGTACCGGCGCTCGCACCCGCGCTCGCACACACTTGCAAACGCACCCACATGCACCCACATGCACCCTCTCACACCCACACATGCACGCACACATACGCATGCGCACACACGCACGCGCACACGCACGTGCGCATACTTCACACATGCACGCACACACGCATTAATAGTGTTCGGCATGCTCATTATGCATTAACAAAAATCACATGTCATAATTTAAAATTCACAATCATAAAAGTAGAATATTAGTCATGCCATTAATGAACAAATTAGTTAGCTATTTAAACAGAAAAATATAATTATAAACACATATTACTCACCAAAATAGCAGGTAAATTCACCATTCTGGTGAGTCTAACTGTGCATGGGGCAATATTAAGTTGGTTCTGAAACAAAAATTCATAACATAAAGAGTGGTCAATATGATATATAAAAACATATTAGGTAATTAACTACACAAATAAGGCGATAAATACTAACGTATTCTAGTTAATAAGATAAAATAATAACTTAGAGTTTTATGCAAATCCCAAATGATCATTCAAATCGAGATAGTAATTGAAAGAGGTTAAATATAAGGTTCCGTAAAGGATTCGAATCTGTACTTAGGCTTTCGCAATCCATGCGTTTTCTAATTACACCACCGGGACGGGCGACAATAATTGGAAAATTAACAAATCTATATCATGAACACCCATTCTGAACGGACCTGCACCTAGGCAACGTTCTAAAATACTAGAACAAGAAGAATGGCTTGCGCGTTTCAATGAGCTAAAGAGCAGAACTATAGGTTTAACCAAATTAGTGGAATCTTTAGTGAGGAACCAGACTAAGACAGGTCCCCGAAAGAGGGTAGCAGATTTTTCGGTACTTAGAGTGGCGGAGACCATAGAGGTCGGCATGACATTCTAAGACACACTACTGCGATGTGGAAAGCAACGGGAAACCACCACATTACCTCCCAAGTACACAGCGTACTCAAATTGTTATTAATGATGATGGCATCATCTGGACGATAAAATAGATGGACTCAGGATACTCATTATCCGAAACATAGAAAAGAATAATAAAAAACGTTCCAAATTACAATTACTAGAGATCGACACTACTGGTCATCATCGAATGAAAAAATTAGCAAATTCTATATGTGAAACACTACGGATATTACCTCACCAGCAGTACCACTACACAAGAATTGTTATTAATATATCACTAATTTTACTAATTTAAATCTACTGAGCGGAACCAGTTTAATCTTGCTCCATTGGTTGTGACCAATAGGAAAGCAAAGCAGATACTCTATTTGCCCTTTATCGGTGTAAGCAGGGTCCTTTAGTTAACAATTTTAATTGATTCATAGGCATTTGGAGGAAAACGTTGGTACCGCTTTTAACAATTTAACATTTTCTAGTTTAACGGGATGGCTGGTTTCAACATATGTTTGGCGACCTAAGACCTTTCATATTTACCATATTTGAAGTGAGCAATGTGTCTAAATCTTGTTGTTATATTCCTCTTGGTTCGACCAATATATTTTTGAAACACCCTGGCTCCACTATTCATAAATCCCCGACTTTTGCAATTTTCCACCTTGTCTTTGGATTACCAGCAAATCTTTATTATTAGTATTGAAAGCAATTTTGAAAACACTGTTTGAATATTTTATCAACCCTTTGTGGTTTGTAGAACGGAAGTTAACATATTAACATTTCGTAGAGGGGTTGATTGCAGTCGCCGATTTACGGATGCCGATCCTATTTACACTTTCAAAAATATCATAATATCAGAAGAAACCATTGTATTCGCCATTTGTTTAATAGCAAATTCCTTATTAAATCCTGTTTTATTTAGGAAATTCAATCAACATTATTAAGTTAAAGAAGTCAACTTATGTTGATGCTATGATTAGAGAAGACAAAAAAGCGATTTACATTGGTTTCTTTTCATAAATGTCAAATTCTAATTTATTACCATTTCAATTACTAATGTATCTAAAGGGTATGTCCATTATTCTCAGTTCATACGTAAATTTATGCTGAAATTTGAATTCATTTCTTAAGAAAACATCAACATTTGATGAAGTGTCAAAACTGAAAAATCATCCACGACCTTAACCATATTCTGGGAAGTATTTGAGTTTCTCAACTCGGTTTCAAAACGAACAAAATAAAGCTCAGCAGGTATAACATTTCCATTGCGTCCTTACATGTTGTTTCAACTTGTTGTGAATTGAAAACAGCTGGGACTTAGCATGCGAAACAGACTGTATAGTCCTCAACTTATCGTCATCAATACATTCATAAGAACATCTCAACAGCAGCAGCGGTATTGAACACCAGAACGAACCGACATCAAGAAATTAGATTCGTTCTTCAATCGCTGATATTTTACTTTGATTAACTGAATCAAAGCAGTTTTCACAGACAACCATTAACACTTTAAATCTTGACAGCTCATCGTGATATCAGCAAGCGGTCGTTGACCGAACCATTGTCTCATCAATTTATTTTGTGAATCTGCAACAGATTTCAACGATAATTTTACATTGGGCGAAATAGTTTGGACATTCTTTCAAAACAGACTCTGTTGATTTAATCATTTATTTAACGAACTTCTTTCACGTTTTGACTATTGGTCTGTAGACCAGACAGCAAAGTCTCTACTCTATCAACATAGTCTGTTTATCCAGAATCAACCAACCTATTCCTTATCAGCCTTTATACAACTTTTGTCGTACTAATAATCAGATGATCTTTCCTTGTTTCTGAGCATTCGCAAGTCGTAAGTTGTTCGAGTTGATTGCACGCGTTTCAATAAAGTTTTGAATTGTATCTAATTTTGAATGGATTTTCAAGCCAGCACACGCTCCAAGGAGTTCAAATGACCACCAAAGAGCCTCGATCGCGAAAGTCAACCTTCATTATTAAAGATTTTCGACGATTGTTAACAACTATTGACTCTATTGAGGTGAAGTAATTTCCAGCTTTTAGAGGTACATTGACATTGTGTTTCTTTAAAGAAACTTCAACAGTGTTTGCCATTATTTGTTAACAATTTATGATTGTTGACTTCAAAACAAATCTCGAAATTATTCATTCCTGAAAACCGGACTCGGATAAATTGCACGTTAGTGCTAGGTGCGATTTATACGTCCGGTTTTCAGGAATGGAATAATTTCCAGAGATTTGTTTTTGAAGTCAACAATCATAAATTGTTAGACAAAATTAATAGGCAAAACACTAAGTTGAAGTTTCTTTAAAGAAACACAATGTCAATGTACCTCCTAAAAACTGGAAATTACTTCACCTCAATTAGAGTCAATAGTTGTTAACGAATCGTCGAAAATCTTTAATAATGAAGAGTTGACTTTCCTTGATCGAGGCCTAAAATTTGGAGTAGATCATTTGAAAACCCTTTGAAGACATTATTGCTGGCATTGAAAAATCCATTTCAAAATTAGATGACAATTCAAAAACTTTATTAGAAACGCGTGCAAAATTCAACTTTCGAACAACTTACGCACTTGCGCAAGGAATGCCTCAGAACAAACAAGGAAAGATCATCTGATTATTAAAGATTTACGACAAAAGAATTGTTATTATTTAAAGGCTGATAAGGGAATAGGTTGGTTATTCTGGATAAACAAGACTATGTTGATAGAGTAGAGACTTTGTGTCTGAGGGTCCTTACAGACCAATAGTCAAAAAACGTGAAAAAGAAGTTCCTTTAAATAAAATGATTAAATCAACAGAGTCTGTTTTGAAAGAATGTCCAAACCTAATTTCGCCCACACTAAAATTAAAATTAAAAATTTCGAATCCTGAAATGCCAAAGCTTTACTGTTTACCAAAGATTCACAAAAATAATAAATTGATGAGACCAATAGTTTCAGGTATCAACTCACCGACTTACTATTTATCACGATGGCTGTCAAATGAATTTAAGAATTTAAAGTTTAATAGTTTGTCTGTACAAAACTCTTTAGAGTTCATTAATAAAATTAAAATATCACATTAGAAGAGAACGAAATCTTAATTTCATTTGATGTCAGTTCATTATTCCCTAGTGTTCCAATACCACGTACTTTAACATATTTAAAGGATGTTCTTATAGATAGTGATATTGATGACGATAAAGTTGAGGACTATATCAAGTTTGTTTCGCATTGCATGTCCCAGAACTGTTTTCAATTCAACAACAAGTTGTACGAACAACATGAAGGCACAGCAATGAGAAATAGCTTATCACCTTTCATAGCAAATTTATTTATGTCTCGTTTTGAAACCGAGTTAAAAGAAAACCCAAATACTTCCCAAGAATATGGTTAAGGTACGTGGATGATATTTTGCAGTTTTTGACACTTCTAAATCAAATGTTGATGATTTTCTTAAAGAAATGAATTCAAAATTTCAAAGCATAAAATTTACGTATGAACTAGAGAATAATGGACAATTACCCTTTTAGATATATTAGTAATTAGAAATGGTAATAAATTAGAATTTGACATTTATAGAAAAGAAACCAATGTAAATCGCTTTATTTTGTCTTCCTCTAATCATAGCATACAACATAAGTTGGCTTTATTTAACTTTTAATTAATAGATTATTGAATTTCCCTTTAAATAAAAACAGATTTAATAAAGAATTTGCTCTTATTAAACAAATAGCGAATTACAATGGTTTCTCTTCTGATATTATAGATAATATTTTAGAAAGTGTAAAATAGGATCAACATCCGTAAATCAACGACTTTGCAATCAACCACCTCTAACGATAATGTTAAATATGTTAAACTTCCGTTTCACAAAACCACAAAGGGTCTTGATAAAATATTCAAACAGTGTAATTTCAAAATTGCTTTCACTAATACTAATAAAATTAAAGATTTGCTAGGTAATCCAAAAGACAAGGTGGAAAAATTGCAAAAGTCGGGGATTTATGAAATTAGTTGTGCAGGGCCAGGGTGTTTTCAAAAATATATTGGTCAGACCAAGAGGAATATAACAACAAGATTTAAAGAACACATTGCTCACTTCAAATATGGTAAATATGAAAGGTCCCAGGTTGCCAAACATATATTTGAAACCAGCCACCCGTTAAACTAGAAAATGTTAAATTGTTAAAAGCGGTACCAACGTTTTCCTCCTTAAATGCCTATGAATCAATTAAAATTGTTAAACATAAAGGACCCTCTAAACACCGATAAAGGGCCAATAGAGTTATCTGCTTTGCTTTCCCTATTGGTCAACAAACCAATGAGAAAGCAAGATTAAACTGGTTCCGCTTCAGTAGATTTAGAATTAGTATAAATTAGGTAGATTTAAGTTATAATGTCACACCACTTGTTTGTTGGTGAGAACACCAGCCTGCGGGTGAGGAGAATATCCTTGATAGTGTTTAAAGCAACAATATAGTAAATTATACAGCTAATTTTTTTTTTTTTCACTTGATGATGACCACATAGTGGTCGAAATACGTATCTAGTAATTTAAATATTTTTGTGGTTAAGGGTTTTTATTTAATTTTATTTAAATCGTGCCACAGTGTTCCTATAGATTATTAATAGAAAAAGATTCGTAAACATTCTACGAGTCGGAGCGCGAAACGTCAGAAGTATGAAATAAGTAGGTAAGCTGAGAGCCTGAAACTCAAAATGGATAGGTTAGCACTAGACATAGTAGGAATTAGCGAAGTCCGCTGGCCAGAAGCGGGGGATTTTTGGAGTGGAGACTTCAGGGTAATTCATACAGGATCAGAGGAAGGAAATTCGGGTGTGGGGATAGTTATGCAAAAAAAGATAGGACGACGTGTAGAAAACTACCTACAAATGAACAAAAGAGTACTCATGGTTGGATTAGAATCTAAACCAGTAAATACAGTAATAATACAAGTACACATACTCAGCTCTAGCTACAGTGAGGAAGAGGTAGAGGCGATCTACAAGGATATCGAGGACATATTCAGATACGTAAAAGGACATGAAAATTTAATAATTACGGGGGATTTTAATGCCGTGGTAGGTGAGGGTAGGGAAGGAGCGATAGTAGGTTTATTTAGTTTAGGCACAAGAAATGACAGGGGAAATTGGCTGGTAAAATTTTGCGACAAGATCAACTTAACCATCACAAATACATTATTTCAACAGCATGCTAGAAGACGAAACACGTGGAAGATGCCAGGAGATATAGGAAGATAATAAATAGATTACATTATTGTTAGACAACGGTTTAGAAATCAAGTAAAAGACTGTAGAAGCTACCCAGAAGCAGATAGAGACACTGACCACAACATCGTAATTATGAGGCCGCACTTAAATTTAAAAATCTGAAAAAGAGGAACGGAAAAAAGCACTTTGACTTTGAGAAGCTAAAAGATAAAGATATCCACGAAAGATTTTAAAAAAAAGTAAAATAAACTGCTGAAAGATATCAGAAAAATTTCTGATACTAAGGAAGTAGAAACAGAATGGAATAACATTAAATCCAACTTAGACATGGCGGCCATAGATATTCTGGGGTGTACACAAAAAGAAAATAAGAAACCATTGATAACAAAAGATTTCCTGAATTTAATAGAAGAACAGCGAAAATACAAAGCCATAAAATGGGAAATTATTCGCAAATGCAGAAAAGCTAAAGAACAATGGATTGAGGAAAAGTGCAACGAAGTACAAACTAAGATGGAAATAAGAAAGACAGACAAAGCATACAAATTAATTAGAATGAATTTTAAGGATATAAAACCATATAGCAAAAATATAAGGGATGCGGTAGGAAACGTCATTATAGAAAATGTAGAGAAAGTAGCTAGATGGCAGGAATATATAGGGAATTTATATTCAGGAAAGGAATTAACAGCATTAGAACAGGAATCCGACATTGAAAAGAATGACTTGGGATATCCTATACTTAGAGATGAGTTTGAATTAGCATTAAAGAGTCTGAAAAATGGCAAGGCGCCGGGTACAGATAAGGTGCAAGCAGAAACTCTAAAAACCGCTGGACAAGCAGTAACAGAACGTCTTTTCCGACTTGTAAGCTATATGTATGAGACAGGCGAGATACCCAAAGATTTCAAACGTAAGATCATAGTAACTATATAAAAAAAAGGCACTGATGGATGTGAAAATTTTCGAAGAATAAGCTTGACAGCACACGTTTCAAAAATATTAACTAGAATTGTACAAAGACGAATGGAAAAACGAACAGAAGAAATACTGGGAGAAGATCAATTTGGGTTTAGGCGAAACAGGGGAACGCGGAAGGCTATTTTAGCTCTGAAGGTGATAATGAGGAAAACAATAGAGAAGGGAGAAAGCGTATATATAGGGTTTGTAGATCTAGAAAAAGCATTCGACAATGTAAAATAGAAAAAAATGTTCGAAATACTCAAAAAGATTGGAATCAGTTATAGGGATAGACGGATAGTACATTGCATATACAAAGAGCAAACAGTGGTAATAGAATTAGAGCAAGAAAATAGAGAAGTAAATATTAGAAAAGGGGGTGAGACAGGGATGTGCCTTATCCCCATTAATTTTTAACTTATACATAGAAAAGGTAATGAATACTGTCAAATGCAGGAAGACATTTGGAATTAATATGCAGGGACAAAAGCTTGATATGCTTAGATTTGCAGATGCTATAGCGGTATTAGCATCTAGCAAGGAAGAGTTAGAAGCTGCTCCTAATGACCTAATCAAATGGAAACAGTTCTAACGGAGTGATATGGTATGAAAATTAACAACAATAAAACTAAAGTTCTAGTATGCAAAGGAGGGGAAAATAAATCAAAAACAAGAATACAAATTGGTAACGAGAACTTACAAGAGGTTAAGGATTTCTGCTACCTAGGAAGTCAAATAACGCAAGATGGAAAAAGCACAAAAGATATAAAACAAAGATTAGCACAAGGTCGTGCTACATTTAACAAAAAAAAGCAACTACTGTATTCCAAGACCACAAATATAGAAACAAGGAAAAGATTGCTTAAAACATATGTGTGGAGCACAGCACTGTATGGCTGTGAAGCCTAGACAGTAGGAGAAGCAGACAAAAAAAAGGTAGAAGCCTTTGAAATGTGGTGCTATAGACGTATGATGAAGATATCATGAACAGACAAAGTTAAGAATAAAGAGGTACTATAAATGGAAAGGGGAAAAAAAGAAATATGTGGAAAACAGTAAAAAATAGCAGAGATAGGATGATAGGCCACGCACTAAGACATGAGGGAATAGTGCGGAATATATTAGAACCAGAGATAGGAAAAAAGAGAAGTAGAGGTAGGCCTAGGCTAGACTACTGCACACAGATAGTGAAAGATGTAGGCTGTGAGAATGTCAGGGAAATGTGTAAGCTAGCTTAGAATAGAAATCAATGGAGGTACACTTCCAACCAGTCGCAAGATGAAAAACTAAGGACAAAAATAATACCTGTACTTAAACATGGTGATTATTATCAACAACTACAGATATTGGTTTTGCAATACTCTCAACTAATCTTAATTGTGCGAAAGGATCTATTTGAAAACCATTAATACCGCAAATGTCTAAGTGTTGGGGAATCCTTGGCAGACACAGGTTGTTTAACCCCTTTCACATACTACTGAATCTCAGTGAAATAGGACGTTTAATTAGAAAACAATAGAAGGGAACCGAGCTGTATATCGGCTGTTGTGAGAATTGCAGAGAACGGTGTAGGCTAGCTTAGAACCAATTACAAGTTTTAAAACCCAATGACGAAAAAATAAGTGCTCTTAAATCTGATGATTATTATAAACAACTACAGGTGTTGCTTGTGAAATATTGTCAACTAATGTTGATTGTGCGAAAGAATAAATTGGAAAAACTATTAATTCAACAAAGGTTCAGGTGCTAGGGAAACTTAGTAGCCAAAGGCTGCTTACCCCCCTCCATATACCACTGAATATCGGGGAAGTAGAGTATATAACTGTAGAACAATAGAAAGTGACCAAACTGCATCAAACAAGAAAGAACAGCAGCTATGTTCAAAGACAACGAACATAGATACAAGAAGAAAACTGTTCAAAGCATAGTGTGGAGCACAGCACAGTACATCTATGAAATAGGGGCAGTAGGAAAAGCAGACAGAAAGAGATAGAAGCCTTCTGGAATGTTGTGCTGCATATGTATGAGGATGGTCGCATGAACAAACAAAGTTAATAACAAATAGGTTGTTGAAATAGTAGAGGAATAAAGATATCTGTGGAAAACGAAAAATATAGGAGAAATAGAAGAACAGGATACGTTCTAAGGCATTTCTGGAGAATAGTACGAGATATACTACAAGCATAGATAGGAAAAGAGAGGTAGAGGTAGTCTGAGATCAGACTTTCGCACACAAATAGTGATAGATGCAGATTGTGCAAATTTCAGGGAATTGTGTAGGTTGGTTCAGACTGAGAAACAATGAGGGTACGTGTCTAACCAGTTCTAAGACTAAAGACCTAATGATGATGATGATCATGAACACAACCAAATATCAACCTAACTTTCAATTACTTTTGGTATTTTCATCAATCATATCTGTCAGTGTCAAGCTTTTGGTTTGTATCAGTTATAGACAGGAAGCCCAACAACGAGCGCTGCGAATGCGGTGATAGCGCAGAAAGCGCATAGCACGTGCTTTTCGACTGCCCTTACATGTGATTTTCCAATCCTTCACCCAAAAATACTACATTGGCCAGGAAGCAAGTTTTTTTTTATCTGGAAAATTTGGAATTTTGCCGAACCCCTGCTGTTCCAAGCAAGGTAGGGATCTTTAACGTGCGTGACAACACACACATGGGACCTCCATTTTACCTCTCATCCGAACGAGGGTATACTTTTGTGAAAAATGCTCGCCTAACATTTTTCAAGCGGGCCGTGTCGGAATTCGAACCCGGGACCTTGGGCGTAGTAGTCACACTCTTCGACTGCCCGCTCGAAGTGGCAAATTGAGGGTTGGCTGATGGAGAGTTAGCTATAGTAAGGCTAGCATGGCCAAAGAGTCTAGAGGAAGTCGGGGAGGTGGATAAGCAGAAGGCGTTCTGGACGGCCTTCAAAGAATTTGCAGGAAGGGTCCCGAGATTGGACGGTGATAACCGCGCGCAAATTGGAGGTTGAGGGGGTGGGGGAGAATTGAAAAATGTTTGAATTTGACTTGGCATGATATGGCAAATGAGCACTGTATAACTGAAACCTGTTAATTTAAAAAAAGAGAAAAAAAGAGAAAAGAATAAATAAAAAAAAATAAGAAAAATAAATCAAAAGTCTAATATGCACGACAAACCCCCACACCACTAAAACAATCACCGAATCACTGTCTCGTCTTATACGCGCGGAAAATCGGGAATAAACTAACTAAATTAAATCAATTAAGTAAACAAAGAAATAAAATAAATAAAACTGCGCATCTCTCAAGACTTAAAAGTAATAGTGATTGTGACTCCCCCAGGACGTTTAGTACATACCCACCAGAACTTTAACAGTGAATATTCTTTTCCTTTCGAAGTAAGATAGAAATAGATGTATGCAGATGTATGTTGGAGAAATGTATACACGAGGTAGGAATAAAATTGTAGCGGCTGTACTCGCATAAGCATTGATTTGCATTAATAAGAAGATTTTGTAATAATTTAACAAACACGTTTGTGTGTAATGGCGCTAATCGTCATAATGCTTATGCAAGTGCAACTGATAATTTGGGTTATGCACTGTTACATGCTTAAACTTATTTGGATATTTATTTATTTATATATTTATATTTATATTTTTGCATGTACTTTATTATTTTCCCACTTGATTTGTTTTGTCTGACGTTCTGTAGCCTAATTTTGTTTGCAGTATCTAAAGGAAGAAAGATTGTTATTATAATACAAATCAGTTTGGGAACGTTAGAGACGAATATAGGATTGACTTAGGATAAAACATTTAGACCAGGGGCACGACTTTGTAAATTTATAGAGCAGGCAAAATAGCTGAATTCACTATTAAAATATTTGGCAAATGCTTAGAAATTTGAATCCAGTTTTTTTAATTAGTTAGCTAGATTTGCATAGTTTTAAGACGACCCTTCAGGTCGCTCCGGTGAGCAGAGCAGGCAGCTGCTATCCGGTATTACGGATCCCTCCCCCTTTTCATTTTTGCTCGTGTCTTGTGGACCGGACACACTCCAAAATCAACGTTAGGGATACTATTATTTAAACCTTATTTTTAGTGTTAGTTTCAGTTTGTAAATTTTTATTTGGATCCATGAATTTGAAGTTAGATTTAATTTAAAGAACGTTTACTTCGCTTTTAAACTCAATGTAGTACCTTCGGGTAGAGCATTGAGGGCGTTGTCGCAAGCATAGCAGCTCTTTTTCAACTTATAATATAAACAGGAAACGACGTTCAAAATTACGGCTATAAGCCAACTATTAAATATATACATATATTAGGTAATTAATTACACAGGGTAAGTTGATAAATATTAACGTATTATAGTTAATGAGATGAAATAATAACTTCGACATTTATGCAAAGCCAATATGATCATATCTAATCGAGCTTGTAATTGAAAGGTGAAAAATATAAGGTCCTAGACAGGATTTGAATCTATATCTTCAACTTTCGCGACTGATGTGTTTTCCGATTACATTACCGAGAGTGGTGAAGACAATTGGAAATTTTTACAAATTTAAATTCTATTCTGTACGTAACCATATATCAACCTAACCTTCAATTACGTTTGGAAAGTTTGTCAATCATATCTAACAGGGTTAAGTTTACGACTTGAGTAGGTCAACTATTACATTTACATATTAGGTAATTTCACAAGGCAAGTTGATAAATACTATGGTATTAGTTAATAAGATGAAATATTAACTTGACTTTTATGCAAAGCGTAATTGACCATTTCAAATCGAGCTAGTGATTGAAAAATGGAAAATATAATGTCCCAGATAGGATTCGAACCTGCATCTTCAGCTTATGCGGTTGATGTATTTTCCTATGACACTACTGGTACTGGTGATGACAATTGCAAATTATTACAAATATAAATTGTATTATGTACATAACCATATATCGATCTAACTTTCAACTACATTTGGCATTTTTGTCAATCTGAAACTGTCCAGTTTATGATTTATGTCAGATACAGCCAGGAAGCGATGTTCAAAATTACGGCTGTAATCCAACTATTAAATATACATATTAGGTAGTTGTACAATGCACATAGATAAATACTAAGGTATTAGTTAATAAGATGAAATAGAAACTTGACTGTTACGCAAAAGATAAATGGTCATTTTAAATCGGGTTAGACTTTGACAGATAGAAAATGTGAGGTCCCAAAACAGGATTTGAACCTATATCTTCAGTTTTAACGATTGCTGTACTTTCCAACTCAACTCAAACTCAACTACCTCAAAGTCGCTTCCAAGGCGCAACACAAATTGAAGGCACTCATCCTTTTAAACTCTAAAATTTTCGCTTAAGGTACTCAAACCAAATATATCAAACACAAAGTCACCTTCAATTTATGTCATAAATGTCAAACTTGAAATTTTTATTATTTTGACAACGATCCTAGATCATGGATCAAAACTTATATAAAGACGACTTTAACAACTATGAGTGGTTTAATTTACAAAGAAGATTATATTATGATATAACTAAACCACCTATAGACAGCGGGTTAGCTAAGTAAAACTTATATAGATAAGATAATAATACCATAAGCATAACCAAACAGAATAACAATAAAAAAGAATACTATGTTAATGTATGTAAGAATAAACCTACCCTGTCCTGCTTATATAATATTTTGTGGGGCTTTCCTTGTGCAAAATGTTGCTTACCTTGTAATTTCTGCGTAATTCACGACGGTTTTGGAAGTTGACAGCTGAGGCTTTTTCTTTTTTTGGTAATCTTCTTTTAACGATTTTGGCTCGTTGTACCTTTTTAGCACGAGGTTTCACAATCCTGGTTTTTCCACGCCTTTTCTTATTCTTCCGTTGCTTAACAGTTGCTGCAACTTTAACCTGTAAATTATAAATAGAAATCAAATACGAATTCTAACGCTATGGGATTGTGTTAGTATTTAATAATAAACTTTGTTGATAAACATCTTTTAAAATAAATCAGTGTTAGATAGCAGTGGAACTATTAATACATATGTCAATATCTATGTTTTTATATACGAGGCAAGTTGTATGTCGGGTTGTTAAGTCTGTAGAACGATCGTACGCGATGTTGTGTAGTTTGCAGGCTTCGTTTAAGGGATTACGTCCTATATCAATACGCTCGAGGCGTTTCTGAAGCTTAGTACCCGGTCCACAGAAGAGGTAGCTTGGTAAATGTAATTCTACCGGTAATCGATTGATAGAACTATTTAGTAACCGATAGCCACGATAGGATTTCAATAATCTTGTCAGTCGAAAGGTTTAAAGGATACTGGTCATGCATGTAGAATTGTTCGCCTAAATGCTTACCATACTGCAATTACGTTTTAGTATATGGATAGAATACGTCTGGTAAAACAACAATTGATGTTGCCAATTAACGACCACAGGTGCAGCAACAACACCAACGTGCAAAAGCATGGACTACTATTACCGTCAACAATACAGTCTATCATTACAGGTTCATCCAGTTGTGGTAAAACTAATGTCGGTCTCTTGAAACATCCAAATGGTGTACGCTTTGAAAACGTTTATCTCTACTCAAAATCCCTGTATCACTTAAAGTATCAGTACCTAGACAAGTTATTACAACCAATAAAAGGAATACGATATTTTGCGTTTAACAAATGGGATGCAATTGTTACCCCAGCGAATGCAAAGCCTAATTTGATATTTATTTTCGATGACGTGTCATGCGATAAACAAAATGTAATGCGAGAATGTTTTTCTTTGGGTTGACATAAGGCCATCGTCGTTTTTACCTATGTCAGACCTATTCTAAAATACCTAAACAATTGATTAGAGACAATGCTAATTTCCTAGTGCTATTCAAACAAGACGGACTCAATTTAAAACACGTATACGCTGACCATGTTAATACGGTTATGTCATTTGACCGGCTTAAAGAAATGTGTGGCGTATGCTGGCGAGATCGGTATGGGTTCCTGGTGATCAATAAAGATGGCGGTTTGCAGAGCGGTCGCTACCGAAAAGGTTTTGACACCTATACATACTTATAAAGCACATAAAAGTAGCATATTACCTCCTGGCCATTTCTAGACGACGTGAAAACCAAACGAGAACTCATAAAAGTACGAAGGGCAATCAAGATGAAATCACAAGCGTTAAAAGCAGGTCTGGTTGAAAAAGAGCTTGCATTAAGTAAAGCCTATGCACCTATTACAAAACGTTTACAAACACTTCAGATAGGTCTGCTAAAAGATATTAAACAGGAGTCCAAAATCGAAAGCCAGCACTGGCCACCACCCCAACGTACAATATACTCCTAATAGACGCACTAAATTTCTCTATTGGGTGCGCAGTTCCACACCAATCGCCGCACCACCAATAGAGGAGGCATGAAAACACAATCCTCATAACCCGGTCCAGCCTGTAGAGCCCACCTTCGAAGAACCGGAGAGTAGCGGCAGCACTCCAGAGACCCAGGCAGAGTACGAACGGTACCTAAACAGCGAAGAACATTAAACCTATTTACAACGATTTTACCATCCGTAAGATACTATGTGGATAATCTGTTTTTCAACTTTATTGGTAATTATAACAATGACACGAAGAACTTGCGCAGAGATAAAGTACGTTTTAATCCGGAGACAGGAAAATTAATGATTGGTGATTCCGACATTATTTTCGGGATTGGTGAAAAGGTGTGTGTAGAACGATTTTACTACAATGGTAGCAAAGGATTATACGAGCAACTGTTTCTCTCAATCCTTTGACCTCGAATATGGAAAACTTCGCGAATTGCGTATAATAGCGTCGATCGTGAGTATTGTTACTTATTATCACGATGGTTATCGCAAACATGCGTCTGAGTGTGCTTCATACATTTTTTGTGGTGATGATTACTATGATTTCGACAACATGAGATTAGCGCGCATCGCAACGCCACAAGAAGACGATGATGCAGTCACAAAATCGTACATAGAATCACGGTTAGCAACGTATCACTAACAACAAGGAGAACCAAAACTTGGAAGTGGTTCCACTATTCAGCAGTATACAGACACGCTTGTAAAGCAGACAACAGATCGTATGACAACACAATTCTCGCGCGGGTATATTACAAGAGCAGACTTTAACCAGTTTGAAGAGATGATGAATACCCTTGTTCCAGTCACTGTGAACACTGTTGTTGCACAAATCGTAACCAATCGGATAAATAATTCTATAAATAGCATATATAAGATACTAGACGCTGCTATTCAACAAGTGAAAGCGCAATTTAGAATAAACGTTGCACGAATACAAGCAGATATTCAAGAGCTGCAAGAGAAACTTAAAAACGCACGCATATAGCCGTCAACTAAACACAAACACGCACACGCGCGTACAAACGTACACGTGCACGCACGCACGCACACACACTTACACACGCTCACACAAGCACGCGCACGTAGACGCACGCGCACACAAGCGCCCACTCACGCGCACACGCGCGTGCACACGCGCGAGCACACACGCACACGCGCGCACCCTCCCACACGTACACACGCGCGCACACACATTTACACACGCATGCACACACAAGCACGCGCACGCACACACTAGCGCCCACTCACGCGCGCTCAAACAAGCGCGTGCACACGCGCGAGCACGCACACGCGCGCACCCTCCCAAACGTACACACGCGCGCAAACACACACACACATTTACACACGCACGCACGCACACAAACAAGCGCCCATTCACGCGCACACGCACGCGCAAACACACAAGCACGCACACACACGCACGCGCTTAAACACGCGCGCGCATGCACGAGCACACACGCGCGCGCACACGTGCCCATACGCGCACGCACGCACACACACACGCGCATACACACGAAAACACTAGCAATATGTCCGTAAAAGAGCAAATCGTTCATGAGTTACATAAGCTTGCTCGAATTAACTTTCCTAGAAAACGTAATCACAAAAGGATTAAACGAGCTGTTTCAAGCCAATTTGATGGAAATGATTCCATATGCAAAGATGAATAAAAGATTTATTTATTTATTTATTTATTTATTTATTTACAATAAAGGACACCAAACAGAAGGTATAAATCTTCCAATGAAGGTGCCACAACTTTATAATACTGCAGTGACAACGGAATTTTACAAATTCAAACTTAATTATTAATAGCTTTGATGTAGTAAAAATAAATGACTATAAAACTAAAAAACTAGTATAAGACTAAAATAATCAATATTTAACATAACAGAAATAAGATGTTTCTACAAATTTTAAACTTAACAAATTCAATGTTAAAACATTTGCATTAAATAGTGTTTAAATTTTCTAAGACTATAGCTAAATATATCCAGGTTGGTGCTGTGTACGTAATTATTGTAATTACGCATAATTCTTGTGACTGGAGCATTTAAACCGTGATTGGTGTTACAATGTTCTAAAGCAAATAGAGGAGGGTTTCGGACAGGGTATACAGGAACGTTAAAACACGTTAAAATTTAGATACATTCTAGTTGTTATCGATGTATTTTCTAAATACTAATAGACCGGTTAAGCGCAAAACGGGTAAAGCTGTTTCAAACGCTTTGCAATCAATTTTCAACAAAGATCATCGTATTCCACGGTTCATTCAAACGGATTTGGGAAATGAATTTTATAATTCAACATTTAAAGCTTTAATGAAAAAATATGATTTTATATATTATAGCGTGTACAGCAATAAAAAAACGTGCCTAGTAGAACGCGTCAATCGTACCTTAAAATCAAAAATGTGGAAGCAGTTTATTTTGAATGGTTCGTATCGATGGTTGAATATACTATCCTTACTCGTGGCTGCATATAACAACACTAAACATCGAACAATTGGCATGCGATCTGTAGATGTGTCAAAACACAATGAACGCAAACTTTTTAATACAGTATACAGAACGAACAAAACAGTTAACGTAAAAGGTTAAAAATTTTCCGTTGAGGAGCATGTTCGCATTAGTAAACATAGAAGTCAATTTACTAAAGGATACAAACCAAATTGGTCTAATGAAATTTTTACAGTGTACAAAGTGCATTTGATTAATCCTTTAGCGTACCTATTGCGCGATAGTCGAGAACAATCAATATTAGGCGGCTTCTATGCGGAAGAACTTCAACGTACACACTATCCGGAAGTATATATAGTGGAAAAAGTATCAAAGAAGGCTAAAAATCAAGTATATGTGAAATGGTTAGATTTAGATTCTACCCATAATACTTGGGTATCTAACAATCATATTTTTAGATCTGCTGTTACGTGTTTGTTTACTATCATATGTCATTCATCAATAAAACTATTTTTTACTGTTACATGCTTTATTATAGCCACGCACACACACAGACACACACACAAATTATATCTATGTACTACTATTACTACACTAGTTCTACGTCAGCAGAGTTGTTTATAATTCCACGTACCCGAAGCGCAAAACGTTGATGTAGGTTGATTGCTGCTGTTTTGGTTGAACACGAGCATTTCCGTGTTTGGAATACGTGTGAATAACGAGCCAACAATTTCTCCCCGTACTTGGCCCACACTTGAGGCATATATATTTATTGTAAAATGGCATCCTCTATCATATTTTTATCTAACAAGTGCTACCTATAGCGCTTCAGCTAAGACTACCAAGACGACATGATTTACATACAAAAATAGTATTAAACTAAAACAACTTTATTAGCATATACACTTTTTTATAATCATCTATATCATTTGATGGCCATTTTCCTGAATCCTGACCACACATCCATCCTGGTTGCTGTTTTGCACCCTCCATTGCCAAATTCTTGAGGAGCCAGTTATACGTTGATCTATGGACCAACTACATTAGGTTGGTACTTGTAATTTACCTTATACTTTAAAATTAACTTCTATACTTTTTCCAATACCATATGTTGTGCAAAACATGCGGCATCTACAGCCATATCGTCTACCGCTGTTACCAGTGATTGATAGTTGCGTTTTATATTCACTATAGGATATGCCTTCGTACTCAATACAGCTCGGTTAGTTAGCAATTCTTCGAGGAAATATACATGGCTCAAACTATAATTACTCTCTGTTATGTCTAGCATGCCACGCACCTGATGACATTTTAATTCTGTTCTGTCACTGCAAGCGCCAATGAAGTTTGATACAAATTGATCACACCTACTCTGTTGATTAAACAGCATGTTCATTACATCAATGGATGTATTATTGATCAGTGTTAGCCATTTGAAGGCTTTGAAGGAACATGAACACCTAGTCTGAACAGTATACATATGAGTTTGTCTACATCATTCAACACTATGGCATGTTTCAGATGTTGGTGTAAAATGCGTTGTTCACCCTCGAACAAATTGTACAGTACATTGTCCATGTTAGCTTGAAAACTCCACGCCACTATCATCACTATCGTCGTTATTGCACTCACTGAGAGAACTATCCAAGTACTTGCCTTTTATGGTACATTCGTCAAAATCGGTAATGATAAAGTGTTGTGACACTGAGCGTCACCTAATTATTCGTCTGATAAACCACCCACTAGTTTTTTAGTTTTTGTGGTTACCTGATCTATTTTCGTTTACACGCTGACCTATAATTACCTTACAAAAGAAATTTGCATACTCAACAAGAAGGACAATAATAAATTTTACAATTTATTGTCGGAGTAGTAGTGCTTTACATCCACCTATTTATATAATATACTACACAACATACATCATTATCACGACTTCTTACTTATTCCTCATTAGTTGGTAATAGGTTTTGTTTAAAAATTTTTGCGACATATTATTGACGGTTTATTATGCAACATGCGTAGTTGTTACATTTGTATAGCAACAAGGTCTTCAGTAAATATTTTACAATTTCTAAAGTTGGGTTTTGCAATCAATGCCTCTGCTCCATATCTATTAGACCGATTATGTCAATGTGTTACTAGATGGATATACTAAGAGATTTTCATTTTTCAACGTTTTTCTAAAAATAGCATTGACCATATACTTTCCCAAAATCGCTTATTGCTTCGTTTTACATTCGCGTGTTCAAATCGACATACTTTTTTAAGCATGGGATTTATCTAGATTCCAACACCCTATGTACTCGTGCTATTTTTAATTCGTTCCATGCCGCTTTTAAATTTCTATAATGACTAACATAGTTTACTTTATTGTTTTAAGTTTGCAATAAATTTCTTATGTTTTACTTTTTCCAATTGCAATAGCATGTTTTCTATTAAAAACGGTAAGTGGAAACATCGTTGTTCAGTTCTTCGAGATAGGTCACATCCACCTCTCTAGCACATATCCAAACTCTGCTTCAACTAATATCTGTGTTATATTCAAGTTTTTACGCCCTCCGTCCGATACCCATTCAAAATTAGAAATTGGTATGTAAAAATGTGTACAAATTTGTCGCATCTAAATACATTAAATACGAACTCGGTTCATCGTTTCAAAAACGTTTTTTAAATATTTATTATTTCGGTGTGTAATTTTAATTTGACATTGGATGTAGGATCCAAATTACAAACATTTATTCAATTTTATCTAAACGTTTCAAAAATATCTGCTAGTAACAATACATTCGATTTTAAATACAAACCAAAATAGGAATATACATTTCCAACGTTTGCATAAATTTTCAGGGAGCACAATCTTCACCTCAATAGCTAACAAACGAACTAAAAGAAAGTAAAAACAATGTATCTTCATTCCATAAGCAAGTTTTATCACATCAAGTTGTGAAGTAATAAGGTTGTTTTATTGGTAATAAATTGTCTTTGTTTGCATTGTATGCAAATTTTATGTTACAATATTACAATGTTACATTCTTTAATTAAATCATATTCCACTACCAAAGTATTAATTTAAAATAACACGCTTGTTATAGTTGTGTAAACCAAAAGACATTGGTGTATTTTGTACAGGTTGATTAGTTTTATTATCAACATAATATATATTTTTCTAGTTAGCTTTCTTAAACTTGGATTATATAAAATTTATTCTGCTAAAATTAAGGATCAAAAACATTATGCAAATAGTTGTTTTACGTATGAATAAAAACCACATAATTTACATATATATCCATATGTTATTTTAAATTTCGACTATAATTAGTAATATCTCGATGTTATTAACTAAGATGCATTTTTCTGAATGTGGTTGTTAAAGGAATTTATATGAACGTTTTTTGCAAAGCAATAAGTAATATTTATCTTAGTTGGCAAATGTTGAAACTTTAATATTCCTTAGTTTGTAACAAAATTTTTGTTACATTAAAATCTCTAAAGAAAAACATTTCTAGCCGTTGTTATTTTACGAAATTGTCATTTAGCGTGAAATCGTTAAATAGTTTAATTTACTATAAGGAAGAACACCTCTTTTCATTTTTACATTATCTTCACGTATACAAAATATTTAATAATGACTCCTACGCTTTTGATATCTGCAAATACCCTGAACGTAACTTGAGTTGCATAAGTTACAGGCATTCTGAAGCCCACTTGTGCAATTGCTAGACACAACGCCTGCGCGTAAGGTGACGCTATAGCTAGAGTGTTGACAAGAAGACGAGCGCAGCCATCTTCCAAGCAACAACGAACAGGTACGGTTCGTTTTAGTAGAATGTAACAACACGTGCTGGTAGAAGTCCGTTAATGGTGAGGTTGTGTAATAAAACTGCCTTATATAAAACTAATAGATGCTTTAATTTCCCTAGCACATTTAGGTAGACACCTTTAAGTATGTTTGTATGAAGAACAGAATTTTAAGGAATCACGTTTGAGTATGGTAGAATTGAAAATTTAAATCGTTTACATTTCAAGCAGAATTCCAAGTAATGTGATTGGAACTTGGTTATGTATTGTGGGACCACTCGTTTTGAAGGTGTCCGAGGGGCTGCATCTAGTAAATGCCAATTTCGTACCTTTTTAAACTTCAATAAAATGGAGTATTATGTGTTTTGGTTGGTCTAGCGCATTTACCAGCATTACCGTCGAGTAGTTAAAACAAAACCTTTCAGGTACTTATAAAACTATTTATTGAGAGAATTAATTTTACGTATTAATTACGTTCAAAGCTTTGATTTAACGTTTTCCAAATTATAGGAAACTTTTGTTAAAGAATGTTATTGTTAAATTTTCCGCAAGATATGTTTTTGCTTAAATCCCACATAAAAATCAGTTTGAGAATTATATCCTAGAAATTTAATAGGTCAAATACCTTTGTGTTCAGAACTAAATTTTTCATAAGAGGAATTTTTGGACTTTTAGATTAATTAAATTAAAGTGTTATTCAAAGCACGTAAGTAATGCACATGTTAATTGAGAAAAATAAGTATAAAGTTCACTTCTGATTGAAAGATGTTTACTTACAATATGCTATGTGATTAGTAGAATATCAATGCTGCTTCTAACATATGTTGAACTGACTTTCTTTAATTTCATATAATGTTTGAGCCATATGAACTTTTTGTGTAATAAGTTCTTTAGAGAATTTTTGTAAGCCAGAACAGATCTGTTTTATGGATGTTTAAGACCCGACTGTATTAAATAATTTATAAATGTTAAGATCTCTCTATGTAGAGAAACAAATTCAGAGATTTTTGAAACTTATTTTATATTGATTATCAAATTTTTTTATAAATAATTTTTGCAACAAAAGAGAATTACATTTAAATTACACTTTGATTTAAATCTTTCGTCTTTTTATTTCACTAATTGAAATTAATAATATCCAAATTAGATAAACAAAATTTTGAATGTGGAACTTGACAAAAATTGATACAGTATTAGATAATAGAAACAGAGTAAGTAATTTTCAGTAGAGTATATTTTCATAGGTAAGGTGTTGTTGAGATTTTAAATTCGGGGCAGTCAATTTATAAAGACCGAAATATTTTGTTGTCGTAAGACACAAACAGTGTCTTATATTTTATTTTTTTTGTGTGACATTTTCTTGCAGGTCTGACATCGCAGAAGCTGGAGCAGAGGTCCAAGAGGTTTCCAGAGGTATTGCTTATTTTAATTTGTATGCTTTTTGATAATCATTATATCCTATAGGTTTCTGCGTCTTCCTGTAGGATACTTTAGTGTTATTTATTGTCTATATAGATGCAGTGGCGCTCATTCCCCCTTTTTTTTTGTTCCCGTTTGTAGTCGAGCCCACCCTATATCCACGCCCAAACTCATTGCTCACCCTTGGAGTAATTCCCAGACTAAGCCGCGAATATAGTAAAGCTCGTGGGTCCACCGAGGTTTTGTTCACTAATTGACCCACCCCATAATTAAATAACAAAGAAGAAAATTATAAGTCCACATAAAGTTTCACTGGCGCCCATATAAGTTTCAAGTTATGCATATCTTTTAGAAAACATATTTGCTTTAATGAACAAATTTTCCTTTACATTCGTTACTGAAATTTTAATAATTTCACTTATGTTTACAATAAAACTTTGTTTTCCTTATCGTTACAGTAAATTGCAATACACAGAAGGAGCGCCACCCCTACCCGACACTATCCGCAGTAACGAGGATTTATTAAATTTATTAAATGCGTATTTCCCAAATGATTATAACAATTTAAATTATTTATTTTCTGAATAAACAATAATATATAAAAAGAGCGCTAATGAAAGTTTTTTTATTAAGTTCTGTAGTTGAGGGTAACCCAAAATTTATGGTTACCCCTACGAATTATAAAAGTTATATATGATGATTATATCAATTATTTCTTTAAATTATTTTCAGATTAATAAACGGCATATGTATTTATATATATATAAATACATATATATTAGAAAACAATTAAAAATGTAATTTTTTGAAAATAAAATATTGAAGTGCGTGTGTGTTCTTTTAAATTTAAACATTAAGTGTTTTGTATTTAATACCAAAATGATTCCTGAAATAGAGGCTCTTGGGGTTAAGCCCCTAGTGCTTCACCCCCCTCACAACCTAAAAGCTATAGTTATTTAAAAGAGAAACATTAGACTTATGATATATCTAGTGTGTGTGTGTGTGTGTGTGTGTTAATTTTTTTATATTTATTCCAACGTTTCAGTAGTCTGCTACTTGAAATTTAGCAGACCTGGCTTCCCCACAGAAAGTAACCGTCAGTAAGGCGTGTGTGTGTGTGCACGCACGCTTGAGGGCATGTGTTATGTGTATGTATGTGTGTGTGAGGGATGTGTGTTATGTGTGTGATGTTGATGTCCGTGTTACGTTCCCCCTTTAGGACCAAGACCATCGGCAGCCGGATATCCCAGTCGTCAAGGAAGAACGCTCAACGGACATTGCCTTGTCAGTTCAGACCATCGGCAGCCGGAAATCCAGATGTTAAAAAGGCAATGTAAGTGTGCGAATAGGCAGTTGTGTTTGTAAGGTATGTGTGTGTATGTAGTGTGTGTGGTGTGTATGTGTGTGTTGTGTGTGTGTGTGTATGTGTGTGTGGTGTGTATGTGTATGGTGTGTGTGTGTGTGTGTGTGTGTGTGTGTGGTGAGTGTTTGTGTGTGTGTGTTTGTGTGCGTGTGTGTGGTGTGTGTGTATGTGTGTGTGTGGCGTGTTGTGTGTGGTGTGTGTGTGTGTGAAGTGTGTTTGTTAATTTGTGTTTGTTTGCCCAGGTTACCACGAGGAAAGGATTTGTTTACTGTATTATTTGCCTCAGATATGTGTAAGTTTGGTTCTTAAAATTTAGCGTTAGTACTACTACTTCAGATTAACTTATACTACTACTTAAAATTAACTTATACTACTACTGTTAGTTATTATTTGATAGACGGGGTTGCTAATATGTAGAAACGTGCAAATTCTACATATTAGGGGGTTGGATTGTTTCAAAGTCGGGCTGAAGTTTTGATCTTGTTGCTTCTGGTCGTCAAGAGCGGGGCTCTTGGTATTCCAGGAGATCGGTGTCCGGTCTCCGGGGCAGAACCTCGGTCCAAGGAGAGGTTGTAATATAAAAATATTATATTATAATGAGATACTTTCTTTATTATTCATTATAAGCTTTATCCTCGTGACTATCAGCTAAAAATTAAACCTCCCAATTTTCTAACCCTTAATCTGATATCACAAAGTCGAGAATTTCTTCTTTTTAATGTAAGCCCAAGGTAATGTTGGATGGAGAATGGCTTGAGACAAAGAAAAACTCTTAAGATATAAACGGCTAGTCGAGTGTTAGCTCTGGGTAGATCATGAGCTTGGGTCATGGGTGGATAAAAGACCAAAAATATTTTTAATGAGCGCCACCGTATTTTTCAATACAATAACCAACAAAATTTAACTGTGCTTGTATAAGGGGAATGCGGAAACCTTATCTTAACATCACTAACATAGCCATTTGTAAACTAATTAGATCTGACCTGCTACTGCTTAGTTGAACCCCTTGCTTTCCCATAAATTATTTCTTGCTTCTTTATTTTCTCGCAACTCAAAATTATACCAAACTCGTCGACGATTTGAAATATCATACCCTCTATTAGACTCTTCCATGCATTTAAATTATTATACCATCCATTATCAACCAACATCAAGTCAGAATTATTATCATCCAATTAGGATTAGAATTATACACACATTTGAATCATTATTGACCAACTAAGATTATCCATACACTCGGAATTATTATATATTTGGATTATTGACATCACATTCGAAGCCCTATTATTATTATATTATTAGTTTAAATAAATTACCCCAAATTGTACTTACGTTAATCGGCGAAAGAAATCTTCATATTTGTGGCACTTACTTGTTACTATCTATTTTTACTATTAAATATTAAATTAGGCGTGACTTTTAGGTTCAGAGTATCGCAGCTTGGCCCTCTTGAGTTAAAACTGAGCTCTGTTATCATTCTCGCTGTTAATATAGGCTCTACCTACTTGGATGTGGGTTGGGTTACCACCAAGCCTGTCACTTATCTTAACCAATAAGGTCTTTGTATATCCTGCACTTGAAGTAGTTTTCTGATGTAATATATTCGTTTCCTATGTAATGGTTGTTTGCTACAGATGCCTGGTTATCTAAACCATACGTTGTTTGTTTAGATATCGCGTTTTCCATATTATACAAAAATACCTGATGTAATTTCAATTTCGATTTTCATGTATGTTTATTTATTTACGCATCTTTAATTACATTTACTTATTAAAAATGTTGATTGTTTCTACGCACTTACACACGGCTTTGTTAAGTTTTATTAGAATTAGAATTAGAATCCTTTTCAATGCGTGTTTAATTACATTTATTATCATTCCTCTAAATACGCGTGCTTCTACTGAAAAATATCGTTGTTTGCATTACTTAAAATTACTAAAGCTCTATATACCGGGTGTTAAATATTTGTTATTTACCTAATGCATGAATTACCTATTTCTATGCTAACTATGCGTCTTATTGTTCTAAGATGTGTCTATTTGCGTCGCTTAAAACTACTTATACTCTATATACAGGGTGTTAAATGCTTACTATTTACAAACTATCCCAATTACTCAATTTTCTACTAAATAAATGCAGTTTTCTGCTTCCTATTATAATTTATGGTTACTAAACGACCATTGCTATAAAATACACCCTTAAACATAAATATATATATATATATATATATATATATATATAAACATTACTGAACCATGTTAGGATTTATGGATGTAATAATTGGGGCATTACTTTATGTTCTGAATGACTCAGATTGGTAGTGGTAAAATGATTATTTTTGGTGCGGGGTATGTGTTGGTGATCTTCAATTAATTAAGAATTGGGTTTTTCTTTTTGTGGGATAATATAATAGGTTAATTGTATGTTTACTGAGAGGAATTTCAAACTGGTGTTTTATTTTTAAATTTGTAAATTTGGGTTAATTAAGTAATATGATATTAATACTTTTAGGTATGTAACCTTAGGTTTGCTATGCGAATTACAAGCTGTTGTTTTTAGTGTAGAATTTGGGGTTTTTTTGTTGTTATTTCAAAGGGGTAGCGACCTAAAAACTGCAACTCGCCATTTTTTAAGTAATTTTGTTGTTCGGCCGGATATATGTGTATTGCGGTTATTGAATTTTGTTTTAGGGTTGGGAATACTGTGCTTTGTACAATTTTTTTTTAATTAGAGGTTTCTTTTTTTGTATGTTTTATTATTGCATTTTTCAATAAGCAAAATTTATTAGTTAGTTATACTTAATTTAACTTTCACTTTCTGCATATTTCCTTTTTTTATTTTAATCACGTAAATTGAAGGTCTTGACATATAGTTTGTAGTAAACAGATAAGCAATATCTTTAAAAGTTATATATTAAACTTTGCAACTAATAAGTCACAGTTATTTATAAAAAGGATAAGTCTTTTTACAAAATATATTACAAAAGTTATTTGTAGTCCATTGATTAATTACTTGCATACAACAGAACATTAAGTACTTTGCAACTTTTCATTTAATAAGACGTATGTATATATAAATATACAGAATGAAACACTGCACATGCAGCAAAAATCTTAGGAAATTAAATGATCTTACCATATGGTAGCAACGATCTGTTAACCTTTGAGCCCATGTTGCGAACCAACGATTCAACATGTGTAGATGCGGGCATGGAATCGATACCCTGTCCTATAGAACTGCTTTCAACATAAATACCAAATACGTTCCACGATGAAAAAATGCAATTTAAACATCGACAAAATTTAACACACCATACTACGTAAATAAAATTCTTGCACGTAGTAGAAATTGGAATTAAACAAAGTTGCACGTTGCGAGGTTTGAGTTATTTGTTCACATAAGTTGTCTTGGACACTTTGACTAACTGCCCAACCTATTATGGCGCTTACGCCAGGAAAACTCAGTTTCCTTCTTCATCTTGACTGTTAGATAAACAGCCGGCGACCTTTGGCTTCGAGCCAAAATCGAAAAGTGCACCTCTCATATTTGACGAACAAAACTTATAAACTTTAAGATATCGTAGCATATGGGTTAGGAACACGCCAAATAGTTGGTAATTATGTGATCAACTGGGACGAAACAGTACTTTGTAAATTGTAATTCCAAGTTAAATTGTAGCGCGTATTAACGTGTATTGGATTATTAAATATACGAAAGTACCAGAATCAATAGTAAAACAAAACATTTTTGAATAGATACAAAAATAAAAGATTTATAACAGTAAAGTCGACAATTTATTTGGTTGTAAATTTTATGTTACACAGCCCCTTTGCAAGAGGAAAAATTCAAGGAAACAAAATCTAAAATGTTAGGGACGAAGAATTATTCCTTACAAATTTCCAATATACTATCACCTAATAACTAACTATACAACTAACCTAGAGAATAAACCTGTACGCTAAATTATTAATCAGATCTAATCAAGAAACGATTCAGTAAGGATAGAATTAAGTGAGTGCGGTAACTGCTTGTACCAAACGCCATAAAAGGGTCACATCAGAATAGTCACATCCGGTATAAACTTGATCAACTAAAAAAATAAATTGGGAAGTCTTATCACTCACTAAATGTACACCAGGGAATGGAGACTATACTAATTAGTAATTCATTTAAGTTAAAGAAACAATATGTCTAAATGCAAACAATTCAAAACTTTCCATCAAGACATAACATATATACAAACATATTCTTGACAGTATTAATCTACAAACTAAATTTATCTATCTATACAACATAATATGAAGCACTACCAAACCTGTGATATAAACACAGACTTCTAAAAATTTCTTTCGATTATTATCGACTCAATCGATGCATTTACAACAATTTTGTATATTCTTCAATATACAAAGGAACGTATGTGAAAATTATGAATCATGACAAAATGTCAACCTCGAAATTCAATCATCACTTTCACAGAAAATTGCGTAGCTATCTGCTGCTTAACCTTAGTAGCCATGCTACCAAGCATTACAAAATAACATGAAGATTCTATAGACTTTTCATTTGACCAAGAGCAACTAAAACAATTCACGTACACTTTGGGCCAAGCACTAAAAATTGGTCTATTTCAGATCTCTATGCAGGTCACAAGCAAACCATTGCTCATGCAACCTCCTCCTTGCAAGGACCTGTAGTGGGCACATGTCTACAGTGGTATACGGTGCCGCCAATATTTAAATAGTGTGGGTTTTAAGTGGCACAAGCCGGAACTAGTTGGGAAAAAAGGAGAGTGGGGGAGCCGGGAGAGGCAGGCGTTTTTTAGCAGCCGCGGCAGGCAGTTTGTTTTTATACACGTAGGTTAGAAAAATGAAATAATCTTAAGTTGCTCACAGTTCTGTACTTTATGAATAAAGTTGTTCTAAATGTCTGAGGATCGAGTGTGGTGTTTTCTTTTCAGTACCAATTCGTATTAAAGGACAGGAGATAAAAGAGGAATGCTTCAATGGCGCACAACGGGGCAAATAACAATAGGTATTGAGGAGTAAAACGGAGCACCTAAACTGTGAGTACAATAATTTTAATAACAATTGATACGATACGAGGTTGAGTGAAACATTGTATGGATTTTCCATCAACAATATAGAACACAAACGTTATTGTGCTGAGCATTATTTAAACTTTGGAGGTTAGAAAGAAACTGCACGGAATATCGGCGCTTTTGCAGGCGTGTATTACGGCTGAGAATCGCATATAGGGCGTATATAGCTTCTTAATTGAAACGAAAACAGGATACGACGCGCGCATTATAGTCGAAACAAAGGTTAACAACATTGACATTGACCGTGACCCATAATAAACCACAAGATTATATATATTATTTACAACAGGGAAAAGGTAGTAAATTGAAAAATGCGGTAGGAAAGCTAGATGAGTACAATTATAGTAGGATAATTAAAATTTTGTAATAACCTTACTTTGTTATTTAAATACAAATACGAATTTTAATTAAGTAGATAAGATGCCGAAATCACAGAATAAAGAGAGAAAAGAAAAGGACGGCAATAACAAAGGGGATAAAGAGAATAATGATAATGCTTCCTCAGAGGAAATTGATAAAAGTGTGGAGTTAGAATTAATGATTAATACTCTAACCGAAAATATGGTAGCTATGCAAAGCAGCATTTCTATTTTAGCTAAGTCCCTTGCACAAAAACCACAAATTATTAATACAGATAGAGTACCAGACAAGCAATATGTCACATTATGGCGGGATTTGGGGGGTACAAACCACACTTTTACCCCAATGGGAAAACACACCCGGTGGTATTTATAAAAAAATTAAAGCTACTTTTAAAAGAAGCGGGGGTACCGGAAGAAAGTAAATTACGGTTAGCACAAGAGTGTTTAAAGGGGTCTGCAGGGAATTGGACGACAATGAAAGAAAAATCATTTTCTAGCTTCGACGAATTTTGTATAGCGTTTCAAAACAGGTACTGGAGTGTAGAGGAACAGAGAAAATTATTTTATGAATTTAAATTTGGGCAATATCCGGGAACGGGCAGCAAAGCAGATAATTTTTTAAATTGGGTTAAGCAGGCATCCTATTTATCAGATACTATGTCGGAAATTGAAATAGTAGATTTATTAGTAAGGCATTTTTCCGCCGATATACAGAGGGGTATGTTTATTGCGGGAATTAAAACCGTAGAAGAATCGGAAAAGTTTTTAAGACGGGTGGATGAGATAGGTCAATCGGAAAATCAAAATAAACCTGAAAGTAGGCAGGGGCCACGAATAAATCATTCTAGGGGGGCATCCTAACGAGATAACAGGCGCCAGGGGAACCAAGACAATAATGAAATGGAGGAAAATTTAGAGAATGGGGATAGAAGGCCGGGCACCGAGGAGGGTGTCAACCGTAGCATACGTTTTATTTCTAGAAACTGCTACGCGGAAGCCGAAGATTTATTAAGTGATGAGGAAGTTGAAATGAAGGAAGAAAAGTCTCCGATAATAGAAGGAAAAATTGTGTAACATTTTTATTTTTCAGTCGTAATTTAATTGCATTGAATTACAAGAATAATGCGCTAAGCGTGCATTGTTCCTTAGAGATCTAATTATATTAATATATCTGTGTCACATAAAGCTATTTCCAAGTACATCTCTATTTGATTGTTTCGTGTTCCCCCCTCTGACGGCGCGACCGCTCGGCTCTGGTTTCGATAAACAGTCGGCCGCCTGCAACAGCTGTGTTAAGATGTATTTTCGGCTGGAGGCTGGCAACCTTCGCATTAATTATTAATCGTTGGGATATCTTCTAATAACGGTTGGTAAAGTATATATTATACGAATTAATGTAATTTGAGGTAATTTATTTAGCGCGACAACGAGAAAGCGACGACAGCGACAGCGACAACGACAAAGCACAATGTAGAATGCGACAATAAAGAATGGAACAAATATAATTCGTCATCTAGGATCCAAAGAATTACCGTTATTTAGGAACAGTCGATTTGAAATTTGCCTAATAAGAAATTTGCCTGGTAAGAAATCATGGAAGTTAATTTGGATGCAGGCATTTCAAATTAGAATAGCTGGTAACTTTGCTTGAAAACGGAAATCCGTCTCAATTTGTTGTGAAGCGGCTAATGCAGTTTTGGTTCGTTATTAGCGGTAAGATATTTTTTTGCATGTGTTTTAAAGTTTAGAACACGTAAACTTGCCTTTATGTTTAGTACACGTAAATTGTGTAAATTTCAATTAATTGTTGAGCTGGTTTTACAAGCTGTAAAACGAAATTTTGTCGGATTAGCTTTCTATAATAACATGCTTTGTTCCATATGAACCTTTGATAAGTTCAACGTATGTTTTCGACGTCATACTTTCTGTTTTGCACAGTTGACAGGTGTTGTCTTGAAAGCAGATGCTTTGTACAGCTGTAACGGAATTTAAACAAACATTCCTATTTTTGTGATCAGCTTTTATCTATACATAAATTATTAAACGTAAATATGAAAGTTCAAATTCTCATTATGTTAGGTTCTAGTAATTTGTAATCTACCTGAAAAGATCTGCCCAGGTTAGAACGTAATTCACTGTGTTATGCTTACAAATCATTATCACTTTAATTTGTATAACAAGTTCATGTTTAAAGTACAGTTGGTTGTTTAATAAGAAAAAAAAGGAAAGTCAAAACTTTAACTTTGATGTAGTGGACTATGACAATTTTTTGTTACAAGGTCAGATATTTTAAAAGATTTTTTGTTTAGTAAACAATTAGTTCAAAATTTAAGGCTTTTATTTTGGTCAAATGGGATCAAATCTAATTACATAAAGATAAAATTTTTCTGAGTAATAATTTGATGCCAATATTATACTGGAAATACTTTTTTATTATTTCTTTATATACTTTTATAGGACACAAATGGTGTTCTACTTTTTTATTTATTTAACCTTTGCAATTTCTTACAGGAGCTGCGTCTTATTTTAAAAAGACAGGTTTTTGTTAACGAAGGCGATTATTTTATCTTTGGGTTTCCACGTCCGCCCTTAGAACTGTGCTTTGTAATTATCATAATTACCTCAGGACATGGTGGCGCCTATTTGATTTAGCTTAACTTTGGTTTGCAAACAGAATTCGACTTACCCTCCCCACCCACCCACTTCTCATTGCTCTACCCAGGAATAGACCCCTAGCTATGTCGAAAGATTTTTGTTTACTGGCGCCCAGATATAAAGCAAAAATAGTTACACTGATGCCACAACCTACACACAAATTTAGTTTCACTGACGCCGCAACGTTTAGGGCCCAAACAACAAAAAAATTTAGTTTCACTGCCATCCAACGTGGGGCATATGTTTTACTTGCGCCACAACACACAAAAAAAAATTAGTTTCACTGGCGCGCAACGTGTAGGGCTTTGGAATTTGTTTGCTCAAAATTTACTTAGTTTCAAAATTTGTTTGTTAAATTTGCTTTAGTTTTAAAATTTGTTTGTTAAATTTGCTATTGCTCTTGAAATTTTTTTGCCATAAGTTTATTGACTTGACCCTTCTTAGCAATTAATTACCTTATCAAATTTATTTTAACTTTAATTTTTTTTGACCCAATAAAGATTTTATTTGTATTTTTTGGAAAACCTATTTTTACCAAATTACTTTTTAACTTTGACCTTTGTGGCCCAAATTTGAATTGACATTTTTCTTAAAACCTGAAAATTTAGATTTATAATTTGAATTCATTAAAATATTAGACTAAATCATGTCTGAAAAATTCCAAATTGTTTGTTTACTTAAAAGGAACCGGAATTGAATATGAACTGAGGATTAGAGTTGAGTAAAAGACCAGTTCTTGAAAAAGAAAATTGTAGGTAGACTATTAGCTAAGGAGTGAAGAATCTGTTTGTTTGGTTCGCTTAGTCAATAAAGAACATTTTTCCGAATTTGTTAATGCTCGAATTTTTTTTAAGGAATCGGTTTAGCTTAGTCATGCATTGAAATTTGCCCGGTGATCGGCCGTTTTTGTTTTGTTAGCAAATTTTTATTTAGATGGCTTGCAACGCAATTTAGTCTAGGCGAATTTGTCGCGGTTGGTGCTAGAGTATGTTAGTCTAGAGAGACTAGGAAGAGTTGGTCGCTCTAGAATTTTGCATCTAATTTTTGAGTTGTTAATTTGTTGTTAGTGGTGAGATGTAGGGGTATGTCATTAGCAAATTTGGCATTTGAAGCATTTAGTTTTTTGACAGTTCGGTTGGAATTAGGTGTTAATGAACATGATATTTTTTTGGAAGTATCATCAGATTAATTTCTTTTAAATGTATAAATTATTTGTTCTCAAAAGCCGGAATATGGCATGTTAAGAATTAAGCCCTTTCTATCAGATCGATAAAATGTGATTTTGATTAGTGCAGTTCAATTCTTTAATATAAATAATAATGTTTGCTTGTTTATTTTGTTCTGATTTTGATTAGTATAGTTTTAAGTAGTTTAAAGAGACATTCTTTCAACTTATTTATTTGAAAATTTATATGGTTATGGAAGATGTACAAAATTTTGTATAGTGGTTTTGTAGTTACATTAATATACAATAGTTGGGTTCGTGGATTATAGAAATATTTTAGAAAGTAGAAATAATTGGTTATAGTTATTAGTCGATTTTACATATTAGGCAGTAGAATTTGGCATCTTCCTTGTTTGACCTTTCTTAGGTTTGTTTATAAGGTAGAGGTTTGCACGGTGAACTCATTTGATCCATCACTAATGGTGGTGATGTTGAAAATTAGTTAAGTAATCGTGGGTTGGGATTTCAGCCCTGACTGGTTCGATTTTGTATTCGATTTTGTAAGTAACCTGTTGGTTGTTACTTTATTTTGATTATCACTTTGAGATGATAATATTTTGTATTTGATTTTGTAGTAACCTGTTGGTTGTTATTTAGTTTTGATTAATCTTTGAGATGATAATATTTTGTTTTGATTTTGTAGTTACCTTTGGTTGATATTGTTGATAACTGAGTGTATATTTTGAAATGTATTCTGTTTTGTATAGTTATTTTAGTTGATTAGGTGAGTAAGAATGTTTGTTTTTTGGAAATTTATATTTGTGTGTGGTAGTTGTAGTTGTTATTTCGGTGGAATAATTATTGATAATTATTTTGAAAGTTATTTCTTTTGAAAGGGAATTATATTTACTTTCAGTAATTAATTCATAATTCTAATTATCCTATTCATTTCCTGGACCGCATCTATTATAAAGTGCGCATTCCAATTTAAATTATTTTGCTGTCCGGCGACGCGCACACTGATCGGTTGGAAACTATAACGCTGAAAGTATGTAGAGAATTAACGAATTGAGGTGAACCTTGATTAATATAAGTTGGAACTCTAATAACGGAAGAAACAATTAAGAAATTAATTTGAAAAATTTAATACGTACAAGACAGAATCACGAAGTAAACAATTTCAAATTAGAATGAAGAAATATGACTGGAAAAATAATGAATTCATTGGATAAGGATTCATTTAGAATACGCATTTAAATTTGCCTAATAAGAAATTCCTGGTAATTTGGAAGAGGTTAATTTGGTGCTTTTAAATGAATACTTTAATTGTTTAAAAGTAATACTAAATTCTTTAGTTGTAACGTAAATTTGTAATTTATTTTGTAAGTTTTTTCATGTTTAAATTTAAACTTGTAGTTCCTTTCTGTTAATACAGTAATTGTTAATTTCTTTAAAGTTAACGTTTTTCAACGAAACGTATTTTTGCGATTGACTTTGTTTAATTGTTCTTTAATTGTAACGTAATTTCAAAATTTATTTCTTTCTGTTCACTTACAGATTTAAAGCAATGATTAAATTTCAGATTAATTCAAATATTCTTTTTTTACTAAAGATTACTCAATTAAATTAACTAAATATACTTCAAATATATTATGTTAAGTTTAAATTTGTCATTTAACTAAATTGGCTAGTTAAAAGTAAATAAAGTTTATACTTTAAATTATTAGATATAAATTTTATGTTCAGGTAAAGTATTTGAATTTAATAAGAAAAAGTAGTTAAAATTTAAGGCTTTTTTGGCAAAGATTTTTTTACATATAAATTTTATATAGTTTAAATAGTTTAAACTAATTTATATTTAACTTTTATTTTGTAAATGGATCTTTTAATTACAAAAAGGATTTTTTAGTAATATTATTTATATTTTTCAAGACGCTTATATTTTTTAAACTTTTTGAACAAAGGATTTTTCTTTATTTTTTAAACTTGCTTTGTTCAGATCCTATCCTACCACAGGTCATTGTACCCAGGATTATCCTATTTGGTTTGCGAAAGATTCCTTAACTGCCCCCACCATTATCATATCCTCCAGGATGCCACCTATAATTTATTTTTGTTTGCGCACGTTAACCCAAATACCACACTTCATTACCTACCACAATGAGCTACTGTTCCGAAATTTGTCACAAAACAAAAATTTAAGTTAACTCAACGTGGGCAATTTTTACTAATTAATCACTACAAATTGTTTAGTGCACAACTATAAGATTTAATTTTTTGCCTCAAATTTGCTATGTTAAAATTTTTTTCAAATTATATTAGTTTACATTGTTTGCAATTGCTTTGTTTGTTTGTAAAATTTAATTTTTTGAAATTACCTATTTGTAATTTTTTACTTATCTATTATTTAATATTATTTTGATTTACCTTTTAGGCTAATTTGTTTTGATTTCTCTAAAACCTATTATTACCTAATTCATTTTTTTCATTTAATTAAATTCCAATCATTTTTTTAAAATCTAATTTTTGATTTTAATTTGATTAATTAAAATATGAACTTACAATTGCAAAATTCAAATTTTTTTAAAAAGAACGAATTTATAATTATTAGGTAAGAGTATAGATTAGACCAGTTCTTGAAAAACAAAATTTTGGTGATTTAAGAAACGGAAATAATTGTTTGGTTCGTAGTCATAAGAACATTTTGAGAATTGATATATCTCGATTTATTTTTAAGGGTGCAAGGTTTGTTTTTGGTTTGAGCAATTAGTACTTATCGGAATTTTGTTTGTGCAATTTTTATTTTAGGATCATGGTGAGTTATCTGAATTGCTCTGGTTCGCAGTTTTATTTACAATTTAGGTAGGTGGCTCAGAATTTATCAGCTAATTTGGTTGGGTAGTTCTATGTTAGTTAGTAGATGTAAGGGTAGAGTTCGCAAATTATTTTTTAAGATTTTTGTTTGAATTCTTTGATGTAGGGTAGTAGACCTGAAATGTATTTTTTAGAATATGATAATCTTCTAATGTTAGATTATTTCGTTGTAATAGCGGAAGTGATGTAAGACTTATTTTGACATCATCCAGATGTATTTTATCCTGAATTTCCTAATTTTGTATATGAAATAAACAATGATGCTTTTGTTTTGTTCATTTAAATTGATGATTGTAATATACAATGAATGTCCTTTTGTAATAATTTAATTAAAATTTTTGGTTTGGCATTTAAAATATTTTATAAGGTATTAATGAATTAATATTAACTTTGTTTGAATTTAATAGAGAATTATTAGAATGTCAAAAATTTTTATAGTTTTTAGTCCTGTATTACAATTAGGTGAGATGTAATCTTCTTATTATCAACTGTATAGTTATATATAAGTGATAGAGTTGTCGGAACTACGTTTGGAATATGATTTTTATTTTTAATTAGTGATAGTATTAGTAGTGTGGTTAGTTTACCGTGACTACATTTGTTCCATTTGTAAGTGACCTGTTGTTAGATTACTTTATTTTGATTATAGCTTTGGGATAATATTCTTCGTTTTTTAGTATCCTTTGGTTAGTTACTTTTTTTATTATCCTTTGAGATGATAATATTTTGATTGATATTTTGTATGATTTTGTAGTTCCTTTTGGTTGTACTTTGAGTTTGATATTAGTTGTGATATTTTTATTTATCTTTTGTTATAAGTTGGTTGTATGGACTGTAGTGTAGATATAGAATTTGATTGTTTGTGTTTTTTTAGGCTTGGTGATAAAGTTGTTATAAGATTTTTTCATTTAGGAAATTTGATAATTTGAGAGTGATTGTATTTGGTTACATGTTAATGTAGTGTTGAAATAGATTTGCTAGTAATTTTTTTCTTTAGGTACGAGTAACATTGTGTTCATAAGTTTTAATCATATCCTGATAATGTGTTCGTGTTTTCCGGGGACCTGGCTATTTATAATGTCGGCGAGCATTCCAGTAAGTTTATTTTGTGTTGCATCTTCGAGTAACTTAATCTTGGTGATAACAGAGCCGAAAATGTGATACGATAATAATTTGAGGCAATCACGAAACATAACGGCATCTACGTAAACGATTAAAAATTAGAAGCATTAAGAATTGGATAATAAATTTCCTGGAAAAGAAGTTACATTTAGACAGTCAAGAAATTTGCAATAGAATTTAGAAGAAGAAATATGAATTAATTTGGATCAGGATAACTTTTTAGGACGTCTTTGCTGAAAACTAATTACAAATTTGTTGTTAAAACAGTAATATTTTGTGTGTATTACATTAGATATTTTACTTGTTTAAAATGAACACTAAATTTGTTTGTCATAATTTTTATTACATTATTGTTAATGTTTTCAAGTTAACGATTTTCGATATCTTTCTGTTTATACTTGAAATGTGAAATTTAATAATTTTGTATGTTTTACGATTAAAACAAATTTTTTGTTCAGTTTTATAACAGTTGTTTTAAACGTAAATAATTCAACATTTTTATTTTAGTTTAGTTTTTGCAATACATATAACTAAAGTAAAGTTAATTCACTTATTGATTTAAAAAATCCTTTAATTTGATAAAGATTCTGTTAAAGTAATTATTGTTTAATTAAAAGTAATTAATCTTTAATTTAGTAATTTGTATTACAAATTGTTAGTAAAGAATAAAAATTTATTTTAAAATATTAATTTAAGTTTTATTTGTATGGAAAAATTATAATAAGAAAATTTTAGTAAAATTTACATTTGAATATGTTTTTTTTGAAGTTTTTTTTTACTTATTTGTTTTAAAGTTTTTAAGTTTTTTGGTTCCCCTATTATATCGGGCTTTTTATTGTTAAATTCCCCCCCCCCTTCCGACCAATTTTTGCCAAAAAATCACAATTTTCATTGCCAAAAAAAATTTTCCAGGGTTCAAAAAATTTGAGGTTGATTTTAAATTTTTAAATTTTTTAATTTTTTAAATTTTTAATTTTAATTTTTGATTTTCCCTATATCTAATTTTTATTATTTTTTCCAAATTTTTTTTTTGAAACTTTCAATTTTTTCTTGCCAATTTTTTTTTTAAACATTTTATTTTTAAATAAAAATCAATTTTTTAAGACGAAAGTCTTAAAAAATGTAGAAAAGTTTGTTAAAATTTCATTAATTTTAGGGTTTTATCGTTTTTTTAATTTTTTGTAATTGGATGTGTGATGATTTATTTTTTTATTTTTGGAATTGTATTTTTTGTGGGCATTTTTGTATTTTTAAAATTTTAAACGAAAGTAGTACCTTCAAACTCTTTTTAAAAATTTTTTTTTTTTTTTTTTAAAAACTTATTTTTTAAATTTGTGACAAATTTGTTTTATGGTTAATTAAAAATATTCTTTTGATGTTTCTTTTCTTTTGTTTTTAGGTTGACCTTCAGGTAAATAAGGGTTCCGTTTTTCTTTACTGTTTTTTTTTTATTTTTTTAACTGTGTTTTTTTTTATTTTTTTTAACTGTTTTTTTTTTATTTATTTTGCTTTGTAATTGAGTTTTTGGAATTGATTTTTTTGGTGGAAATTTTTAAATTTTTTTTTGAAGGAATTTTTTATTATTATAAAATTCTGGCTTAAATTCATTTTTTCCCGCGGTTAAGCCATATTTGGGACTTATTATGGTAAGTGAATATAATTGATTTTAAAAAAAAAAAAGAAAATGCAAATCTTTGATTAATTCAAAATTCGAAAGATATTGGTTAATAGATTTAAAGAACATTTAGATTTTTTTATTTTTTTAATTAAATCTTTTAATAATTATATTGTTTAAAAAATTTGTTTAATTTCACTTATATTTTTTTTTGTTAATTAGATTAAAATCTTTTTTAATTAAAAAATAATTTGTATTACAAACGTAATTTAATTTATTAATTTAATGTTTAAAAAAAGAAAAATTATTGATTTTTAGTTTAATTTTTTAAATTAAATTTTTTTGAAGGAAATAAAAATTTTAATTCATGAATTTTTTTTTTTGAAGTTTTTTTTTACTTATTTGTTTTAAAGTTTTTAAGTTTTTTGGTTCCCCTATTATATCGGGCTTTTTATTGTTAAATTCCCCCCCCCCTTCCGACCAATTTTTTGCCAAAAAATCACAATTTTCATTGCCAAAAAAAATTTTCCAGGGTTTTCAAAAAATTTGAGGTTGATTTTAAATTTTTAAATTTTTTAATTTTTTAAATTTTTAATTTTAATTTTTGATTTTCCCTATATCTAATTTTTATTATTTTTTCCAAATTTTTTTTTTGAAACTTTCAATTTTTTCTTGCCAATTTTTTTTTAAACATTTTATTTTTAAATAAAAATCAATTTTTTAAGACGAAAGTCTTAAAAAATGTAGAAAAGTTTGTTAAAATTTCATTAATTAGGGTTTTATCGTTTTTTTTAATTTTTTTGTAATTGGATGTGTGATGATTTATTTTTTTATTTTTGGAATTGTATTTTTTGTGGGCATTTTTGTATTTTTAAAATTTTAAACGAAAGTAGTACCTTCAAACTCTTTTTAAAAATTTTTTTTTTTTTTTTTAAAAACTTATTTTTTAAATTTGTGACAAATTTGTTTTATGGTTAATTAAAAATATTCTTTTGAATGTTTCTTTTCTTTTGTTTTTAGGTTGACCTTCAGGTAAATAAGGGGTTCGTTTTTCTTTACTGTTTTTTTTTTATTTTTTTTAACTGTGTTTTTTTTTATTTTTTTTAACTGTTTTTTTTTTATTTATTTTGCTTTGTAATTGAGTTTTTGGAATTGATTTTTTTGGTGGAAATTTTTAATTTTTTTGAAGGAATTTTTTGATTATTATAAAAGTTCTGGCTTAAATTCATTTTTTCCCGCGGTTAAGCCATATTTGGGGACTTATTATGGTAAGTGAATATAATTGATTTTAAAAAAAAAAAAGAAAATGCAAATCTTTGATTAATTCAAAATTCGAAAGATATTGGTTAATAGATTTAAAAGAACATTTAGATTTGTTTATTTTTTTAATTAAATCTTTTAATAATTATATTGTTTAAAAAATTTGTTTAATTTCACTTATATTTTTTTTTGTTAATAAGATTAAAATCTTTTTTTAATTAAAAAATAATTTGTATTACAAACCGTAATTTAATTTATTAATTTAATGTTTAAAAAAAAAAAATTATTGATTTTTAGTTTAAATTTTTTAAATTAAATTAGTTTTTTGAAGGAAATAAAAATTTTAATTCATGAATTTTTTTTTTTTGAAGTTTTTTTTTACTTATTTGTTTTAAAGTTTTTAAGTTTTTTGGTTCCCCTATTATATCGGGCTTTTTATTGTTAAATTCCCCCCCCCCTTCCGACCAATTTTTGCCAAAAAATCACAATTTTCATTGCCAAAAAAAATTTTCCAGGGTTTCAAAAAATTTGGAGGTTGATTTTAAATTTTTAAATTTTTTAATTTTTTAAATTTTTAATTTTAATTTTTGATTTTCCCTATATCTAATTTTTATTATTTTTTCCAAATTTTTTTTTTGAAACTTTCAATTTTTTCTTGCCAATTTTTTTTTAAACATTTTATTTTTAAATAAAATCAATTTTTTAAGACGAAAGTCTTAAAAAATGTAGAAAAGTTTGTTAAAATTTCATTAATTTTTAGGGTTTTATCGTTTTTTTTAATTTTTTGTAATTGGATGTGTGATGATTTATTTTTTATTTTTGGAATTGTATTTTTTGTGGGCATTTTTGTATTTTTAAAATTTTAAACGAAAGTAGTACCTTCAAACTCTTTTTAAAAATTTTTTTTTTTTTTTTTAAAAACTTATTTTTTAAATTTGTGACAAATTTGTTTATGGTTAATTAAAAATATTCTTTTGATGTTTCTTTTCTTTTGTTTTTAGGTTGACCTTCAGGTAAATAAGGGGTTCCGTTTTTCTTTTACTGTTTTTTTTTTATTTTTTTAACTGTGTTTTTTTTTATTTTTTTTAACTGTTTTTTTTTTATTTATTTTGCTTTGTAATTGAGTTTTTGGAATTGATTTTTTTGGTGGAAATTTTTAAATTTTTTTTTGAAGGAATTTTTTTATTATTATAAAAGTTCTGGCTTAAATTCATTTTTTCCCGCGGTTAAGCCATATTTGGGGACTTATTATGGTAAGTGAATATAATTGATTTTAAAAAAAAAAAAGAAAATGCAAATCTTTGATTAATTCAAAATTCGAAAGATATTGGTTAATAGATTTAAAAGAACATTTAGATTTGTTTATTTTTTTAATTAAATCTTTTAATAATTATATTGTTTAAAAAATTTGTTTAATTTCACTTATATTTTTTTTTGTTAATTAGATTAAAATCTTTTTTTAATTAAAAAATAATTTGTATTACAAACGTAATTTAATTTATTAATTTAATGTTTAAAAAAGAAAAATTATTGTATGACAATTTTTTGTTACAAGGTCAGATATTTTAAAAGATTTTTTGTTTAGTAAACAATTAGTTCAAAATTTAAGGCTTTTATTTTGGTCAAATGGGATCAAATCTAATTACATAAAGATAAAATTTTTCTGAGTAATAATTTGATGCCAATATTATACTGGAAATACTTTTTTATTATTTCTTTATATACTTTTATAGGACACAAATGGTGTTCTACTTTTTTATTTATTTAACCTTTGCAATTTCTTACAGGAGCTGCGTCTTATTTTAAAAAGACAGGTTTTTGTTAACGAAGGCGATTATTTTATCTTTGGGTTTCCACGTCCGCCCTTAGAACTGTGCTTTGTAATTATCATAATTACCTCAGGACATGGTGGCGCCTATTTGATTTAGCTTAACTTTGGTTTGCAAACAGAATTCGACTTACCCTCCCCCACCCACCCACTTCTCATTGCTCTACCCAGGAATAGACCCCTAGCTATGTCGAAAGATTTTTGTTTACTGGCGCCCAGATATAAAGCAAAAATAGTTACACTGATGCCACAACCTACACACAAATTTAGTTTCACTGACGCCGCAACGTTTAGGGCCCAAACAACAACAAAATTTAGTTTCACTGCCATCCAACGTGGGGCATATGTTTTACTTGCGCCACAACACACAAAAAAAAATTAGTTTCACTGGCGCGCAACGTGTAGGGCTTTGGAATTTGTTTGCTCAAAATTTACTTAGTTTCAAAATTTGTTTGTTTAAATTTGCTATTAGTTTTAAAATTTGTTTGCTTAAATTTGCTATTGCTCTTGAAATTTGTTTTGGCATAAGTTTAGTTGAGACATTGACCCTCCTTCAGTCAATTAATTACCTTAGTCAAATTTATTTTTAACTTTAATTTTATTTTGACCCAATAAAGATTTTATTTGTTATTGTTTTGGCAAAAACCTATTTTTACCAAATTCACTTTTTGACTTTGACCTTTCGTGGCCCAAATTTGTTTTGACATTTTTCTTAAAACCTGAATCATTTAGATTTATCAATTTGATTTCATTAAAATATTAGACTATCACAATCATGTCTGAAAAATTCCAAATTGTTTGTTTACTTAAAGAGGAACCGGAATATGAATATGAACTGAGGATTAGAGTAGTGAGTGAGAGACCAGTTCTTGAGAAAAGAAAATTGTAGGTAGACTATTAGCTAAGGAAGTGAAAGAATCTGGTTGTTTGGTTCGCTTGAGTCAATAAAGAACATTTTATCCGAATTTGATGATAATGCTACGAATTCTATTTTTAAGGGTACATCGGTTTGAGCTGTCGTCATATCATTTGAGAATTGCTCCTGTGCATCGGCACGTTTTTGTTTTGTTAGCAAATTTTTTATTTAGATCGGCATTGCAACGCAATTTAGTCTAGGCGGAACTTGTCGTCGCGGTTGGTCGCTCAGCAGTATGTTAGTCTAGACGAGACTCAGGAAGAGTTGGTCGCTCTAGAATTTTTGCATCATAATTTTTTTTTGAGTTGATGTAATTTTTGATTGTTAGTCTAGGTGAGACTCGTAGAGGGTATGTCACTCTAGCAAATTTAGGCATTGTGAAGCATTCTAGTTGTTTTGACAGTTCGGTTGGTAGTAGGGTGAGAGTGTACCTGAACACTGATATTTTTTTTGGTAGCTATCATCGAGATTAATTTCTTTTAAATGTATAAATTATTTCGTTCTGAAAAGCCGGAAAATGGCATGTTAAGGACTTGAAGCCCTTTGCTGCATCAGATCCAGATGAAAATGATGATCCTGACGATTAGTGCCAGTCGTCATTTCTTTGATTATAAATAAATCAATCGTTTGCTTGTTTCGTTTTGTTCTGATTTTTGATTTAGTATAGTTTTAACTAATACTAAATGAAGACTGTCCTTTTGCAACTTATTTTATTTGAAAATTTTGTATGGTTATGGAAGCATGTAGCCAAAATTTTGTATAGTGGTTTTGTAGTGTACATTAATATACACACTAGTTGGGTTCGTCGCGCGTTAATAGAAGATATTATTAGAAAGTAGAAATAAGTTGACTATATAAGTTATTAGTCCTGATTTCTACATATTTAGGTAGAGAGAATATTGGCATGTTCTTTCCCTTGTTTTCGACCTTTCTTTAGGTTTTGTTTGATAAGGTCAGAGGTTTGCACGGTGAACCTCACCATTTGATCCATCACTAATAGGTGGTGATGTTAGAAAATTAGTGATAAGATAATCAGTAGGGTGTGGGAGATTTCAGCCCTGACTGGTTCGATTTTGTATTCCATTTTTGTAAGTGACCTGTTGGTTAGCTTACTTTGATTTTGATTATCACTTTGAGCTGATAATATTTTGTATTCGATTTTTGTAAGTAACCTGTTGGTTGGTTACTTTAGTTTTGATTATCACTTTGAGATGATAATATTTTGTATTTGATTTTTGTAAGTAACCTGTTGGTTGTTACTTTAGTTTTGATTATCACTTTGAGATGATAATATTTTGAATTGTGATGCTGTTTTGATATGGTAGCGTCCTTTTTGGTTGATAAAGTTGCTTGAGCTGCAGGAACTGGAGTTGTTATTTTTGGGAAATTTGGATAATTTGTGTTGTGTTTAGTTATAGTTGGTAGATACTGGCTTCGGTAGGAGTAAGAAAGTTCTTGCTCTTGTTCTTGTAAAAGATTTTTTTTCTTTTAGGAAAGGGGAAGTGTAACATTTTTATTTTTCAGTCGTAATTTAATTGCATTGAATTACAAGAATAATGCGCTAAGTGTGCATTGTTCCTTAGGGACCTACTTATATTAATATATCTGTGTCGCATAAAGCTATTTCCAAGTACATCTCTATTTGATTGTTTCGTGTTCCCCCCTCTGACGGCGCGTCCGCTCGGCTCTGGTTTCGATAAACAGTCGGCCGCCTGCAACAGCTGTGTTAAGATGTATTTTCGGCTGGAGGCTGGCAACCTTCGCATTAATTATTAATCGTTGGGATATCTTCTAATAACGGTTGGTAAAGTATATATTATACGAATTAATGTAATTTGAGGTAATTTATTTAGCGTGACAACGAGAAAGCGACGACAGCGACAGCGACAACGACAAAGCACAATGTAGAATGCGACAATAAAGAATGGAACAAATATAATTCGTCATCTAGGATCCAAAGAATTACCGTTATTTAGGAACAGTCGATTTGAAATTTGCCTAATAAGAAATTTGCCTGGTAAGAAATCATGGAAGTTAATTTGGATGCAGGCATTTCAAATTAGAATAGCTGGTAACTTTGCTTGAAAAACGGAAATCCCGTCTCAATTTGTTGTGAAGCGGCTAATGCAGTTTTTGGTTCGTTATTAGCTGTAAGATATTTTTTTGCATGTGTTTTAAAGTTTAGAACACGTAAACTTGCCTTTATGTTTAGTACACGTAAATTGTGTAAATTTCAATTAATTGTTGAGCTGGTTTTACAAGCTGTAAAACGAAATTTTGTCGGATTAGCTTTCTATAATAACATGCTTTGTTCCATATGAACCTTTGATAAGTTCAACGTATGTTTTCGACGTCATACTTTCTGTTTTGCACAGTTGACAGGTGTTGTCTTGAAAGCAGATGCTTTGTACAGCTGTAACGGAATTTAAACAAACATTCCTATTTTTGTGATCAGCTTTTATCTATACATAAATTATTAAACGTAAATATGAAAGTTCAAATTCTCATTATGTTAGGTTCTAGTAATTTGTAATCTACCTGAAAAGATCTGCCCAGGTTAGAACGTAATTCACTGAGTTATGCTTACAAATCATTATCACTTTAATTTGTATAACAAGTTCATGTTTAAAGTACAGTTGGTTGTTTAATAAGAAAAAAAAGGAAAGTCAAAACTTTAACTTTGATGTAGTGGACTATGACAATTTTTTGTTACAAGGTCAGATATTTTAAAAGATTTTTGTTTAGTAAA